>OY728131.1:291955104-293205104 GCA_963277665.1 Viscum album | reverse complement strand
AAAATTCATTTCAAACCTATATTTAAAGGACCAAACCACACCGAAACAGTAACAATGTAGAATTGGAATCCCTATAGACATTTATAAAACCAATTTCAAGTTTTATAAAATCATCTTGAATAATACCATGAAATATACAAATGAAAACAAAAATTTTCATAAAATCCTCTCAAGAAGTATAACAAAGTTGTACACACCAAAAGTATTCCAAAAACCCCTTCCAAGGCCCACATGACACTAAGCAATTAACAAAATATAATTTTCAGCCCCTTTAAACAACTAATAAATCAATTTCATATTTTTTAAAACTACCACAAAAGATACCAGATGTTTTACATTTTAAAAGTTCACAACTTCAACAAAAATGAAATTATAAAATTAAATGCTTAACCAAATCCCTCAAAAATGGTTTTCGCCCCAAAAAAAGAATACGAGGAACATGAAAACCCAGTAAAACAAGAAAAATAACACATCAAGGAATAGTTAATGTGGAATCACCTACCTTTTATGTCGAAAACCTCAAAACAAGGTGCGAAACATAAACCGCACCACCGCCGCACCTCATGGAAGTGAAATCCAACCTAAAATCACAAGCTTTCACTCAAATGACAATAAATAAAACCCTAGGTTCGAAATCTATCTTTTGGAAATTAGGAAACTCAAGGATAAGGGATGAAACCTTAATCACATTGAATGTAACCCTAAGAAAATTGAATGAAGAATGAAGAAGACCAACTTACTAGAGGGATGTTTTAGAAATATCATCAAATACACCAGTAGCTGAATTTTCAAACATCCATAAATTCGAGGGAGGTTCGAAAAAGGATGTAGATACCATGTAGGAAGTTGAATGGGGTAAAAAGAGTGAGAAATTAAGGAGTTATGAAGGAAACAAATTACCTTTATAAATATGCTCGAATTGAGAAATCCTAAGAAGGTTTGACTTGTTCTGCAAAGACAGCAAGCTCCAAAGAGGGAGATGAGAGATTGGGGTCGCGCCTAGGATCAATAATCTTAGGTTAGAGGTTGAATCATATAAAAATAGTTAAAATTGATTATGTTATTAAATAAACAAAATTTTGTTAACTGTAAATGGTCTTTTAGGGTGGCCCAACAACTTAAATAAAAACCCAAATCCACAGTGATTATGAATTTATAAAGGCTCCAAATTTAAATGGTGGTGTTAATAGGTCAGGGGAGGCCAAGTAGAAATTAGAATGGATGATTTTTTTAAAAAAAATGAATGAGTTATAAAAGAAAAAAAATTATTTTAAATTTGGAATTGGGCACACGGTTTGGCCCAATTCCTGAAAACTCACCCATTCCTCCATAAAAGCTTGGGAAACCCCAAAAACAAAGAATCAATATAAAATAAATTAAAAATACCTTTAAAATAAGTTATTTATGTGACAATTATCCCCAACATGAAAAAGTTTCAGCCCTGGAAAGCCACAAAAAGTCCAGATACAAAAACTAAACCCATCCGATAAACCAAGATGTACTTCTTTTCCAAGCTTCGCCCCAAGGGCCAAAACACCAATAGTGATCAAATAAGGAATAATTAATCTCACAAACCAAAAATTACACCACATTCATGAAATTATCAATCACATTTATTCTTTATCCCAAAATAAAACTCCTCAAACACTATCCGAACAAGACTCAAGAAAATTCACCCAAATGAACCACTACATAAAACATGTTTACACTTACATTACTTTAACTAAACCATTGGGAGATCTCCAATCCCAAAAATTAAACAAGGAAGATGTTGGTATCCAGATATTTCCAAATGAGACTACCTACCACCAAGCCAAGACCATGGATAAATCAGAGCTATTGGTATGGGGGGGGGGGACACAGATAGGCACCCCACCATAAGAGGCAACCTATATTTGTTCTGAGACATAATCAAGACACTAATAAGGGGAGGCCTGAATGAACTCCCTAGTACAAAGGGTAGAATTTCATTCAAAGTTTATGAAGGAACTTACATGAGAATCATAGTGGGTCTCACCACCATAAGAACCAACCATCTTAACCGACCAGCATGGGCCAACATAGAAAGTCCTAATTTTCTATAAAGATTTGGGAAGGTCGCATAATTTGTCCACATGGTTTGTGAAACCATGCACTAACTATGAAAATAATTCTTCCCACATGGCTTCCTAGCACACGGTCACTCCTAATCATGCTCAAACCATCTACTCGGCCTGTCTAGTCAAATTTCCAACCATTCTCTAAAGACTCAATGGAAACCAAATGTGGAGGAAAGGATATTGGGTGATGACTTGGGAACAAGGACCTCCACATATTTCCACCAAATGTGAAAAACAGAATAAATATGATGATACCAGAGGTTTAAAATCATCCTATCTTTCATATTGAGTAAATGACTTTATACAAGGGTTTAAATGACTCTGGGATTTCCCCGGACTATGATCCAACTTCTCTCCGAGACATATGGCTGAAGCTCAAATGATTGAAGCATCTTCGGCCTCATAACGAGGCTTTGGAAATCCATTGAATGAGAATTCTTATTTCGGTGCCACCATCAACTACACCACAATCCCAGATAATTTTTCCAGACATAACACATACCAATCCCACTTTACCCTATCTTGATAATTTATTGAAACAAGGGCTTAGAAAATGAACACACATCACACCATGTTTCTTCAGGTGAGAAGCAATAGAAGTAAAGAAAACCTATAATCACCTTCCTCCGAAATGGAATATTTTGACATTTTTCCAAGGGATACATTCTTCCAAAAAACAATGACTCTTAGAGGATTTAATGACTTTCAACTTTACGGTCAATCGAGCACATGACATCACAAGGCTTCACTGAACATGACTAATGTGATTATTATAAACAACACAAGGAGAGGGACCTTATACAACATCCCCAAACAACACACAATTCTAGAAAGTCGTCCCAATATCCTCTCATGACCATATTTTGCACACTATTAGTTGAACGAGAAATCCTTCTTCGAAGAGACTACGAAGGACCGAGAATAATTCTTAGGCACCATACAGATACTCATCCATGATAATAACCCTAGACCACTTCCACCTTCCGCAAATCAAGAAAATTAAGAAGCTATGGTCTCTTTCAACCTTCCATGATAACTCTCCCGTAACAATAGGATACAAAAAACCAAGAAAGGAAAGGTTGTAGACTCAATCAAAAAATATCAAGAAAAATATTCTTTATATTGATTAACTTGAGGGTATTTAAATGGTGAAACAATCTGGGTTTCACTTTAGTTGTGCACTAACCCTTAATGGGGCGCACCCTATCCAACAATTGAACCCAAGGACGAAAAAATGATGGTATATTGGTCAAGATATACCAAAAACTAGATCCAAACACATGAAGGGAACCACCACAAAGGTGTCCTAAAACATTTCTCAGAAGATACAACATACCGTCCCTTCAATACAGCTTACTGGCCAAACACAAACCCAAAACACAATACAAACATGAAGGGTTATTGGACTAAAAACATCCCATAACATCAACATTTAAAAAAACACATTATACACACAATGCCAAACTAGTCATAAAGGCATCAAGTTTCTCCTTTAAAATCATCTTTTTGAAAATAAACGGTCCAGTGGTTAGTGTATCCACCAATGGAACCCCATGGGCCTCTCACATGAATGTTTCTATACCACACCGGACACCCTCCTCATATCCACCCCAGGAATCATCCAACCATGCCTTCAATCATCCGTCATACCATATAACCCCATTAATGTGGTCGCTCATATAAATACCAAAGGTTAATATAAAAAAATTGTTCCACTTTTCAAAACCAAAACAGTGAACCAATAGCTCCTTTTTTCTCTGAACTGCTAACCATGAAATCAAACCCAAATTACAGATTAAATTATTTTTAGAAAAGAACCATAATTTAAAGAAAACTCACTTTCAATTTATTCACATAAATTTCAAAACATATCATCCCCTTAAATCACCTTT
The DNA here is from genome assembly GCA_963277665.1 of Viscum album. Classification (NCBI taxonomy): domain Eukaryota; kingdom Viridiplantae; phylum Streptophyta; class Magnoliopsida; order Santalales; family Viscaceae; genus Viscum; species Viscum album. The sequence continues at coordinate 293,201,113 of OY728131.1, read as the reverse complement.
CAATAGTTTAAAAAACTATATTGGAAACACTTTTTCAAAACAAACTATAACACAATTTTCAACTTTCAAAAGAGGTGTAAACACACAATTTTCAATTTCTAAAAATATTCTGAAAACTCAATTCAAAAATTTCACAAATCAATCCATTCCCACATTATTAGAAAATCATTTCTCATACAATATTCTTCTTAAATCCATGAAATTCTTCAATTAAAACTAATCTTCCATGGTTTCAAAACTAAATGACAAAAGACAATGTGAGGGGAAACTAACTTCAGTGGATGAGGTGGACATATGTTTGGCGGCCATACGCCAATCACTTCACCATCATAGAGAGTGTTATAGGGAAATATTCCTAGATTCCACATATCTTTCCAGGCCCTGCGAGCTCACTGAGATTGTTAACCCAACTCTCTTTTCATTTCCCCAAATCATCATCAAACCAAGAAAACCAAAGGACATAGATATATCCTGACCCCCTTGGTGACTTAAGTCCCATCATGAGGTGTGGTGATCAGGAACAATACCCATAACCGAAGTTCCATGTCCAGAAAATCCTAACCCCAGACTATCCCAACTTCTCACCAAGTAACATGACAAAAGGAGTTAACCTGAACCTCTTCTGATACCATTTTGTCACAAACTAAATCTGGTCGCCACCAATACTAGCACCAAACTCAGCCAGTGATAAGGCCCAAAGGGAGTTCCCAATCTCCATGGGATGGAACAAGTTCCCGGGAATCATAAAATGATGTTTAGGAATGAATTACCCGATTTTATGAACACTAAACAACAAATGAACTAAATAAAACAAATCTGGATTTTTCAACTAAAACCATCTTTTACAAAAGTTTAGAACTAAATTAAAAGATTTGAAACAATGTAAAAAGTCCATTACAAATGTAAAAAATCCAAAATGGATAGCCAAGAACCCTCATGGAAAGGGTCACCTCCCTCAAGCTATCCCCACAAGACTTCACCGCCAAGGACTGGCTAGAAACCCGAACCATTAGAACTAAAAACTGTACCCAACCTACAACAACAAAATTAACCAAGTCTACTTACACACAAGGGTTTAATTTGGGTGTGATCCAATTCCCAATTAGATACCACCACTAAGATATTCCATGTGATAAACATTCAAATACAAAAAGCATGAATGTTTTCGAAAACATGAAATTTCTAGTAACAATTTCTAAAAGATGCAACTTAAAAAATCAGTTTTCAAGGTGGATAATTTAAAGAATAAAGAATTTTAAAATAAATTCCAAAGATACTGAATTTTACAGAAAAATATACCATATTCCAATGGTAATTATAAATGATTTAATGAGCATAAGAAATAGGAAAATAACCCCTAGGCACTAGCTTGTTGTGGGTCCAAGCTACCTCATATCTCGATCAGAGTACCATCACAAATATCCATTATCGTGCACAAGAAACTAGTAGGGAAAGTACCAATAACCTAGTGGTCCCTAATAATCATAATCATTGTTTAGTTAGAGTTTTAAGCATTAATCTTGCTAAGTGAAAATGAGGCCAAACCCCATGGATTCACTAGCATAGTAGTACACAACCACCCACCGAGATACCTGAGTTTTCACTTTGTGCTCAAACAAGTTAAACAAGTCTAGAAATATAATTTTCATACTAAAATATAATTTACTCATAAAAATTTCACAAAATCCCACATTTATACCACAAAAGTCTCAAAAATTTACTTTTCATTCAAATTTATTTGAAATCCAACTCACACCAAAATAGCCCACAGCATTTTTCACATTTCTTTAACACTTACACAAATCTATTAATTTTTTTTATAAAACCATTAAAATATATTACAATGCACATAGCATCCCACTCACATGTTACATAATACCCTTTTCATAACCAAAATCCATTTTTCACATCACACTCACACAAAACATCCCACATCACTTTCACATCTCTTACACACTTTAGTAAATCATTCAAACATTTTTGTAAAACATTTCCAAGATGGAACACGTCACAAAAAATCCCCTTTCACATTTAAAATGTACCCTTTCAAAATATAAACATTCAAAAATAGTTTTCCAATATGGTTTCACCTCTTACATAAATCATTAAATCATTCAAATCTTTCGTAAAACAATTCTAAAGAGTATACCCAAATTTTTCTCAAAAAACCCATTTCAAAACCATATTTCAAGGACTAAACCAAACCCAAAATCTACTTATGTAGAATTGGAAGCCATATAGACATTTATAAAACCACTTTCAAGTGTTATAAAACCACCTTGAATAACACCATGAAAGATACAAATGAAAACACCCATATTCATAAAATTCTCTCGAGAAGTATAAAAAAGTTTTACACACCAAAATTATTAAAAAAACCAACTTCCAAGGCCCACATGACACTAAGGAATTCAAAAAATAGAATTTTCAGCCCCTTTAAAAACCTATTAAATCAATTTCATATTTTATAAAACATCCAAAAAATATACCACATGTGTTACATATGAAAACTTCACATCTTCAACAATAATGCAATTATAAAAAGAAATGCTTCACCAAATCCCTAGAAAATGGTTTTCACAGCAAAAACAGAATACATGGAACATGAAAAACTACTAAAACAAGAGAACTAACTCATCAAGGAATGGTTAACCATGTAATCACCTACCTTTTATGTCGAAACCCTCAAAACATGGTGCCAAACATAAACTGCACTACTACCGCACCTCAAGGAAGTGAAATACAACCTAAAACCACAAGATTTCACCCAAATGACAAGAACTAAAACACTAGATTCTAACCATAACTTCTGGACATTAGGAACGTCAAGGATAAGGGATGAAACCCTAATCACATTGAAAGTAACCCTAAATAAATTGATAGAAGAATGAAGAAGACCAACTTACTTGAGAGATATTGTAGAAATTTTATCAAATACACCAGTTTCTGAATTTTCTAACAACAAAAAATTCAAAGGAGGTTTGGAAATGGATAAGGAGACCATTTAAGAATTTTAATGGGTCAAAAAGAGTGAGAAATGAAGGAGTTATGAAGGAAAAAAATTACCTTTATAAATATGCTCGAATTGAGGAATCTTAATATATTTCGACTTTTTTTTGGGAAGAAAATGATCTCCAAAGAGGGAGATAAGAGATTGGGGGCACGCCTACGTTCAGTGGGCTCGGGTTAGAGGTAGAATCACAAAAACAATAGTTAAAATTGAATAAGTTATTCAATAAATAAAATGTTTTGTTTACTAGAAATGGGCTTTCAAGGTATCCCAACTACTTAAATAAAAACCCAAATCCACCATGATTATGGATTTATAAAGGCTCCAAATTTCAATGGAGGTATTAATAGGTCATGGGAGGCCATGTAAGAAATAAAATGGATGAAAAATGTTAAAAAATTAATGAGTTATAAAAGAAACAATATTTATTTTAAATCTGGAATTGGGCTCATGGTTTGGCCCAATTCATGAAAACTCACCCATTCCTCCATAAAAGCTTGGTAAAACCCCCCCAACAAATCATGAATGGAAAATAAATTTAAAATACCTTCAAAATAAGTTATGTTTGTGACAATTATTCACAACATTAAAACCTTTTGTCTTTGGAAATCCACAACAAGGCCAGATAAAAAAACCAAACCCAACCGATAAACCAAGATGTACTTCTTTGCCAAGCTTTCCCCCAAGGGCCAAAACAACTCCAGTGTTCAATTAAAAAATGATTAATCTTACAACCCAAAATTACACCACTTTCTAGAAATGATCAATCACACTCGTACTTTATACCAAAATAAAACACCTTAAACACTATCCGAACAAGACTTAAGCAATTCACCCCAATGATCAACTACTTTGAACAAGGTTACACTTACCTTACTTTGACTATACCATTGGGAGCTCTCCAATCCCAACATTTACTCAAGGAAGATGTTTGTAGCTAGATAGTTCCGAATGAGACTACCTACTACAATCCAAGACCATGGATAAATTTGAGCTATTGGTATGGGGGGACACAGATAGGCACCCCACTATAAGAGGCAACCTATATTTTTTCTGAGATAGAATCAAGACACTAACAGGGGGAGGCCTGAATGAAATCCCTAGTAAAAAGGGTAGAATTCCTTTCAATTTTTACGAAGGAATGTACAAGAGAATCATAGTGGGTATCCCCACCATAGGAACCAACCATCTTAACTGACTATCATGGGCTGACAGAGAAAAAATCAATTTTTTTATATATTATTGAAGGTCGCACATTTAGACCGCACTGTTTGTGAAACCGTGAACTAACTATGCATTTCATTCTTCCCGCTTGGCTTCCTGGCACACAATCACTCCTAATCATGAAAAAACCTTTTGCTCAACATGTCTAACCAAATTTCCAACAATTCTCCATATACTCAATGGAATCCAAAGGGGGAGGGAATGAAATTGGGAGATGACATGGGTACAAGGCCCTCACACTATTTCCACCAAACGTGAACAACAGAAGAAAGATGATGATACCAGAGGTTTAAACACTTTCCATCTTTCATATCGAGGAAAGGAATTTATAAAAGGATTTAAATGACCCTGGGATTTCCCCTGACTATGAGCTAGCTTCTCTCCGAGACCTATGGAAGGAGGTCAAATGATTGAAGCATCTTTGGACTCGTAGTTTGGATTTGGAAACCCACTGAATGAGAATTATTCTTTCAGTGCCACAAAAAACTTCACCACAATCACAAATAATTTTTCCAGACATAACACATTCCAAACCCAATTTAATCTATCCCAATAATTCAGTGAAACAGGGGATTAGAAAATGAACACACATCACACATTGTTTCTTCAGGTTAGAAACAATAGAAGTAAAGAACACCTATAATCAACTTCCTCTAAAATGAAATTTTTTAATGTTTTTCCAAGGGAGACATTCTCCCCACATAATAGAGACTCTCATAGTATTTCATGACTTTCACCTTTCTGGTTAATAGAGCACATGACATTACAAGGCTTCACCGAACATGACCATTTCAATTGATATAAACAATGCATAGAGAGGGACCTTATAGAACATCCCCAAACAACACACAATTATAGAAAGTGGCCACAATATCCTCTCATGACCATATTTTCTACACTGGTAGTTGAACATGAACTCCTTAGAAGAGACTACGAAGGACTGAGAAGACCTCTTAGGCACCATCTAGATACTCTTCCATGATAACAACCCCAAACGACTTCCACCTTCAAAAAATCCGGAAACTTAAGAAGCTAAGGCATATTTCAACCTTCCATGATCACTCTCTTAGAACAAGATGATATTCAAAACCAATAAAGGAAATGTTTTAGACTCAATAAAAAAATATCAATAAAAATATTCCTTATATTGTTTAACTGGAGGGTCTTCAAATAACAAAACAATATGAGTTGCACTTCAGTTGTGCACTAAACCTGAATGGGGCGTACCTTATCCAAAAATAGAACCCATGGAACCAAAAATGATGGTATATTGGTCAATATATGCCACAAACTAGATGCAAACCCATTATGTTAAACACCATAAAGGCATCCCAAAACATTTCTCAGAAGATACAACTAACCATCCCTTCAACACAGCTTACCGACCAATCACAAACCCAAAACACAGAACAAAAAGAGGGGGTTCTTGGACTCAAAATATCCCACAACATCAACATTAAAAAAAACATATTAAAAACAATCCCAAACTAGTCACAAAGGCATCAAGTTTCTCCTTTAAAATCATCTTTTTTAAAATAGATTGTTTGATAGTTAGCGTATCCACCAATGGTACCCCATAGGCCTCTCACATAAATGATTTTATGCCACATCAGGCACCCTCTTCATATCTATCTCAGAACTCATCTATCCATTCCATCAACCATCCATCATCCAATATAACACCATGCATGTGGTCTCTCACACAAATACCAAAGGTTAAAATAAATAATTCTTTCCACATTTCAAAACCAAAACAGTCAACCAGTACCTCATTTTTCTCTAAACCGCAAACCACAAAATCAAACCCAAATTACCGCTTAACAAAATTTCTAGAAAGGAATAAAAATTTAAATGAAAACTCACTTTCATGTTATTCACATCAATTTTAAAACATCTCATCCCATTAAATCACCTTTTAATAGTTTAGAAAACTGTCTTGGAAAAACTTTTTCAAAACCAACATTAACACAATTTTCGGCTATAAAAAGAGGTGTAAACACACCATTCTCCATTTCAAAAAAGATTTTGAAAACTCAATTAAAACATTTCACATATCAATACATTCCCAATTTATTAGAAAATCATTTCTAAAAACTTTATGCTTCTCAAAACGACAAAATTCTTCCTTTAAAACCAAACTTCCATGATTTCAAAACTAAAGGACACAAGACAATGTGAGGGGAAAATAGCTTCAGTGGGTGAGGTGGACATATGGTTGGCGGCCATACACCAATCACTTAACCATCATAGAGAGTATTCTTGGGAAATATCCCCAGCTCCACATGGCTTTCCAGGCCCTGAGATCTCACTGAGACCATTAACCAAACTCTCCTTTCATTTCCCCAAATCATCATCAAACCAAGAAAACCAAAGGACCCAGATAAGTTCTGACTACCCTAGTGAATTGAATTACATCCTTAGGTGTGGTTATTAGGAACACTACCCATAATCATAATTCCAAGTCCCTACAATCCTAACTCCAGACTATCCCAACTCTCCCCAAATAACATGACCGAAGGAGTTAACCTGATCCTCCTCTGATACCATTTTTTCATGAACCGAATCGGGTCGCCATGAATACCGGGACCAAACCCAGCCTGCGATAAGGCCCAAAGGGTGTTTACAATCTCCATGGGATGGAAAAAAATCCAGGGTATCATAAAATTATTCTTGGGAATGATTTACTCGATTTTATAAACACTAAACAACAAATGCACTAAATAAAACAAATCTGGATTTTTCAACTAAAACCATCTTTTTAAAAAGTTGAGAACTGAATTTAATGATTTGAAACAAGGTAAAAAGTCCACGAAGAAGGTAAAAACCCGAAAAATGGATATCCGAGAACCCTCATGTCAAGGAGAACCACCCTAAATCCATCTACACAAGACTTCACCACCAAGGACCTGCTAGAAACCCGAACCACTAGAACTAAAATTTGTACCCAAACTGTGACAACAAAAATAACAAAGTCTACTTACACCCAAGTGTGTAATTAGGGTGTGAGACAATCCCAATTTTGATACCACCACAAAGAGATTCCATGCGATAAACATTAAATAATGAAAAGCATGCATCTTTTCAAAAACAAGTAATTTCATGTTACATTTTTTAAAGATGAAACTTTAAAAAATCAGTTTTCAAGTGGTCTAATTTAAAGAATAAAAAATTTAAAATATATTAAAAATCTACGTAATATTCCAGACAAATTTACCATACTCTGACGGTAATTATAAATGATTTAATGAGTACAAGCAATAGGAAAATATCTCATATGCACTGGCTCGTTATGGGTCCCAGGTACCTCGTATCTCGATGAGAGTAACCATCACAAATATTTGTCCTTGTGCATGAGCCACTAGAAGTGAACATAACCATAACCCAGTGGTCCCCAATAATCATATTCATTTTTTAGTTAGTGTTTTAAGTGTCAATCTTGTTAAGTAAAACTGAGGCCAAACCCCATGGATTCAGTAGCATACTAGTACACGTCCACCCACCTATATACATAGGTTTTCAATTTTTTCTCAAACAAGTTCAACAAGTCAAGAAATATAATTTTCAAATGGAAATATCATTTCCTCAAAAACAATTCACCAAATATCCCATATTTATACCACAAAAGTCACAAAAATCCACATTTCATTCAAATTGATTTGAAATCCAACTCACACCAAAATAGCCCACAAAAATTTTCACATTTCTTTTACACTTCAAAAAATCCATTAAATTTTTTTATAAAACCATTATAATATTTTAAAACACACAAAAAATCTCACTCACATGTGACATAATACCCTTTTCATAAGCAAATTCCATTTTTCTCATCACACTCACACAAAACATCTCACATCACTTTCACATCTCTTACACACTTCAGCAAATCCTTCAAACATTTTTGTAAAACATTTCCTATATGGAACACATAAAAAAACAGCCCCTTTCACATTTAAAATTTACCATTTCAAAATATACACGCTCTAAAATTGTTCTCTAATATGGTGTCACCTCTTACATAAATCATTAAATCATTCAAATCTTTCGTAAAACAATTCTAAAGAGTATACCCATTATTTTCTCCAAAAACCCATTTGAAAACCATATTTAAAGGACCAAAAAACACCAAAACACTAAAAATGTATAATTAGAATCCCTATAGACATTTATAAAACCACTTTCAAGTGTTATAAAATCACCTTGAATAATACAATGAAAAATACAAATGAAAACACCCATTTTCATAAAATTATCTCAAGAAGTATAACAACGTTTTACACACCAAAAGTATTCCAAAACCCCCCTTCCAAGTCCCCATGACACTAAGGAATTAAAAAAATAGATTTAACAACCCCTTTAAAAAACTAAAAAATCAATTTCATATTTTATAAAACTACCACAAAAGATCCACATGTGTTACATTCGAAAAGTTCACAACTTCAACAAAAATTATAATATAAAATTAAATACGTAAGAAAATACCTCAAAAATGGTTTTCACACTAAACACATAATATGAGGAACATGAAAAACTAGTAAAAAAAGAAAACTAACTCATAAACGAATGTTTAACCATGGAATCACCTACATTTTATGTCGAAAACTTCAAAATATGGTGCAAAACATAAACCGCACCACCACCACACCTCAAGGAAGTGAAATACAACCTAAAACCATAAGATTTCACCCAAAAGACAAGAAATAAAACCGTAGGTTAGATTCCTATCTTTTGGACATTCGGAAACTCAAATATAACAGATGAAACCCTAATCAAATTGAATGTAACTCTGAGAAAATTGAAAGAAGAATGAAGAAGACCAACTTAATTGAAGGATCTTGTAGAAATCGCCAAAAATACACCCATATCTGAATTTGAAAACAGCCAATATTTCAAGGGAGGTTTGAAAAAGGATAAGTAGACCATGTAGGAATTTTAATGAGGTAAAAAGAGTGAGAAATGAAGGAGTTATGTTGGAAACAAATTACCTTTATAAATATTCTTGAATTGAGGAATCATAAGAAGTTTCAACTTGTTCTCTGAAGAAAACGAGCTCCAAAGAAGGATATAAGAGATTGGGGGTGAGCTTAGGTCTAGTGGGCTTTGGTTAGAGATAAAATCACCAGAAAATAGTTAAAATTGAATAAGTTATTAAATAAACACAATGTTTTTTTAAACTAGAAATGAGATTTAGGGGTGGCCCAACTACTTAAATAAAAACCTAAATCCACCCTGATTATGGATTTATAAAGGCTCCAAATTTAAATGGTGAGGTTAATAGGTCAGGGGAGTCCATGTAGGAATTTTAATGGATGATTTTTTTTGAAAAATGAATGAGTTATTAAAGACACAAAATTTATTTTAAATATGGAATTGGGATCACAGTTTGGCCTAATTCATGGAAACTCACCCATTCCTCCATAAAATCTTGGGAAACCCCCAAAACAAAGAATGAATGGAAAAGAAATTAAAAATAACATTAAAATATGTTATGTATGTGAAAATTATCCCCACCATGAAATATTTCCGTCCCCGAAAATCCACAAAAAGGACAGATAGAAAAACCAAACCCATCCAATAAACCAAGTTGTAATTATTTTCCAAGCTTCTCCCCCAAGGGCCAAAACACCTCCATTTATAAATTATGGAAGGATTAATCTCACAACACAAAATTACACCACTTTCCTGAAATTATCAATCACATTCATACTTTATCACAAAATAAAATTCCTCAAACACTATTTGAACAAAACTAAAGCCATTCACCCAAATGAACAACTACTTAGAACAAGGTTACACTTACCTTACTTTAACTAAACCATTGGGAGCTCTCCAATCCAAAAATTTAATCAAGGAAGATGTTGGAAGATAGATAATTATGAACGAGTCTACCTACCACCAATCCAAGACCACAGATAAATCTGAGCTATTGGTATGGGGGGACACAGATAGTCACCCCTCCATAAGAGGAAACCTATATTTTTTCCAAGATAGGATCAAGACACTAATAGGTGGAGGCCTGAACGAACTCCCTAGTAAACAGGGTAGAATTCCATTCAATGTTTATGAAGGAATATTCATGAGAATCAGAGTGGGTCTCCCCACCATAAGAACCAACCATCTTAAATGACTAGTGTGGGATGACACAGAAAGACCCAATTTTTTAATGATTTGGGAAGGTCGCACAGTTAGTACACACAGTTTGTGAGACCATTCCCTAACTATGCAGATCATTCTTACCACATGGCTTCTGGGCACATAGTCACTCCTAATCATGTACAAACAATCTACTCAGCCTGTCCAACCAAATTTACAACCATTCACCAAATACTCAATGGAAACCAAAGGGGGAGGGAATGAATTCGGTGATGACATGGGTACAAGGCCATCCACCTATTTCTACCACATGTGAACAACCGAATAAAGATGATGATACCAGAGGTATAGACTTTTTTTTATCTTTAATATTGAATAAATTACTTTTTACAAGTGTTTAAATGACCTTGGGATTTCTCCTGACTACGAGCTAGCTTCTCTCTGAGACATATGGCTGGATATCAAATGATTGAAGAATCCTTAGCCTCATAGTTAGGCTTTAGAAACCCACTGAATGAGAATTATTCTTTCGATACCACCAAAAACTACACCACAATCCCAAATAAATTTTCTATACATAACACATTCCAAACCCACTTTACCCTATCCCTATATTTCATTGAAACAAGGGCTTTGAAAATGAACACATCACACCTTATTTCTTCGGGTGAGAAATAATAGAAGTAAAGAACACCTATAATCACATTCCTCTAAAATGGAATATTTTGATGTTTTTACAAGGGAGACATTCTCCCAACATAACAAAGTCTCTCAAAGGATTTCAGGACTTTCACCTTTACGGTCAATCGAGCAAATGGCATCACAAGGCTTTACTAAAAATGAACATTGTGATTGATATAAACAATGCATGGAGAGGGTCCTTATAAAACATCCCCAAAAAACACACAATTATAGGAAATGGCCACAATATCCTCTCATGACCATATTTTCCAAACTCGAAGTTGAACGTGAACTCCTTTTTTGAAGAGACTATGAAGGACTGAGAGGACCTCTTAGGAACCATCCATATACTCATCAATGATAGAAACCCTAGACCACTTCCACCTTCATCAAATCATGAAAATTAATAAGCTAAGGTCTCTTTCAACCTTCCATGATCACTCTCCCGTAATAAGAGGATACACCAAACCAAGAACAGAAAGGTTGTAGAATTAAACAAAAAATCTTAAGAAAAATATTCCTTATATTGATTAACTGGAGGGTCTTTAAATGACAAAACAATGTGGGTTGCACTTTAGTTGTGCACTAACCCTTAATAGGGCGTACCTTATCCAACAATTAAACCCAAGGACCCAAAAATTATGGTCTATTAGTCAAGATACAATAAAAACTAGATCTAGACACATGATGGGAACCACCGTAAAGGCGTCCAAATAATTTCTCAGAAGATACCACTTACCGGCCCTTCAACACAACTTACCGACCAAAGACAAACCCAAAACACAATACAAATAGGAGGGGTTCTTGGACTCAAAATATCCCACAACATCAAAATTTTAAAAAACACATAATACAAACAATCCCAAACTAGTCATAAAATCCTCTAGTTTGTCCTTTAAAATCATCTTTTTGAAAATAAACGGTTCAACGGTTAGTGTATCCACCAATGATACCCCATGGGCCTCTCACATGCATGTTTCTATACCACACCAGGCACCCTCATCATATCCAACCTATGACTCATCCAGCCATGCCTTCAACCATCCATCAACCCATATAACCCCATGCATGTGGTCACTCATAGAAATACCAAATGATAATATAAAAAATTCTTTCCACTTTTCAAAACCAAAACAGTCAACCAATATCTCCTTTTTCTTTGAACCGTTAAACATGAAATCAATCAAAAATTACAGCTTAAAATTTTTTTCAGAAAAGAACAATCATTTAAAAAAACTCACTTTCAAGTTATTCACATCAATTTCAAAACATCTCATCCCCTAAAATCACCTTTTAATATTTTAAAAAACTATATTGGAAACACTTTTTCAAAACCAACTTTAACACAATTTTAGGCATTCAAAAGAGGTGTAAACACACAATTTTCCTTTTAAAAAAAGATTTTGAAAACTCAATTCAAACATTCCACAAGTCAATACATTCCCACTTTATTAGAAAATCTTTTCTCAAAACTTCACACTTCTTAAAACCATGAAATTATTCCTTTAAAATCGAACTTCCATGATTTCAATACTTAAGGACAGAAGACAATTTGAGGGGAAACTTGATTCGGTGGGTGAGGTGGACATATGGTTGGTGGACATATTCCAATCACTTCACCATCACATAGAGTGTTATAGGAAAATATCCCCAGCTCCACATGGCTTACCATGCCCTGCGAGCTCACTGAGACCATTAACCCAACTCTCTTTTCATTTCCCCAAATCATCATCAAACCAAGAAAACCAAAGGACTCAGATATGTCCTTACTCCCCTGGTGAATTGAATCCCATCATGAGGTGTGGTGATCAAGAACACTACCCATAACCAGAATGTAAAGTCCCCAAAATCCTAACTCCAGAACATCCCGACTGCTTCCCAAATAACATGACTAAAGGAGTTAACCTGAACCTCCTCTAATACCATTTTGTCACAAACCGAATCTGGTCGCCACCAATACCGGAACCAAACTCCACCCGTGATAAGGCACAAAGGGCGTTCCCGATCCCCTGGGGCTGGAAAAAGTTCCCGGGTATCATAAAATGATGTTTGGGAATTATTTAACTGATTTTATGAACAATAAACAACAAATGAACCAAATAAAACAAATTTGGATTTTCCAACTAAAACCATCTTTTACAAAATTTTCGAACTAAATTACATGATTTGAAACATTGTAAAAAGTCCATTACAAAGGTTCAAAACCCAAAATGGTTAGCCCAGAACCCTCATGGAAGGTGGCACCACTCTCAAGCCATCCCCACAAGACTTCACCACCAAGGACCGGCTAGAAACCCGTACCACTAGAACTAAAAATTGTACCCAACCTACAACAAAAAATATAACCAAGTCTACTTACACCCAAGGGTGTAAGTAGGGTGTGATCCAATTCCCATTAGGATAACACCACTAAGATATTCAATGCAATCAACATTCAAAGATGAAAATCTTATAAGTTTTCAAAAACATGGAATTTCTAGATACAATTTCTAAAAGATGCAACTTAGGAAAAATCAGTTTTCAAGTGGGATAATTTAAAGAATCAACACATTTAAAATAAATTACAAAGATACTGAATTTTATAGTCAAATATACCGTATTCCAATGGTAATTATAAAGGATTTAATGAGAACAAGAAATAGAAAAATAACCCCTAGGCAGTAGCTCATTTTGGTTCTGAGGTACCTCATATCTCGATGAGAGTAACCATCACAAATATCCGTTATTATGCAAAATACACTAGTAGGGAACATACCCATAACCTATTAGTCCCCAGTAATCATCATAATATTTTATTTAGAGTTGTAAGAATCAATCTTACTAAGTGAAACTGAGGCCAAACCCCACAGATTCACTAACATACTAGTACTATCCACCCACCAAGATACCCGAGTTTTTCCTTTGTGCTCAAACAAGTTCAAAAAGTTAAGAAATTTAATTACACATGAAAATATAATTACCTCATAAAAAATTCAAAAAAAAAAGATCACATGTATACCACACAAGTCTCAAAAATTCACTTTTCATTCAAATTGATTGGAAATCCAACTCACACCAAAATATCCCACAAAAATTTTCACATTTCTTTAACACTTACACAAATCTAGTAAAAACTTTTATAAAACCATTACAATATAATACAACTCACATAACAACCAACTCACATGTTATATAATACATTTTTCATAACCGAAATCCATTTTTCACATCACACTCACACAAACCATCCCACATCACACTCACATCTCTTATACACTTTAGTAAATCATTCAAACATTTTTTGTAAAACATTTCCTAGATGGAACACGACACAAAATAGACCCTTTCACATTTAAAATGTACCATTTCAAAAATATAAACATTCTAAAATAGTTTTCCAATATGGTTTCACCTCTTTCATAAATAATTAAATCATTCAAATCTTTCGTAAAACAATTCTAAAGAGTGTACCCAAAATTTTCTCATAAAACCCATTTCAAAACAATATTTCAAGGACAAAAACACACCAAAACACTACATATGTAGAATTGGAAGCCCTGTAGACATTTATAAAACCACTTTCAAACATTATACAATTGATTTGAATAACACCATGAATGATACAAATGAAAACACCCATATTCAAAAAATGATCTCAAGAAGTATAACAAAGTATTACACACCAAAAGTATTCCAAAAAACCCAATTCTAAGGACCACATGACACTAAGGAATTAACAAAATAGAATTTTCATCCCCTTTAAACAACTAATTATTCAATTTTTTATTTTATAAAACTACGAAAAAAGATACAACATTTGTTACATTTGAAAAGTTCACAACTTCAAAAAAAATGCAATTATAAAATTAAACGCTTAACCGAATACCTCAAAAATGTTATTCAAACCAAAAACAGAATACGGGGAACATGAAAAACTTGTAAAACAAGAGAACTAACTTATAAAGGAATGATTAACCATGTAATCACCTACCTTTTATGTCAAAAACCTCAAGACATGGTGCGAAACATAAACCGCACCACCACCGCACCACAAGGAAGTGAAATCCAACCTAAAACCACAAGATTTCACCCAAAAGTAACGAAATAAAACCCTAGTTTCGAACCCTAACTTCTGGACATTAGTAACCTCAAGGATAAGGGATTAAACCCTAATCACATTGAATGTAACCCAAAACGAATTGAAAGAAGAATTAAGAAGACCAACTTACTTGAGGGATCTTGTAGAAATCGCAACAAATACACCAGTAGATGAATTTTCAAACAAAAAAAAACTAGAGGGAGGTTAGGAAGTGGATAATGATACCATTTAGAAATTTGAATGGGGTAAAAAGACTAAGAAATTAAGGAGTTATTAAGGAATCAAATTACCTTTATAAATCTTCTCGAATTGAGGAATCCTAAGAAGTTTCAACTTGTTTTGTGAAGAAAACGAGCTCCAAAGACGGAGATAAGATATTGGGGGCGTGCCTCATTTCAGTGGGCTCGAGTAAGAGGTAGAATAAAAAAAATAGTTAAAATTGAATATGTTATTAAATAAATAAAACGATTTTTAAACTAGAAATGGGCTTTTGGGGTGGCCCAACTACTTAAATAGAAACCCAAATCCACCCTCATTATAGATCTATAAAGGCTCCAAATTTAAATGGTGGTATTAATAGTTCAGGGGAGGACATTTTGGAATTGGAATGGATGAAATATGTTGAAATGTGAATGAGTTATAAAAGAAACCAATTTATTTAAAATCTGGAATTGGGCTCACGGTTTGGCCCAATTCATGGAAACTCACCCATCCCTCCACAAAAGCTTGGTAAAACCCCCAAAACAAAGAATGAATGGAAAATAAATTAAAAATAACTTTAAAATAAGTTATGTATGTGACAATTATACCCACCATGAAAAATTTATATCTTTGGAAAGCCATAATAAGTCCAGATACAAAAACCAAATCCAACCGATAAACAAAGATATACTTTTTTGCCAAGCTTCGCCCCCAAGGTCTAAAACTACTCCAGTGATCAATTAAAGAAGGATTAATCTCACAACCCAAAATTACACCACATTCCAGAAATGATCAATCACATTCATACTTTATCCCAAAAGAAAACTCCTCAAACACTATCCAAACAAGACTTAAGCAGTTCACCCAAACGAACAACTACTTCAAACAAGGTTACAATTACCTTACTTGAACTAAACCATTGGGAGCTCTCCAATCCCAACATTTACTCAAGGAAGATGTTGGTAGATAGATAGTTTTGAAAGAGACTATATACCACTAATCCAAGACCATGGATAAATATGAGCTATTGGTATGGGGTGGGGGCACAGATAGGCACCTCACCATAAAAGAAAACCTATATTTTTCCGAGACAGAATCAAGACACTAACAGGGGGAGGCCTGAACGAACTCCCTAGTACAAAAAGTAGAATTCCATTCAATTTTTAAGAAGGAATGTACATGAGAATCATAGCGTGTCTCCCCACCATAAGAACCAACCATCTTAACTGACCAGCATGGTCTGACACAAAAAAAACAATTTATTTTAAATATTTTCGAAGGTCGCACATTTAGGCCGCACAGTTTGTGAAACCGTGCACTAACTATGTAGTTCATTCTTCCTGCTTGCCTTCCTGGCACACAGTCACTCCTAATAATGCACAAACCTTCTGCTCAGCATGTCTAGCCAAACTTCCAACCATTCTCCATAGACTCAATGGAATCCAAATGGGGAGGGAATGACATTGGGCGATGACATGGGTACAAGGCCCTATAACTATTTCCACAAAACATGAACAGCAGAAGAAATATGATGATAACATAGGTTTAAATACTTTCTATATTTTATATCGAGGAAAGGAATTTTTACTAGGGTTTAAATGACCATGGGATTTCCCCTGACTATGAGCCAACTTCCCTCCAAGACCTATGGTAGGAGCTCAAATGATTGAAGCATCTCCGGCCTCATAGTTAGGCTTTGGAAACCCACAGAATGAGAATTATTATTTCAGTTCAACAAACAACTACACCACAATCCCAGATAATTTTTCCCGGCATAACACATTCCAAACCCACTTTAACCTATCCTGATATTTCAGTGAAACAGGGGCTTAGAAAATGAACACATATCATACATTGTTTCTCCGGTTTTGAAATAATAGAATTAATGAACAACTATAATCACCTTCCTCTAAAATAAAACATTTTTATGTTTTCTAAGGGAGACATTCTCCCAACATAACAGAGTCTCTTAGAGGATTTCATAGCATTCAACTTTATGGTCAATCGTGCACATGACATCATAGGGCTTCACCAAACATGACCATTGCGATTGATATAAACAATGCATAGAGAGGGACCTTATAGAACATCCCCAAAAAACACACAATTCTATAAAGTGGCAACAATATCCTCTCATGAACATATTTTCCACACTAGTAGTTGAACATGAAATCCTTCAAAGAGAATATGAAGGACAGAGACGACCTCTTAGGCACTATCTAGATACTCATCCATGATAAAAACCCCAAACCACTTCCACCTTCACCAATCAAGAAACTTATGAAGCTAAGGTCTCTTTTAACCTTCCATGATCACTCTCCTTCCACAAGAGGATTTACAAAACCAATAAATGAAATTTTGTAGACTCAATCAAAAAAGATTAATAAAAGGATTACTTATATTGTCTATCTGGAGGGTCTTCAAATGAAAAACCAATCTGGGCTTCACTTCAGTTGGGCACTAACCCTTAATGGGGCGTACCTTATCCAACAATTGAACCCAAGGAACCAAAAATGATAGTATATTGGTAAATATATAAAGAAAACTTGATCCAAATAAAATAAGGGAACCACCATAAAGGCATACCAAAACATTTCTCAGAAGATACCACTAACTAGCCCTTCAACACAACTTACCGACCAAGAAAAAACCCAAAACATAGTACAAACAGGAGGGGTTCTTGTACTAAAAACATCCCACAACATAAAAATTAAAAAAAACACAAAATACATACAATTCCAAACTTGTCATAAAGGTATAAAGTTTCTCCTTTAAAATCATCTTTCTTAAAATAATCAGTTCAATGGTTAGCGTATCCACCAATGGTACCCCATGGGCCTCTCACATAAATGATTTTGTGCTACAACGGGCACCCTCCTCATATCCATCTCAGAACTCATCTAGCCATGCCATTAGCCATACATCATCCCATATAACCCCATGCATGTGGTCGCTCACAAAAATATCAAAGGTTAAAATAAATAATTCTTTCCACTTTTCAAAACCAAAACAGTCAACCAATACCTCCTTTTTCTCTAAACTCCTAACCACAAAATCAAACCCAAATTACTAATTAAAAAAAAATTCATAAAGAAACAATCATTTAAATTAAAACATAATTTCATTTTTTTCACATCAATTTCAAAATATCTCATCCCATTAAATCACCTTTCAATAGTTTAGAAAACTCGAATGGAAACATTTTTCAAAACCAACTTTAACAGAATTATCGGATTTCAAAAGTGGAGTAAACACACCATTTTACATTTAAAAAAATATTTTCAAAACTCAATTCCAACATTTAACAAATAAATACATTCCCACTTTATTATAAAATCATTTCTCAAAACTTTACGCTTCTCAACAACACGAAATTCTTCTTTTAAAACCAAACTTCCGAGATTTCAAAACTAAATGACAGAAGACAATGCGAGGGGAAAATAACATCAATGGGTGAGGTGGACATGTGGTTGGAGACTCCAATAACTTCACCATCATAGAGAGTATTTTAGGAAAATATCCCCAGCTCCACATGGATTTCCAGGCCCTGCGATCTCCCTGAGACAATTAACCCAACTCTCTTTTCATTTCCCCAAATCATCATCAAACCAAGAAAACCAAAGGTCCCAGATAATTCCAGACTCCCCTGGTGACTTGAATCCCATCCTGAGGTGTGGTGATTAGGCAAACTACACAAAAACAAAATTCTAGGTCGTTACAATCATAACTCCAGACTATCCTGACAGCTCACCAAATAACATGACTGAAGGTGTTAACCTGAACCTCCTATGATACCATTTTTTCACGAACTGAATATGGTCACCACCAATACTGGCACCCAAACCAGCCTGTGACAAGGTCCAAAGGGCATTACCAATCCCCATCGGCTAGGAAAAGTTCCTGATTATAATAAAATGAAGTTTGGGAACGATTTACTCGATTTTATAAACACTAAACAACAAATGAACTAAATAAAACAAATCTAGATTTTTCAACTAAAGCCATTTTTTACAAAATATGAGAACTGAATTCCGTGATTTGAAACAATATAAAAGTTCCATTAAAAAGGTACAAAACCAAAAATGTATATCCTAGAACCCTCATTGTAAGGGGCACCACCCGGAAGCCATCTCTACAAGACTTCACCACCAAGGACCTTCTTGAAACCCGAACCACTAGAACTAAAATTTGTACCCAACCTGCAACAACAAAGTCTACTTAAAACCAAGTGTGTTAGTGGGGTGTGAGAAAATGCCTAGTAGGATACCACCACTGAGATATTCCATGCGATAAACATTCAAATTGAAGAAGGAAACAAATTACCTTTATAAATCAGCTGGAATTGAGGAATCCTAAGAAGTTTCAACTTGTTCTGCGAAGAAAACGAGATTCAAAGAGGTATATAAGAGATTATGTGTGAGATTAGGTTCAGTGGGCTTGGGTTAGAGGTAAAATCACTGAAAAATAGATAAAATTTAATAAGATATTAAATAAACAAAATATTTTTTTTAAACTAGAAATGGGCTTTCAAGGTAGCCCATCTACTTAAATAAAAACACAAATCCACCATGATTATGGATTTATAAAGGCTCAAAATTTAAATGGTGGTGTTAATAGGTCAGGGGAGGCCATTTAGGAATGGTAATGGATGAAAATGTTGAAAAATTAATGAGTTATAAAAGAAACAAAATTTATTTTAAATATGGAATTGGGCTCACAGTTTGGCCCAATTCATGGAAACACACCCATTCCTCCATAAATGCTTGGGAAACCCCCAAAACAAAGCATGAATGGAAAATAAATTAAAAAGAACTTTAAAATAAGATATCTATGTGACAATTCTCCCCACCATGAAAAATTTATGTCCCTCAAAATCCACAAAAAGGACAGATACAAATACCAAACCCATTCGATAAACCAAGATGTACTTCTTTTCCAAGCTTCGACCCTAAGGGAAAAAACACCTCCAGTTATATATTAAGGAAGGATGAATCTCACAACCCAAAATTACACCACTTTCATCAAATTATCAATCAAAATCATACTTTATCCCAAAAGAGAACTCTTCAAACACTATTCATACAAGACTGAAACAATTCACCCAAACAAACAACTACTTCGAACAAGGTTACACATACCTTACCATAACTAAACCATTGGGAGCTCTCCAATCCCAACATTTACTCAAGGAAGATGTTGGTAGATAGATATTTCTGAATGAGTCTACCTTCCACAAATCCAAGACCATGGATAAATCTGACCTATTGGTATGGGTGTACACTGATAGGCACCCCTCTATAAGAGGAAACCTATATTTTTTCTAGGTTAGAATCAAGACTCTAATAGGTGGAGGCCTGAACGAAATCCCTAATAGAAAGAGTATAATTCAATTCAAAGCTTACAAAGGAACGTACGTGAGAATCATAGTGGGTCTCCCGAACATATGAACCAACCATCTTAACCGACTAGTGCTGGACGACATAGAAAGACCCTATTTTTTCAATGATTTGGGAAGGTCGCAGAGTTAGTCCACATGGTTTGTGAGACCGTTCCCTAACTATGAAGATCATTCTTCCCACATGGCTTCCTAGCACACAGTAACTATTAATCATGCACAAACTGTCTACTCATCCCATCTAGCCAAATTTACAACCATTCACCAAAGACACAATGGAAACCAAAGGGGGAGGGAATGAAATTTGGCGATGACATGGGTACAAGGCCCTCCACCTATTTCCACCAAATTTGAACAAAATAAGAAAGATGATGATACTAGAGGTTTAAACTCTTTTTATCTTTCATATTGAAGAAATGAATTTATACAAGTGTTTAAATGACCATGGAATTTCCCCTTACTACGAGCCAGATTCTCTATAAGACTTATGGCTAGAGCTCAAATGAATGAAGCATCTTCAGCCCCATAGTTAGTCTATGGAAACCCACTGAATGAGAATTCTTCTTCCGAAACCACCAATAACTTCAACACAATCCCAGATAATTTTTCAATACATAACACATTCCAAAAACACTTTATCCTATCCCTATATTTCATTGAAACAAGGGCTTAGAAAATGAACACACATCACACCTTGTTTCTTCGGGTGAGAAACAATAGAAGTAAAGAACACCTATATTCACCATCCTATAAAATGGAATATTTTTAAGTTTTTACAAGGGAGAAATTCTACCAACATAACAAAGACTCTTAGAGGATTTCATGACTTTCACCTTTACAAACAATCGAGCACATGACATTACAAGGCTTCACCAAACATTACCATTGCGATTGATATAAACAATGCATGAAGAGGGTCCTTATACAACATCCCCAAACAACACACAATTATAGAAAGTGGCCACAATATCCTCTCATGACCATATTTTCCAAACTGGAAGTTGAACGTGAACTTCTTTTTTGAAGATAATAAAAAGGACCGAGATGACCTCTTAGGCACCATCCTGATACTCATCAATGATAACAACCCCATACCACTTCCAACTTCAGAAAATCAAATAAAATTAAGAATCTATGGTCTCTTTCAACCTTCCATGATCACTCCCCCACAATAAGAGGATACACCAAACCAAGAAAGGAAAGGTTGTATACTTAAAAAAAAAATCTCAAGAAAAAGAATCTTTATATTGATTAACTGGAGGGTCTTTAAATGAAAAAACAATCTGGGCTACACTTTAGTTGTTCATTAACCCTTAATGGGGCATACCTTATCCAACGATTGAACCCAAGAACCCAAAAATGATGATCTATTGGTCAAGATATAATAAAAACTAGATCCACACACATGAATGAAACCACCGTAAAGGCATCCAAAATATGTCTCAAATTATACCACTAACTGTCACTTCAACACAACTTACCGACCAAACACAAACCCAAAACAAAGTACAAACATGAGGGGTTCGTTGACTCAAAACATCCCAAAACATCAACATTTAAAGAAAACACATAATACACAGAATCCCAAACTAGTCATAAAGGAATCATTTTTCTCCTTTAAAATCATCTTTTTGAAAATAAATGGTTCAGCGGTTAGCGTATCCACCAATGGTACCCCATGGGCCTCTCACATAAATGATTTTGTGCCACATAGGCCACCCTCCTCATATCAATCTCGGAACTCATCCAGCCATGCCATAAACCATCCATCATCCCATATAACCCCATGCATGTGGTCACTCACAAAAATACCAAAGGTTAAAATAAACAATTCATTCCACTTTTCAAAACATAAACAGTCAATCAATACCTCCTTTTTCTTTAAACTACTAACCACGAAATCAAACCCAAATTACTGATTGAAAAAAATCACACAATGGAACAATAATTTAAATGAAAAATTACTTTCAAGTTATTCACATCAATTTCAAAACATCTCATCCCATTAAATCACCTTTTAATAGTTTAGAAAACTCTATTGGAAACACTTTTTCAAAACCAACTTTAACACAATTATCAGCTTTCAAAAGAGGTGTCAAAACACCATTTTCCATTTAAAAACAGATTTTGAAAACTCAATTCCAACATTTCACAAATCAATCCATTACCACTTTATTATAAAATCATTTCACAATACATTACGCTTCTTAAAACCAGGAAATTATTCCATTAAAACCGAACTTCCATGATTTCAAAACTAAAGGACACGAGACAATGTGAGGGGAAAATCGATTCAGTGGGTGAGGTGGACATATGGTTGGCAACCATATGCCAATCACTTCAATATCATAGATAGTGTTCTAGGGAAATATCCCTAGCACCACATGTCTTTCTAGGCCCTGCAAGCTCACTAAGACCATTGACCCAACTCTCTTTTCATTTCCCCAAATCATTATCAAACCAAGAAACCCAAAGGACTCAGATAAGTCCTGACTCCCCTAGGGACTTGAATCCCATCAGGAGGTGTGGTGATCAGGCACACTACACATAACCAGAATGCCAGGTTCTGACAATCCTAACTCCAGATTATCCCGAATGCTCCCCAAATAACATGACCGAAGGAGTTAACCTGAACCTCCTCTAATACC
The DNA here is from genome assembly GCA_963277665.1 of Viscum album. Classification (NCBI taxonomy): domain Eukaryota; kingdom Viridiplantae; phylum Streptophyta; class Magnoliopsida; order Santalales; family Viscaceae; genus Viscum; species Viscum album. The sequence goes on along the minus strand of OY728131.1, from coordinate 293,177,786 downwards.
ATTTTGTCACGAACAAAATCATATCGCCACCAATATAGGCACCAAAACCACCCTGTGACATGCCTTAAAGGGAGTTCCTGATCCCCATGGGCTGAAAAAACTGTTCGTGTTTCATAAAATCATGTTTGGGAACGATTTACTCGATTATATAAACACTAAACAACAAATGAACTAAATAAAAAAAATCTGGATTTTTCAACTAAAAACATATTTTATAAAATTTTTGAACTGAATTACATGATTTTAATAAATGTAAAAAGTCCATTACAATGGAACAAAACCTAAAATTGATATCCAAGAACCCTCATGACAAGGGGCACCACCATCAAACCATCTCTACAAGACTTCACCACCAAGGACATGCTAGAAACCCGAACCACTGGAACTAAAAACTGTACCCAACCTGTGACAACAAAAATAACAAAGTCTAATTACACCCAAGGGTGTAAGTAGGGTGTGATACAATTCCTATTAGGATACCACCACTAATATATTCCATGCGATAAACATTCCACAATGAAAACCATGCATGTTTTCAAAAACATGCAATTTCTAGTTAAATTTCTAAAAGATGAAACTTAAAAAAATCAGATTTCAAGTGGGCTAATTTAAAGAATCAACACTTTTAAAATAAATTTAAAATATACTAAATTTTCCAGACAAACATTCCATATGATGATGGTAATTATAATGGATATAATGAGCACAATTAATAGGAAAATAACCCCTAGGCACTAGCTCGTTGTGGGTCCCATGTACCTCATATCTCAGTGAGTGTAACCATAAAAAATATAAGTTCTCATGAACAATACACTATTAGGGAACATAACCATAACCTAGTGGTCCCAAATAATCTTCATAATATTTTATTTAGAGTTTTATTCATCAATATTTCTAAGTGAAACTGAGGCCAAACCTCACAGATTTACTAGCATGCAACTACACGTTCACCCACCTAGATACTTGGGGTTTCCCTTTATGCTCAAACAAGTTCAAAAAGTCAAGAAATATAAATTTAACATGAAAATATCATTTCCTCATCAAATATTCACAGAAACTCCCACCTGTATACCACACAATTCATAAAAATCCACTTTTCATTCAAATTGATTTGAAATCCAACTCACACCAGAATAGCCCACATAAATTTTGACATTTCTTTAGCACTTCCACAAATCCATTAAAAAAATTTATAAAACCATTCCAATATATTACAACTCACATGAAATACCTCTCAAATGTTACATAATACCCTTTTCACAACCAAAATCCATTTTTCACAACACACTCACACAAAACATCCTACATCACTTTCACATCTCTTACACACATTAGTACATATTTCAAAAAATTTTGTAAAACATTTTCAAGATAGAACTCATCAAAAAAAATCCACTTTCAAATTTAAAATGTACCATTTAAAAATATATACACTCTAAAATAGTTTTCAAATATGATTTCACCTCTTACATAGATCATTAAATCATTCAAATCTTTCGTAAAACAATTCTAATGAGTATTCCCAAAATTTTCTCATAAAACCCATTTAAAAACCATATTTCAAGGACCAAACCACACCAAAAAACTACCAATGTAGAATTTTCATCCCTATAGACATTTATAAAACCAATTTAAAGTGTTATGAAATTACCTTGAATAATACCATGAAAGATACAAATGAAAACACCCATTTTTATAAAATGTTCTAAAAAAGTATAACAAATTTTTACACACCAAAATTATTCCAAAACACCCCTTACATGGCCGAAATGACACTAATGAATTAAAATAATATATTTTCATCCCCATTAAACAACTAAAAAATCAATTTCATATTTTATAATACTACCACAAATGATACCACATGTGTTACATTCAAAAAGTTCACAACTTCAACAAAAATGCTATTATAAAATTAAATTCTTAACCAAATCCCTCAAAAATGGTTTTTGTATTAAAAACATGATATAGGGAATATGAAAAACCATTAAAAAAAGAAAACTAACTCATTAAGGAATGGTTAACCATGGAATCACCAACATTTTATGTCGAAACCTTCAAAACATGGTGGGAAACATAAACCGCACCACCGCCACACCTCAAGGAAGTGAAATCCAACCTAAAACCATAACATTTCACCAAAAATAAAATAAATCAAACCCTGGGCTCAAACCCTAACTTCATTACATTAGGAACCTCAAGGGTAAGGGATGAATCCTAGTCACATTGAATGTAACTCTATGAAAATTGAATGAAGAATGAAGAAGACCAACATACTTGAGGGATCTTGTAGATATAGACCCAAATTAACCAGAATATTAATTTGAAAACACCCAAAATGTTAAGGGTTGTTAGGAAAATGATATGGAGACCATGTAGGAATATTAATGGGGTAAAAAGAGTGAGAAATGAAGGAGTTATGAAGGAAACAAATTACCTTTATAAATCTTCTCTAATTGAGGAAGCCTAAATATTTTCAACTTGTCCTACGAAGTAAACGAGATCCAAAGAGGGATATAAGTGATTGGGGGCACACCTAGGTTTAGTGGGCTTGGGTTATAGGTGGAGTCACCGAAAAATAGTTAAAATGGAATAATTTATTAAATAAAAAAATGTTTTTTAAACTAGAAATGGGCTTTCAGGATGGCCCAACTACTTAAATAAAAACCCAAATCCACAATGATTATGGATTTATAAATGCTACAAATTTAAATTGTAGTGTTAATTGGTCAGGGGAGGCCATGTAATAATTTTAATGAATAAATTTGTTTTAAAATGAATGAGTTATAAAAGAAACAAAATTTATTTAAAATATGGAATTGGGCTCACGGTTCGGTCCAATTCATGAAAACTCACCCATTCCTCTATAAAAACTTGAAAAACCCCCAAAACAAAGCATGAATGAAAAATAAATTAAAAATAGCTTTAAAATAAGTTATGTATGTGACAATTCTCCCCACCATGAAAAATTTCCATCCCCGGCCACAACAAGGCCAAATACAAAAACCAAACCCAACCCATAAACAAAGATGTACTTCTTTTCCAAGCTTCGCCCCCAAGGGCAAAAACAAATCCAATGGTAAATTAAGGAAGGATTAATTTCACAACCCAAAATTAAATCACTTTCCTAAAACGAACAATCACATTCATACTTTATCCCAAAAGAAAACTCCTCAAAAACTATCCAAACAAGACTCAAGAAATTCACCCAAACGAAAAACTACTTCCAACAAGGTTATATTTACCTTACTTTAACTAAACCGTTGGGATATCTCCAATCCCAAGATTTAATCATGGAACATGTTGGTAGCTACATAGTTCCAAATGAGAATACCTACCACCAAGCCAAGACCATCGATAAATCTAAGCTATTAGTATGGGGGGACACAGATAGGCACCCTACCATAAAAGGAAACTTGTATTTTTTTCGAGACAAAATCAAGACACTAATAGGGGGAGGCCTAAAAGAAATCCCTAGTATAAAGGGTAGAATTCCAATCATTGTTTATGGAGAAACATACATGAGAATCATAGTGGGTCTCCCCACTATAAGAACCACCAATCTTAATCAACTAGCATGTGCCGACACAGAAAGACCCGATTTTTTTAAAGATTTGGGAAGGTCGCACAATTAGTCCACACAGTTTGTGAAACCGTGCACTAACTCTACAGATCATTCTTCATGCATCTTCCTGGCACATGGTCACTCCTAATCATTCACAAAATGTCTGCTCATCCTGTCTGGAAAAATTTCCACCCATTCTCCAAAGACTCAATGGAAACCAAAGGGCGTGGGAATGACATTGGGCAATGACATGGGTACAAGGCCCTCCACCTACTACCAACAAATGTGAACAACAGAAGAAAGATGATGATAATATAGGTTTTAACTATTCCTATCATTTATGTTGAAGAAAGGACTTTATACAAGGGCTTAAATGATTCTAGGATTTTCCCTGACTATGATCCAACTTCTCTCCGAGACCTATGGCTGGAGCTCAAATGATTGAAGCATCTTCGACCTCATAGTTAGGCTTTGGAAATCCACTGAATGAGAATCCTTCTTTTGGTGACACCAACAACTACACCACAATCTCAGATAATTTTTCCAGACATAAAACATTCCAAACCTAATTTACCCTATCATGATATTTCATTGAAACAAGGGCTTAGAAAATAAACACACATCACACCTTGTTTCTTCGGGTGAGAAACAATATAAGTAAGGAACACCTATAATAACCTTCCTCTAAAATAAAATATTTTGATGTATTTCCAAGGGAGAAATTCTCCCAACATAACAAAGACTCTCATAGGATTTCACGACTTTCACCTTTATGGTCAATTGAGCACATGACATCATAAGGCTTCACAAAACATGACCATTGTGATTGATATAAACAATGCATGGATAAGGACCTTATACAACATCCCCAAACAACACACTATTCTATAAAGTGGCCACAATATCCTCTAATGATCATATTTTCCACACTGGTAGTTGAACGTGGACTCCTTTTTCAAAGATACTACGAAGGATCGAGAGGACCTCTTAGGAACCATCTAGATACTCATCCATGATAACAAGCCAGACCAATTCCCCCTTCAGCAAATCAAGAAACTTAAGAAGCTAAGGTCTCTTTCAACCATCCATGATCACTCTCCCACAACAAGAGGATACACAAAACCAAGAAAGGAATGGTTGTATAATCAATCAAAAAAGTTCAAGAAAATGATTCATTATATTGATTAAATATAGGGCCTCCAAACGGCAAAACAATCTGGGTTTAACTTCAGTTGTGCACTGACCCTTAATTGGGCACACCGTATCCAACGATTGAACCCAAGGACCCAACAACTATGGTATATTGGTAAAGATATACCAGAAAATAGATCCAAACACATGAAGGGAACCACCGAAAAGGTGTCTCAAAACATTTCTCAGAAGATACAACTAACTTGCCATTCAACAGAACTTACCAACCAAACACAAACCCAAAATATAGTACAAACAGGAGGGGTTCTTGGACTCAAAACTCCCCACAAAATCAACATTTAAAGAAACACATAATATATAAAATCCCAAACTAGTAATAAAGGAATCAATTTTCTCCTTTAAAATCATTTTTTTTTGAAAATAAATGGTTCAATGGTTAGCGTATCCACCAATGGTACCCCATGGGCCTCTCACATGCATGTTCTTGTGCCACACCAGGCACCCTCCTCATATCCATCTCGGAACTCATACAGCCATGCCATCAACCATCCATCATCCCATATAACCCCATTCATGTGGTCACTCACAAAAATACCAATGGTTAAAATAAAAAATTCTTTCCACCTTTCAAAACCAAAATAGTCAAAAATACCTCTTTTTTCTCTAACCCACTAATGACGAAATCAAACCCAAATTACAGCTTAAAATTTTTTTCAGAAAAGAAAAATCATTTAAATGAAAACAAACTTTAATGTTGTTCACATCAATTTGATAACATGTCATCCCATTAAATCACATTTCAATAGTTTAGAAAATTCTATTGGAAACACTTTATCAAAACCAACATTAACACAATTTTCGGCATTCAAAAGAGGTGTAAGAATACCATTTTCCATTTAAAAAAAGATTATGAAAACTCAATTCCAACACTTCACAAATCCAACAATTTCAAAATTATTATAAAATCTTCTCTTAAAACTTTATGCTTCATAAAACCTTGAAATTATTCCTTTAAAACTGAACTTCCATGACTTCAAAACTAAAGGACACAAGAAAATGCGAGGGGAAGCTCGCTTCGGTGGGTGAGGTGGAAAAATGGTTGGCGGCCATATGGCAATCACTTCACCATCACAGATAGTGTTCTATGGAAATATCCCCATCTCCACATGGATTTCCAGGCTCTGCATGCTCACTGAGACCATTAACCCAACTCTCTTTTCATTTCCCCAAATCATCATCAAACCAAGAAAACCAGATGACTCAGATAAGTCCCGAATCCCCTGGAGACTTGAATCGCATCATGAGGTGTAGTGATTAGTCACACTACCCGTAACAGCAATGCCAAATCTAGACAATTCTAACTCCAGACTATCCAAACTGCTCCCTAAATTACTTGCCCGATGGAGTTAATCTAAACCTCCTCTGATACCATTTTGTCACGAACCGAATCTGGTCGCCACCAATACCGGCACCAAACGCAACTTGTGACCAGGCCCAAAGGGACTTCCTGACCCCATGGTCTGGCACAAGTGTCCGAGTATAATAAATAAATTTTGGTACTGATTTACCATATTTTATAAACACTAAACAACAAATGAACTAAATAAAACAAAAATGGATTTTTCAACTAAAACCATCTTTTACAAAATTTTAAAACTGAATTACATGATTTGAAACAATGTAAAAAGTCCATTAAAAATGTAAAAAACCAATAATGGATAACAAAGAACACTCATGGAAAGGGGAACCACCCTCAATCCATCTCCACAAGAGTTCACCACCAAGGACTTGCTATAAACCCGAACTACTAGAACTAAAAACTATACCCAACCTGTGAAAAAAAACCAAGTCTACTTACACCCAAGGGTGTAAGTATGGTGTGATCCAATACCCAGTATAATACCACCAATAACAGATTCCATGCGAAAAACATTCAAAGATGAAAATCATGAAAGTTTTCAAAAACATGTAATTTCTAGTTACAATTTCTAAATGTTGAAACTAAAAAAAAATCAGTTTTCAAGTGGGATAATTTAAAGAATCAACAGTTTAAAAATAATTACCAAAGCTACTGAATTTTCCAGACAAATATACTATATTCCAATGGTAATTAAAAATGGCTTAATGAGCACAAGAAATAGGAAAATAACTCTTAGGAACTAGCTCGTTGTGGGTCCCATGTACCTCGTATCTCGATGAGAGCAACCATCACAAATATCAGTTATCATGCACGGGCCAATAGTAGGGAACATATATATAACCTAGTGGTAACCAATAATCATCATCATCATTTAGTTAGAGTTTTAATCATTATTCTTGGTAAGTGAAACTAAGGCCAAACCCCACAGATTCACTAGCATACTAGTACACGTCTACCCAACTAATTACCCGGGTTTTCCCTTCATGCTTAAACATGTTCAACAAGTCAATAAATATAATTTGCACATGAAAATATCATTTCCCCATCAAAAATTCACAACATCCTACATTTATACCACAAAATCCAAATAAATCCACTTTTCATTCAAATTGATTTGAAATCCAACTCACACCAAAATAGCCCACTACAATTTTCACATTTCATTAACACTTCCAAAAACCCATTAATTTTTTTTATAAAACCATTAAAATATATTACAACTCATATAAAAGCCCACTCAAATGTTATATAATACCCTTTTCATAACCAAAATCCATTTTTCACATCACACTCACACAAAACTTCCCACGTCATTTTCACATCTCTCACACACTTTAATAAATCCTTCAAACATTTTTGTAAAACATTTCCATGATGGAACAGATCAAAAAACAGCCCATTTCACATTTAAAATATACCATTTCAATATATAAACACTCTAAAATAGTTTTCCAATATGGTTTCACCTCTTACATAAATCATTAAATCATTCAAATCTTTTGTAAAACAATTCTAAATAGTATACCCAAACTTTTCTTATAAAACCCCTTTCAAAACCATATTTCAAGGACCAGACCACACCAAAACACTACCAATATAGAATTGGAATCCCTATATACATTTATATAACCACTTTCAAGTGTTATAAAATCACCTTGAATCATACCATGCAAGATACAAATGAAAACAACCATTTTCATAAAATGTTCTTAAGAAGTATAACAAAGTTTTACAGACCAAAAGTATTCCAAAAACCACCTTACAAGGCCCAAATGACACTAAATAATTAGAAAAATATAATTTTCAGCCCTTTTAAACAACAAATAAGTAAATTTCATATTTTATAAAACTACCACAAAAGATACCACATGTGCTACATTTGAAAAGTTCACAAATTCAAGAAAAATGCAATTATAAAATTAAATACTTAACCAAATCCCTCAGAAATGGATTTCACACCAAACACAGAATATGGGGAACATGAAAACCTAGTAAAACAAGAAAAATAACTCATAAAGGAATGGTAAACCATGGAATCACCTACCTTTTATGTCGAAACCCACAAAACATGGTGCGAAACAAAAACGGCGCCACCGCCGCACGTCAAGGAAGTGAAATCCAACCTAAAACCACAATATTTCACCAAAAATACAAGAAATAAAACCTTAAGTTTGAACCCCAACTTCTAGACATTAGTAACTTCATGGATAAGGGATGAAACCCTAATCACATTGAATGTAACCCTAGGAAAAATGAGAGAAGAATGAATAAGACCAACTTACTTAAGGGATATTGTAGAAATATACCCAAATACATCAGTAGCTGAATTTTCAAGCAGCCAAAAATTCAAGGGAGGTTGTAAATTGGATAATGCGACCATGTTGAAATTTGAATGGGGTAAAAAGAGTGAGAAATGAAGGAGTTACGAAGGAAACAAATTACCATTATAAATTAGCTCGAATTGAGGAAGCCTAAGAACTTTCGACTTGTTCTGTGAAGAAAACGATCTAAAAAGAGGGATATAAGAGATTGGGGGTGCTCCTGGATTCTGTGGTGTTAGGTGAGAGGTGGAATCACCAAAAAATAGTTAGAATTGAATTATTTATTAAATAAACATAATGTTTTTTTACTGGAAAGGGGATTTTGGGGTGGCCCAACTACTTAAATAAAAACCCATATCCACCATGATTACGTATTTATAAAGGCTCCAAATTTTAATGGAGGTGTTAATAGGTCATGGGAGGACAATTCATAATTTGAATGGATGAATTTTTTTGAAAAAATGAATGAGTTATAAAAGAAAAAAAATTATTTTAAATCTGGAATTGGGCTCACGGTTTGGCCCAACTCATGAAAACTCACCCATTCCTCTATAAAATCTTGGGAAACCTGCAAAACAAAACATGAATGGTAAATAAATTAAAAATACCTTTAAAATAAGTTATATATGTGATACCTATCCTAAACTTTTTCATAAACTATCCACAAACTCTATCCTTTCACAATGAAATACATTTTCCACAATTGATTGTAATAATTTATTAATTTTTTTGAAAGGAAACATTTAGAATATAATATTTTCAAAGATATCCACGTACATGTTATTTTTTCAATTAAATCAAAAAATTGAAAACCATAGATTTACTTTAATGCAACGAGTGTCGATGATGTGCATAATCACATGGTCATGTTTATATGAAGATATGATGACCTTAATGTTAATATATCACAGTGACATGTTATGCAGAACCAGATGATAAAAATTATAACATGTTAATAAAATTAAAAATATAACTATAAACATTCCATCTATGAGAAAATAAAAAATAAGGTTCTGTAATAATCCTTGATATTAATTTCATCCCATATCTGTACATGATTTTTTTTTGTTTCAAATCATGCACTAATATATTTATATATATATATACATATATATATATATGAATTATTTGAATTGTATATTATATATATATATATATATTACACCCATTTATATTACTCTGATGCAATTATTCATTAATACATAAAAATACTTATATATATTAATGTTTGACAAAGTTGAAATCACATAAATATTTAAATTCTAAATATGTAAATTTGGGAAGCACTTATACATAAAACACGTATTTGAGATGCGTATAACTAATCAAAATTATAAATTCTTGAATTGAAGCTTTTAAAATAAAGGTAATCACTTAAAAATAAATTTTAGCACAATAATAAATATTGAGTCTCTAACATAAACAGAAATCAAACTTGAAAATAATTATTTACAACCAAGATATGGATACTAAAATTATTATGTATAATCTCCCTTACTAAAATTTATCAAAGATTCAAATATGCTAGACATGTTGATTTTGTCTTGAAGAAACCCATAAATAAACATGGCAGAAGTAAATTTCCATTACAGAAAATTAAATATAGTCATGAACATGAAACACCATAAAAATAATTGACCCCTTACCTTAATATAATAAATGCCTTCCACCCAGATTTGGGTACACCAATCCGGATGTGCATTAAACAAGACTCCCGATAGTGTGTGTAATACTTCTACAAAGTGAAGAATAGAGAGGTAGAATAGTATAAACCACTCTATTTGAAGACTCCACATCAATTTTTTTGTAGTATTTATATATATAGTTTTTTAGAAGAAGTGTATTGGGGAATCTTAACATAGTAGGAGTATATTTATTAGTAGATTTGATTAATATTCGGTTAACACCTGATAAAAATGTCAACAAATCAAGCCTATAAATTATATTCTGGTTGAAAGAAAATAAATAATCCAAAAAAACTTTTTAAAAATTCAATTTTAAAGCTTAGTGTGATTGTTAAATAAAGATGACAATGAAACAATGTCCGAATTGAACCAAACACAATAAGATGAAGACCAAAATCAGAATAGAGAAACATTCCATATGAAAATGATCTAAATGAAGATGAATTTATAATCCTTAATCAATAGCATATCAGAGAAATAATTGGAGGAAAACATGATTCATAAATCAAAATTTGACAGAAAAAAGGATAGCAACATGTGGTTTGGATTTAATTTGAGATTGACTGAAAAAAATGAAAAACATACGAGTTTAGAAATAGAGAAAACCAGGACCTTCAAAAGGAAACACATTCTTACCACAATAGGTTAAACAAGAATCGGAACCCTAACCTTGATCTTCAATCAACTACAACATTACCGACACACCATTCTCAACAGTGATAGACATCAAATAGGTCGGTGACTCCACAGTGATGAACACTTTTGGACAAAACCCCCAACTTGCGTCGACTCAACTCTTGACCATGCTCGATCTCCTGACTCGAAGAGAAGCATGACTAAACCCCTTCTGTGGCATGAATCAACCTAGAAATTTTTTCTACCCACGAGACACCTCTGGCTATGGCGTGCGACTCGAACCCATTTCCCTCATAGACACCCTCGCGATGGAGCTTCGAGGCATGCGCCTCCCCTTATAGTGACTCATATAAATCCTTATTCCTCACCCAAAAACCAATGCCCCAATTAATTATTTATTATTATTTTTATTAAAATAATTTATTTAATTTAGTTCATATAAAGTTAAAATTATATATGTATAAGTTTAGTTTCAAATATTAATGTAGTTGTTCTATTATAAAAATCATAATATTAATAAATTTATTAAAAATTATTCCGATCAATTTTTTTAATTTAAATATAATAATTATTACTTCATACACACACACACACACACACACATATATATATCATATTACACAAATCCCAATTAATTATTCATATAATTATTCATTTGATATATTAAATATTTATTTTCATAAATTAAAATAATGCATTTTTTAAAAATAATGTCATTAAATAATTTGATATTATTAATATAAGATATTATACTTTAAAATAATAATTTTAAAATACATGTATAATATCAATATAAAATTATAATTTTATAATAGTACTAATTTTATATTCATAATTTTATATAATTTAAAACTAATGTACATATACATATTATATTTCGAAAATCAAAAACTCGTAAAATATTTTCATAAATAATTTACAATATTCGATTAAATAATAATTTTGATAAAAGTAAATTCTATTTAATAAAATTAGTTATTTTAAAATATTCTTGAAAAAAGTAAAATAATATTTACCTTTAGAATAAATTTGTAAACTGTACTTGAAATAAAACAATTAATTTCAATTAATTTTTCAAAGAAAACCATCTTAAAAATATTTAAATTAATAACAAATCTATTTGATAAAATATTTTTATAATAAAACTAGGTTTAAATTTTTTGTGCTTTTACATTATTCCCCACTTAAAAAATTATTTCTCCCTCACAATTTGTTTAGTTGGACAAAACAGAATTCTGAATTTCCATATTTAGAATTAAGAGAAACGAAGATCGCTAAACATTAAACTCTACCACAAAGATGGAAACATATAATCTCTTGATTTTTCTAGACAGTTCCTTTGATATAAATTATAAGGACCCAACCATAAACATTACATAACAAAGGATATTTCACCGGTCAACGTTCTGATGAATTAGATACAAACCTATAAGTTATCATATCTTTAACAAAATAAAATAAAACGCACAAAACCATGGAATGCGCTATCTCTGTATGTAAGGAGAACACCTTCAGAAACTCGACCAGTCCTATGAAAAATAATTTTAAAAGTGGTTAAGCATTAATTATTCCCAATAAGATGTTTAAAAAAATTATATAACTCTTTATAAATTATTCTTTTGAAAATAACTATGTGAATACATTTTGAAATACCCTTTAAAAAATGATATTAATCCTTTTAAAAAAACTATTAGAAGTTACTTATGGTTTAAAAATACAAGATATTTTTATAAACTACTTAAGTTAAAATTTACTTAAGCATAATCCAATGTTTTTGTAAAAACAAAACGCAAGATTCTGGAAACAAAAAACTATTCTGAAATCAATTGGATCCCTGAAGGCCATTTGGGCCTACCCACTTAGCGAAGTATGCGTTCAATCTCCAATGTCCTTCTTTATTTACAACGATCAAGCGCTGAATTTTATGAAAACATTTTAAGCCTATTTTACTTATGTATATATTTTCACCAGAGTTTTTAACATTGAAAACATAACACTATATTTTATTAGACATTACAAAAAAATAAGTGCATACATATAAATATATATATGTATGTATATGAACTTTCATAACACTTTTCATTTTGGTTATAACTAAAACCCCTCCCATAACCATTGCATAAACTTTCCACATAATCCATCATTTTACCAAGAAATACATTTTCCAAAATTTATCATAACAATATATTATTAAATTTTAAAGGAATCATTTAGAATAAAATAATTTAAATGATATCCAAGTATTTGTTTTTTTGGAATTAAATCTTAAAATTGAAACCATAGGTTTATTATAATGCGACAAGTGTCAATGAGGTGCATAATCACATGACCATGTTTATATGTAGATACAACGATCTTAATGTTAATATATCACAATAAAATGTCATGCACACTTTTTATGAAACCAGATGATAAAAATGATAACATGTTAACAAAATTATAAATATAAATATAACCATTCCATATATGATCAAATTGAAAATAAGGTCCTACTGAAATCCTTGATATTAATTTCGGCCCATATCCGTACATGATTTATTTTTTCTTTCAAATCATGCACTAATATATCAAAACACACACACACACACATGTATTATTTTAATTGTATGTTATATAAACACACACACACATATATAAAAGGCACCCATTTACATTACTTCGATGCAATTAGCCATTAATACTTTAAAATACTATTATATATTCATGTATTATGAACATAATATCACATATATATTAAAATTATAAACTTATAAATTTGGGAATCACTTGTATATAATGGATGGATTTTAGGTGAGTATAACTAATAAAAATTATAAATTCTTGAATTGAATGTTTTAAAATAAAGGTAATCACTTAAAATAAAACATAGCACACAAATAAATATTGAATCCCTTATGCAAACATAAATCAAACATGAAAATAATTCCTTACAAATTATATATTAATAAAAAAATTAATATGTATAATCTCACATACTAAAATTAATTAAACTATTAATCCATGAGACATATAGATTTTGTCTTAAAGAAACCCATCAATAAAGATGGAAGAAGTAAATTTCCCTTATGGAAAATCAAATAGAGTCAAGAACTTGAAATTCCATAAACATAATTTATCACTTACCTTAATATAATAAATGCCTTTTTCATTGATTTGGGTACACTAACCTGGATGTGGAGTAAACTAGACACCTGATAGTGTGTGTTGGAATTCAGAAAAGTGAGCTATGGGGAGGAAGAGTAGTATAAACCACTCTATTTAATGACTCCACTTCAATGTTTATATAGTATTTATATATATAGTTTTTTCTCTAGAAGTTTATTTATTAATCTTAACAAAGTAAGAGAATATTTTTCAGTAGATTTGATTAAGATTAAATTCACATATGAGACAAATTTCAACAAATCAAGAGTATAAATTATATTCTGGCTGGAAAAATATAAACATACCAAAACAACTTGTTCGTAATTAAATTGTAAAGATAACAATTATTGTTCAATAAATACAACAGGTAAACAAAGTCTACATTGAACCCAACACAAAAAGAAGAAGACTAAAATCAGAACAGGGAAATAATCCACAAGAAATGATCTATATCAAGATGAATTTTTAATCCTCAATTTGTAGAATGTTAGTGAAATCAGTGGAGGAAAAAATAAGATGAAGACACCAATGTTTGAAAGAAAATAGGGACTGCGATTTGTGGTTCTAATTTAATTCAATATTGAAAAATAAAAACGAAAAACATCAGAGTTTAGAAATACAAAAAACCAGGACCTAAAAAAGAAAACAAACACCTACCACGATAGGTTGAAGAAGAATCAGAATCATAACCTTGATCTTGACATCTCACTCAACATCTCTAGCATTACCTTTCTCAATATCAACGGACCTTGAATAGGTTTGTGACTCCCTAATGACGAACACACTTGGACGAAACCCCCGACTTGTGTCGACTCGACTCCAGACCATGCTCAAGCTCTCAACTCGAAGATAAGCATGAATGGACCCCATTAGTGGCACACCTCGATCTCGACTTTTTCCCTACTGGAGTGGCGCCTATGGCCATGGTGTGCGACTCTAACCTGTCTCCCTCAAAGACACCCTCACGAAGGCGCTCTGAGGCTTGTGCCTCCCCATGCAGCGACTCATGAAAACCCTTATACCTCACCCTAAAACCAACCTCCTTTGATTTCTTTATTATTATTATTAAAATATTTTATTTTATTTAATTTATATAAAGTTAAAATTATATATTCATAATTATAATTTATAATATTAAATTAGTTATATCATTATAGAAATCATAATATTAATAATTTTTTTAAAAAAATTAATCTAATAAATTTTTTAATTTAAATCTAAAAATAATTAATTAATATATATATATATATCATATTATCCAAAACCCAAATAATCATTCTTATAATTATTCATGTGATAGATTAAATATTTGTTTTCATAAATTAAAATAAGGAATTTTTACAAAATAATGTCATTAATGTAATTGATATTATTATTACAACATATAATAATTTAAAATAATAATTTTAAAAGACATGTATAATCTCAATATAAAATTTTAATTTTATATTCATATGTTTATATAATTTCAAACTAATATACATATACATATTATATTTTGAAAATTGAAAATTGGTTAACAATTTTCATATATAATTTATAATATTCTATTAAATAATAATTTTGATAAATGTAAATTATATTTAATAAAATTATCTATTCTAAAAAATTATTTAAATAATGTAAAACAATATTTAATTTTAGAATAAAATTTTAAACTATACTTCAAATAAAACCATTATTTTTAATTAATATTTTAAATTAAACCGTATTAAATTTTTTTAAATTAATTAAATCAATTTGATAACATATTTTTATAATAATACTAGGTTTAGATTTTCTGTGCTGTTACAGTTATGATTCATGGATGATAGTAGGGATGTTCATATATTAGTTTTATATTTTTTTGATGATCAAATGGTATTTGGAGGTGTGAATAATTGAGGGGGGTGGGTCCATTTTGAAGCAGAGGTGGAGTGGCATTCTTGTAAATATAAAAAGGTAAACATTATTGGGAGGTCTCTATTAAATCATACGGCAAAAATAATAGTACATTTATGAAAAATGGGAAGATATAGTAGAAATATTTCCAAATATGAATTTTTTAAATTTATCAAGGTTATTTTTCGACTTTAGTTAAATTTTAACTACTAAGTAAACTTGTTTTACCTTAATCGCTCTAATTTATTTTAATTACTTTCACTAATATTTTTTTGTCAAAAAATAATGTAAAATTAATAGATACCATAATTATTCTGATTCCAAAAAATTTAATAATTTATTTTTAAATTATAAACACATAATTGGTGTAAATTAATTTAATATTAATCGTCTAGTCGATACAAAACAACATGTATTTAAAGTGAAAATGTTCAAATGTATGAAATATTTTTATATCCAATATCAATGTGAAATTTATTCCAATGATATATATATGATTAATAGATTTATAATTTTTATAAATATATTTTAAAATAAAATAAAAATATAAATTAACTATAAAAATATATAAGAAGAAATGGCAGTTTCGAATTAAAATTCTATATTTTTCACTATTCATAAAAAATGAATCTTCTGTGAAAAATAATTTTTTAACAAAAAGTAAATTATGATATTTTGATTAAAGAAATGATGTTTTTTCAGAGAGAAATTATAAATGATTTTATTTTTTAAAAATAAGTCTTCTATTAAAAGGAGGAAGACAATATTTTAGAAAAATATATCCTTTTAGGCCTAAAAAGGGATTCGTTTTATTTTATGCCTAAAAAACATATTAGATGAATTTTAAAAAAAAATTAATATATAATATATAAATTTCATTAATATCTCTCACTAATAGTTATTAATTTAATTTATTTGGATAAAACAACTCTGTGGGCATAAAAATATTTTTTTCAAAAAATCACATCCATTATATTCACTTGTTTTTTATTTTCATTTATAATTAATTGATAACCAATGAATTAATATTAATTACATGTGTAAACCATATTTTCACAATTTAGTAAATGTTATTCAAAACTACCATACCAAGGGCAAGGAGATAACTATAATAATATATTAATAATAATCTTAATTGTACATGATAGTAAAGTAAAACTCTATCTCTCATGCCACACAAGTTATTTAAGGAACGCATAGTTATGTGTAACATAAGACAAATATAGTGTTTCATGTACTAAATTATAATAAAAGTGTTGTTTATAACTGTAACGCCCCGACCCTAGTTACCCAGAGTCGGTGCATTATTACATAACATTGGCATGATCACAAGAAAGATCAAATCTCGAAAGACCGATTGGTTTAGTAGCCTTGGAAACACTAGATATATTCATAGGTTTTACATTACATCATAAAATGAAAAACTACTACAACAACATATTGTCTCCATAATCCACACTCATATCCCCACATAATATCCCTGCAGGTCATTCATAACTTACTTCTTCACTTCCTGGGAAAAATAAAACATAGAAAAGGGGTGAGCTCAAATGCCCAGTAAGGATAACAATATAGCGGAAACTTTCATAAATAAGAATAAACTTTTAAGGAAATGTATAACTAAAACAAAAACCTTTCAAACATGAACTTTCAACATGGTATGGCATAAATAAAATGAAATAATGCCATTTACTTATTCACATGGATATTCTACTAATCGAATAATCACATGGAAAAATCAATAACCACTTTCATAATGATGGAATGCATAATGCCAGACTATCATAACCACATAGCCAAGGCCTCGTGCCAAGACTACAAATAAGATTTTGTCAAGGCCTTGTGCCAAGACACTAGTTTGTCTCATGAGACCTACTGATGCATCGAGGAGCTATAGCGGGCTCCACCCGTCACATATTAAGTCCAATGCATTCCCATATGAAAAGGTTTAAATATAACATAAAAATTCGTATTAAAACTAGAATACGAAATGTCAATACTTTCACCATAAACTATGAATGGTATAAAAATAGCACATCCACAGTCAAACATATCACAAAACCTTCAATACAATCTATAAGTTTTGTATCATAATAAACCAACTTCAAATAAGCGTAAAATCCATAAAAGGATGCTGACATAGATGAAATCAAAACTATTTGAGAGAAATATCTCTTTTTTTGAAATCATTTAAAAGTCACACATTTATAAAGGAAGTAATTAAAAAGAGAATTTTAAATCAAAGTGTCCCATACCACTTTGAAACTTTTGAAAGGAATTAACATTTTAAAAACATTCATGTCCATATAAATAAATCCTTAAAAACCATTTTTAAGACATGGACATTAATTAAAAATATTTAGAAAGATAAATCTTTAAAACATTTAAAATTCTGATTTTGATAAAGAGTACCCTTCCAAAATTCTTAAAATATTCATTTTGAAATAATTTAAAAGTCACATAATTATAAAATAAAACATTTACTTTGAAAATATCCTTGTAAGATTGTAAGAGAAGCTTTTAAAATTTTATAACGGCGGTAAATAGCCGCAGCCGCCGTATAAGTTAAAAGAACATTCTTACCTTAATTTTGTCGAAAAGGTTAAAAATCACCTTGTTTGGAAAACGATGGAAAGATTCCTTTATAAACCTCTTATAAAAGTCAAACAAGGGTATAAATGACTTTAACCCATATTCTTGTAAATAATAAAAATGTTTTGAAATACATTTCGAAGAAACATGGATGTGGATGATAAAGAAATCCCAGTAGATTATTACATATTAACAACCTCGGATAATGAAGAGATTGTGAAATAAACCCTTACTTTGTACTTTTCCTTGGTTGGGGTAGGTTAACCTCCTGTATAATGGTGAAATAATTGTTATTAAATTATATAATAATCATATATATTAATATGATATCATATATGATCTTTTAACATTGATTTGTTAATAATATCTTAGAATTATCGTCGTTTTGGGTGTTAACTTACTTGTTTTATTTTATATGTTTTGTTACGTAAGACATGTTTGTAAAGGATAGGTTGTATATTATTCATATCCAGAATGATATCAAGTCCTTAAACATCATTTTTAAATCATCAAATGATAATTATACTTGAATGGATACGATGGAGAATGAATCTCATCGCGTTCGGGGAGACGGTAGTCCGTACGTACGCACGAACGACAATATCATTCTTTCGATATTAAAATAATATATAAATGGTTGTTATATCATATATAAAGAATCATTATCATGTTTTATTTATTATTTACATGAGTTACTTATCATTATTATACCCATCCAAATAATAATATATTGAATAACAATTACACCACGACGTGGAGACGGTAAGCCGTACGTACGCACGTATGGTGACATGTTATTCAAAGGGTGGATAGAATAATGAATATGGTTGTAACATATTTATAATAACATCACAGTATATATATGATACTGGAGTTATTATTTTAGAATGGTAACAACAAAGGAAGAAGAAGTGGAAGAAGAAATGAACTTGGAAAAGGGTGGTGGAATCATTACCTCTTCTTCGGGTTCTTCCTTTTGATTTGATCAAAAGGGCTCCTTAGGTTGGCTTTATGATCAAACTAAGGCCTCTAGGTTGTAGTGAGGGATGTTGGGAGAGTATTTGGGCAGAGTTTGGCCGATCCAAAATGCTTTGAAGGTGTGAAGAAATGAGAAGGAGGAGTTCCCTTTTATAAGAGGGGTGAGGGGCACCTTTGGAAAAGCTAGAAATATTAATTTATAATAAATTAATATTCGGTTTCTAATGGCTCCAAAGTTGACTATTCAAAGGTTAAGGTGGGGATGGGTCGAAAACAACTCAACCAATAGAATTTAGACAGGTTTGGGTACTTATATTAACCTTATCTTTAAGTATTAACTTTAATTTAATTAGATTCACTTTTACAATGTCTCTTTGTATTTTTATATAATATGGTTAATAAACTTACTACATACATCCAAGCGACCCCCAAGTGGTACATTAATGATGAACCTATCATGATATAAGTCTCTTGGCCGAACCTTAGATTTTTAGGAATTTAATATCAATTAATAATATAATATTTGTTTTAAGAACTCTTTTATGTCAATTTTGACACTATTCAATAGTTGATTTTTGTGAAACTCATAACAGATTTATTACTTCGAAAAAGTCAATTAAATAAATCCTAATATATCATATTATCCTATAAAATTAGTTTAATTCATTAAAAGTTTCATATTATATTTATTTGGGTATTTATAATAACAATTATTTTAATTTTTCACTATTATAGTAATTACTTCATCATCATTGTGTCATAAATAAAATAAATTATTTAATGTCTAAAAATTATAAATAAAATATTATTATGTAGGAAATATTTGTAGCTTTCTAATGAATATTTATAATCTAAAATCCAACTTATATAACCCTATGTAACAATTGTTTTTCTAAAAGATATATGCTTGTGTCATTTTTGTATTCATTTTGACTTAATTAAAATAAAGTGTCATTATCACTTACAAGTGGATCCATGGGGTCCCAAAATTGACACAAAGATGCCCATGGTCGACCATGTATCAACCAATAGGGTTAAGACACGTTTTAGGGTAATTTAGTATTATTATAATATTATTTTTTTAACCCTTATTTACCGGATTTACCCTTAACCATGGTAAATAAAATATTTACCGCAGTAATTATTCAAAATGTCTAAAAATAAAAGTTACCTATTTACACAATTTGAACATACTGATTCCAAATATGGAATCCATTTTCCTAAATTCAAAACACAGTAGTGGCAGAAATTAATTTAAAATTAATTCCCGCTGTCAAAACAAAAAGCGTGTTTTTAAGAGATAATAACTATCAAAAGATTGACACTTGTTTATGTTCGGTTTAATTGTAAAATTATGTCCAATGACCAAAATTATATTAAATGGTAAAAATATATTCTAAATATACTTTAAAACTACTAAAATTCATAATTTATCACTATTAATTATTTTGATTAAAAAAGTTGTTTTTAATTAAAATTTAGTAATTTTCACTATTCATCAAAATATGAAAGTTATCCGAAATGTACCAAAATTTCACCTTAGGCTAAATTCGATATTCCGAATCCAAAAATGAAGTCCATTTTAAAATACAAAATATATATAATTTCAAAAAGTAGGTATTACTATTTATAACGGCTAGTTTGATTGGTTGTGGTGTGTGTTAAAACTCAAGGTTGCGTACAACACACGCTACTGTATTATTCAAAGAAAGTGTACCGTGGAAGCTTGGTATGTTTCATTTTAAATTTTTGATGTCCCCATTTAGTCAAAAAGTTTAAAATATTGTATTTAAAAAGGGTTCACTATTAAAAGTTGATAAAAGGGCAATACTGAAAATGAATTTTTTCTTGCATTATATCTAAGAAACTCATAATATGGATTCTAAAATTATAAGGATTATATAAAGTTTAAAATTTATATAATACTATTCATAACCTCTTTTGAATGCCTTTTTTTGTAAGTCATGGTGTGATTGAACTCGGTGTTGCGTGTAGTGCAAGTTATTGAATTATTTTGAAGAAATAACACACTATGAAATCTTGGGGTGTTACATTCTCCCCTCCTTCAATAAATTACGTCCTCGCAATTTGAAATTGTTCTTCGAAAATAAAAAGTTGAAAATAGAAAATATATTTGTGGGAAAACCCACATAGGAAATTTGGTTACTAAAATTTAGTCTTAATATGAGGAAAAGAGAAATGAAAGGATCACCACCAAATTATGATCTCTATTAGGAGAACATTGGTGGAAATTAGAGACATATAATTGGAGGAAAAACGTAAATATTTATAGGTAGTGATTGAGGTCATCAATCACAAACAAGTATAAAATTCAGGTCCTTAAATTCATCAATCTATGATGATTTGAAGTACCATCGGTTCAACAAAATATAGGGTATTGGGACAACACATTTTTGACATTTCAAAATATCTTAGTTGAAATCCCACATCGAAAAATGAATTAATGAGGCCTCTATTTAAAATAAACAGTGGAAAGTATGAAGATTACCGAAAATAACACATACTAGGGTTCCATGTAGGAAAATATGGATATGGAAGAGAAATCTAACCATCAATTATCTGATGGAGAGTGGTAGAGAACATGGCTATGAAAAGGCCAACAATCCCAAAGCCATAAATTTGTGATGATTTAAGGTACCATTTAGGAAAACATTTTTGTTATAATTTTCTTTTCCTAATATTGAGGAATTTTTTTATGAGATTGGCTAAGATCATATAGAGATATACTTACTTTATAATTAGAGTTTTATCCATTAATAAATTTCTACCACATACTCATCTTTCACTCTAAAAGATAATAGAATGTAAAAAAAATTCTATTTACACTATTCGTATAGGGTTCCAAAATAAACAAATTTATAATTCATCTAAAAGATATTTTAATAAAAACTACATTATTTAATCCAGGACATCTCGTGGGCCAGTGGTAGGTGATACACCCTTGTCGCCCTTCGGTTGCAGGTTCAAGTCTCGCAGCCTTGCCGGACGCGACGGGTTGCCGCCCGACCTCCGAGTTTTCCTTTTATGGTAATCCAAAATAATCCAAACTAGAACTATCCAAAATACTTCTGTCCAAACTCACAGTCCAACATTTATAAGGAAGGTAAACATAATATAGATCCTTTTTACCCCGTAATAGCATATGAATACCTTCATCATGTATTACCATATTCCTTATTGATTACATTCATGCTCCCTTATTACATATAGAATGCTGGATATACTTCATTAATCCAAAAATGGTTTAAACCCCAATAATGATGGAATATACAAATCATTAATCAGTTCCAAGTTAGTCAAGAATATCCAATATAATTTATCCAAAACAATCACATATTATTCCAAAATCACTACCTCAGTATCAGAACTATATTATGATTTATCATTCTCTCAACCATATATTTTCCAAAAATTTAACCTTCTATTGAGTCACTTTTCTTTGTTCCACACAATCTCAAGTCCTTAATGAAATAGTACTGCAGTACAATCCTTATATACTCCATAATTATTATAACAAGTACACTGTTGATACAACACTCAATTGACATAATCAACATAAGAACTCTAATCATTCCTCTTCATCTGTGGTAGTATCATAACTTGATTATTATCCAATAGCATCATTTGCGTCATAGTCTGATGACTGGGACATAGGTTCGCGTAGTGTCCAAACTCCTTGCAAATGAAGCATTGTACATTTAAAACCATTTTCTTACCCTTGCAGTCATGTACTTTGTGACCTTTTCCTCCACACTTATAACAAACTCCCATTCCTTTCAGGCAAGTTCCAGGGTGTTTCTTTCCACAGTTACCACATATGGGAAAATTCTTCTTTTCCCTCTTACTTTATCCATCTTTCTCTCTTCCATACTTTTCTTCTCTTGCTTCCCTTCAAAGCCATAGGACTCAGTAAACTCTTTACATATCTTATCAACACATGATATTATTTCTTCATATGATGATAATACATGGGAGACTATTTCTCTTATAAATTCTATCTTAAGACCATGAAAGATATGATCCTTCCTTCTCTTTGAATAATGTGTATTTCTGGAGTTCTCATTCCTTCTACTGGGCGCCATTTCTATACCATGGCATAAACTAGATCAGTTTATGAATCAAAACACATAATCCCATACTTATAAAACACTTAACATAAATTGAACTATTTATGGATATAATCCATAATCATAAAAATGTTTTCTTTGAGAAGTATATACTCATAAACCCTTCATAATGATTTGTAAAGAAAATGAGAGTTATCCTAAGCATATCCCCCGGGAGTGTCGTAACCAAGAGTGCAGCAAGGCCCGTTGTCATGCACCAGTTCCCGTTCGAGTCTAGCTCAAAGCGGTGTTTTCGGGTTTTACACCTAGGTACATCTGTTCCAGAGCCGCCTCTACCTGCTCGTATCCAGATAGGGATTTATTGCTCGGAAAACTCACAAAATCTCTACAATACCAAAATTCTAGGAAGTTCTTCTATACTAATCCTCAAAGTTCATCTTAGGTCTACGTGCTCTAATCAGAGTTTATCTAAATCTAGCTTCCAAGGTTTGTACTAAAATTCCTCTAATACCAACTGTAACGCCCCGACCCTAGTTACCCAGAGTCGGTGCATTATTACATAACATTGGCATGATCACAAGAAAGATCAAATCTCGAAAGACCGATTGGTTTAGTAGCCTTGGAAACACTAGATATATTCATAGGTTTTACATTACATCATAAAATGAAAAACTACTACAACAACATATTGTCTCCATAATCCACACTCATATCCCCACATAATATCCCTGCAGGTCATTCATAACTTACTTCTTCACTTCCTGGGAAAAATAAAACATAGAAAAGGGGTGAGCTCAAATGCCCAGTAAGGATAACAATATAGCGGAAACTTTCATAAATAAGAATAAACTTTTAAGGAAATGTATAACTAAAACAAAAACCTTTCAAACATGAACTTTCAACATGGTATGGCATAAATAAAATGAAATAATGCCATTTACTTATTCACATGGATATTCTACTAATCGAATAATCACATGGAAAAATCAATAACCACTTTCATAATGATGGAATGCATAATGCCAGACTATCATAACCACATAGCCAAGGCCTCGTGCCAAGACTACAAATAAGATTTTGT
Source organism: Viscum album (assembly GCA_963277665.1). Classification (NCBI taxonomy): domain Eukaryota; kingdom Viridiplantae; phylum Streptophyta; class Magnoliopsida; order Santalales; family Viscaceae; genus Viscum; species Viscum album. The sequence goes on along the minus strand of OY728131.1, from coordinate 293,153,243 downwards.
CAAGGCCTTGTGCCAAGACACTAGTTTGTCTCATGAGACCTACTGATGCATCGAGGAGCTATAGCGGGCTCCACCCGTCACATATTAAGTCCAATGCATTCCCATATGAAAAGGTTTAAATATAACATAAAAATTCGTATTAAAACTAGCATACGAAATGTCAATACTTTCACCATAAACTATGAATGGTATAAAAATAGCACATCCACAGTCAAACATATCACAAAACCTTCAATACAATCTAGAAGTTTTGTATCATAATAAACCAACTTCAAATAAGCGTAAAATCCATAAAAGGATGCTGACATAGATGAAATCAAAACTATTTGAGAGAAATATCTCTTTTTTTGAAATCATTTAAAAGTCACACATTTATAAAGGAAGTAATTAAAAAGAGAATTTTAAATCAAAGTGTCCCATACCACTTTGAAACTTTTGAAAGGAATTTACATTTTAAAAACATTCATGTCCATATAAATAAATCCTTAAAAACCATTTTTAAGACATGGACATTAATTAAAAATATTTAGAAAGATAAATCTTTAAAACATTTAAAATTCTGATTTTGATAAAGAGTACCCTTCCAAAATTCTTAAAATATTCATTTTGAAATAATTTAAAAGTCACATAATTATAAAATAAAACATTTACTTTGAAAATATCCTTGTAAGATTGTAAGAGAAGCTTTTAAAATTTTATAACGGCGGTAAATAGCCGCAGCCGCCGTATAAGTTAAAAGAACATTCTTACCTTAATTTTTTCGAAAAGGTTAAAAATCACCTTGTTTGGAAAACGATGGAAAGATTCCTTTATAAACCTCTTATAAAAGTCAAACAAGGGTATAAATGACTTTAACCCATATTCTTGTAAATAATAAAAATGTTTTGAAATACATTTCGAAGAAACATGGATGTGGATGATAAAGAAATCCCAGTAGATTATTACATATTAACAACCTCGGATAATGAAGAGATTGTGAAATAAACCCTTACTTTGTACTTTTCCTTGGTTAGGGTAGGTTAACCTCCTGTATAATGGTGAAATAATTGTTATTAAATTATAAAAGAATCATATATATTAATATGATATCATATATGATCTTTTAACATTGATTTGTTAATAATATCTTAGAATTATCGTCGTTTTGGGTGTTAACTTACTTGTCTTATTTTATATGTTTTGTTACGTAAGACATGTTTGTAAAGGATAGGTTGTATATTATTCATATCCAGAATGATATCAAGTCCTTAAACATCATTTTTAAATCATCAAATGATAATTATACTTGAATGGATACGATGGAGAATGAATCTCATCGCGTTCGTGGAGACAGTAGTCCGTACGTACGCACGAGCGACAATATCATTCTTTTGATATTAAAATAATATATAAATGGTTGTTATATCATATATACAGAATCATTATCATGTTTTATTTATTATTTACATGAGTTACATATCATTATTATACCCATCCAAATAATAATATATTGAATAACAATTACACCACGACGTGGAGATGGTAAGCCGTACGTATGCACGTATGGTGACATGTTATTCAAAGGGTGGATAGAATACTGAATATGGTTGTACCATATTCATAATAACATCACAGTATATATATGATACTGGAGTTATTATTTTAGAATGGTAACAACAAAGGAAGAAGAAGTGGAAGAAGAAATGGACTTGGAAAAGGGTGGTGAAATCATTACCTCTTCTTCGGGTTCTTCCTTTTGATTTGATCAAAAGGTCTCCTTAGGTTGGCTTTATGATCAAACTAAGGCCTCTAGGTTGTAGTGAGGGATGTTGGGAGAGTATTTGGGCAGAGTTTGGCCGAACCAAAATGCTTTGAAGGTGTGAAGAAATGAGAAGGAGGAGTGCCCTTTTATAAGAGGGGTGAGGGGCACCTTTGGAAAAGCTAGAAATATTAATTTATAATAAATTCATATTCGGTTTCTAATGGCTCCAAAGTTGACTATTAAAAGGTTAAGGTGGTGATGGGTCGAAAACAACTCAACCAATAGAATTTAGACAGGTTTGGGTACTTATATTAACCTTATCTTTAAGTATTAACTTTAAGTTAATTAGTTTCACTTTTACAATGTCTCTTTGTATTTTTATATAATATGGTTAATAAACTTACTACATACATCCAAGCGACCCCCAAGTGGTACATTAATGATGAAACTATCATGATATAAGTATCTTGGCCGAACCTTAGATTTTTAGGAATTTAATATCAATTAATAATATAATATTTGCTTTAAGAACTCTTTTATGTCAATTTTGACACTATTCAATAGTTGATTTTTGTGAAACTCATAACAGATTGATTACTTCGAACAAAGTCAATTAAATAAATCCTAATATATCATATTATCCTATAAAATTAGTTTAATTCATTAAAAGATTCATATTATATTTATTTGGGTATTTATAATATCAATTATTTTAATTTTTCACTATTATAGTAATTACTTCATCATCATTGTGTAATAAATAAAATAAATTATTTAATGTCTAAAAATTATAAATAAAATATGATTATGTAGGAAATCTTTTTAGATTTCTAATGAATATTTATAATCTAAAATCCAACTTATATAACCCTATGTAACAATTGTTTTTCTAAAAGATATATGCTTGTGTCATTTTTGTATTCATTTTGACTTAATTAAAATAAAGTGTCATTATCACTTACAAGTGGATCCATGGGGTCCCAAAATTGACAAAAATATGCCCATGGTCGACCATGTATCAACCAATAGGGTTAAGGCACGTTTTAGGGTAATTTAGTATTATTATAATATTATTTTTTTAACCCTTATTTACCGGATTTACCCTTAACCATGGTAAATAAAATATTTACCGCAGTAATTATTCAAAATGTCTAAAAATAAAAGTTACTTATTTACACAATTTTAACATCCTGATTCCAAATATGGAATCCATTTTCCTAAATTCAAAACACAGTAGTGGCAGAAATTAATTTAAAATTAATTCCCGCTGTCAAAACAAAAAGCGTGTTTTTAAGAGATAATAACTATCAAAAGATTGACACTTGTTTATGTTCGGTTTAATTGTAAAATTATGTCCAATGACCAAAATTATATTAAATGGTAAAAATATATTCTAAATATACTTTAAAACTACTAAAATTCATAATTTATCACTATTAATTATTTTGATTAAAAAAGTTGTTTTTAATTAAAATTTAGTAATTTTCACTATTCATCAAAATATGAAAGTTATCTGAAATGTACCAAAATTTCACCTTAGGCTAAATTCGATATTCCGAATCCAAAAATGAAGTCCATTTTAAAATACAAAATATATATAATTTCAAAAATTAGGTATTACTATTCATAACGGCTAGTTTGATTGGTTGTGGTGTGTGTTAAAACTCAAGGTTGCGTACAACACACACTACTGTATTATTCAAAGAAAGTGTACCGTGGAAGCTTGGTATGTTTCATTTTAAATTTTTGATGTCCCCATTTAGTCAAAAAGTTTAAAATATTGTATTTAAAAAGGGTTCACTATTAAAAGTTGATAAAAGGGCAATACTGAAAATGAATTTGTTCTTGCATTATATCTAAGAAACTCATAATATGGATTCTAAAATTATAAGGATTATATAAAGTTTAAAATTTATATAATACTATTCATAACCTCTTTTGAATGCCTTTTTTTTAAGTCATGGTGTGATTGAACTCGATGTTGCGTGTAGTGCAAGTTATTGAATTATTTTGAAGAAATAACACACTATGAAATCTTGGGGTGTTACAATAACATAATATCGACTTGGTGTTTCTTAAAAAACATGAATAACTTGGTTCGTTCATATATCATAAGCTATATTCAATTTTATATGAAATGGAAAATATAAGAAACATTAAATAAAATTGAAGAAAAATAATTCATAAAAACATAGGTTGTTATAATTTTGGAAGTCACATCTAGAATATTTTTGGGGTTTCTTTGAGTTGGGAATCTAAATAATTTTTTGGGTGTGATCTGGTTTTGTTTTCTTTGTTGTTCTCTTATGGTATATTTGAATTTGGTTAATGTTTTAGAGGTAATTTCTATTTGATTTTATTTTAGGTTATTCATTGATATATCTTATGAGATTCTAGTTATTTTTGGTTTTGGTTTCCCTTGTTGGGAAAATTTTCTTTCTTGAGGTATGGGTGTGATCATGGTTGGTGATGAGGTTTTTTTGTTTGTTTTTGATGGAATAGGAGACCATTTTATCCATGAACATGTAACTAATACATGAAGATTACTAGTATGAACTTAATGGTGTTGGATATAGTTTTGTGGGACTGGTATGAGAAAATGTTCCTTGGTTAAGGTCTTAACTTAATTGTATAGTTCTACAACGAACTTGGTCTAGAATCCATATATGTTTCATTATGGAATATTTATTTATTTTTTATTCAAATACCTTTATAGTTGGACGTTTCTTGTGTTATTTAGTTATAATTAATTTTTTTGAATTCCATATTGTATTTGGGTATTACCTCTTTGTAGTTTCGATCACATTTCCTTTAAATGATTGGTTATGATTGGGAAATAAGGTTTGTCTTTGGTTGTAGTTTCCTTTTAGAAATTTTTAACTTTTCTCTACTAATTTATAAGAATTATTATTGTTTTGGAGACCTATGATTGATATTTACTCCATTAGTATTTATTTTAAGTAGTAAAATTTAATCTCTACTAGTAGATGTTAGGTTTTTGAGTATTTTTGGGGTTTTTCATCTATGGTCTGGTGGCCTTTATTTTTCTAACTCACACTCCTAAAGATATTTCATTTAGAGGTTTTAGTTTTCCACAGTCTTCTAATTTGATAAATGAAATTTTGGGGGAATAATATAGAATTATGTCTATATTTTAACACCCTTTGTTTCTATTATTAATGATTTTTTATATTATATCATTATCAAAAAATTTGAATTCTTGTAGTTTTTGGGTTTGAAATTTTTTAATTTTGTAAATTTTCTTCTATTACATAGTTATAAATAAATGAGGTGTAATGGTAATTACATAAATAAATATTGCATCATTATATTAGAATATTTAATAAATCTCACAAAAAAAACACTCCTAAGGAAAATAAAATTTTAGCATATTTGGTAACTAAATACATAGTCATATTGTGGAGGGAAAGATATTCCACATCTCCCATAAATTTATTCTCACATTTTTCAATTATTATAAATTTTATACTTAAAACATTTCTTCACAACTCAAGGAAATGAAACTTAGGAAAGGGTGAGATCATATGATATGTATTTATAAACAAGAGATATATCCATCAATAAACATAGGTAATCATAACATGAGCATAAGTGTATGAAAATATGAGCTTAACATTTGATAATCATACCTATAAAATCATATATCATAGTCATGGAATCATGATTTTGAAATTCATAAGACAAAAATTATAAAATAATTAACGATAATGAGATCATATCATAATAAAAATAATATTTCATAGAGATTGGTGTAACCATCTTGTTATAATCATAAGGCATTTATCACATGTTATGATGAGGAAAAATAACTGTATAACTACTTCAGGCTTGGATTGACCGCCCATGTATCCTATTTTGGGATAAGGCTAACCACCCAATGTACCCCTTATTATCATAAAGCATTAAGTGTCACCCAATTCATTATAGGTCTATAACGGAACACAAGTCACATAATTTTAATCATTTCATATGTATTCCATAAGACCACGAAAAAATTTATCATTTCATCATATCTGAACCCAAAGAAAATAAAATGGTTTTCGTTAAGATTTTATAATAATAATAAAAAACCATATAATAAATTAATAAGGACTTTACCATTGGATCATTTCCCTAGTGAATCATAAATCATATCAATGGATTCTTTGATGGATGAAAATGTCAATAAAAGATCATTGGAACATTGATTGATAAACATATTTCTATTAACTTGATATTATTTATTTAAAATATAAATATTTCTATAATATTAGGAAATAATTTCCTTAGAATTTACCATGAACACTTATAAAAGAGTCTTCAAATCAATAATATCCAAGACACTATGAAAATGAATTCATGCGGTATATGTTAAAATACAGATTCCATTAAAACCATTGTTTGAAAGTACATTATTCATAAAATTATAAGAACATTCCATTTAATTTATTTAGGGAATGTAAAACATGGGAAAAAAGTACATCAATAAATTTTTTAGTAATAATAAAAACTTTCTTCAAAGCATTTTAAAAAATATGAACATGGAAGAAAAATATTCCCCATTAAATTGAAAAACATGTTCTGTTTCCCTCAACCCCATGAAATAAGACATAAAATAATAAAAATATATAGTGATTCATGTTATAACATATCAAATGGGGTTTATATACACCACATTAAAGAATCAAATGGCCAGTATGGCATATGTCTCATAGAAAAAAGTGAGATGAGAAACCCTTACCTCAATTTATACTTGATTTGAAAGCCTTATAACCTCCTATATTTTAAATATAAATTTATTTTTTATATATAACAAAACCATTTTAAAATTATAATACTAAAAATCATTTAATTATAACATTTTATCACCTGTTCATTAACAATCTTGCGTCATCATTAACATTTTAGGTGGTACATGCTTTATTTTTTATATATATTTTGATTTGACAGTTATCACCCATGAATCTAGATCATTGTTAAATAATATATATTTTTAAATAATAATATAAATATCATATATATTCATTATATACATAATTTTTAATATCTATAAAATCCATAGACATAAAAAAATACACCATTCATGGAGATGGTAGTCCATAAAAACACATGAACGCTGTATCTATTTTAAAATAAAAATGATCAAATAAATATAAATAAAAATTTATCATTAAAGAATCATAATTTTTTCAAAAATATAATATATAGTTATTAAATAAAAAATTATATATGTGGTACAATGATCGAAAATAAATCATATCACTACAAGGATGTGGTTGTCCAAACGTACACACGAGTAATACTTTCATTTCCCGTTTGATAGAAATGTGGTGGAAAATGGTCTTTATGAAATAGTAATAACATATCAGCATATTTATGATACACATTTAATTATGTTATTTTAAGTTAAATATATTTAGAGGAATTATAAATAGAAATAAACTTTTAAAGTGTCAGGTAAGATGATTACGTTTTCTTCGAGAGACCTCCATTAGCTTATAACTTATGCCTTATTAGGTTGGCCTTTGGGTAATAAAATGAGGCTAACACTGAAAGGGAAAAATATATTAAGGTTTAATTGTTGTTCTAGGAAAATATATAAATCTTAAATCATGTAAATAATTTTTGAGAACATGTTACCTTTTTTAAGTGAGGGGAGAGACACACATGAAATTACATAAAAGATTTAATTAATATTAAGTCACATACTTTAGAAAGTGAAAAAATGGAAAATAATTATAATTAAAAATAAAATATGGTTGAAATATCTTTAAAAAATAATATTTAAACAATTTCAAGTAAAATTTTCACGCACTACTACAAATACTGCTTTTATCAGTGCTAAAAATGGCCTTTAACAGAGCTAGAAAAGCATTGTTAAAGCTGGCATAGATGGGGGGGGGGGTCCCCTTTATCAGCACTCCAAAAAGCACTGATAAAGACCCCTTTTATCAGCGTTAAAAAAAGGGCTGATAAAAGGGGACTTTATCAACGCTAAAACGAAGCGTTGATAAAAGTGTCCTTTATCACCGCTTTGTTTTTAACGCTAATAAAAGACCCCTTTTATTAGCGCTTCTTTTTAGCGCTGATAAAAGATAAAAAAATATGTTTTTTTACAAAAATTCTTGGAAATCTCAGAGGGGCTTTTGACAGCGCTTGAGACCCCCTTTATCATCACATTCCTACACATCTAGCGCCCCCACGCACCCCCTCCACCCTATATCAGCACTATCCCCCAACCATTATCAACGCTAGCTCCCATATTTCCCCATGCGCACGTGCCCTTGCCTTTCCCAGGTTTTGAACTCGAGACCTCCCCCATGCGCGCCTAAGCCCTTACCACTCCCCTATTTTGATTTGTTTTCCATTTCATGATATATATAGTTATATTTATTCATATAGTAATATATATATATATTAATATATATATAGTTATATTAATATATATATATAGTTATATTAATATATTTATTTATAGTGATATTAAAATATATATTTATAGTTATATTAATATATATATGTAGTTATATTAATATATATATAGTTAGATTAATATATAGGTATATAAATATTATTATATTTTTATTTTAAATAAAATAGGTATTAGTTATTATTTAGATAAAGCTAATATATTTTATATGTAAATATATTTTATAATTTATATTTATAATTAAGTTTTTATTTGTGAATATATAAAAAATATGTATATATTGTTATATATTTGATTATAAATAGCAGTGCATTATAAAAAATGATAAAATTTCAAAGCCAGAATATCAATATGAAGGTAATAACTTGGAACAAATTTTGTCATCTCTAAAAAAATCCAAAAAATCCCCCTTAAATGAGGCTGAAAATCCACAAAATGTTAAAAACATCAGGGTATCCTGACTAAAAACTATGTTTTTGGAGGCCTTTTGGGCCTTTTTTGTCCTCGAAAAAACCATGACCAGAATTTCCCCCAAATTAATTGTGTGTAGAGCTCATCACAGAATTTGATTTGATATATGGTAGAGCTCAAACAGGCACCTGGATCAAAAGTTAATGTTTCTTGAAGTTCGAGTTGTGTTTCAAAACATATTTTGGATATTTTTTTAATTTTTTTAATTTTTTTGTCTTCAAATTGTTATTAAATGACTATTACTCCATAATAATTAGCAAATTATGAATTTAAAATATTTTTTTAATTTTTTTATAATCCATTTTCACTAAATATCTTATATATTAAGTGTAACTGTATATTTATAATTATATAAAATATATTTAAAAGTATATTTAAAAAATATATATTATATTTATATCAATATAACTATATCTGTATATTTAAATATTAATATATATTTTTTAAAGATTTTTTTGAAATTAGACCCTTTATTAGAACTTTTAAAAAAAGCACTGATAAATACCCCCTTTATCAGCGCTACTAAAAAAAAGAGCTGACAAAGGGGTACACTTTAACAGCGCTAAAAATAATCGCTGTTAACGAGGGTACCTTTATCAGCGCAAAAAAAAAAACGCTGATAAAGGGGTACATTTATCAGTGCTTTTTTAGAGCTCATAAAGGTACCCCCTTTATCAGTGCTTTTTCATTAGCGCTGATAAAGGGTGGAGCTGGCCTTGCCCCGTTTTGTGGTAGTGACCCTTATATTTTAGTTTGACGACCCTGGTAAACACATTTTAACCTTAACTGAGACATTTTTATACATTTTTTACTGTTAATTATGACCAAAACTGAACTAGAATAATTACCATTTTGGAAATTATAATTACAAATATTGAATAAATTTCATAAAATTCAATTTCATTAATTGTAATAAATTAAATTTAAAATAATTTCTCAAAACACAATGGAAATTCATTTTAAAAAAAATTCTTTTTTAGTCTAAAACTATGTTTACCATTATTACTAATTATTTAACAATAATTAGATGAATGATTAAATAGTTTTTTGAATATATATTTCATAATATCAATTAAAAATTAATTAATAGTGATTTACTTAATTTACTAGTATTAAAACACATAGCGCACATAAAAACATTTTTTTTTGAAAAATAACTTAATACACCACCAAATGACTATATCTTATTTCATAACCAATAAATAGATAATGTATGAGTTATTATTAAAAAACAAATAATACATTAAATTCAATAAATTTGTAAAAGTGACCAATATTTCTTATATTAAAATATATAATAAGAAAATATAATTCCTAATAAAAATCGGTATTTTAATCATGAAACTGTTTTATTAAAATTTAATGGTTTTTTGTAGGAATTAATGAATAAATTTGATTTAAGATATATATATATATATATTTCAATTTTCCATTAATCCTATTCATACTTATAAATCCAATGTCTAACCTATGAATTCCATAGTATTTCAAGGATCATTTTGACTAGGGTTGTTTATAATGCATTCTATTTAATACTTGAAATTTAATTCAAAAAATACAAATAAAATATAGGGATGCCACATTATAAACCAATTAAAATGAATTTTACCCTAAATATTTCTTCACTATTCTACAAAAAAGTGGATATATCTGCTTCATTACATCTTTCGGTTTACATATTTCTTCCACAAATTTCCAATTCCTCTAAATAACTTTAATCATTTGAGTAGTCATGTTTCAGGAAACTTTTATCTATAATCTAAAATTTATACTAGTTATTATTTATAGTAAAGGGAATGATACAATGTTATAATCTATGATTTCAATACATATGAGTAATCAGAAATGTGCATTATCATAATAGATACATGGAACACATAATGAACACGAGGGAGGTTCGATGGAAGAACCAAGCGATACGATACCATACCTACATGATCATGAGTCTCTAAGTTCCCAATAAAACTGGGGATTAGTTTTCCCTTGTTTACAAATATCATGATTTTATTCCATGGATAGATTGATATAAATATCTTATTATAAAATTCAAATTCTAGATGTCATCTTTGATTGTCAATATAACTCTTCAATCAACTCTGACGTACCTTGATGTGATGAATAATGGTTCTTACCTTCTCTACCATTTCCTTAATTACCTTAGGTCCTGGTAATTTTTTTCTCCAACTTCATCCCAATATATCTGATTTCTATACTTATTTCTATTGAGTATTTATAAGGAGCCATCTGAATTATTGAATGAAGTACATTGTGATAAGAATATTTGTTAAGAGAAAGGTGTTGATCACAACCACATATGAAATTTAGAGAATATGATCTTAAAGTATCTTCCATGGTTTGTATGTTTCTCTCATAGTAACCATATGTTCGAGGATGATAGGTAGTACATAAACAAAAATTCATATCTAGAGCTTACTATTGAGTTTTCTAGAACTTAAAGGTAATCCTCAAACTTGATTTGATATAATATAATATGTTACTTTAAATCACCTCAAAATTTACAAATAAATATTTTTTTTTCTGAAATATAAATATAAATTATATCCAACTTGTTTTAATAGAAAGAATATTTAACACCTAAGTTATTTATTTACATTTTATTATGGAAAATATAAATTTGTCTATTAAAATAGTTTTATAAAAAATAGAAGCTCACACGATGAGTTTAAACATATTGTGTTTGTTAGGGATACAAGGCCGGAAGTCTTGCCCAAAGAGAGAGAAGGGAAAAATTTCTACCATTATAATATGTGATTCCCTAATACTATATTTAATACTTTCTATATATACACATCAATTTTATTATATACATGATTATTTTTAAATATTTAGTTTTATATGACAACAATATTACTTTTAATAATATTTTTATTTTCAAATCACCATAGTAATTAAGTCGATGTAATTTAATGGTTAATAAAGTATAATGAATTTCTACATTATCGTAAAATTATAATATAAATACATTGAAAAAACATTATTATGACCTTTTATGAGTGGTTAAATGTAAATATTATTTTATTATTCATTTTTAATTTACAATATAGTTTATTTAATTCTTATATATTTTTAACTTAAATTATTCTTTGTATGCGTTTTATTACATTAAAATGTGACTTTTAAAAGGTCAAGTAAAATTTTTAATAATAAAAGTACTAAAATATTATTTATTTTATTGAGAATAATTCATTTATTTTATGATAATATCTTTTAAAATATCCCACATTTCAACAAGTATACACACATAAATACTTTAACATTTTATAAGAATACTACACACTATATGTAAGTATAGACCAGTAAAACTATGAATAATAAATGTATATACACATTGAATAATAATAAATTCAATAAATCAACATCAATTGGCTTAAAATAAATTGAAAGGATCACTCCTACCATAAAGAGTGTAAAAAGGAAGAGAATCATTAGCAAAATGGTAGACCTTATCAAAAGGTGAGTAAGAACCTTTGCAAGAGAATTAGTGAGTGACTAAGTGAGAATGAAGGTTTTTTAATAGAGAAATATGATAATTTTCCTTTATTAGTGCCTACCAATATGGTTTGATGACATTATGACCATTAGTTAATAAGAAAGTTGGTAATTATTAGTATTGGTTATGTAGATGAAATTAAGTGGCTGACTTGATTATTTTAATGATATCACAAAAATTATATATTGGAGACTATAAGTATATTATAAAAAAATATGTTTTTAAATAAATGTATCAGCTTTATATACATTTTTTTTATTAAATAATCTTATAAAACACTTTTATATTATAATATATTTTAATGAGGCCCTTATTAAATTTTATAATGGCTAGAATGTTTATTATGGTAGAGAAATTATTAATTTTCAATAAAAAATGTTTGTATTTAAAAGTTTATATTCACATATTTATAGATTTTTTTTGGAAATAAATATCCTTTTTTTCTTATAATATACAAATTTTCCTAGGGTAATTTTTTTGGAATTTTCTAACCAAGTTGATTTTTTTGTGAAAAAGTAAAAATTATTGTTTTACCAGCACTATGAATTTATGATATCATTATTATGTAATCATGATTAAAGAATTTATCAAAACATTTATTAAATAAAAAATAAATTTAATAATTTTAAATATTAGTTTAAATATATTAATTTTAAGTTAGAAATTTATTCCATATATTTTTTAACCAAATTTTTGAATTTTAAGATAAAAATTATCATAGGATTTTGGGGATTAAATTGGTTTGTTAAGAGGTTTTTTTATGTTTTGGTATGACTTAGAAATCCATACACTTTATACTACTTATTAATAAGCTATGAAATTTTTTTATTGACTTCAACAACAAGTGGTTGGATTATATAATAAAATAACCAGTCTTTTAAGCCTTAAAACCACCCGTCCTAAAGAATAAATACCCCCATTCCCTCATCACATTCCACACCAAAGACCTTGAGAACCATTGAAATCTCAATAAACCTATCAATATCCAATCCCAAGTAGTTCTTAGGATATAAGGAGCCCCTATATAGATTTAATAAGAATCCACCCATGGTAAGGATCCTTGATCCTCCTCTTTCCTTCTCATGTCACTTACATTTGTTATATTGTATTTCATAATTTCATTTTCATATACTTCCATTCTTGTTATTCCATTTTATTATATTAAATTTGATATTTTATAATATGTGGTTTATTTATTCACTCTCATTAAATCCATTTCTGATGTCATTAATATGCCAATGTAAGGGTTTGGTTAATATTTATCCTTTCATTTTCAAGTACATTAGTTATGTTATATGAACTTTTAAATTAAACTTTAATATATTTTAATTTATGTTATTACATTGTATTATAATTAATTTTATATGTTTTAAAATATATTTTATTTATTTCATATCAACATATATTTTTTCAATTTATTATATTACCTGGACTATCATGTATCCATATAACCAACCAAAAATTTGGTTGATGTAAGTAGTGTGGTTTTCCAAAAAACGAAATCCCTATATGGATATTATATGTGGATGTGGATCTAACACAATGATACATAGGGGTAATATTCCAAAAAATGGGGCATTGGGTTTTGAATCCATCATCACATGGTGCATGACTATGGGTCCGGTTGCATATCTCATTTGACACTCACGGGGGATATGCTTCGGTAAATTTAAATTATCTTTAAAAAAGAAAATTTAATGATTTATTTTTCATTTAATTGGAATCATACCTTTTCAAATCCATGTATTCCAACTTCCAATATACTTTAAAATCTTATTATTTGTTAACACCCAATGACTACATTCTCACATACTTCACTTTTATGTGTGACTTTTGTGTGTGTGAAATAACTAGTTATTTCATAAAAAAATTCACCAAGATATATTTAATAATTCTTTGATTAGAAATTTTTTTCTAGATCATATAATCATTTTTCTATGTGATAAGATAAAATATATTGAGAAATTAAACTATTTAGTTCAATATTTGATTTTGGAAACTTATTTTGTACTATATAATTCATTTTTTATGTGGTAAAATCTTGTAAGATATACCTCATTGTGAAATTTTTATAATTATTTATCTTTTTATTCCATTAACATTATTAAATTTAATCATTTTTTATGTGATGGAATGTATTAAACATGTAATGATAGGTGAGGCCCAAAATTACAACCCTCTAACTGCACTGGAAGGTCTCATGAGACTGATAATATAGGGTAATGGGAGAATCCTTACCATTTATGTAAGATTTATTGGCACAATTCCTTGAGATTATTTTTAAGACATATGATACTATAAATTCCCATCACACTATGATCAGTTAGTTCTATTCCGGAATTTATTCACCGCTAAGTTGGCTATGGAATTATTTATGCTCTTAGTTTCTTAGGATATAGAATAACTCAATTTATTCAGTCATGCCTTCTTTATATTTGTTATAATTTATTTATATCCAAGTATCTATGAACTGCTATACTAGTCTTGGATTTATTTTTTCCCTAAATTTCATTAATGTCATAAGTTATCTTATTTATTTATTCTATAATACCTTTTTTTGTAGTTGCTTCAACTGTATGAAACCCCCTTACTAAGAATTTCATCACACCTTTAACATATTTTCCCTTTATTTTATAGGAACTAAGAAGATTTATACGTATGATAACATGGTTTTAGGGATAATATTAATCTTCTCATTTTTTCAGATGATGTTTTCTTATTTTAAATGTAATGTAAAATAATTATATGTTTCTAATTTTCTAAGGATACAAAACTTTTTGGTACTCAGTATTTTTGATATATGTACCAATTTAATAAAATATCCACAATCTAAAGGGTTATAGAGTTGGGGTTGTAACAGTTGGTATTAGAGGATAATTTCATATAAACTTTAGGAACTATACTTTAATGAAAAAAATTCAAAATATAATATGAAAGTTCTCATGGATCACATTGATTTCGATTTGGAGATTAAGAATTTAAAAGATATATAAATTATTAAGAGAATTTATGGATATGATAAATTTTAAGTGCATTTATTTTAAAGAATTTTATAAAAATTAAGAAAAAATTATGTATAGTTGTTTGAGGAATTAGGTTAAGGGTAGAGAATAACCCACCTAAAAGAAAACTAGATTGATCCAAGAGTGATATAGGTTGAACTAAAAATATACCAGTCAAAAATTTGGGTACCTTAGACATCTATATGATGGATAATTCATAATTTATATACTTTTATTCTGTTAAGGAATTTTTGATCACTTAGAGCTAACTATTTTTGTTTTATTTTAAAACCATATATAAGATATAGCTAATAACATTATAATTTGTGGGTAGTTCATTTCATGTTTTAATTATATTCTATCAAAGTTATTTTATAAGAATGGGAGTAACAACCATAAAAATATTGATTACCCTCTTGATAAATACAATGAGATTGGTGTTAGTATCAAATACGAGTTTTGTTATTTTGGGTATTGTTTATCAGAATATTTGGGTATATAGCATTTAAAAGATATCTTAAGAGAATTAGAATAAGTATAAAAAGTATGACCCCAAGGATTTACATTTCAATGTTTTTTGTAATGTTTCCCAAATATAGATAACAATTAAGAGAAAATTTGGGTTCTGTAAGTGTTTATCTTTGAATAAAATTGGGAAGACAGAATTTTGTAAACATGGTAGTATGTAACATGCCAAGTTTCAAAACAATTTTTTCTAGAAGAAAAATATAAAATCTAAATCAATTTATTTATATTAATAGACTAAATATTTTTCACCCATGTTTTTTATTTACATATTTTTCATATAAAATGGAAATTTATCTGTTAAAATTGGTTGAAAAGGATGGGGCTGAAGCCTCATTTATTATTAAAGAAAAGAAAAGACCTCTTTTTAACTAGGTAGAGGGAGACCCATTATATAGACAGAGGGCCCAGTGGGCATGTAGCCCATTACATGGTCCATAGGCCCAAATTTTTGGCCCAAGGCCCATTCTATGAATAATACTGCTACTTTAACCCCTTCTATAATACCCATACAGTACCAGTCGCTACTACAGTATCTTGCCACTGCCACAATATCCTGCCACCACTATAGTGTCCTGCTGCCACTACAGTGCCTCCTACTATAGTACCCCCCACACAGTTCCAGCCTATGTTCTTCCCTAATTCCATCATTTAACCTTTATATATACATATATATATATATATATATATATATTATTTTTCATATATACATGATTCCTTTTAAATATATGGTTTTGTTTGATAACCATATTCCTTTTACAAATAGTTTTATTTTTCACATCATCCTGTTAATTAAGTCATTGTAATTTCATTATAAACAAAGTAGGGAGAATGTTTTAATTATCCTAATATTATAATATAAAACCACTGGAGAAATTTTTTTTTTGATGTTTTTTGTGTGTTCAAATATAAATAATAGTTTATTATGAATTTTTAATTTAAATTACATATACTTTAATTTATAAATCATTTTATATTATCTAATTATTTGTATAGGATTTATTACACTAAAATATTCCTTTTAAAAGTATATGTAGCATGTTTCATAATAAAAAAAATTCATTAATGATTTATTTCATTAAGAATAATACATTTATTGTATGATTATATCTTGTAAAATATCCACTATTACAACAAGTAGACACAAATAAATAATTTTACATTTCATAAGAACATTACAGATTATGCATTGATATAGACTACTACAACTAGGAATAGTAAAATCATAGGATTAAAATCCACCCATAGGATAATAGATTCAATAAAATAAAAACTGTAGTGTTAAAATCCTACTAGAGTATTTCTCATACTATAAATATCATAAAAGCAAAGTGAAGTTTCAGGGGAATGATATAAATTATAAACTAGTGAGTATGAGAATTTGAAAACAAATTAGTGAGTGAAGAAATATGAATTAAGGTGTGTTAATAGGGAAATATGACCATTTTACATTATGATTTTAAGCCTATATGTATGATCAAAATTGTTAAAATTAGTCCACAAGATTGTTTTTCATTATTATTATTGGTTATGTTGGTGAAATTAAGTGGCTGACAAGATTATTTTATTGATATAACAAATATTTTTATTGGGAAACATAAATAAATTCCAAAAAAATATGATATATGATAATTATATAAGTTTTAAATAAAATTAATTTTCCTAAAATAATATTAAAAAATATTTTTAAATTATAATATATTTTAAAAAATCTCAAAGTAATTTTTATAATGGAAAGAATGTTTATTACATTTTAATTTTTTTTAATTTTTAACAAATAAGTAATTTTATTTAAAAGTTTAAATTCTAATATTTAAATAATTATTTTGATAAAATAATTTTCATTTTTGGAATAATCTCCTAATTTTTTTGCTTATTCTTATTTTTTTGGAATTAGATGACAAAGTTGTTATTTTTGGTGACAAATTGAAAATTTTAGTTTTACAAGCAATAAGAGTTTAAGACATTAGAATTATTTCAACATGATTGAAACATTTATGCAAAATTTTATTTAATAAAAATTAAATTTAATAAGTATATAAATTTATTTAAAAATACTAATTTTAATTTAGAAATTTATGCCTTTCATTTTGGAATAGAAAATTGGAATTTCAATGTAAAAAATAATTTAAGATTCTTCACATTAAATATCTTGGTTGGGAGGTGTGATTTTGTTTTGTAATGTCAGGGATATCCATCCACATTCTCCATTAATTAATAATCCATAAAATTAGTAGGAATTGATTTCACCCACAAGTGGTTGGCTTATATAATATAATAACCAATATTTTAACCCTCAAAACCACCTCTCATCAAGTATAAATACACCCCCATTACCTCATGAATTTCCAAAAAAAAAGATTTTTAGATCTATTTAACTCTCAATTCCCCTCTCAATAGTCTCTCCAAGGTGGTTCTAATGTTCTATTGACTCCCCCTATATCTTTAATAATCATTCTTCCAATGTAAGGGTCCCTAAATTTCCTATTTAATTCTCAAGTCCATTACTTGTTATGTTGTCATTTTAAATTTCATTTTGATATACTTAAAATATTTTTATTTCATGTTATTATCTTCCATTTTACCTATTTTAATTAAATGTTTATTTATTCTTTCTTATTATATCCACTGCCTAAGCTGTTAATATTCCAACATAAGGGTTTCTTTAATCTTTCTCCATCTGTTTTCAAGTATATTACTTTAGTTACATTGTATTCACAAATTTCATCTTCATATAATACCATGTATTTTATTTAATGGTAATATATTCCATTTTATATGAATAAAATTATACTTTATTTATTCCCTTTCATTATATCCTTTATCTCATCATAATAATACTCGTACTGTCATGTATTCATAAAACCATCCTAAGATGTTGGTAAAGTAATAAGTGTATGGTTTTCTAATAAATTAAATCCATATCTAGATACTAAAAGTGTATATGTATATGGATAAAATATAATTAGGTGAAATAACCCCAAAGGAGTGAATTGTTTTTTGACCCAATCATCACCTATTGTATGGAAACGGGCTTTGTGGTACACCTTGTTTGTCATTATAGAGGGATATGCTATGGTTAATTTGGATTCTATTTATAAAACCAATTAGAAGGATTTATTTTCTCATTTAATTGGTCTCATACCATTGAAAATATATGTATTATAACTACCTAAATACTTCGAAAAAAAGTCCTTGTGAACACCTACTGACCACATTATCATATTATTTAGTTGTCAAGGGTATTTATTTGTACATGTGAAATCCTTGGATATTCTTTAATGGAGTTTACCTAAATATCATTATTGATTATTTTATTGGGGAAAAATATTTTTCATACCATATAATCTTTTTTTTTCTTCACGGTAAGATAAAAAACATTGATCAAATATTCTAAGTACTACAATTTTTTATTGTGGAAAATAATTTTATATCATATAATTATTTCTTACATAAGAGAAAATATCATAGATCATGCCTCATTGAGAAATTATTCTTAGTATTTATGTTGTTAATTCCTTTAAATTTTTTCCATGTGATCATTTTTGATGTGATTGAAATCATTGTACATGCAATGATGGGTGGGGAAAGAAATTATACAGCTCCTCAGTGCACTGGTAGGTTTAATGAGACAAATAAGATAGTGAAGTGGGAGCATCCTTACCCATTATATAAGATGTCTTAGAACAATGACTTTATGGTATCTGTAAGGAATCTAAAATTATTAATTCCGATCACAACATGATTATTTATTTTTATCCTAGAATATATTCATTTTTATTTTGGATAATGATTTATTTATTTTATTAGTTTCTTATGATGTGGGATAGCTTTGTTTATTCATTCATGCCACATTTCAATTTAGGATAAGTTCTTGATATCCTTGTATATATTCATTTTTATGTTGGATGTGGATTTATTTTTTATGTTAGTTTCATCTATGGACAAATTTATATTACTTATTTATTTAATTATTCATATTTTTATAATTACATAGGGTATAAAAAATCCATTACTGAGCATATGATATCACCAATTTAATTTTTACCATTTTTCCTAGGGAACCAAGAGGATTAATACATAATATAAAAGGGTTCAAATGATAAAAATAATATTTTTAATTTTCTCATATGATGTATTCACTTTTTCAATGTAATGTAAAATTAATTAATGTATCTTGATTCTTGAGGCTACTAAATTGTCGGATCCTCTGTATTTGTAATCTATGTACTAATGTAATAAAAAATCCACCAGCTAAAAGTAACTAGACTTTAGTTTGGTACACATCATTTAACCTTACTACTTCTATAATGTATATCCAGGAAAACTGATCATGAGAGAAATGTTTTATGGTAGCAATTAAATATGCTGACTTTATAAAGAGATTAACTCTAACCCAAATAGAATTATTTCATCTATATATATAGGGTATTACTATGATATAATATTGGGTGAAGTTATCGAGATTTCATATAGGTATAAGTAATGGTTATAACATCCTCTTATACTTATACAACTTAGCATTAAATTGTTAGCATACCACTCAAAAAGATACATACTCTCTAATATCTATCTGTATGTATTCCCACAAAAACTTATTCTAAAAGTCATTATTGATCTCTATATTTTTATGATGAATAGATCATGAAGAGTAACGAGTTTCATCCAAAAAATTATTTTATTATTTTATAAACGGGACACTTAATCTATTATATAACCACATCATTCCATCATAATCAAGGTTGAACTCATAAATATATCACACCTTCTTTTGTAGCTTCACATATTCTATCTATGATTATATAATATTAACATGTATAGGTGGTTTAATGATCATTTTATTAAGATAATATTGATCCCCTCCATTCAATATTTTATGCCCCATATTTTGAAAATCCATAAATAGTGGATCTTTTTTGATCCTCAACATAAATAATCTTGCTTGATCATTTTGACCAAAAGCATCATTTACAATGTTTACATTCCAAGGGTGGTAATGTATTGAGTAGTCATAATGTATCATAATGTCGAATTGTATTCTCTAAACATATAAAAATATTTCAGGGATAATATATACATTAAAATTTATTATCAGTATATATGTCACACCTTTCTCTATAATGATAATTCTTCAATATATTTAATGTAAGATTATTTCTTCTAAGTCAAAGTCATAGGCCAGGTAACTCTCCACATGATACTTTAGTTGTTGAGCATCATAATTTATAACCATTTTTTTCTACATAAGAACACATCCCAATATCTTTTTTGATGAATCAATATAGATCAAACCCCTCTTAATCATCAATGTGTTGTTTGTAATGGTTCCCTAACTAACATTATATTAAGATCTATGAAATTTTCATCACATTCATGAGTCCAAAAAAACCTTAATCCCTTTCATGTTAACTTGTTGAGTATATTATATGGCCATGATAATTTTTTCACGATGCATAAAAAATATCCATCCAATACAAGAAAACCACGGATCTCAGTCATAATGGTAGGTCTAGGCTAATATTTGATGACTTCAATCTTAGAAGAATCTATATACATACCCTTTCTTGTGATCATGTGTCCCAATAATGACAAATATTTTAAATATAATTCAATTTTTTTTTAAATTTGTAACATAATTTATATTTCTTCAAGGTCTTGAACAAAATTATAACGTGATCTTTAAGATATTCCTTTCACTTTGAGTACACAAAAATATCAATAAAAATTACTACCATCAATTGATCGAGGTAATATCTAAAGGATATATTCATTAGATATATAAATATAGTGGGGGAATTAGTAAGTCAAAATGGAATCACTATAAAATCATTGTGTCCATACATCACATGAAAGGCCATATTATGTATGTATTCACTTATGACACACAATTGATTGTATCCAAAATGAAGGTCAATATTTGAGAATTATTGATATCCTCAAAATTGATCAAAAAAATCATCAATATATGAATGAGGATATTTATACATGATCATGATATTTTTATGTTCATGATAATCAATGCATATTTTTATTGACCAATCATTCTTCATAACAAGAAGATCAGGTTCACCCCATGGCAACACACATGGATGAATGTGTCACTTATCAAGATTATCCTATAGTTTCATCTTAAATTACTTCAACTCATTTAGGGACATTCTACAAGTATTATTTGAAAAAGTGTAGTTCTAGGTAAGATTTCAGTTGAATAAAAAACATTATGATTGATTGGAAAACTAGGAAAGTCTTCTAGAAACACATTTACAAACTCCAATATAGTCTGAATATCTTTTATTTTGAGCTTTTTTCAACCATCTGAGATAACTTACCCTTAAAAATAGGAATCGAGAACCAAAAAATTTATGTAAATTACAGTGGAATCTTGTATTCATCCTCACCATAATAATTGTTCATAGGTTCATTATAAATATGAAATGTGACCTACCTTCCTTGGAAATTAATATTGGATCTATATATAGAGAGACAATCCATGCCTAAAATAAAATCAAATCAAATATAGGGAGAATAAAATTATTTATAGTAATAACATTCCAAAAAAATTAAATTGGGGAAGATTCATAGAATTAAGATGTGATCGTGACACTAGTAATAGTTTTCACAGATAATACAACATCTAATCATTCAGGTGGTATTATAATAACTTTAATAATTATTCAGATATAAAAGAGTGGATATAAATTGAATAAAATAAGACATTAGTAGTTCTAGACAGGATGGTAAGTGAATCTTTCACTACTTTATTCTCATAATCAACATCATCAACTGTGATCACATGATATTGCACCATCTCTCTAAGAATAAATGTTTTTTTATGTCAATCATCTTCAATAACCCTTATATACTAGCACTAGTTAAAATAATTCACAAAAACCAACATTTGAAACACTAAAGTGGGGTTAGTGCATTTTTTGGAGCATTATTTACATTCACATCATAAAATAACTTATTCTCATTACATTGATAATGAATTTCTTGACGACCATCCTTTCCACACATAAATCATTTTCTGGTCCCCTAAATATAATTCTGTCTATTTATTTTTTCCAAACTTCTGGAATAAAAGTATAACCATATTCTTCCCTCCATGGGTTTTTATCACTATAATTTACTTTAATTACATCTATATTTTCTTATAAAAACCATGAAATTTATGGGTAAATATGATATCTATTTCTACATTGAGATCACATAAAATGATCTATTCATAGTTGATGAAGTCTCTTATGGATAAATACCTATAAAGAATTTGTTTTAAGCCTCCCAAGAACCACTAAATCTTGATTTCAGGTAACATGATAATAATAGAAATGTACCTTAGAAGTCTTGAAAATTATTCCCCAAGGGTACTTACGGATTCATCATCCTTTTAATTAAGCTCAATGAATTATTTCTCTATTATCATATAAATATTCTGAGGAATTCTCTTATTGAAAAAACACCTAATATCACCCCACTCCATAATGTAAATTTCTTCATATTTACTCGTATTCTTTATAGGAGTCCACCATTGATCTGATTGAACATCTAAATGAAAAACAATAAGAATAATGTTTTTATTCCCTAGTAACTAGAGTAAAAAATATATTTAGTGGTACTAATACATTTCAAAATAAACAATGGATTATTGAACCAACTAAAAGAAGGTGGAGTCTTCCCCATGAAGGAGACTATAGTGTATTGTTCCATAATTTTCTATTTTGAAATTTCAATATAAAAAAAATCTTAAGAATGTTTCATAATTATACTTACAATATTTTTCTATTCCAGCTCCCTTAAAATTCTGTTGATATAGAGGATAATAATTTCATTTTTATCCCAATAAACATTAACATTATTCCTTCTAGATCCATCAATTTAATTAAAAAAATTAATTATAGGAACAATAATAATCATAGTGAAAAATCATATAATTAGGAAAAATAATTCATAGGGTGTCAGAATCATGAAACATTCTTTTCAATCTATGAAACATTATTTTTAGATCATATAACCATTGATTATCATAGGTTTTAAAATATTCCATCTAAAAACTCATAAGGGTTAATAAATAATATGTGAATTAACTGAATAATTTCCTATCAAAGTGTCCAGCAAGATGTGAATTATTATCCCCACTCACCATGCCCCAGTGATGATCGAGTTAATACCCAATCACCCCCTTTTAGAGTTATTACACCTAGGTGCATCTGTACAACCACAACATCCACATTCCAATATTGAATAAATGATATATTTTATATGAAAAATATACAATAAGTACTTTACCAAATAATTAATAAATTATCATATACTAAAACTTATCACTAGGGATTTTAACAATTTTATCGAATCATAATCTCTAAAAGAAATAAAACCACCTCTGATATGAATTGAGGTGACCAAAAAATTACGTACATAAATATTTTATCATTTTAAATTAATATTTAATACATTTTAAAATAAAACAAACCCAATGAATATAGATTTTTGGTTTATTGAAACACTAGATATATAGTCATCTTATATCACGAATGATTTTTGAGATATCCTATAAATTGTTTCTCATATTGTATACTTTGTATACATTCCCTAATTAAAACATTTCTCTATAATATAGATAAAGGAAACATAAGGGTGAGATTAGGCACTCAATGAGGGTAAACATGGGAGATATTAGTCAATGATCATATGTAAGTATAAAATTTGCATAATGTTATGAGAACATGAGGTTAACATTTGAATACAATCCCTAATGATTCAAAGATCATAGTCATTTCATAAGGATTTTGAAATTCATAATACATGAATCACAGAAGTATCAATGATCCAGAGATAATTTCAAAAACATAATGAAATTTCAAAGATAAAATAATAAAAATCATTGTATAATCATAGCATTATAATTAATATGTAAGGTTACCCACCAAGACATTCATAACATGTTAAACACAGGATAACCACCAGTGTGCATACTTTAGAATTCGGTTAGCCATATGCATACAATATTTTGGTGTTGGGATAACCACTCAAGTGGGAATTGGTCTTATAAAAAATTAATTATTATGCAATGTGTTGGATTGATATAATAGACCTACCCATCACAAAATCATAATCTATTCATTTTTATGCCATAAAATAATGAAAACATTTATGATTTTCATGAATTACCTATTGAAAATGAAATCGGGTTTCATCAATATTTTATCATCATAACCAATAAGCATCCAGTGAAATAAAGATGATGGTATCAATTTTATCAAATAGGGAATTCCTCGGCATGACCTTTTCAAACCCTACACACAATGGAATGCACTCTCCATGAAGATGTCACTCTAGAGATAGACGTATCTAAGAAAGAGCTATTTCTATCTGAGATAGTATAGAATCTCGGAGGGTAACCGCATAGTAAGTGATCAGTCAACACAAAAATCCATTAGCAAAGGTGGGTTGCACATAAATTCACCCACCCAGTCAGGGACTTGGTGACTTGACAGAATGATTTGATCATAAGGAAGGTGAAATTATCCCAAGAAAAGAATCCTATGAATAGAGCCCTATAACTCCCATAGAAATATGTTGGAATACTCCTCACCTCCAACACTATGCCAACAATGAAGTGGAATAAGGATGGAATCATTGTGTCATATCCCCTATGAAGTATAAATATCTTAAATCTATATTTTTAAATATAAAAATATAAATAAAATATCACAAGAATATGTTTTGAGGAAAATATATTTTTATTTTGAAATAATTTATTTAAAATATAAGAATTTTTAGAATTTTAGGAAAAAAATTCATTGAAAATAACCATGTAAACTTTTAAATGAATTTTCAAAAAAATGTTTTTTCATTATGGTGGGAAAAAGAATTTGTTCGATATATATAAAAACAAACATTTTGTTCAAACCTTAGTTAAAATTACCTCATTAAAAATTGATATGAATATTTATTTTTAAAAAAATGAACAATTTCAATCATGGAAAAAATTTAATCTATAAAGGGAGAATATTAAAATCATTCTTAAAAATATTTTAATGAAAATATAGACATCGATTAAAAGGTTTCCTTACTAAATAGAAAAAATAATTTGGATTTCCTAAAAAATATATATCAGAATAATGAATATAAATGGAGAATAAAATTAAGGGAATGATTTTAAGTTAAAAAAATTATAGTAGAATAAAATTAATTATATAATTATTATATAGTATCATCTTCATATATTTAAGAATAAACAATCCCAGTAAAAAGGGTGATTGTAACATAAAACCCTTTCAACATTGCTATCTTTTGAATAATAAACCTCATCAATGAAATAACATCGTAAAAAAATTTAAATAAAATGAATATAAATTGATTAATTATATAACATATCAAAGCATCATTTTACAAATCACATTAAATAAACTAATGAGGAATATGATGTATATCTCACAGAAATAAAAGTGAGATGAGATTCCCATTCCATAAGTATAACATGCTCCAAAAGCTCTATAACCACTTGTATAATAAATATAAATATATTATACATATATTAAATATCCATATTAATATTTTTAAATCTATACATGGTTTACTTTCAACATATTATTTACCATTCATTAACAATGTTTCATTATCAAAATCATTTCAGGTGTTAACAGCTCTATTTTTCATGTATGTTTCGATTCAGTAGTTATGGAAATTTCATCATGTTAATGGTTAATATAGCATACCACTAAATATTCTACTCAGTGGTTCCCTGAGACTATGGAAACATGACCTCAAGCATCCCTCCTTGAATGCCAGAGGTTGCTGACTAGTAGTGAAGGCCTGGTGTGTGTCTGTAGGGAGACTATGCCCTCATTGATCAAAGTAGAGGATAGAAATATATATATATATACAAACATATAATAAGAAACAAATAATAAGCCACATAGACTGACCAGTAATCTGCCACATGGGAAAAAATAAATAATAAACAATATTGTAAATAGTAGGAATAAACCAAGTAATATAAGTAAGTAACCTGAAGATGAATAAATAATAGACGTTAATGATGATGATTTTATTACAAAATTTATTTTTAAAAGGGTAAGTGGATATATAAATTTACCACATGATAAAAAATATTAAATATTTTCTAAAAATACTACAACTATTATATCAAGAATAGGATCAGTCCACTTTATCCATACTCCATCCAAGTGTTGTAGATCAAACATCAGAAGTTGGAAGCTTCCCTTTATCTATTCCTGCAACCATAATGTGTACTCAGGTACTGAAGAGAATCCCGAGTAGGTTGTGAGATAAAATACAATTATGTAGCCACCAGTGGTTTATATATCAATCAATCTAGTGAAATATAAAATTAATAGTGTACTATAATTAATTAATGCAAGAGAGAAATGAATAAATAAATTAACTAGACAGGGTTTTTATAGGAAACAGATCCAATTCTACCTGATTCAACCTAATCCAGTGAGTCTGAACCAAGAAATCCTAAAAATATTAAATGAGTAATATAATGTGTAATAATATGTACTATCCCCAAGCCTGTGACTAGGATTGGAAGATATTTCCCTATGTTTTCCAATTCCCCTGGATCATTTCTTATTTGAAAACATTAACTTTATTTTTAGTCTAATTAAACTGATTTATAATTATATGGAGTGACCCAGATCCCATCCATGGAAATTCCAAAATAATTACTACTATAACTCGAGGGTCTCAGTATAAGACCGATTCCTAAAGAGTCTATCCAAGGTGACCCAATAAGGAAGTTTGCAAGTGTTACTCTATGAATAGTGTGAGGACAATGCGAATTGAACTCTATGTCGATCATTGATATCACACATAGCGGCCCGAGTCTCAATTGTGAAATGATACAACAATCATACAACCAAGCTCGTCTATGAGGTCTCCTCTAGGGAACCATTACCACTCATCGAGAATCAAAAAACTATAATGAACGGAAAGAACATAGATAGTGTCACTCTCAAAATTATTAGATACCATTATCAAATTCTAACTGTAATTCATGAGAATCTCGTCCAATGGGTATTTAATTCATAACCCATTTTACCACCCTCAAAACTGAAGTAATTTCATTCAATTAATTAATGAATATATTATAGGTCTGACATAAAGATTGAGTTCATTTAACTTAAGAATTTATATCATAATATGTATATTTGTGAAGGCATGTCCATTAGAAAATCCATTTATATCATAATGTATAAAGATCATGGACTAATTCCAAACCAACTCAAATTTTCAACATAAAACATTATCTCAATTAATTAATTGAAAGGAAACACACCTCAAGGGATGTTTAACAAATATTGGACAAGGGAAAAATAGCCTCAAAGGAGGATCACAACCATTGGGGTGGCATAAACCAAACTGATCATCCCAAGGGGTTGATTATCCACTATCACATGTAACATTTTGAAAGGTAAGGCCTTCCATTTAATTTAATTTGAAACATAGAGGAAGTAATAGAAATTTCAGTCTATCAGAATAGTAGTGCATAATATATAAAGAAATAAAATAAAGGGAATGATCATAGACCACGTATCATAGCGACGTATAGATTCCCTCATCTTTCACCATCCTTTGATTCGATCTAAAATGGATACTATAAAATAAAACATCAAATATCATGAAAATGGGTCAAATGATCTTGAATTGAGATAGTAAAATAGAGAGGAATATAAACATCAACTAAAGGTATAGGATTGTGGGGCTTATCTTTATCTTCCCAATGGATCTGACGGTGAGCGAAATAGATGACAAACATAGGAGTTCTCTTGATCCTATGATTTAGATGGTTGATAGTTCTTATTTGAATAATAGGGTTAAACTACTAGAGAAAAGATAAAGAGGATTGATAAATTGGATTTAAAACCATTTAATTAAAAACTATCAATTTACCCACACCGGAAGGGGCACACATTTTGGACACATGGTTGGACAAATAGTGTGCCACCTGTGCACCATATTATGCTCAATGGGGAACCCACACAGTTAAGGAACATAGTTTTTATAACCATGCACCAACCATGAAAAAATCATCTAAAAAAACTATATATGGATCACATGGGCATGTACCTTAGGTCCCATGATTTCAGACAAACCATGTGGCCTAGTATAATTTCTAAATCTCCAGGGTTTCGAGCTCTGAACAAGACTTGGACCCACTTGTGACCTCTTTAACTCCTTGGGTACCATTATTAGGGCTGAGCAAAGAAATTTAAACTAAAAACTAATAGTTCATAACATGGAGAAAAATTGGGATGTTACAAGATCCACTCTTTAAGATAACGCATCCCCATGTTTCCATTCCAAGGGGGTTAAAACGTTTTATGAAAAATGTCCCAGTCACTGTGCATTTACATTAGCCTCCTACTCCCAAGTCATTTCCTATACGAGTCTATGATTCCATAAACCCTTGACCAGAGGAATTGAACTACCTCATAGATCATTTACACTCTGATAAACGATATGTATTAGATTCTCTTTAAAGGATGCATCCACTCCCAACTCAATATCATTGGGGTCAAACAAATGAGACCGTTCGGGATGATGTAGTCAAAGATGTGATATGTTGAAGAAATATTGCATGAAATGTGACATATGATTCAATTATGAATGACATTATACCAGACCGACTCTCTCCACTATCTAAAAAGGGGTGATATATCGAGGTGATAAATTTACCTATCTCATGATTCATCAATGACCCATTCTAGGTGATTAACATAGAAATATATGATGCACAAACTCAACATCTATAGGTCTATAGAGATAGTTGGTATAAGTCTTCTCTCTAGCCTGAGCTGCAGTCATACACATTTGTGTTAGCTGGACATTCTATGAAGTCTCTGGAACAATATGAGGATCCAGTATATCTACCTCACGTACATTTAACTAGCACATAGGTGAAATGAATATTCTACAATAAAGGGCCTCCTACGGTGACATATGTAAAATTTCCTGGAAGCTATTGTTTGAGAAAATAAATGAAGTATATTATTTCCCCATGATCCTCCAATGTCATGGACATAGGCTCCAATCAGATCCTCAAACACTCGTATCATTATCTTATACATCCCATCAGTCTGAGGGTGATATGTTGTACTCCAAAGAACCAAGGAACCTAGTTCCTACTACAAAAAGTTCATGAACCATGAAATGAAGTGGGGTTATCAATATAAAATTATATAACATGGAACACAACATAGTCTCACTCTCTTCCAAATATAATTCCTTTATTGATCATCAAAAGATAAGGTCTCTTAGATAGGTAGGAAGTGTGAAACCTTGGTCATCCTATCAATGATCACCCATACTACATCACTACCTCAAGGGGACCTTGACAAGCCTGTAACAAAATCCATGGTGACATCATTCCATTTCTACTAAATAATATAGAGAGGTTGTAGATGTATAGTAGGCCACTAGTGCTCTACCTTCACATGATGATAGGTGGATCATTGAGTGACCAAACCTTCTATCTTCCTTTTCATACATGGAAACCAATACTGATGGTGGATAACTCTGTACATCTTGGTATTCCAAGGAAAAAACATCCAAACTAAGGCATGAGATTCCCTTATCATCCTTTCATATATATATGAAGGATCCCACACATGACCTTGTATGATTAGGGTTTCAATTTTGTCAATAACCCATCCTGGAGGTTAGTTCTCACCTATGATACTCTACATCAAAATGAGGACCATAGAATCAAACAAAGACCTCATCCAAACCCATTATAGAAGGGAGGTTCTCTCTAAAAGGGTGGATAAAACTATTTTCTCATGCCATTCCTTAACCACAAGATACATCTTAGAGAATAGACCCATCAACTACAACACACTGCTATCCTCTTTTACAACTTTCATTTAAGTCTTCCAGATCGAGGTATAAACTGTGAAATTTATATTTCTAGGTGATTAAGTAAGTTAAAATTCAAATTATTACTACTATTCCACCCACCCACACCACCACATATTCATGTATCACTATTTGGAGATGTATTTTATACTTTTTATGATCCATATAGACAAAGAATATCTCTTCCAACAAGTAGTTCATACAATATTATAGGGTATTAACCAAGCATCTAGTTCAAGGTTGTTATTAAGATAATTATTCTTATGATGACTCAAATAGTGAGACCTATATTTTACAACCGAATCACCTTGAATTATAACAACCCCTAGCCCGATTACTGAAGCATCATAATAAACAGTATAACTTCTTCCTGATTGAAGTAGGATCATAATTAGTGATGAATTAAATCTTCCATTTAATTACTAAAAATCTATATCACAAGCTTCAATATTGTCAAATTTCATAGTCTTATTAGTCAAATCTATAATTGGAACTACCAAGCATGAGACATCCTAGATAAATTGAAAGTAATATCTTGATATCCCTAAGAAGCTCCGTATGTAAAACACATTCCTTGGATTCTCTTAGGAAACCATGATACTCACATTATCTAAGTCGAGTGATATGCCTGATTCAAAGATGATATGACCCAAGTAGTGATCCTTGCTGATCTACTAGTGCCATTTTATGAGCTCCATATATAGCTCGAGCTCTCTTAGTATACTCGACATGATATCAAGATGATTGACATGGTCATGTCTGGTGCACAAGTGCACTAGGGTGTCGTCTATGAAGACCACCACAAACTAACCCAGATAAGGGTGGAAAACCCAATTCACCAAGGGTATAAAGACTTCTAGTGTGTTCGTATGACCGAATTACATGACCAGATACTCATAAAAGTTATACCTACTCCGGAACAGTATATGTGGTATGTTTTATTGTCTGAAACATAGTTGATGGTTTCAGGAACAAAAAAATATTTGGGAGAAAATGGATTCTCCTTGGAGTTGGTCAAAGAGGACATCTATTTGAGGAAGTTGATACTAGTTTTTCACCATAAGTTTGTTTAATTAGTGGTAATCTACCCAAAATCTAAGTTCACCATTTGAATTCTTTGAAAAATGGAAGGGTGAACCATACAACATTGTGATGGTTTAGATAAAAATCTTTTCCAATAGTTCTCTAAGATGATTGTTGGGTTCTTTGATATCTTTAGGTTCCATCCTATAAAGAAGAATGGAAATTGGTTCCCCACCTGGAAGATAATTTAAGGTGAACTTGAACTATCTCTGAGGGGGAAATCTAAGTAAATCATCAGATAAGACGTCTCTGAAATGATCAAAAACAAGAGGAAAGTCAAAAATCATCATTCTCTAACCACTGATAAAGAGACCGACCATCTCGGTTGTCACTCCACCTATCCTAGTACATTTGTTTACACCTCCAATTTCTTGGATATCCCATTAAAACTTAGGTAAATACATGGTTCCTTCGATAATGAAAAAGATACCCATTGGAGATAATATTTCATAAGCTTCATAAGGAATGATCCATTCCATAGCAAGAATGATGTCAAATCTGATCATCTCAATGATGAAGAAACTCCATAGGAAAAGGATCCCACTTATCTCAATCTGAACTCCTTGCATTGTGATATACCCTACATTTTAACTCCTAATGGTTTGTTAAGAGTCATAACACCACTAGAGTACTATATCACTAATCCTAGACTTCACGTAGTTGCAGAAGATTAAAAAGCATTCGATGAACCTATAAAAATAATGTTTGAAACTAGAGTTGAGGATACCAGAATAGAAACTATATTTGATGATGTACCTTGACTCTACTCCTCTATCATGGGATTCACTACATAAACTTGGCCTGAACTATGACCATGTGAATCTACATGAGTAGCTTGAGTAGGTCCACTTGGTTGATACTGAAACTCAAGGGCCTAACTACATTGTCCACAACCACCTACTTGGCCTAAATGGGATTTAAAAGACCAAATTATTACCTAATGAAGAGTTTTATATCCTTCACGTGAAGACTATGCTAGAACCGAACACTACTCATTTAAAAAAGCAGTAAAGGATCAATAAAAATGTAGGAGGTGACCCATCTTTCCACAAGCCTGATAGTCAATCAAGTTAATAATACCATAAGAATTTTTATGGATTTTCCTGACACAGAAGTGATATACCACATAACTATTGGTGTGTTCCATCTGAATGCTACTTCTCCCACATGTAACCTAGAAACATAGCTTCTTATCATTGGATAAACCATTAATTTTTTTGGAAGGTAAACTGAACTATTTCATGTCACCTAATTCCATCAGGTTTTCCCCATGATTGGGTCTTGGTTCACTATTTCTAATACGGGGTCAACCAAAATTATGTTCATGTGTGAGAAGATTGTATATGCAAGACTATCCTCAAATAAACTCATAATATTCATCTCATCATTGATCAAGTTCAGTGAAATTAACTTTCATTCAGGGAAACGAGTTGAGTATTACATCATCGATATGTCACTTTATTGAAGGATCATAGAATCCCATACATGATCAGGTCACAAGGTATTTGGAAACAAATATTCAAAGAAGATTGTCATGAAATCTTCTTAAACATACCCGGATGTCGACCAGACTGATTCATAAAATCCCAATAACACTTGGTGGAATCATGTAACATATAGGTCATGATATTTACCATCCTCTCTAGACGCATATTGATATGAATTAAGATAAAAAAACATGGACTTGAGGTATGAATCTACAGCCTGAGGTCTTCCATCCCCCTAGAAGGTGGTAGGATGTTGCTGCTAGAACTCTTGGGTTAGATCATCTAGAAAAGAGGGAGGCCGGGGGGAACCCTACACATACCATGTGAACAGAAAGAAACTATCTCGGAATTGAGAATTGATTCCTAGGGGGAGAACAGCAGGATGTGACTTAGGCGGAACTATAGGAGGTATCCTTGGTGGATCAGGGTGCACCATCTCAAGAGTATACTAATAACCACTCTATTTGAATACAATATGAGGTCATTATAGTGGAATAACTCTATAATTTAGAAGTGAATGATTTAATAGGATTTATAATAGATTGGGAAATAGGAATATATAGGATAAGTACAAATCCTACCTATAGTAACATCAAAACCCTTATCCTACTCTAGGATCCAGGTCCATGTGATTGTAAAAGTTGGGGAATAATTATTGCATACAAGGCCTATTTCCCACCACTAAATCAGGTTAGGTCAAGGTCTCACATGAAACAATAGATGTTCCGATATATGGAGTGTAAAATGAAATTTATAGAGAGAAAACCTTTTCTTTTCATTTGAAATATATATCTTACGGTAACCTCTTTATTGTAAAAAATTAAATTCATTTTAAATTCATTTTTAATTTTTTGGTTATTAATATCCCGATCTAGTAAATTGAATCAATAATTACAATTTATAAATGCTCATAATCTTTATAAATTCGAATTGTCATGTCAATTAACTACATCCTAAAATTTACAATAGACAATGAGCTATAACATGCCACAAGTTGTGTTTCTATTGACTAAAATTCAATTTACATTATCCTATAAAAGAAACAAAGGTGGAATTATTGGTCAATTTAGCCAATTATTTTGTCAAAGAGAACAATAGAACCGTTCATGGATGAATAGATATCATACCACAACAATAACATGCATACAAGAAATGCACACAAAAAAGTAATTATGGAATAGAATAATGCATCCCATTTTTAATCCTAAGGTTCTTTTAATGATTTATGAGTTTAGATACCCTCATATACTTATTCTAGGGTGAATAACCCATAATAAAAAAATTACGAACAATATAAAATCACAATGAAAGTGCATCACCCAATGGAGGAAATATTTGAATCTATAATAGGTATAATAAACAACAACATTTACCTATCCCAAGTAATTTGGGTTCCCCCTAAATATGGGGTAGCTACTCCTAAGAATAATCTCATTACCAAATACCAATTTCTTAGTCACCATTATGAACCCAAACTATAATAAAATCATGAAAACGGCTGTGATACCACTTTTTAGCTTCCCGTATTAGATTACCCTTAGAGGTGCCATGGGATGGTGTCCATAGGACCTCAAGCACACCTCCCTGAATGCCAAATCCTTCTGACTAGCAGCGAGGAACAAGGGTTTGTCTATGGAGAGATTGTTACCTCATTTATTATAGTGGAGTAAAAATATATATTTATAGAAAAATAAAAATTATAAGTAGAAAATATATTACAGGACCAATAAACCCCCGTGGTGTAAATTGAAATAAAAAACAGATAGTATCAGGAATAATAGAAATAAATAAAGAAATATAATTTGATAAGCCGATGTTGAATAAATAATAGATGTCAATGATGATGATTTTTTTTAAAAAAATTAATATGTAGGGGTCATGGGATTAATGATATATAATATGAAAAATATATAAAAAATGGAAAAAAACTTCCAGAACTATTATATAAAGCATGGGCTTAGTTCTCTTCTCCCATACTCTATCCAAGTGTTGTAAATCAAATATTAGAAGCTGTCCACATTCCCAAGTCTATTCCTGTATCCATAAAGTCTACTCAAGAACCACTGAGTGGCCTGAGTAGGGTGTGAGATAAAATTCCATTAGGCCACCACCAATAGTGTTTAGATAAATCAATCTCATAAATTATAAAATAAAAATGTTTTATAATATGTAAATGAAGGATATAAATGAATAAATAAATTAACAAGGATGGGTTCCTATAGGACACCAATCCAATTATACCTACTTAGCCTATGCTAGTGAGTCTGAACTAAGATATCTTACGAAGGAAAAGTGAGTGATATAATGTGTAAGAAGATGTACTTTCCCCAAATTTGTGACTATGTTTGGTTAATAGATCCCTATGTTTTCGAATTCCCACGAATCATTTATTATTTTAAAACATTCACTTGATTTTTATTTCAATAAATCCTCTTCATAATTATATGGATTCATCCTAGGACCATCCATGGAAATTCAAAAATAATTCCAAGTATCGCTCTAGGGGATCTGTATATGAACAATGCCTAGGGTGTCCATCTTGGGTGACCCATGAATTAATTCTCAAGTGTCACACCTATAATTGTTGTTGAAAATATAAAATTCCCTTTGAGTCTATCCCTAGTAATACATGTAGGGGCCCGAGCCTCTCTAATGAAATGGTTCAACCATCATTCCCATGAACCCATGAACGAGGTCTCCCCTAGGGAACAAGTGTCACTCATCTAGAGGAAAAAAAGATAACACACAATGAGCCCATCCTAGAAATATCTAGTGTCACCCAATACATGTTTATAAACCATTAACAAAATATAACTAAAGGTCTTGAGAATCCCATCTAATGGGAACTTATTTTGTAACCCATCGGATCACCCTCAATTCTTAGGAAACAGAATTTAATCAAGAAATACATATGTAACATTTCGGAAAAAAGTGTCCATTTCATTTAAGTCATTAATTAAAATAAAAATAGGAATATTTTTCACGTAATTTCTATTGGCTAGTCCAATTATTTAATAATTCATAAGGTTATGGACAAATCTCATGGAAAAATCAAATGTTCAACTTAAAACATTAATTTATCACATTAATTATAAGAAAACACACCTCAAGGGGGGTTTATCCAATTTAGTAAAATGAAAAATAGCCAAAAATGTGGAGCACACCCATTGGGGTGGCATAAAACAGGGCCATTATTCCAAGGAGAAAGTTCATCACTATCTCATGCTGAGATTGGAATTGTAAGGCTTCGAATTTAGTTTAAGTTTAAACTTGTAGGTTTTGGTAGAAATTTCTAGCTTGCGGAACAATAATTTAAATTATTCAATGAAAACATACAAAGGGAAATAATCCTTACCACATACCACAGCCTTGTAGAGAATCCCTCATCCAGTGTTATCCTTGGATTGAAGTATGAATGTATGATATTGAAAAAAATGTAAAATGAATTTAAATTGGGGAAAAAGAATTTTCATTGAGATAATGCATGAAAGATGAATATAAACTTGGAATAAAAGGGAGAGGATTTTGGACTATACCTATAGATTCTTGATGGATATGATAGTGAGAAAAATATATGGCGAACAAAAGAGATCTCTTGATCCTTGGATTTAGAAGTAGGTGATTTTTTAAGGTAGAAATAGGGTTTATACACTAGATAAAATAGGATGAGGATATAAAATAATGATTTAAAAATTTTTAAGGGGAAAACTTTCAATTCACCCATACATGGAGGGATGCAAGGTTTGGCCACCCTGTAGGCCAAATTGTGTGCCAGCATTTGTCAGGTTCTTCTCTAAGGGGAATTATACATTGTTAAGGAACACTATTTTTATAACCATGAACTAAATTTGAAAAAATAAACATTTAAAAACTGTAGATGGATCACATGGTTGTGCACCTAGGGTCACATGACTGCAAACAAACCGTGCAACACTCTATCTCCTCTACCTCACACCTCATAGTTAGTAGAGACTATTTATCCATATATTAATGATTTCTACTAACCATGATATGTAGTTTTATTTCAAAATTTCTCCTGTTATATGTATTAAACAAGGCATGGACCCCCTCCTGACCTTCGTGACTCCTTTGGGAAATATTATTATTGCCAAATAAAATAATTTAAACTAAAAATATGGTATGTACCTTAGAGGGAAGCAAGGAAGTTATAGTTATATCATCTAAAAAATGTTAATAAATATTTAAATATTAAATATATTAAATATATATATATATATAGAACTTTTATAAATAATAAAATATAGAAAAATTAATAACACCATTCAGAATGATACTATTTTGTTTATATGCCTGAACACTGTTATGATATTTTAACAAAAATTAATAAAGGATTATAAATTATATTTTACCACTAAGAATCATAATTATATAATAAATATCATATATATTTATTATATCCATTATTAAATCTATGAATCTGAGGCAGTTAGGAAAAATGG
This sequence comes from Viscum album, assembly GCA_963277665.1. NCBI lineage: Eukaryota > Viridiplantae > Streptophyta > Magnoliopsida > Santalales > Viscaceae > Viscum > Viscum album. Next base: position 293,115,650 of record OY728131.1, on the reverse strand, counting down.
ATCATATCACTACGTGGATGTGATAGTCAGCACATACACATGAGTAATACTTTTATGTCCCATTTAATGGAAAAGTGGTGGAAAATATTTTTACCATAATTATAATAACACCTCAGTATATTTATGATAATTGTTTCATTTTTTTTATTACAGATACATTATATTTAAAGGAAGTATAAGATGAAATAAACATTAAAAGGGTTAAGTAATATGATTACCTCTTATTTGAGAGGACTATTTTTTCTTACATCCTATGAATTATTAGGATAGTCTAAGGGTAAGAACAAGATATCAATAATAAAGGTATGAGAGATATTATGGTTTCTGTGTCGGTATTGGAGAATCTAGGGGCTCAAATTGTGAGAATAAGGGATGATGATAGGATAAATTTTATTATTTAGGGGAGGGACACATATAGAATTACATAAAATATTTAACATATATAAATTCATTTTTTTATGAAAGTGTAAAAAATGGAGAAGAATTTGAAAATAAGATAATACATGGTCTAAATTTCCTCAAAAATTATATTTTTACAATTTTATGTGTATGTTTACCCTTATATTTCAGTTTAACCCCATGTAAACCAATTTTAACCCTAACCACCATAACATATTTTTTCTATTTTTACTATTAATTATAAAAAAAATGAATGTTGACTCCTTAAAAATTTTAAAAAATACATATTAAATATATTTAATTCATTTTTATAAAATTAAATTCTTATAATTGATAGAAATTAAATTTAAATAATTACAAAAATCAAAATGAAAAACTATTTTTAGAAAAAAGTTGTATTAAGAAGAAATATGTGTTTTCCTTTATTTTTTTCCTTGTAAAAACCATTAGATAAATGTTAAAATATTTTAATGAATATATACATTATGTATTTCATTAAAATAATTGATAAATAATGATTTATCAAAAAATTTAAGATAAAAATAAATAGTTCATATAAATTTAGTTTTAAAAAAAATACAACTTTTTCCCTTGAAATGATTTTATCTTCATTCCTAACCATTACAAAACTAATATATAAATTATTATTATTACATTACCAACACAATTGATTGAAATTTATTTTTAATATTGATCAATATGTTTTATATTATAATATATAACACCAAGATAAATACATTTATTCATAAAAGTATGCTTTTTAATCAGAATCGATCTTATTAAAATTTAATGAAAATTTCATTGGAATTAATCAATAAATTTAAATTAAGAAATGAATTTCAATATATATTTAATAGTTTAGTTAATCATATTCATACTCATAAATAAAATAGGTATGTTATAAAGTCAATACAATATAATTGGTAATTTAAACCCAAATTTGGGAGTTTAGAAAGATATTAATGATATCAAATTTATTTCAAAAAAACACACACAAAATCTTGACGTGTTACATTCATGATTTGGGGGAATCCACGATATAAACATAATATATGTAATTTTCCCATTATTTTTTTAGATACAAGAAATATACATGTGTAATATAGATCGTGGTCTAAATTATGTGAATTATAGAAGAAACTTTGTGGGGATCTATAACACCCTAATATTTTAAAAGAACATTATGTTCGATAGAGTATATGACACACAACACCAAACCTAAACAAACCACAAAATATTATTATTCAAATTTTATAGTAATAACCTACCCATTTAATTTGAAGTTAAGAATATGATTAATAGTATTATTAAAAATATATAAATTTCATACTCGATACAAAAGTACTGAATAATTATAAAGAAATAATGACTCAAATTTTAGCAGTGTCATTTTATTATTCAAAAATATATTCTCTTTAAAAATTATTTTAATGGTTTTTTGAAAGAAACTTATAACTAATTTTTGGTACTTTTAGAAATTTTATTTATTAAAAATAATATCATTTTTAAAAAACAAGATCAAAATTACCTTATGGTGAATTTTTGGTATTTTTTATGAAATTATTGACTTTCTAGTGAATAGTGATAAAGAATGATTCTAATTTGAAACTATGTTATTCTTTCAAGAATTTATGAAGTTAAATATTTTTTAAATATTTTTTAATTAAAATTAGTTCTATTATATTAAAAATAAAAAAATTAATTTTATTCGAATCAATTTTATGAAATAATTGTTTTATAAAAACATTTTTATACGTAAAGAAACATTTTGAAGAAAACCTTATTTCATTTCATTTTTCATTTTAATATTAAATTAATTAAATCCACATAAAAATTATTAACCATGAATAATTTATTATTTCTTTATAATTAAAAGGTTTATATTTCATAAATATGTCCCATTTATTTTTATGCATTATTAATAGTTACCATGATATAATTTATCACATTAGTGAAGAGTAAATTAGGTAATCGAGGTTAAAACTAATGTGAAAAGGTATTAAAAATCCATCCAACATGTGAATTTATTTTATTTTATGGGTTTCATTATTCCATAGATATCCAAAATTTAAATCTATTTCATTTTGCATCCATTTTATCATGGAAATGAAAATTATATTTTTTCAAGTAAAGAAATTTCCCTAGTGGAACTCTATTTGTTTTAACTTATTTCATATGTTCACATAAGGATACGAATTTGTTATGAGTGAATATAAATATTTTTTTTGAACACAATAAATTTATTTTTATCATGGATTTTTCTTAAAATTTTTAGAGATTTAAAAAAGATCTTAAAAGCTCATGAATTGAAAACAATGTATATATTCAATTAATAGATAAATAAATAAATGGTTTTAAATAAAATAAAAGTAATAAAATTTTGATGAATTATTTTTTCACATTAATTTTATAAATAAATATAACAAATTAGTGATGTTTTAAAGGTTTATATTCTAATTTAATGTTTCATTATGTTTGTAAAAGTCAAATTAAGTGAATAGTTTCAAAAATGATATTATTTATATTCTATGAAATAAATATTTTATTAAATTATATAAATTTCATAAAAATACTTAACATGGGAGGGTGGATTATTTATTAACTAAAATTTCATCCCACGGCCTTTTATGGTCCAATTTTCTTTTTTCGGTAAAATTCTTGACAAATAATGTGTATAAAACTTTTATATTGCGGTAAATGTGAAAAGGTTTAATAGAGGGTTAAAAACATTATAAGGGTAAAAAATACCCCAAATGTGTCCAATTTTTATTAGATGAGTTTATTTCAACTCATAATTATTTTATATATGAATTATATCTATTTTAAGCCATTTTAAAGTGAAATTAATTTAATACCATAGGAAATTCCAAGAATCTCCCTCCACTTATTTTAAAAGTGATTCCCTATAAAAATTTATTCCCACATCATGTACCATTTAGTTCAGAAAAATAATTTCCAAATACCAACATGAAATACCTTCCAATATTCTAGAGGTCTTAGTTTGGGATGAATATCAACCAATGAGGGTTAAGGAATAATCCAAAGGAGGTTGTTTGAATAAGAGACATATCTTTTAACTGAGTTTTTTAGTTTTAGTTCTTCTTCTACCCCTCCTAAAATTTTTCAAATATGATTTAATAAAAATCCAATATCTTATATCCATATCCTCTTCTATAAAATTAGTAATGAAAAAGTCGTTCATGTGTACGAAAGAACAACCGCCTCATGAACCGATGTAATTTTGTTTCCATAACAGCCTCTCACAATTGGTTATAATAACAAATTTAATGTTTAAATATGTTATTCAAGAAATATTTATCATTATTAAAAAATAAAATATGATATAATTTCTTACCTTTCCATCCATTGAAAAATTATAAATTCATTCATTCGTTTGTGTGGGTTGATGAAAGAGTTAATATTTTCAATATTATTAACATGTTTTCAATGATTTGATCCCTCTAAATGATTCTATTTGAGTGTATTTGCATAATTTAGGGATTTTTGGTGTAGTTTGGGCTTAAATGTGAAAAATGGGTAATTCTGTAAAATTGAAAGTTTTATATAACTTCTGTTTTTCAGGGATAAATTTCACAATATTTGTCCAATTGAATTAAATCATTTTTTGTAGGCCTAATATGCTCGTGGGTTTCAAATTTGTCTTCTGAACCAATACACAATTCGAAACCCAATGGTATAGAAAAATCAATCAATTGGAGAACTCATTCTGGTTGGTAGAATGGACCCCACCACATTAAATCAACAATATATCATTAAGAAGGCCTTATAAAGACGTAAGTATAGATTATGTTGACAGAGGACATTCAAATGATGTTTCAAAATAAATTTGATAAAATTTGAAGCTCATAAAGTCAACTTTTTCGTTCATCCAAGTAGAGTAGGTGAAACGGTTTTTGGCGGCCAGAAAAATTAATGGTCATTGATTTGGCCATATATTTCTCTACACCTATCCAATTACTCTAAAATTATTAGGGTCGATATACAAATTCATTTTCATAATTCATTAATAAGGGACCTCCATGAGTTTCGGCTGGATGGTGGTGAGAACCGAGGCAAACTTATGGAGGATAGATTTTGGAGGATCAAAATTTCTGTTCTTTCTTTTCTTTCTTTTGTTCTTATTAGCTTTGTAATGAATTCTTCTTCCCCCTTCAACTCAGTTACCATTACCATGGTGGGGTAGATCCTTTTAGTGATTGGGTAAGGGTTGGTTTACACTTTTGTAATTCTTGAGTTCTTACACATAATGTTTTAATATCCTCTTTTCTCTTCTACGAATCAGTTTCAATTTCTTATAACAGTTTTTATTATCATGTATGATTGTATCTGATTTTATATTCTATTGTTTATTTATATTTAGTGAATGATCAATATCTCCCTACACTAGGTTCTGGTTTATAAATGATGTAATAGACCCGGATTTAGTGATGTAGTACTCAGTGATCACCGGTACGTGTGTGGGGAGTAGTGAACGTTCTTGACTACTTGGGATAAACAAGACCCGATTAGGAATTACCTAAGATAATTGGGGGTATTCGCTACCACTCTATTACACATAGGAAGGAGAGTAGACCAATATGAGGTTTTAGTAAGGTTTATTCTCACACTTTTATTTTACCAAGGGAGTTAGAAGAAACGACTTTGGATTCTCACTCTTAACGACATAGTAGAAGAGACCTCTGTGTCTGTACACCACAATTCCTTAAGGACCTTTGTGCTCCACAATTCCTTAATCAAAACTATCAAATTGTCATGCCAGTATTATAAAATGACTTTTAAATGAAACCTAATATGATTCATTTTCTTCCAAAGTTTCATTATTTGGAAGGTGAAGATCCAAACAAATACATTAAAGAGTTCACACATGGTTTCTCAACTTTCAGACCCTGTGGAGTTACTAAGGAGCAGGTTAAATGGAAACAATTTCGGTTTTCATTGGATGGAGCTGATAAAGAATGGTTTTATGGCCTATAACCATGGGATGTACATGACTAGAATGACTTGGTAAGATGTTTTATTAAAATATTATTTCCCACCTCTAGAAGCATAACCATTCAGAAAGAAATCTACGCCATACGACAATCATCTGGAGTAACCCATTACGAGTACTCGGAAATATTTAAGAAGTTATGTGCCAGCTGTCCACATCAAGCCATCAAGGAACATCACTTTATTGTCTTCTTCTATCATGTACTACTGGACAATTATAGAAACCATTTTGATGCATCATCGGGAGGTGAACTAATTTACAAGTCACCAGAAGAAGCTAAGGGACTGATTGCGATGATTTCCCAGAAGTCGAAGCAGTTTGGAACAAGAGGTATTGGAACAAGAGGTATTAATGAGGTACACATTTATCATCCATCACACTTATTAGAAACTAGGATTGAAGGGCTTACTGTTTTAGTGAGACAGATGGCCTTAAAGCAAGTTAGTGACAAACAAGCGCCAACTAAGGTATGTGGTTTATCCTCATCAACTGATCATTTCACTGACCAATGTTCTAAAATATCAGGAATGGAAAAATATGAATCAACCTTTCAAGAAAGAAAATTCCAACAAACTTTAGGATGGAGAGATACTAACCAAGTCCAATATGGGTTTGGAAATCTGTAGAATCAAGGTAGACCCCAATACCAAAACCAGTTTCAAAACCAACCACCAAGCCAAAATCAATTCCAGAATCCACCACTATTTCAACAGAAACAATATTATAAAAGACCTTCTTACCAAAAACCAACCAATATAGAAAGACACTATGAACAACCATCCTCCAGAGCACAACCTCCAATTCAAAACCAACAATAATCTATGTTTGAAGGACTCAAAGACACTTTTAAATCATTTTCCAACAAGTTTGAAAGTCTCATTGACTTTCTGATAAAGAAATCCCGGAAAACTCCCTTCCCAAACAATCCCAAACCCAAAAAATAATGTTTGTATTATAACTACAAGAAGTGGAAAATAACTACCACCACCATCCACCATTTAACTTGAAACAAGAATACCCAATCTGGGAGATAATGAAGTTGGAAATGATGAAAATTATATGAAAATGCATCAGGAAGAATATAATAAATAGGGGGAGGATAAGGATAGGCCAAAGAATAAGAAACAATAAACAACATTTCAAAGTAAAAAAAGGGAGAATACTGATATTCTACCACCATTTCCATCAAGGATGATTGAATCAAAGAGGTTACAAGAAGAAACACTGCAAAAAGAAATTCTGGACACCTTCAAAAAAGTAGAAATTAACATACCTATTCTTGAAGCACTCAAAAAAATTACAAAAGTATACTAAATTTTTGAAGGATCTTTTCACCAAGAAGAAGAGACTTCTTGGGAATGAAAGGATCAGTTTGGGAAGAAGTGTCTCATCCCTTATCACACAACAATTGCCAACTAAATGACAAGATCCAGGGATGTTTTCTATTCCATGCACCATTTGTTCATTAAATTTATCTAATGATTTGTTTGATTCAGGTGCATCAATTAATGTATTTCCTCACTCATTATATACTTCTTAGTATATGGGAGATTTGAAGCATGCAAGAGTGGTGGTCTAGCTTGAAAATAGATCCACAGTTTTCCAAGTAGGTGTTCTGGAGGACGTCTTGGTAAAAGTTAAATATCTTTTATTCCATGCTGAATTTTATGTGTTGAATATGGAAGATGATAGGATCCCATCACACTCACCCATTATTTTGGGGATACCTTTCTTGAAGACGTCCGAAATCATCACCAATGTCCATGAAGGGACACATACCATGGAGTTTGGAGATAACACTATCCACTTTAATATTTCAGAATCCATGAAGCACCCATTAGATGATCATTCACTCTTCTCACTCAACCATTAAGATGTAATAGAACCAATTGAATAATTAGGTATGTTTCATTAATTTTTATCATTAGGAGAGAATTTTTCCGTTAAGAATATCACTGAACATATGGATTCCCAAACTCTTATAGATTATGATTTCCTGTTGAAAGAAGAGGTAAAATCTTATTTCTTTAATAATTTGTTAAATGATGATGAAGATGATATGATTTCATGTGTGAATAATGTCAAAGCATTGGAAGTGGAGAACCTCAATTTAGTTTCATCCCTTAAGCATCCTCTTGATCTAGAATTAAAACTACTCCCCACTAATTTAAAATATTTTTACCTTATGGAAGGAGGGAAATTACCCATAATAATTGCAAATTATCTATCTAAAAATCAATAAAAATAATTGATTGAGATTTTGAGAGAATATATAAGAAATAGGGTAGAACTTAGGTGATATCCCATGAATAAACCCAAAAAAATTTTCACATACAATTTTTCTTGAGGGAGATTACAAACTTGTAAAATAACCATAAAGGAGGCTAAACCCCACCCTAATAGAGGTTTTTCAAAAACATATTGGGAATATTTTAGAAGATGGGATCATCTATAACATATTATATTCAAAATGGTTTAGCCCCATCCATGTAGTCCCAAAGAAAAATGTCCTAATGATTGTGAGGAATGAAAATAATGAATTAATCCATGTGAGAATTCAGAATAGCTGGAGAATATGCATAGATTTTAGAAAGTTGAATCAGGTCACTCGAAAATATCATTTCCCTATCCCTTTCATTGACTAGATTCTTGAGATATTGGTAGGTAGAACTCATTTTTGTTTTTTTGGATGGATTTTCATGTTATTTTCAAGTACCCATTGCTCTTGAGGATCAAGAGAAGACTACATTTACTTGTACTTTCAGAACTTTTTCATAGAAAAGGATTCCATTTGGATTGTTTAATTCTCCAGGTACATTTTATAGGTGTATGGTAAGTATATTTTCTGATCACATCAATTATTTCTTGGAGGTTTTCTTGGATGATTTCTCATTTTTTGGAAATTATTTTGACCATTGTTTGAAAAATCTAAAAAGAGTTTTAAAAACGTGCATTGAAAAAACCTTGTTTTGAATTTTGAAAAGTGTCATTTTATGGTTGATAGAGGAATTGTACTTGGTCATGTCATTTCTCAGAAATCCATTGATATTGATAAATCAAAAATTAAAGTGATAAATTCTTTGCCTCACCCAAGTGGTGTGAAACATGTTAGATCATTTTTAGGACATGCAGTATTCTATAGGAGGTTTATCAAAGAATTCAGTAAGATTTATCTCCCTCTATCAAGATTACTTTTGAAAGATGATTATTTTGATTTCAATGGTTCTTTTAGATAATCCTTTGATGAATTGAAAATGTGATTGATTACACCACTGGTAATGCAGCCACCCAATTGGGAAGAACCATTCGAGCTACTTTCTGATGATTCAAACCAAGCAGTTGGAGCAGTACTTTCTCAGAGAATTGAGGGAAGGCCACAAGTCATTTCATATGCCTCAAAAAACTTATATGCATTCCAATTCAACAACACAACAACAGAAAAAAGAGTATTTAGCAATTGTTTTTTCTTTAGAAATACTTAGATCGTATCTGCTTGGAACTAAAGTCATTGTGTTTTCTGATCATGCATACCTTAAGGTACTTGATGAATAAGGTTGAAGAAAAAAAAGGCTAGTGAGATGGATGATACTACTATAGGAGTTCAACTTATATATCGAAGATAAGAAGGGATCTGGGAACCAAGTGGCTGATCACTTAAGTAGACTACCCAACACTGCTGAAGATGAAATTCCAGACACTGAACAACTAAATGATCACCTTCTAGGAGAGCAGTTGTACTTGATTGAAGGAGAAGTAACTTGGTATACTGACATGGTAAATTATTTGGTAACATCTCAGGTCCCATAACATTTAAATTCTCACCAAATTCACAAATTTAAGGATGAATTTAGATATTACATCTGGGATGATCCATTTCTTTGGAATATTTGCAACGACCAAATGACCAGATGATGTTTTCCTAAAAATTAAATTGAATTATTCTTCTGTTTTTTTCACACATTAGCTTGTGGAGGACACTTTGGACCTCAAAGTACAGCAAGGAAGGTTTTAGAATCTGGACATTAGTGGACAACACTTTTCAAATATTCTCATGAATTTTGAAAATGGTGTGAAAAATGTCAGTTTACAGGAAATATTTCAAAGAGACAAGAAATTCCCCAAACGAGGCTTAATTTTTGTGAAATTTTTTACGTTTTGGGATAGATTTTATGGGACCTTTACCAATATCATTTGGAAATTCTTATATTGTTCTTACTATTGATTATGTTTCCAAATGGGGGAAGCAAAAGCCACCAAGAATTATGATACTAAAGTTGTTTGAGATTTTGTCAGGGATAACATATTTTGTAGGTTTAGAGTTCATAGAGCCATCATTAGTGATCAAGGGACTCACTTTTTCAATAGGATAATGGAGGATTTGTTGAAAAAGTATGGGGTTCATCATAAAACATCCACTCCCTTTTATCCACAGACTAATGGGAAAGCTAAAGTGTTTAATAGGGAAATCAAAAGAATTTTGGAAAAGACTATTAATAAAAATAGGATGGATTAGTGCCAAAGGTTGGAAGAAACATTATGGGTTTACAGTACAGCCTACAAAACCCCAATTGGAATGAGTCCCTATAGGTTGATTTTTGGGAAATTCTATCACCTACCTGTGGAATGGGAAACACGAGGCATAATGGGCTGTGAGGAAGATAAATCTAGATCTTGAAAGTGATGGTAAAGAGAGAAAATTATAGTTACAGCTGTTGGAATAAATTAGAAGGTAAGAATTTGAAAATTATCAGATTTAAAAAGAGAGAACAAGAGTGGCTCATTAAAAACTTATCCAACCAAAATACTTTCATCCTGGAGAAAAAGTGTTGTTATTAAATTCAAGACTCAAGCCGATGCTAGGTAATCTTCATTCTAGGTGGGAAGGTCAATTTATAGTTACTCATGTATATCTATTTGGTGCTATGTAGATTATGAAGGATGGACCAAAGGATCCATTCACTGTTAATGGGAACAGGTTGAAGAGATTCCTTGGGACCATGTCATCTGAGCCAATGGGGGAGATCACACTCCTCCAACCTATTTATCAATAAACTCCACCAGGTCATACCTCTCCTTTATATTTTCATTATTTATGTGATTCAATTTCAAATATTATTATGTGTTAGGTCTATTTGAATGCATTGTGGACACTATATCATTTATTTGTGGGGAGGGAACCTTTTTAGTATATGATTTTTATGTGTTGTTTGTTTTCCTATTTGTTTTAAAAAATGTTTTTGTTTCAAATTTTGTGTGTTTATTTTTCAAATTTTTTATGTTTTTGAAACTTTTGTGTGGAAATGATCATCTTTAACATTTTATTAAACCCAGGTCCATGGGATAAATAATTTATTCCATGAAATTTAGCTTAAATGAATGATAAAAAGGACATTGATTCACATTCAATTAATTAGAAATTTCATGACAAATACACTGTTTGTTTGAATCCCATGCCACATATCATTGTGTTTATATTTGAAATCACATTCACATGAGCCTTATGAACCTATTATTTTCATATTCTTTACATTCACCTCACTTCTTCAGAGAACTAAACCATGCTTGTTTTAACCAGAATATGATTTATTCCTTTCACAATGTGAGGGTTTGGGGTACATGTGTTTTAAATAATTGAGGCATTTATTTAGTTTGAAATCCCCCTTCTCAAGATAATCCATTTCATTCTGGCCTACCATATAAATTCAATCCTTGTAGCCCATAGAATCTATGAACATCCTGTTAGGTTAGCCACATTAAAAGCCAATTTTTCCTATCCAACTTGCTCTTGAAGTGAAATTGCATGATCTAGTTGAACTTAAGTGTGGGGGAAGATGTCTTGTGTTATTCTATATCATTTTATGAAACTTTAGGTGGAAAATAAAATTATTAAGAGATTTTATTACTATTTAAAAAAATCATTCTATTGAGAGCGGTGCCTTTTCTGGAGCATTCACTATGAGTGAAGTTGTGCCTTTCTGGAGCTTCTAATGAAGAAAGAAAGCTGTTTCTTTTCTATAGCTTTCAAGTAATATTATATTTGAGAAAATTGAAATTTTTTCTACTGAAATTATGAAATTTGTAAAAATTACATGATATTCCTTGAAGAAAGAGCTTATTTTCTACTAAGGGGAGTGAAGAGGAGACCATACTTTTGTAAAAATTAGTGTAATGCAATTTTTCTTCAAAAAGAGCCAAGCCCTATTCATTCAGCCTCAGAATTTTCACATCTAAATCCTACAAACCAAAAGCCACAAAACAACCTTGACAAGTCCTCATGATAAAAATATGTCTTTTACTAACATTGGGTGGAGATTTAGGAATTTATCAAGCCTATGGTGACCATTGTATGAGTTTGGATGAGAAAGACATTGCTAAAAATATTTAAATTTGTGTGATGAGAGATAATGAAATTTAGGTAAGTGTATTTTGTGCATGGGAGGATAAATGAAGAGTAAATTTATTTAGTGATATTATATTAAGGACATTGAATAATAGAGTTTGAGGAGGCATGATATATTTTGTTTATTTCTTTCAAATTGGTGGATCTCATGGATATGTTTTGTGAATTTACATTGATTTTATTTTGATTTTGAATTGTCTAGGAGTCAAAGTGATAGGTGTGGGGGAATTGATAGAGCTAATATTTTTAATATTATTAATATTTTCAATATTATTAATATTATTTCAATGATTTAATACTTCTCAATTAATCAATTTGAGTGTATTTGCATCATTTATGTGTTTTTAGTGTATTTTGGGGTTAATTTTGAAAATGGGGTAATTCTGTAAAATTGATAGTTTTATATAGCTTCTGTTTTTTGGGAATAAATTTTAGAATATTGGTCCAATTGGAGTGAATCCTTTTTTTAGACTTCATATGCTCGTGGGATTTAAATTTTCCTTCTAGACCAGGACCCAATTCGAAACCCAATGGTATTGAAAAATCAATCAATTAGAGAACTCATTCAGGTTGGAAGAAAGGACCCCACTGCATTAAATCAACAATATATCATTCATCTGACCTTATAATGGGGTGCTTCCCACTGGTCTCTACATAGGACATTCAATTTATGGTTAAAAATAAATTTTATAAAATATTATGCTCATCAAGGAATATTTTTGGCATGTCCAAGTAGAGTGGGTGAAATAGTTTTTGGCAGCCATGAAAAGTAATAGGTATTGATTTGGCCATATCATTCAATAAACCTTCCCATTGACTCTAAAATTTTTTGGGTCGAAATAAAACTTCATTTAAAACATTCTATAACAAGTGACCATAGTGAGTTTCTGCCAGCTGGCAGGTAGAATAGAGGCAAACATCTGGAGGACATATTTTGGAGGATAACAATTTCTATTCTTACTATTATTTCTTTTGTTCTTCTAAGATTCATAATGAATTATTCTCCCCCTTCAACTCAATTACCCTTAACATGGTGGGGTAGATCTTTTGAGTGATTGGGGAAGGGTAGGTTTACCATTTTGTAATTCTTGATTTTTTTCATGTAATGTTTTCATATCCTTTTTTCTCTTGTGTGAATCAATTTCAATTTCTTATAATAGTTTTTATTATCATGTACGATTATATCTAATTTTAGATTCTATTGTTTATTAATATTTGGTCAATGATCAATATATCCCTCTACTAAGTTATGGTTTATAAATGATTGAATAAACCAGGATTTAGTGGCGTAGTACTCGGTGATCACCGGTACATGTGTGAGGAGTAGTGAACGCTCTTTATTTCTTGGGATAAACAAGACCCGATTAGGAATTTCATACGATAATTGACGGTATTAGCTAAAACTGTATTACACATTGTAAAGAGAGTAGACCAATCAGAGGTTTTAGTAAGGTTTATTATCACATTTTATTTTACCATGGGAGTGAGAAGATACGATTGTGGATTCTCACTCTTAACGATATAGCTGAAGATAATTGGGTAAAGTTAACTATGATAGAATCACAATTGGAAAACCGACCCTAACCTAATAACCACTTCATATCACTGATTTAAATCACATAATTTATCAATTTTTTTTAAATGTTCACTTAATTAATTTACTTTATTTAGTTTATTTCTTGTATTTTCCAAATCAAACAATTTCAAAAACAACATCACTTCTTTCTCTTATTTTAGGTTACAAACACTTTTTTTAGAAATCCTCTCTCGAGACAATCGAGGTAACCCACTATAATACATTTTAAATTAGGTTATATTTGTTTTTTCCACACCCCACAAGAGGCATGTTTGAACTAACACATCAAAAAAGATATGTGATTCGTTTTACATAACCACATAACATGGTTGACATATATAAGTTTATTTTAAGAAATAATATAGTATTTAAAATATAATGATCATTTTTAAAAGATAACATTATAATTTCCTTCTTTACATCATGATCATTGATAATATAAATGTTACTCATGCGTTCATATGACTTATAGTCTCCATTACTGTAACATAGTTCATCTTTCATAACCATCATTCATAGTTGGTTTTAAACAAATAATTGATGTTTAAGAATTATAATTATTTCATGATTTTAAATTTATAGATGATGGAACAATGATCAGTTTTATTGTAGTCAAACTATTGTATTCATTTGGGAAATTTGAACTGAATATCATTAAATTATCTAATGTGATATTAATTTATTAAGTCATTTAATATTACGTGTATATAAATAAAACAACAGGAATAATAAAAAAGAAAAATATTCATAGAAAAATAAATCATTAATATATTTTTATCATTCAAAGATACAAAGAATTTATGTGGTGTTTCAGACTTGTGCTAAGGGGTTTCATAACTCAATTTCATTTCATTAGTTTATATGACTTCTTATTTTTCCTTTATATACTAAGATTATATGTGCAATTACATATTATTATTAAATGTTTTATCTCCACTTTTTTATGTGGTTTTACATTTATTACACCTAATCACTCTATTGATTAAATTCTCAATCTAATGAAACAGTCTTTGTAAGGGATTCCATCTCAATTTCCTTTCATTGAATCATTTTAATTATTATGAACCAATTTATTTTATATTATATATATACTACCCATTTATATATTAGATCATAGAACCCCCACAATTCATTATATTTTAAGTTTCAATTAAAATTATTTAATACATGGTGATTTGATATGAATGTTACTAAGTGGTAAGAGTTTTATTAACTCAATTTCCATTCAATAGGATATAATTATAATTAATTGACTAATTTATGACATTATTATATGTACAATTGCTATAGATTTTATTATTTTTATTGTATAATTATTGTTTTTGATGATTTAAACTTTTTTATACAAAATAACTTCATTGATTAGTTCTTTCTACAATGATAAGGTCTTTGTAAAGGTTTTCCCATATCAATTTTGTTTCCATGGGACATATGTCATATTCAACACATTATTATTTTTTTTCATGTATATATATCTTCATTGATATGATATATAATTATTTAATTTATATTAATTAATTTAAATATTAATTTGATGGTATTTATTTCGTGGGGATTATGATTGAGAAGATAGAAAATCTGTAATGGTTTATTAAACAATATGATTATTATTCAAGATTTTTTATATTTAATTCTCCGTGGGGGAATTAAATGAAAGTTATATATTAATCTAAATATATTTTATTATCCAATATATATTCTTTAATGTTATAATTTTTTTCTCATTTTCCTCTTTTAATTATTCGAGAGTTTTAAAGAATGATTTAAAGGAAAAAAATTATTTTCTATTCAGATTAGAATATTTTTATTTCATGCCAATATTTTCCTTAAAATTTTATAATTTTTTTCAATATTTTCCAATGATTTATTATTGAAATATTTACCCACATTTTACTTTTTAAATAAAATTTTATTTGGATTCTTCTTGTCATTTTCTAAAAGAGGTATAACATGAATTTTTACCAAAAATATGAAAGGAATATTTTTTAAAATAATCTTCATGATTGAAATATAACACCATCATGTCCAATCAGTGATTGTAATCCTACATTATAAGTATTTATGATTATATTTGAATAAAATTCTGTTATTAAATTTCATAAATATTTTTTTATTTTTAAAATATATATTAAAAGTGAAAAGTGTATTTTCCTCATTAATAATTTAATGATTTTTATGAAAATTTTATTCATAAGTGAGAAAAACGTTATTATAATAATATTACACTTGGTATAAGTTATAATTATACCATATGTTTTCTATAAATGGTTTATGATTAGTTTTATTAGCATAAATATTGTCAGTTTTTATACCTAATTTTAAATATGAATGTTTATGTTGACTATATATTGGATTTTTATTCACCCAATTCATATGTTCAATGTATAGGAAATATTAAGTTATGGGTGGGGCTCATTGTTTCCCCATGATGCATAAATATGTCTCATGATACATACTAGTTTGGGTATTTAGATGCGACCTTAACCATTTATGTAATATTTATTACCATGAGAACTTAACTGTAAGTTCATGATGTGTAAAATTATATATTCCATCATTTTGATATAAGTTATTGATATAAATGTAATTTTTTTAATAGTTATTATATCCATGGATAATTTTTAATATTATGTGATTATTTATATGAAACTAATCATCAAACCTTTATATATACCACATTATTCTTCATGCTCATGTTATTGATTAAATGGAAATGTTTTACTAGGTTTTTACCATTTGATGTAGATTTTATATTACTTACTCTATGATAACTTCCATTCTACACAACCCTTACCGAGGATCTAAGATCACCCTTATTTTGTTTTTTCCCTTAGGATGTATGTAAGTGTACTATAAATCATATGAAAGAAAATTATAGAGAGAATAATGATGTTCTCAAAGGAAATACTTTTTTATAATTTTTGTTTTCAAATATAACATGATATTGAAGTACTAATATAGTTTACCAGGCCTACTAAACTATTTATAACTTTGTGATGTGTTTTCTTATATCTTATGCCAAATCAATAAAGTAACCACCGAATCTAGGATAATGAATCTTTGGTCTTTGTAGTTGGTATCAAATATAGTCTAGTAGAAACCTTGGGAACTAGATTTATGAAAAACTAATTCAGGGAATATAACCCTATGACTGAATTTGGGGATAATTCTAATCATAGTTCTGGTAAAGTATAGATTATGTGGTTTTCCAAGTAAAACATCCCTTGTTAGACACTATAAGAGGATGTGGTTTTCTTATAGGGAAATATAGGGCTAATTTCTCGGAAAAGGGTTGGTTTCATATATCTCATAATCATTTTAGTTCATGGTGAGTGTTACTTTAATTCACACATAGTTTTATACTCATGGGAGATATTCTAGTGACTATTCACATTATCTTTATGAATCATTTTAATGAATAAGAGAATAAAAACTATGGAATAATATGATATTCCATAGAAATATTGGATAAAACTAAACTTTCTTGGGTTGATAAGTATGTGCTTGATCATAAGTTTAAATGAATAGATACCCATTTTGAGGATTTATGTGACAAGATTTTAACTTGATAATGAATATTTTCGGAGAAATTTATTAGAATAAACACCTTTGGTTTAGTATATATTTTTGTGACAAGGCTATGTAAGGAATACAGATTTAATATTTTTTGAAAATAATATTAATTTTATTGATAACATTTAGGGTTAATATGTCCATTTATGTTAAGGTAATAATAGTTAATTAATATTATATGATGTTTTGAAAAAATTTTATAAAAACATAAGTGGTTAAAAATTTATATTTTGATTAATCTCATTTTTGAGGCTGTTCATCATATTTTTATGAATGTTATAGTACTTATATTAATATAGTTTTCGAAAAAGGAAAAACCACGAATTGAGAGTCAATCTATTACATCCTGCAAGGCCTAGGGGCTTGAACCAACAACTGAAGGGTGAAAAACTTGCAATGACTACCACTTTTTCATCCGGATATTTATCTAAGTAGAAAATAGTTTTTACTTAAAAAAATATGAAAATTTTATATTAATTTTATTTTGGGAAAAATATTATAGGATCAAATATTTTTAGGATTTTTAGGCGATTAATGATATTTTGGGAGATATATAATTAGGTTAAGGTATATAAAACCATTTGGACTAACATACTATTTATTATAAATGACTATATTGGAAAAAATTAAATTTTTAAATGATTTTTTTATTTGTAATGTTGGTTTATTTATTTACAAAATTAATTTAGCTGAACTTTGGGTTTGGAGATTAATATGATGGTGTACTTGTTTTTGGAATTATCTTACATTATATGAAACATATTTGTTTTTTGATAATGTATAAATATATGATGAATATAATAAAATCAGTTTGTGGTGTCATATAACGCTTTGGAAGTTTATTTTAGTTATTTAAGCATGAAAAATAGATCTTGAATACACATAATTTAGAGAAAAAGTTGATATTTTATTATAAATTTGTTATAATATGATTTTAGAAATTTCAAGTAAGTATAATTCCTTGTTTTTTCACTATAGGTTTTAATGTTACTTGAAATATATAGGAAAAGGATATTGAAATATAAATGTTTTCCTATATAATTCATTGTTATTGAATGAAAGGAAATTTTCACACCTTATATACTTATGGGTTTGTGGTCATGGACAATATCCTGATCAATCAATTTATTGTGATAAATTTTCCCTATTTGTCATGATCATTATTGGTACATTTATTTTCCCTTCATTTACATATATTCTCTCTTAAAATTTTCACAAATCTGTAAATCTTGTTATATGTTTTTATAGATGACCTTGGTATTTCCATTTCACTATATTATAGGAATGTTTTTTTATCCCATTAAATAATATGGGTTTTCAAAAAAAGTATTTTCCAAGATGAAACACATGATTATTGAGATGATGTTAAAATTAAATAGACATAATTTATTAAAGGGCTGGAGAATGTAACACCCTGAGGTGTGAAGTGAACAAAATATTTGATAGTGTATAAGACATTAAAAAATGTGCCTAAACGAACCACAAAATATTATTATTTAAATTTTATAATTACAACCCAGCTGTATAATGTGGGGAGGGGGTTGAATTAGACTAAATATATTATGAAAAATATATAAAGGACCTACTTCTTACAAAATTATTTATTAATTCTTAATAAATAAGTACTAAACTTTTTTCAAAGTTATTTTATTCTTCAAATGTATGTTTTCATAAAAAAATATTTATTTTTGGGAGATAATAGTATAATTAAATTACATAATTTTTTAAAATTTAATTTAATAAAAATAATATCATTTTTTATTCCAAGTAATTAGAATTCGCAAAGGGTGATTTTTTGGTCTTTTTTTAGAATGATTGATTTTCCACTAAATATTGAAAAATATTTATTTCAATTTTAAATTGTATTCTTATTTCATGAATTACGAAGTTCCAATTTTTTTTTATATTTTGTTTTGGAAAAATTGGTTCCCTTATAATGTTAACAATCTAATTATGTTCATTAGAATAAATTTTATGGTTCAATTTATTGTAAAAAAAATTAAACTTGAAAAGGTATTTTTTTATAAACTATTATTCATTGTTTTAATCTTAAATTTATTCCTTTCCTTAAAAATGTTGAATATTGAAAAATAAAGACTATATTTTGAATTAGGAGGTCAAAATTTTGTAAATAGTTCCATTTTAATTTTACGGATTAGGAATATTAACAATGGTAAAAATTATTAGATCATTTGAATATATGCTATTTTTGATCCATTTGAACTTTGTAATGACATTAATATTATTTTAAGTAAAGGAAATTATAAAATATAAGTCACTTGATTTTAAAATATTTTATTTATTTGTATAAGGAAAATAATATTTTATGAACCAATATAAACACATATTTCTTAAAAAATATAATTCATTATAATGGAAATTTATTTTATAATTTCAGTGACTGAATAGTTCTATGAAATTCTTACACAATGCTGACATAATAGTTTTTTAAATTAATAAAAAATAAATTATTTTAAATATACTAAAAGAAATACAGTATGGATGAATTATTACAAAAAAATTGTATAGAAAAATATAACATATTAATTATGTTTTAATGTAATATATTCAAATTAAATCATTTTTTATATATTTTAATGTTAAATTAAATAAATAGTATGAAAATGACTTTAATAGTATTTTATGAACCAATATTTTATTAAATTATTGAAAAATATTAAAAATATTGAAATAGGATATGGGGAATAAAATATGGTTGAAAATATAATCCCTTGGACATTTATGGGCCAATTTTACTTTTATGGAATCATTTTTGACCATTAAAAGTATTAATAATATTATACTTTAATAATTGTCAAAAGGGTTAACATAGGGTTAAAATAAAGAGATAAGGGTGAAAATATCACCACAAATTTACTTTATTTATTTTAATTGATTATTTGGAATAATACACATCTTAGATTATAATTATATAAATCCAGTTCCAGTTAAACATGAAATATAATTTATATTAATTTAATAATTTTAAAAATTCCAGGAATGATAATTTCCTCATTATAAAAGGGCACCAATATTCTCTTTTATTCACACCTAACGTCACATTTGGTTTAGAAAATACCTACCCAAATCACTTCATAAAAACTTTTCCCACAATATTGAGGTCTCAGTTAGGGAGTAATATCAACCGAAGAGGTATTCATGTGTAAATCAAATGAGGTTGTCCAAAAAATATTTATATATTTTCACTGAATGATTTTGATTTATTTTTTCTTAGGATGCCTCCAAATATTTCAAGAAAAGATTAAATGATAAAACCATTACTTTATATATTTTTATATGGTTTTATGTTAATGTAATAACTTATATCTATATACACTTCTATCAAATGGGAAACAAAACCATCATTCATATGCACAACATACTACCACCACGCGAACCAATGTAATTAATTTTCCATCACATCTTTTCACAGATGGTTATAATAACAGAGTTAATGTTTATATATAATATTCATGAATTATTAAAATTATTAAATTATAATATATAATCAATTTTTTTACATTTCTAGCTATTGAACAATGATAACGTCGTTCATGCATACTTATGGACAAGCTAAGGTCTAATTAACCCGTGCCCCAAACTAGTAGGTCACATGGCCTCAAGCGTGCCTCCCTCTACACCATAGCCTACTGACTAGCAATAAGGATGTAAAGGTGGTAATGTGGGGTGAATATACCATATTATTAGAGTGAAAAAAATGGATATTAAAATAATCATTGAATATAGTAATCAGGATATAATCAGGCACAATAATGAATAACCAGTAACCTAGTGTGGAGGAAAGAAAAATATAACAGATATAGAAAAAAAGTACAAAAGCATTAATAATTGAAAACTACATAATATTATAAAAATCCAATAGATAGTGTCATATACATGGATCCATGAAATATTGAGGTACAAAAGGGAATATGGAAAAAACATATAAAACATGCCATAAAAAAAGACTCCTCCACTAGCTTATCAAGCATATGCTTAGTCCTCTGCTCTTATACATCAACTATAAGTAAAGCATATCAAATATCTATAGTATGGAAATTTCCATTATCCATACATATAGAAAAAAACAGGTACCAAAGGTATCCCTATTAATGTGTGAGATAAAATACAGGTATCCCACAACCAACAGTGTTTAGAATTAATCCAAGAGGTGTACACAATAACAAAAATATACATACATAAATGAAATAGTATAAAATGATGAATAAACAAACACTAGTCTACTCAAGTTCCTAAAGGAAACCTGAAGGCTCTACCCACTTCATGTCGTAGCCAGAATGAGTGTCTAATGACTAAATATATATATATAGTAGTAGTATTATATATAACATCACGAGCCAACGCTTCTAGATTAGATGATAAAACATGCTGTGTAATTTTTTTTATAAAAGAAACATAGTAATTACACAACATATTACCAAAATAATGAAATTTTACCATTGTAGGTTTTGAAAAATAGAAAAAAATTTAATTTTTTTCAATGTTGTATAGAAATAAAATACAACAAACAAAAGACATTGTATTCAATAACTCCATGTTCTAAGTGAACAACTGCATAAAACACTACTAGTCCAATGAAAAATAATTGGAATCAAAGGATGAGCATTAAATAAACACAGTAAGGGGTTTAAAATAATTTTTAAATCTTTTTAAAATATTCTTTTAAAAATAATTTATAAAATACAATTATAAATACGTTTTTCAAACATTATTTGAAATTACTTACTACCTATAAATATTATATCACTTTTGAAAATACATACGTTCAAAAATTATTTTAAACATATTCCTATGTTTTTCTAAATAAATACAAAATCGTAGGAAAAAAAATATTCTGAGGAAACTTTAAACATTTAAGGATGTCTTTAGACTACCCACATTGTGATGGATTGGTTCACCCCTCAATTCCCTTCCATATTTACAACATTCAAGTGCCAGAGTTTCTGGAAACATTTTAACGTGTTTTACTTATATATAAATTTTCACTGGAGTTTTTAATTTTGAAAACATGACATTGAATTAAAATACACATTCCCACTAATATTTATACATATATATAAGTACGTATATACATAAATATATAAACTTTAATTTCATATCACTCGCGAGCTTGGTTACAACCAAAACTCATTCCATAAGCCTTTTCGGGAAGTATCCATGCATTTAATCTTTATTTCATGGAAGAAATTTTCCATTATTATAAATAATTGATCTTCTTAAATTAATCAAAATAATTAGTTATGTTACATGCATAAAATTATAAAATAAACGCTTAAAATAAAACAATTTCAATTAAATACATGAACATATCAATTTTGTAATTAATGATTAAAATTTAAATTGAGACAATGAATTTATTATACATATAATGGATGTCGATGTTATCCATAATGCATGACCCTGACTACATTCTAGTGTGACATCATTATTTTCAAGGTAACATGATGGAATTCAATACATTTTTTTAGAAACTTGATAATAAAAATTATTACATGTCAATAAACATTTTATCTTTTCATATATATACATACATATATAAAGAATTAAATTTGTGATCAAGAAAATCTTGGATACACAAAAATATCCATTTCAATTAAATTCATAAAGGATAAAAAATATTTGAAAACAAGTAATCCCTTAAATTAAAATATTAATTTCTTAATAAATTGTTAAAAAGAATAAACTACCTTACACAAACCTAAATTATAATATGAAAATATTTTTTTATAAGGAAAAATTTTACATAAAAATACAGTATATAATCTCCTATTTGAAAGAAAATAAATTTTATATCATTAAACACAATTCATTACCAATATGGAAATTCGAAATCATAATTTGAAAAAATAATTTCACCCTTACTAAAAATGAAACATATAAATTTACTTAACAACCAAATCATCACTTGAAACAAAAATAAAAAAATTCCCTTACAAGAATTTATAGTAGAAAAATAATGAAGGCATTCACCTTCTACTAAATATGCATGCACACTAATAGAGAGATTTGTTATTAATTTAGAGAAGACTAATGAAAGGAATTTATAACCAAACTTCTACTATGAATCGATATAGATACACCGATAAAACTGCAGACTAGATATTTCAAAAGAGCTACCCAAAGATATTTTAGTTAAAGCTGAGCATACTAATTTTAATAAATTAATTAATACATAAAATTGATCAGAAAAAGGATAGAATGACAGTCTAAAACAATGGAAAAAACAAAAATCCAAAAACATTAATATAGGATATTTTATTAGATCATAAATAAATCAAGGATTCATATTCATAATTTTTTATTCATAATTTTAACGTAACAGTGTAAATAAAAATCAGACCGTAAGGAAATTTTTCAATCAATGAAAATTGATAACAGAGCCATAGAAGAAGTGGATGTATGTGGAAAAAAAAATGTAAGTTGTTTATAGTCCCACAATTTGAATGGTAAACAAGGAGCAGACTAGAAATAATTAGTGATGATTTAATAAAAAAACTAAATGAAAAACATTCGAGTAAATATAATTGAAAAATAGAACACCTAAAACAAAAAAGGAAAACACCTACCTTGATGAAGATCTAAGCCCCTCATTTGACCCACAACTCTAGCTTTGGACCCTCTTCATGGAACTGCAGTCAAAACCCTAACCCACTCAGAACACCACTAACGTCATGTGGTTCACCGACAAAGGATCTCCATTGAGCTCTCAATGACCATGACTCACACTACTGCTCGACCCCCTTTCTCCTAAAACTAGGCATTGAAGCACCCTTTACAGACCCCCTTGAAAAAAACTCAAAACCTTTCTTTTTTTATTATCTTTGTTTTATCATTTTTAACACATGAAATTAAAAGAAATTTTTTTTATAATAATATAATAATTTTCAATTAATGTATTTTAATATCAATATTTCTTTAAAATTTTTATAATATATAATTATATATATATATATATAATAATAATTTTATAAAATAATATAATTATAATTTATATTTCAAAACTAATAATTATAATTTTCATATATATATATATATGGATATATTTTCAAAATTCAAAATAAATTTATTATATTATTCATTAAATCATATGAAATTAATTATTAACATAATTTATATTTTATTTTTATCAAAATAATTAATAGTTAATATATATACATATATATTGAAACATAGAAATTTACTCAGTCAATTAAAAATTTAGTCAATCAAAATATCGAATAGCCATTTAAAATAAATTTTGTAAAAATAATAATCAAATAATATTTTAATGAAAATAATAATATAATAAATTTTTTATTTTTAATTTTAAATAAATTTAAAAAACTATAAATTATAAGTATAGTTAATTATAAGTATTATAATTAATGTATAATAAAATTAGTTAAAAGACTTAAATTCATTTATTAATTTTAAAGAAAACATTCTTAGAAATATTATAATTTTTTTAATTAAACATTAATACATTTAATATAATATTTATATAATAAAACTAAATTGTAATTCCTAATATGTTACATTATTCAACCCTCTAAATAATTGTGTCCTCACAATTTGTAAATCAGACTCTAAAAATAATTCTAAACTACCGACACCAGAATTAAGAAAACTAGGACTTCTATACTCTATAACATAGATCACAACATCTAGTCTCCAAAGTTGTGTAGACCTTTAATTAGATACCAACTATAATACCTCTAGCCTGAACTTCCAAATTCGGTGCTAAAACATGTTTTCTAATTAGTTTTATAAAAGAAAAAGAATTATTACAAAACACATAACACAATTGAGGGCCCTTTACTAGTATAGGTTTTTGAGAATTGATGAACATTTCATTTTTATCAGAGCTGTAAAAGAATAAAATAAAATAAAAAACATTTCATTTACTAACTCCATGAGTGAGGGGAACACCTTCAGAAAACTATACTGATCTTGTAAAAAATAATTTAAAATAATGGGTGAGCTTTAAATATTCCCAGTTAATGGTTTTAAAATCTTGGAAACATCCTTTTAAAATATTCGTCGAAAATACATTTGAAAATAAATTTAGAAATTACTTAAAGAACATTATTTTAATTTACTTATGTCTTAAAAATACTATATCACTTTTGAAAATACGTACATTCATAAATTTTTTTAAACATATTCCATTTTTTTTATAAAAAAAATACACACACTTATGAAAAGAAAACCCTATTCAAAGAACACATGAAACATTTAAGGTTATATTGGGCCTACCGACTTAACGATGGATGTGTTCACTCCCCAATTCCCTTCAATATTTACAATGTTGAAGTGTCAGACTTTCTAAAAACATTTTATTCTTTCTTTAATTATATATCTATATATATATTCTCTGGAGTTTTAAATTTTGAAAACATGTCACTATAATAATATAAACATTCACACATATATTTATATATACAATTATGTATATAAATAAATATATCAACTTTCATTTCATATCACTTGTGAGTTTGGTTATAACCCAAAATCATGTTGTAAGCCTCTTCATGAACTGTCCATGAAATCAAAATTTCATTCATGGACTACATTTTATATTCTTATAAATAATTTAACTTCTTAAAATAATATACATAATTAATTATGTTCCACACAAATTTTTTTAAAAGAAAAATTTATAATAAAACACTTTCAATGAAATCTATGTAAGAATATATTTCATAATTAAACCATAAAATTTAAATTGAAACCATGAATTTATTGTAAATGCAAAAAAATTTGATGTTATGAATAAGGAATGGTCATGACTATATAATAATGCGATGTCCTTAGTTTCAATGTAACACGATGACATGGTATGAACATGTTTTCTCAGAAACATGACAATACAAAGTATAACATGTCAATAACCATTTTATCCTTATATATATTCATATATATATATATGCATAATTAAATTATTTATCAAAAAAATCATTGATACACAAAAATATCCCATGAAATTAAATTCATAAAGGAGTAAAGAAATTTAAAAATATATATAATCCCTTAAATAAAAAATGAATTTTTCAATACATTGAGAAAAATTAACAAACTCCCTTACAAGAACATAAATTATGACATGGAAATTATTCTTTATATTTTGAAACTGTAAATAAAAATAATGTATATAATCTCCCTTTCGGAAGAACATATCCTTGATATAACTAAACTAAATTATATACCAATATAGAAATGAAAAATCATATTTTGAAAATATAATTTCACCCTTATAAAAAATGTAACATATAAAATTATTTGACAACCAAATCAGCACTTGAAAAAAAATCAAATTTTTTTACCTTACTTTAATTTGCAGTAAGAAAATTACTACAGACATTCCCCTTATGCTACTTGTGCATGCACACTTGCAGACCTATTGGATTCTAATTTACTGTGCATTAATGTATCGTTTTTATGAAAAAATTATATTGTGAAAGGATAAGGATACAAGGTTAAACCCATGGACTAGAGATTTTAAAAGAGCTACACAAAAGATCTTGTAGTGCAAGCTAGGTATATCTATTTTAATAAATTAATTAACATATCAACTTGATCAGAGAAATGATAGAATACATGTCCAAAACATTGATGAAAACAATAAAAAAGACTAATACAAGATATTTTTTTTGGTAATCATGAAAAAACGATTCTTATTAAAAATATTTTGTTCACAATCTTAAGGAAACAATGTAAATAAAAATAGAACCACATAAAAACCATTCAGTTGAAGAAAATTGAAAAAAAACCACAAAATAAGTGGATCTGGGCATACCAAAACAAAACATAAGTTGTTCATAGTCTGAAAATCATAATGGTAAACAAAGAGATATACTATAAATAACTGGTGATGATTGAATAAGTAAACTAAAAGCTAGACATCTTAGTTAATCTAATTGAAAAATAAGACACCTAAAAAAATACAAAACCTACCTCAAAGAAGATCCAAAACCATCATTTGATCAACATATTTGACTTCTGACCCTTGACTTAGAATTTTGGTCAAAACCCTATCCTGCTCGCAACAACACTAATGTCATCTAGTTCACTGGCAACTGACCTCCATCGGCCCAACCTTTGGCCTCAACCACTGCATGGCTCTAGCCAAAGGCGCCCGACCTTGAATCCCCTCTACACTCGTCCTACTCCTTATATGCTCAATCACCACAACTTACACTTGTGCTCATAACCATTTCTCCCAAAACTAGGCTACGACACACCCTTTATGGCCCCCTTATAGAAAATGCAAAACCTCTTTTTTTTATCATTTTTAATGTATGAAATTAAAAAAAATAAAATTATCATAATAAATTAATTTTTCCAATAATTTATTTTAATATTAATATTTAATTTAAAATAGTTATAATATATAGTCAAACATTTATAATAATTTTATAAAATAAAATAATTATAATTTATGTTTCAAAACTAATAATTATAGTTTTCACACACATAGATATATAGATATATTTTTAAAAGTCAAATCAAATTAAGTATATTATTTATTAAATCAAATGAAATAACTTATTAACATAATTAATATTTTATTATTATAAAATTAATTAATATTCTCTATATATACATATATATTGAATCTTATAAATTGACTCATTCAAAATATTGAATAACATTTTTAAATATTTAAAAAAACCAAATAATAATTTAAAGAAAATAATTCTATAATACAATATTTGTTTTTAAATTAAAATAAATTTGAAATATAAATAATAAGTATATTAAATAATAATTATTATAATTAATGAATAATCAAATTAATTAAAATACATGATTCTAATTATTATTTTTAATGAAAATAATCTCAATAATATTATAATTTTTTTAATTAAACATTAATACATTTTAAAAAATATTAATATAATAAAACTAAGTTGGAATTATGGGGATGTTACAGTGTATATATAGTATACTTATATATTTTATTGACCTATATGGACCATGTACGTGCATATGTGAGTCTCCATGTACCTGGTATACTAGGTTTTGGTAGGACCATGCTGTAACTGAGTCATCCATAAACAGTATAAACGATCCTAAAAGCTCATGGAAAAGGGAACATTCCCTACATCTCAAGATGAGTGAGAGACATCATTTTCATTACTCGAGATAGTGGGTGTGTCCTCATGCCAACACCTGAAACTAGGGATGTGGTGAATCATGACCACTATCTAAATAGAGTTAGTGGTGTGAGACACCATGAACAACACTATATGTAATAGAATATAAATCTTAATTCCTAACATAAGCCTTTCTATTGGTCAACAAACTACATCAAAGGTGTGATCATATTTATAATAATAACCATGAGGCATTACCTATAATGCATCTTATTAGTCAAGCCCAATTACAAAACATTCATTATATTACCAAGTAAAACATTTTCAAGCATAAAATGATCAGCGTGGTATTTCCACCCTTTATAAGTCATTTAAATTAGACAATTTAATTCCTTTAAGGAAGGAAACCCATCAGGAACAACCCATTCAATTTAATACAAGACATTTAATCTATCAAAATATAGAAATTCATTTTACAAGGCTCAATGGGGAACTTTGAAGGTGTAATTATCAATTAAAAAACAAACTATAAGAGGAAATTCCATTCATAAGTCTATAAAAGTACATAGGACGTGTCTTTGGATTAATATATAATTATATAGAAGATTAAATTGCTTTTATAATCCAATTCAAACACTTAGAAGGGATTCCATGAATTTAATAATTTTATTATAACGGTGAAATTCAATATGGCACACCCAAGGGGTGTTTTTGATCGAGGTTGGTATCCTCAATTCACAAAAAAAGATACTCATGAGTATATTAAAGTGCGTATGACAATTTAGAATGAAGAAATAAATTTTAAGGAGATGCACAGTGAAGGCTGGCATGCATCACCATAGAATGTCTATGAAAACACCAAAATTATGGGGCAAACAAGAAGATAATCTACCTTAGGTCCATTGATGAATCATTAAATAACAGAGGCCTTAGATTATAAATATGTTTGGAGAATTCAACGAAATGGTCCATTGAACTGAAAATAGGGTAAATGATCTTTCTCAAAAATAGTGAAATGGATCCAAAGATAAATTTTGATAGGAATGGAGAGGAATGTAGATCTTATCAGTAAAGATCTGATTATTCCGTTGATAGTTGATTTGGGATTTTGATTAAGAATTCACCTCACATCCTAGATTAGGTTTGAGGGAGAGATACGGGTGGAGGAGAAAGTTTCCATATACTGGAATAAAGAGGGGTGAATTAAGAATGGGTTTATTAGGTTTAATAAGGGAGACAAGTTAATTTCACCCAAAAATATAGGGGTGCACGGTTTGGCCTCACGGTTGGGCCTAACCATGTAAAAAAAGTGATACCCATACAATACAAGGTAATAACCCACACAGTTTAGGCACACAGTTTCCCTAACCATAGGAAAACCATACAAAAATCCTCTATTAAAAAATCCAAATGGCCCGTATAGTATTTGCATTCGTTTTCATGGTTACAGAAAAAACATGTGGCCCTAAGGTCTCCGCTGCCTCACCCTGAATGGTTTCTACAAATAGTATGTCCCACTCTATTTTCCAAATTTCAAGGGTTCCATGCTCCAAACAATCCCTGTACACCCTCGTGATCTCTTTGAATCATTAGATAACATCAAAAGATATCTTTAAAAGAATTTTAAAAAAATGATCCACACCATTATGAAAGGACGGATCGTTACAACCTCTCCTCATTAGAGAAACACACCACTAATTTTACCTTATGAGGATGAAGAGTTATCAATAGTAAAGAGTTCCATCCACTGAGATCCTATATGTGCTTCCCATTACTTAGTCTCATCCTATACTTGGTTGTGTTACCATGATTCCGATACCAAAGGAACTTACCTGCCTCGGAGTGTCCTCGTATTTGGATCTACAAAATGGATAGTCCTAAAAAGACGAATATACATATAGCTCATCATCATCAGGATGAATGATGTGTGATGGGTTTGGATGATATCAGCAAATCTGAGACATGTGATGGAAATCATGTATTGACTGGTATATATGAGATGTGTTATCTACTATGGCAATGGTCTAATCCATTTTCCAACCTCAAAGGGTCCATGTAATCTATGTTTGAGCTTACCCTACATACAAATACATCTACAACCCATATTGGGTGAGGATATCAAGATAATATTTTCTTCAACCGTGAACTCTAGAGGTTGTTGACGTCGATTGACATATGACTGTTGTCTGGACTAAGCTTCCATCATGTGATTTCTGATCAACATGACCTACTCTGTAGTCTCCTAAATGAGATGTGGTTCAATCATAGCTACCTAATCGACCTCTTGCTAGGTCAAAGGTGTATGAAAAATCCCACCATAAAATGATTCGTAATAACCCATATTAGTGGTAGCCATAAAGCTATTATTGTAAGGAAACCCTATAAGGGGAATGTGTTTCTGATAGGAAACCCCGTATTCAAGGAAACATGCACATAGAATGTCTTCTAACACACGAATCATATTATCTTTATTTCCATCAGTATGTGGGAGATATGATGTGATTAGAAGAACCTATATACCAATGTCCTTTTACAACCCCTATCAGAATAGTGACATAAAGTGAAAATATTTTTTAGGAATGATAGAATGAGTATCCCCATGAAGATATATGAACTCCCTCACGTATATCCTCCATATCTTGTACACCAACAAGTTCTATCATATAGATAAGAAGTGTGTGATCTTAATCAAATGATCAATGATATCCCACACTGTATCATTTCTATGAGGTGATCTGGGTATACCAGTCACGAGATCCATCAAAACAGCTTCCCAATTTTATTAGGGAATGATGAATTTTTGTAAAAGCAATATTAGTTACTGATGTTCTACTTTCACCCAATGATAGGTAGAATACTGAGTGATTAATCTATAAATCACCTATTTCATAACAAGGCAAAAATACCCACATTTTATGTCCTCAAACATCTTAGTTACACCAAGATAAACTACACATAATGATGCATGAAATTCCGAAATCAGATCATCTGTTATATCTGCTGGGACCCATACAAATCCATAGAATTGTAGAGTATCATCCACATCCATGGTCCAACCATAAGATGTATCATAATGAGTGATGCCTTCCCTTAGGAAAATGGCCTCATAATCATATATTTTCCTCATTATTAACCATTCAGAAAGAGTAGATGTCACTATTATGTATGTAAGGATAATCTAACCTTGGTACTCTTTAATGTCAATGTGCATCGATGGGAATATGTCCATGAGATTCCATTCTCAAATATCCACCATAACTACTAGTTTTTTAGTCTTTCAGCTAAAATAATTCGATACTTCTTTGACCATACCAGGAATATAAGCTAGCTCAAAAACAAATGACAGTAGGCCCCAAATACCCTTAACTGTCTGATATTAAAATACCATTGCGTTACGATTTACTTGATGCTTTTGTGACTAGTATATAAAAAACCACTTCAAAGAAGATATTTTCTCTTATGACATAAGGAATGAATTAAAAAAACTAGCTCGAGTTCATGAATCATGTAATACCTCTTATGAGGCATCAACTGATGATACTCATACATAAAGACACACTTATCCTGCATTAGAAGAACTCCCAACCTGATACATGAAGCATAAAAATAAATACTATAGCTTCTTCTTGGATTTGACATAATTAATATTAACAATGATTTCAATCTTCCCTTTAACTATTTAAAGGATTATTTACAAGCATCAAAACATAAAAATTTCACTTATATCATTATGTATCCCACAAGCAGTCCTCCCAGATGTGAAAAAACCTATATGAGGTATCTGTAATATTTGGATAGCACCTTGAAACTCTGGTCATCAATATCTTTATTGGGATTCTCTTAGGAAACTAAATCTTTCACATTCTATGGGTCTATTAAAAATCTTTACTCTAAGATAATGAAACCTAGGAAGTAACCTTTTCTGATCTAAAAGTGGAATTTACTAAGATTAGAAAAATGATGACGCTCTATCAGTATATTTGGAAGAAACTCAAGATTATTATAATGGTCGTGTCTAGAGAATGAATACACAAATATATCATCAACAAAGACTACCATGAATGAATGCGGATATGGGAGGAAAAATTTATTCACAAGATAAATAAAAATTACATCTGTGTTCGTGATTCCGAATGACATGACCATCTACTCATATAGACCATATCTTCTCTAGAAATATGTACATGGCATGTATGATGAACTAACACACACATGTTGATAGACCGACATCAAATATATCTTTGAAAAGTCTCTCAATCCTCATATTTTATCAAAGAGTCCATCTGTTCTAGCAAATGGATACTGATTCTTTACCAGGATCTAGTCTAATCGATGGTATTCCATGAAAAGCATGAGGATACCATCCAAATTCATGAAAAAAGGACTATTGAACCCCAAAAATAAGTGATGGGGCATATGAATCCCTTATCCTCTAGATCTTCCAATTGCTTCTTGAGTTTTATAAGTTCTATATGCTCCATAATACAAGGTATAACGGTCACTAGTTCTTCACATTCCACAAGATCAATGATAAACTCTACCTCTTGCATTGGAGGTAGAGTAGATAAGTCTTTAATAAAGACATCCCTAAAATAATCAACTATAGTAGGGAAGCTAGTGGGTCATAACCCCTAACCATCTAACTAAAATATTGGAAACCTGAGCCATCATACTACCCAACCTATGTTTCCTAGGAGCCGCTCGATTTGATAGAACATCCAATTCTCCATTATTTACATACCTACCACCATATGGTGATTTAAACGTCACCCTATTATGATAGATGTCAATATGGGCTTGATAGGGAACGAAACTTTCCATCTCTATGATTACATAAAATCCCATCATGTCTCAGATGAAAAGGTCCCATACAAAGAAGTATCCACCTTTCTCAAGGGGACACAAATTACATTGGTGAACACTATAAAATCGAATACCTAATTGGGTATAAAGAATCATAAAACCATGAAAGTGTTTGATATCAAGGACCAAACTCTCAATAATAGTCTTAGATATAAAAGGGCGAGATGCACCTATGTAAAATAAAACGTACACTAAAGTAGAGGCTACTATAATAGTACGTCATAAAGTAAAAGGACTAGAAATATAATCCTCTAGAATATGATTCACTACATATAACTCGAATGTAACATGACCCTGAGTCACTACCTGACTACCTTGATAGTGATTCCTCTGCTGGCTCAAAGAATCATGAGTATTCCTATCTCTTCTTAGAACACCACCCACCTTGATCGACTAGTGGTTTTCAAGATACCTACCTAGATAGATCCTATTATCCCCCCTTCAGAACATGGGGTAGGAGTAGAACACCACTCGCTAGGTGCAGATGGTTTTTTTTCATAAATGATGGATATGACCCATCCTATTTCGGCCTCAACACTCAAATGGATCCTGCAAGAACTAATGTTTTGTATGTCCTGAATTCCTGCACTGGTGACATATCAAGAAACTGTTTTCATGAGAATAAAAAAAGTTTCTACCCCCTTCAGAAACCATGAAGCGATTCTTGTGTCCACTAGAATAACCACTAATAGATTTAGTTTCCGAACCACAAAGACTCACATAATTAGATTCTTTTATATTCTTCTCTATAATAAGGGCATGGTTAATGATTTTATAAATGGTTTTCATCCTAAATTTTTAGACTTGTGATAATAGGGAATATACCCCATCCCCAAATATCATGGAATCAATTCAATAACCACTCAGTAGAGTTAGAGCGAACCGCTCTAGCTATGTAAAGAGAGTAGATTTTTCTATAACATACTCACCACCTTGTTAAAGGTTCCTAAATTCTATAGCTCTGCCAGACATCTATGTTTGGAGAAATGAATTGGCATATAAGATATCATGGATATATTACCAAACCCTATCTCTATGCATATCATCTTGGATAATAACATCCCATAACCATTTGGTAGAATTAAAAAATATATAGGAAACAAGTTTATCCCTTCGGTAAGGAGGCATATCCAAATCTCGAATATAGAAATAATAGCTTCGATCAAAAAATCATCATTGTGTGGCCTTATATCATTGGAAAATGTGGTGGGATACTACTGTTGGAACATTTGAGTTAACTCTACCATCGTTAGGGAAGGTCTAGAAACACCTTTCATATTCTACAATATATTTATATATCCCTCTTAGAACCGAGCATTAGTTTCTCTTTTAGAAATATGAAGAGGTTCCATAGGAGGAACTACAAGAGGATTCAATAGGGATCATTGCCCGCCACCTTAGGTGTATTTTCATAACCACCTCCAAGGAATACTGATTGAGTAAATTTTGGAGGCATTGTGCTACAATGTTAACACACACCATAAAAGAGACCTTAACAGTTGAAAATACTGTTGAAAGAAATTAGGATAGGGGAATAGCCTTCCTATATAAATATCATAACCCTATGCCTACTTCTAACGCTAGGACTCAGTAATAAAGAATGTCCATAATTGTCTATAAAAATGTAAGAGAGTACTATCAACCCACTATTAGGACTGGGTTCAATTACGAGTCTCATATAACAAATTTACAAGGTCTATTTTCACTTAAAAAGTCATATTCATTTTAAATTCATGTTATTTTAGATATTTAAATCTCTTTAAATAGTTATATTAGATGAATTTCCATTTCTGATCAATAAGTTCCCATACTCTTTATGAACCGAAACTTGGTGTCCACATAACGCATACCATAAGACATTGAAGCCCATGTTTTCAACGGTCTGTGAAACAATATGTTGCAATTAACTACAATAGGTGTTCAATTTAACCTATTTAGGAAAACACTATTAGGCTATGGAAGATACTTTAAGTATCAGTTATGTTTTATTAGCTCTTCAAAGAAGTTTTTCACAATTATATATATAATCAAGGAACTAACAATATAAAAAAAGAAAATTTATACTAAAAAAACATAGCATTGGAAAATGCATGGAATATTGGTTATATTTTTCTTATAATGATGCATGTAATTAAATGACCTCATTTCATCAGTCCAAGGTATGTGAAACCATTTTTTCATTAATACCAATATCAATAACATCATAAAACTTGTGCATCACCGAATATTGAAGTCGTATCATCCATAATAGGAATAATCAATAACTATAATTTCCCATCCTAAGTAATTTGGATTTCCCCCACTCATAGGTTAACTACGTAAAGGAATAAGGCCATTTCCAAATTTATTTAACTCCTAGTCTCATCTATAACACCAAAAATGTAAGAAAAGGAAAAAATAATCTCTAATACAACTTTGTAACGTCTTGACCATTGTTCAACTTAACCCGCACCCCATTCTTATAGTTCACATGCCCTCAAGAGCACATCCTCATACACCAGAGGATGCCAACTTGATATAGGGGTGCAAAAGTGGTATGGTGGTGAGACTATTCCCACTTACTATAGTGGAATAATGCATATAATAGTAACCATACAATAGAGGAAGAAAGACATAATCAGACACAGTAACGACTTGATCAATAACCTGCCATGGTGGAAAACAGAATATAACAGATATATTAAATAAGTGTGGAATCATAAATAACCAAACAACTGAATAATAATATCAAAATACATTAGGTAGTTTCATATACATGGATTCATGGGATTGTAATGTACAAAAGGGGAATAAGGGATAGACATATACAACATGATTTAAAGATTAAAAAAAGAGAAAAAGGATACTCCACTAGAATCTTGAGTATATGCGTGGTCATATGCTATTATGCTCAAACTATAAGTAAAGCATATAAAATATCAATAGTAGTGTGCTTTTCCTTATACATACCTATAGAATAATAATATAATCATGTAAGAAAGGTGGACCGAATATGGCATTAAGTAAAATACATATAGGCCACTACCAATTGATTCTAGATGTAATCCACATAGTGTACATAGTGAAAATAGTGTCCATGAATAAATGAAGTAATAGATATTTCTGATTAAATAAACACAAGCTTAATCAGGTTCCTAAAAGACACCTATCATCTCTACTTTCATTAGCTCATGATTAGATTGATTTTCTAGTCAGTTATTATATATATAGTAACAATATATATATATATATAGTTAATATATATATATATTATTTTTATATATTTAATCCACCTATATAGACTAATAACATGTAGATGTAAGTGGACATATATTTAGAATACTAATTGTTGGCTAGAACATGGAATAACGCACTCATCCATAACCAGTCTAGATGATCCAATAAGCTTAAGGAAAAGCATAAATTAGCTATAACTCAAGATGAGTGAGATACTTCACATTTTTTCCTAAAGAAATTTGTTGTGTCTTCTTATCGGCACCTAAAACAAGGGGTGTGGTGCATCATGCCCACAATCCAAATATTGTCAATAGTGTGAGACATCAAGCTCAACACCCAATGTAAGGGACCATGAATCACCATTCCCAACAAAACCCTTAAAATCATTCCACATCCAATATCAAAGGAATAATAATATTTATTGTAATAACCTTGAAGCATTACCTATCATGAATATTATTAGTCAAGAAAACCTATAAACAGGTAATTGAAATCCAATGTAACCATTTGATAAGCATTAAATGATCAGCGTGGCCTTTCTATCCTTATAAGTCATTTCAATTTAATAGTGTAATTTATTTAAGGAATGAAAACCCATCATAAAAAAGACATTCAATTTAATACATTCCATTTAATCTATCAAAACATGGAAATTCATTTTATAGGGCTTAGTGGGGAATATAAAAGATTCCATTATCAATTAGAAAAAAAACCTACTAGAGGAAAATCCATTTATAAGTAAGTCCAAGAATTTAAGTGGTATCTTAGGTTCAAGCAAGTATTATATATCATAGTAAATTAAATTTATAATTCAATAAAAACACTATGATGTTGTTTCAGACATTTAATCATTTAACTATAAATGGAAAATTCAAGCTATTACACCCAAGAGTTGTCCCTGATTTGAGACTAGCAACATCAATTTACTAAACAATGACCCTCCAAAGTATATCAAGGTGTGTATAACCAATTAGAATGATGATGTAAATTTTATGGAGATACATGATGAAAGATGATATGAGATACAAAAAAACAACTATGAAAACACAGATACATTGGGGTAAAATGGTGATACCGTCTACCATAGATCCATTGATGACTCCTCGTATGATTGTGACCTTTGATTTGATGTAGGTTGGGAGAAAGTGAAGAAATAGTCCAATTCCCTGAAAATAGGGAAAATGATATTTCACCTAAATAGTGAAACAAATATGAAGATAAACTGAGATAGGAAGGGAAAGTAACATAGTTCTTACGAGGATATATCTTATTCTCCCAAAGATGGTTGATTTGGAATTCAGATCAAGAAGTTATCTCAATATCTCTATTATTATTAAGGGAGAGAATTAATAGGAAGCACAAGGTTCTATCCATTAGAATGAAGTGGGATAAAAGAAGAAAGGGTCAATTAGGTTCATTAAGTGATAAAAAGTAATTTACCCTCAAATTGAGGGGTTCATAGTTTGGCCAAATGGTTAGCCAAACCATGTGAAAACTATTCTCCATTTAATATCCAAGGGAATACCCCACACAGTTTAGGCACATGGTTTCTCTAATAGTGGACAAACCATAAAAAAAATCCTCTATAAAAAACTATAGATGGCCCGAACAGGCATATGCCTTCAGTCACATAGTTGAAGAAAAATCATGTAGCCCCCAGGTCTCCTCTACCTCATCCTACACAGTTAATAGAGACTATGTGAGATGTGATGGATAGTTTTCCCCAATAGTGAGACCCAGTTACTTTTCCAAATTTCTTGGGTTCTGGGCTCCAAACAAGCCCCAGACATGATCATGACTTTGTGACTCTATTGGGGAACATCATAATGACTATTTAAAGTAATTTAAACAAAAAATAAAAAATATATACCTTCATGAAAATATGGGTTCTTACATTATATAATTACCTTTTTGTAAATATAAAATAATAATATCCTTTATTCCCTCATGATCATTGAAAAATATAAATTTTATGAGATTAGTTATTGATGAGTATATCATTATTTGAATATTTACGATATCCATGGATAAGCTTCAGGACCATGTGATTATTTATATGTAATTATATTATCATCTTTTATTCTATCCATATTATTATTCATGCTCATGTTATTAATGAAATTACATTTTTTTAGTTATTAACCTTACTATATTTATTATTTATTATTTATTATATGGAAACTTATACTATACATAACCCTTACGGAGCATATAAAATCATCCATATTTTTTACCTTTCTACAGGATACAAGAACGTGTACAATGAATGATATGGAAAGAAATTATACTGATAAAAATGATGTCCTCAAAGAATATAATATATTAAATGTGAGATATATGTATACATACATTTTACCTAGAAAACTTAAATATTTAGTCTTTTTGGATGTGATAACTTGAATCTTATTATAATGTAATAAAGTAACTATCGACTCTAGGATTCTAATGTTGGGGTTTTTTCCATTGGTATTAGAGAATGTTTTTTAGAAACCGTGTGATCTATAATTTAGAAAAAATATATTATCGAACAAAATCCTAGGATTTAATTTTAGGATAAGCCCAAGTATAGTTTTTTATGGTATATATTATTGGTTTTCCTAGTAAAAATTACTTATATTGATACTATAAGTGGGAATGACAGATGAGTCCAGGTGTAATAACCCAAAAATGATTTGGCTGAATAAATCTCACCATTAATTTTGGTGTACAGTTATTTTTACCTTACTATGTAAATTGTTTGATAATCTAGGGTGATATACTAGGGATAATTCATGTTTTATTTGTGAACGTTTATAATGAATGGGAGAATATAACATGAATATATATATGATATTCCATAGTTATATGAGATATTCCAAAAAGTGTCTTTGGTAGGTATGAATAAAGATTATAATAATTTAAATAGAATAAATTTCTATTTTTTGTTTTATTTGATGAGATATTAAAATTATTAAGAATTTCTTTGGTGACATATATGGGAATACAAACATTTTATTTAGTATAAATTTTATTGATAAGTTTATTTGATAAATAATTATCTTATATAATGATTAAATTGGTTTAATGTTATTATTAACCCATAGGGTTAATATGATCATTGATTTTATGGTAATACTAGTAAATTAATATTATTTAATGTTGTAGAAAGAAGATAATTTGTATAGAAAACCTTTTTGGTTAATAATTGTTATTATGAGTAATGTTATTTTGAGGATGTTAATAAAAATTTTGGGAATGCTAATGGAAGTATTTGGAATGTTATAGGAATTATATATATATAGAATTATAAAAAGGAAAACCCAAAGGCTGGGTAAAAACCCATCACATCTAGAAAGGATGTTGGGATTGAATACATAATCGAAGGGCTACAAGGCTGAAATTCCTACAAGTGGCATGGATGATGTCCTACATAGTATATCATTGTTTTTACTTAAACAATTTTATAGATATATATTATGTTGATTTTTGGAAATATATTATATGATAAAATATTTTTAATATTTTAGTTGATTAATGATGTTTAAGGATATTTTTCATTAGTTTGAGGCATATGCAACCATTAAGATGAATATGTTATTTAAAATTAATTATTATTCATTAAAAAAAAAAAAAAAATTTTAATGGTTAAAGATATTTGGGATGTAGGGTTATTTATTTATAGAATGATTTAACTCGATCTTTCGATCAACAGATTAATATGAAGGTGTATTAATTTTATGAGTTATAATACCTTATGCTAATATTTTTTGAATTTGGATAACGTCTAAATATAAGATAAATATGTTGATAAATTTTTCTGAAATCATGTGATTTATTAGAAGTTAATTTTAGTGCTTCTGGTTGGAAATATTAACCTGTAATACTCATCATTTAGAGAAAAATATGATTTTATAGTGGAAATTTATTAAATGAAGAAATTATACCTTTCAGTAAGTATAATTATTTTTTATTTCACTTTATATAGTAAAATAGTTCTATTTCACTAAAAAAATGTTCTTGAATCAAACATATATCCATTTTATATTAATTCTTGATCAATGAGTGATCATTTCCATAACTGATTGACTTATTATTTTGGGGTCATGAAATTTCTCATGATCATTCATTTATTATGATAAATGTTCTTTATCACTCACCATCATAATTTTGAATTTATTTTTTTCACCATGTCTATATATTTACTTCCCACTAGTGCTCTCATACTTGAAAATCTAGTTATTTTTTATTGTAGATGACCTTCATATTTGACTTTCCATATTTTAAGAGGGAGTTATATTGAAAATTTTTATGATATGGGTTTTCAAAAAAAGTATTTTAAAAGGTAGATCACCAAATTATCGAGAAGAATTGAAATTTTTGAAGATGAAATTTATTGGGTTGTGGGAGAATGTAACACCCTAATATTTTAAAAGAACATTATGTTCAATATCACATATGACACAAAACACTACGACTAAATGAACAAAAATATTATTATTATTTAGATGATATATTTTTAACATATATATTGAATTATAGGCAATTAATATGGTCAACCATATTATGAAAAATTCAGTAAAATTTCAACTCAAGACAAAATTATTGATTAATTATTGGGAAATTAGAACATAATTTTTAAAATTCATTTTATTTTTCAAAAATATGATTTCTTAAAAAATGTTTTTTTATATTTCTGATAAAATATAATAATTAATTCAGGGAAATTAAAAAAAAATTACTTAATGAAAATAATAGGTTATGATAAATAATTATAAAAAAATTAGTCTAGGGTGAATTTTTAGAATTTTTTTGGGAAAGATTTCTTTTCCGTTGAATAATTACAAAAATTATGATTTTTTATTTAAACTATATTTTTTTATTGAATAAATTACCAAGATCCGTTTTGTTTTAAAATTATTTCACATAACATTTGTTCACTTATATTATGAAAAGAATCATTCACATCAATAGTTTTAATTTTGTATAAAAATATTTTTATACATAAAAGAATATTTATTTCAAATATGTTTTTCATTGAGATTTGTGGTTTAATATTAAATTAGTTTGTTCTAATTATATAAATATTATCCTGGATAATCAATTTTGTATTTGGAATTAGGATGTTTAAATTTGGAAAATTTGTCCCTTTTATCACATCATAAGAGGGTAATCATGAAATTATGTTTAAAAATAATGATATAAGCCTTTAATTATCCCCCAAAAAATGTATTTATTTCATTGGATGGGTTTAATTTGTAAATAGACATCCCATACTCTAATAGATGTTATTTTTCATCTATTTGATCTTGGTACTGAAAATTATATTATTTTTTGTAAATAATAGTCCAAAACGTCAGTCTTATGCTTTTAACTTAATTTTTGTTTTCACAAAAGGTTATGAATATGTTATGAATGAATATAAAATATAATTTTGAAAAAATATAATTTATTTTTATTAATTTTTTTAATTTTATTTTATTTAATAATTAGATGAAATTCTTATGCTATTTTGAAATAATATTTATTCAATTAACAAAAAAATAAGATAAATTATTTTAAATAGACTAAAAGTTGTACAATGTGATTGAATTATTGTGTGCCATGATATTTTAGACAAATATGACATATTAGTAATTTTATAAAGTATTATATTTGAAATCTATTTTTTATTTGTGTTTTTAAGTCCAAATTAAATGAATACATTAAAAAAATAACATTAATGATATTT
Organism: Viscum album; assembly: GCA_963277665.1. Lineage (NCBI taxonomy): Eukaryota > Viridiplantae > Streptophyta > Magnoliopsida > Santalales > Viscaceae > Viscum > Viscum album. Next base: position 293,073,809 of record OY728131.1, on the reverse strand, counting down.
TATTAAAATAATATTTTATTAAATTATATAACAATTATAAAACTATTGAACCATAATAAGGGGGATAATATATGGTTGAAAATTTCATAAAATTTCTATTTAGGGGCCACTTTTCCTTTTATGTTAACATTTTTACCCTTAATTTGTATAAAATGTTAATGTTGTGATAATTGTCAAAGGGTTTAACAGAGGGTAAAAAGTATAATATTAGGATTAAAAAAATAATCAAAACATGTATAATTTTTATAGAATGAGATGGTTTATAATATTGCACATGTTAGATTATAATTATTTCAATTTGGATAAAATTTAATAGGAAATGTAATTTGTATTAATTTGATAATTTAAGAAACCCCAAGAATTCCCCTCCCCTAATTAAAAGAGGGATCCACCAATTCTATTTTATTACAAATTAATGTAACATTTAGTTTATCCAATACATAAAAAACACCTTAATAAAACATCATTGAACATTTTGGAGGACTTATTTTGGGAATAATATATACATAAGAGTGACTAAGATGTAATGTATAAGAGATTATCCCAAGTAGAGGTATATATTTTAACGAAATGTTTTAGTTTTATACCTTCTTCCACGTACATATAATATTCTTAAAATAAAATTAAATAATAAAACTATAACCTTAAATATATTGATATATTTTAATGATAATGTAATACCATATATCCATATCCTCTTTCATTAAGTGGTCAACTAAACTATATTTCAAATGTATATTGAACTACCACATCATGAAGCTATGTAATACATTTTCCATCACTACCTATCAAAGCTATTTATACTAATGTAATTCATATTTATATATACTACTGAAATATTTATCATTTATAAAAAACATATTATCTAATTTCATACCTTTCATTCCATTAAAAATGGTAACATTATTTGTGTGTATGCGTGTACAACCATCTCCAAGAAGTGATGTGATTCATTTTTTAATTATACAGAAAAATTACTATTTATTATATAATTATGATTTTGGGAATATATAATAACACTTTCGTTCTTTTCATCTTGATCGTTCAAAAATGAAAATGTCACTCATGCATATATTTGACTTACCACCACTATGATTACAACGTAGTTCATTTTTCATAAAAATAATCACTGATATTTATATTTTTAATTGATATATAACAATTATAATTATTTTATTTTTATTTTTATTTTTTAGATGATGGGATAATGACCATTTTACCATTTTCATACCAGTGATGTCATTTTGTATATATGAACATAGTGATGGAAAAACATCCAATGTTAACTTAATTTATAAAGTAATTAAATATATCAAGGAAATAAATAATACAAAAGGTACAATAAACATGAAAAATGTTCTTATAAATGTAAATTACTAAAATAAGATTACTATTCATGATGATAAATAATGTGCGTGATGTGTCAGACATGATTTCAGGGGTTTCATAACTCAATTTATTTTAATTGAGTTATATTACAACTTCATTGTCCATGATATTATAAGATTATGTGTGTAATGAAATATGAATATTTTATGTTTTATTTCCACTTGTTTTATTTGGAGTTATATTTTTTACACATAATTAGTTGATTGATCGAATTCTCACTTCAATGATACAATCTTTGTATGAGATTTCATTTAAATTTATTGTCATTGTGGATTTTTTTTAATATTACGAACATATTTATTTTATGAGGTTTATATAATTCCAATTAATGTGTCATATCATGAATCCTCAAAACCTTAGGGTATTTTATGTATCAATTCAAATTAGTCCTTCATGGGGACTTAACATGAATGTTACAAAGTGGTAAGGGATTTCTAAACTCAATATCCATTAATTGGGATATACATATACTTTATTAAAAATGTTATTATATTATTATTTGTGTAATGAACTATGATTTTACTATGGTGAATTTATAAATTGTTTTTTCGTTATTTAAATTTTTTATACATAATAACTTCATTGATTAATTCTCCCTATAATTATGTAATATTTTGTATAGGTCTTCTCATCTCACATTTGTTTCTATGTGACATATGTCATATTAAACACTTTCTTCATAAATGTGGTGTATATAATACCACTTTTATTTTACATTTCATGATTACCTATATATTCATGGTACATAAAGATTAATTTTAAGTTATATATTTCATGGGAATTATGATTCATAAGTTACTAAATCCAAAAGTGTTTATTTCACAATATCATCATTATTTGAGATTGATTATGTTTATGTTTCAATGGGGGAATTATTTGACATTTCAATGTTAAACATAATATATTTTATTATCATTTATTTTTTATAAATTATATTCTTTACTTTCACTTTCTGATTTTATGTACTCTAGATATTGAAATGATATTTTTTATGAAAAAAACAATATTTTCTATACAGTTGTGAATATTTTTATTCCATGTATATATTATTATTATTATTTTTAAAAAAATGTTTTCACTATTCACAACTAATTTATTAAGTACTTTTTTAAATATAATTTACATAAAATAAATTAAATGGATTATTCATTATGTATTCCATATTTACTTTTTGACTTTTTATTAAAAATATTAATGGAATCATTGTTTTAATATACTAAATCTAAATGGGATTTACTACCACTATGAATGATCAAATATTTTATGCATCCTCTAAATGTTTCAAGGATTATTTTAATTTTTTTTTACATTTAATAATTTTTTAGTTTTTTAAAGTAAATTTCCAAGTGAAAAGGGTATATTCTTCATGAATGATTAATTATATTTTATGTTATTTTTATTCATCAACGAAAACAACCCTTTATTCTGTATATTCTATAACTAGTTTAAATTGTAATGATTCCATCATTAATTTTTGATTGGATGTTTTATGATTAGTTTTATTGGGAGGAATATTGACATTTCATTTGAATGTTTTTCAATACGAATGTTTATGTTGATTATGTGTTAGATTTTTATTCACTTAATTAATTAATTTAATGAATTATATTCCACAATACTACTATGATCAAGAATATTGGAGGAAATATTCCTCTTTGATGTAGGTGGTGATAATTGGAGCATCGACACCTCCCCTGCTAGAGGGGGCGAGACTTACATTTTCTTCCATGTGGGATCAACCCCATTGCTTTATCCCCTATGATAAACTCTATTTACATCCTACATTACGTGATATTACAAATAGACCTAAAGATATAGTTTTTTTGATGGTTCCCTAAAACTCTCTCTCTATATCATGTACTTCACATATGCCTCATCCCTTAAGAATCTGATGTTGGTGTCTTGGTTGAAAAAACATATCCCTTCATTTGGCTCATTAAACATGTTTTTCTTTAGTTATAATGTATTACATGTATGGAAAACTATGGTACTCATTTACTACAAATATATTATGATTTATTTGATTTAGAGAATTATTTGATCCTTTCCTAGTATGGATATCCCAAAATCTATGACGTATCATATTTCTATTTATTTAGGTGAGCTTATGAGTTCTTTATGAAATGGTTTATTCCAACCAAGAAAATATGGGTAAGTTTTCTAGAACTCAAAATTCCTTTTTAGAACCCTTTTATTATTTAAATGTTAGGGTATATGGTTAATTTATATTTATATTCCAATAGTATAAAAATATATGTTTTCAATCCAATCTTTCCATGAATATTCATTGAAGTTGATTTTTCAAGGGCGTGAGCCGAATATGTTTGGATTGAGATTAGGGATGATTTCTATTACAATCTACTGTTTTTCATTGATTTGTGGGTTTATTCCCATTCTAGGTTTATGATCTATGTAACAAGTTCAAATTAGTGACTATTTTCAGGTCTAGAGGGGTTAAGGGGGAACATTCATTGGGTACTTTAATCCTAAACACTTTTATCAAAAACCCATCATCTTTTTCAAAAGATGTGTATATGGGAGTTGATTTTATTCAGGAGGTGTTGATGAATGAAACATATGAGAATGGTCCTTCTATTCACATGCCTAAAGGAAGCCCAATATAGGACATCCAAGATTAATATGAGTGATTAATGAATGAATAAAATAGGTATATTCTGATACGGACAACTCTGACCATAAATATGGACAATCGCTTCGATGGTCAGGAATTTTTGGGATTATTTCTTGATCAAGGGTAATAGAATATGGTATAATCAAGCGATTTAGATCCAATAGAGTTTTTCATCCATATTCATCCTCCTTATGGGGATATTAATGAAGATCAAGGCCTCTATGAGGAAAAATTTTGAGATGATCACCTCAATCAACTGTTAGAGTAAAATGTTAAGGGAATGCGTGGTACAAAACTTCACAACCTAAGGAGGAAGAATGGGTAGAAGGGAACTTGGGAATTATGTAGTTTCATTATGATAAAGTGAAATTAATCTAAATTTTATAAGGAATATTATTACTCAAACAATCTTATGAAAACAAGGTTCAGCAAAACTGTTGGGGCTAACGAGGTGTAGAAATGAAAATCCACTATGTTGGATCAGTTACAAAAAAAGGATATTTAAACATCAAGGTGAAAAATGTAATAGTAGAGTTTGGAAGTATTAAGGAACTATTAGAGGTTGGTAATATGATGGATGTTCCTCTTTATGAATCATGTCCTAATGAGATAGAATAACTGGAAGTGTGGATGTAAAAAAAGAAAAATGTTAGGAGCACTATAATGAAGAATTACTAGAAGAACCTTTCCCAGTCAATTCTATGTTGGAGGAGGTGAACAAAATTTATGAGATATTTATTCGAGTTGATCTTAATGAGGACAAAATAGAGTTGATTAAAAAACAAGGCCTCATTTTAGCATGAGGCATTAATGAAATGAATAACAACTTTAAAAAATATTTCAATAATTTGGACAAGATGGACAATAATTTAAAATATCTTATTAAAGATGATTCAGATAAAATGGTAACTGAAATTTAATGGGGGTTATATAGGGTGATTGATTACACAAATATTAGTCTCATATTTAGTGATATTTTGAATTATTTATGTGTTAAATCTTGTATTTATTTAAAATTGTGAGGTTTCCCACTATTTCCAAAAAAGTAATTTTTGAAAAAAAATTAATTTTTAGTTATATGATGAATTCATTGGGCATAATAAGTAATTGGAAAAGCCCATTAGATCACTTAGCTGTATTGATAGGTATCATTAGTCAAACTAGTTTTATTATTGGGGTAAAGACTTACATATTTTTTAAAATGTCATCTCTGAAGGGATTTATGATATGTTTATAATGTTCAACAATATGCATTCCATAATTATGAGAATAGTTATTTAGGTGCATGTGATTATTTGATTAGTTTTGATATATGTGTATAAGTACGAAGGCTGTGTGATTAGTTATATGTTATTCAATTTTCAACATTTATTCCATACATATTATAATTCATGATCACATTATTGAATAAACAGTAGGCATTTCCAGTTATTTTCCATGCCATATTGATTATATGTTATTGATTTTATGATAATATCCAATATACACAACCCTTAATGAGATTCTGATCTCTCGCTTATTTTTTTATTTTCCCATTGATTCAAGGATGTATAAAATGATTGATATTAAAGTAAATGAAATATTGATTAATGATATTAACAAATAAAATATTTTTTTATATTTTATGTTCTCTAATGTAAATAGAGATTCAAGTATGAATCAATTTTACTAAGACAACTAAACTATTCCGTCCTTTTTTCATGCAATTTATTTTATCTTATACCAATATAATAAATTATCCATCAACTCTTTGATACTATATATGGGGTATTTAGAGTATCCTTACACTAGGAGTTTCTTTCACAAAACTTTTTCATATTTAATCTAAATTATTAAACTAGTGAGAAAGGGTTGATAAAACATATCTTTTATAGTTTCACATGATTATCATTTGTTTTTGTAAATCATGCTGAAAAACTATGTGAGTGTACATGTCTTTTCTAGTTTAATCCACATAGTTGGCACATAATTTACCAAAACATGTAGCCAAACCATGAAATATTTATACATATTAAAAATTATGATTTACTAATTCCACCTTCTTTTATTTTCAACCCCAAACCTTTCATATCCTCCATATTTATGAAACACTCGTAGGATAAACCTCAAGAGTGACCCCACCTCCCTCCCTACTTGTATTTATGGCCCTCTACCATTTATTATTGGTGGTCTGTATTAGGTAAATTCTTATTCCCTTTATATTACTCATTGTTTTATTATTTTCTTACTTTTATTTTCTATGGGATAGTGTTTTAAAATCCCTAGGGGAGGTTTTTCTTCTAAATTCCTATGTCTTTATTTCATTGTGTATGAGAATCGCTTTTGGGGCCTTCGTCTCTCTGTTATTTAAGGTTATTCTTGATCTATTCTTGACTTTGGTAGGTTTTTCTATTTATTTGACTTATTTTTAAATTCATAATATACCTAAAGATATTTAAATTTATTCATAAATTTATTTTTGACTTTGTATGAAGAGTAATATTGATTTGAGAGATTTTATATGAAATATTTATGTTTGGAATAAAATGTTTTCTATTGATTTCTACTTAATTATTTTGAACTTTGTGGTTAAGAATTCAAACTATTTGATTAAATTCCAATGAGACATTCCAAGTCAAATATTATGATAAAAAATACATATTGGGTATTTTTTTAATTTTAAAAAAGGAAACTATGTTTTTATATAAATTATTACAATGTGAAATGTTTTGTTTCCATTTTATTTCCCAAAGTGGTTTTTAAATTTTTTATCTTAAAAAATATTAAAATAGACTTTTAATTATGATTCAAGACATAAAGAAGGCCCATTTATAACATTAAACTAATTATTTTGATTCTTTTGGTACGCTATTTTTGTTTGACCTAATGTTCTCTTCACCCATTATGGGCCATTTATTATGTGATAAATGTTTAATGTGAAAGGGCTTGTTTTTATGTGTGGGTGTTGGAGGTGAGGGACATTTATAATCTTATAGTTTTTATTCATGTGATCTATTAGATTAGTTGTTGATCCACTTCACTCTCGATTGGTCATGGGAACCCATTGACTAGGTTGGAGGTCTTGATTCATGGTAGCTTAATTTGTACAGAGAAATCTAGTGTCCCCCAAAAAAGATATAGGGATATGTAGTGGTATTTTTCAGAATGATGCCAATGTTGGATAGTCTGGAATATTGTGTTACGGTAGGATAAAACACATGCCTATTATTGGTCCTTGATGTTACATAATGGTTTGGACTTCCACACTTTAGGAACTAGGGAGTTCCCCATCACACTTGTTTCTTTATTTTTGTCTCCATATTGGGGATATCTATTTTATGGTTTATTTCATTATTTTTAACGTGATTAGATAGTAGAACAATTTATTCTTTTTATTTATTTAGAATTTTCAAATTTTTAAATAATTCCATTCTATATTGTTCTTATTTACTTAATGGTTGGTTATGTTTCAAAAATGGTTTTTGAAGAGGTTTTGGAAAGATATTTCAAATAAAGTACAGATTATATGATTAAATATTAGTTCTAATGCAACGATTCAAATTCTTTTAAAATGATTTTTCATTGGTTTTTCAAAAAATGAAGGGTTCCCATTTTAGGTTTCAAAATATATTTTCATTGGCTTTTCTCAATCGAGAAAAGGTTTTTATTTATAATTTAGAATATTTTTTTCTATAGTTTCTTATTAAAAATTAAAATGTAAAATGTTACATTATATTTTATTTCTTACTAGTATTACTTAATTGTTTAATTAATGTAATTTCATAGACTATATTATGAGATCTTAATTTGTATATTATCTCACACCCTGTATAAATTCTCATAAACATGAATGTAGTTATTAGTTTTTATATGGGTTCTAGGATATAATCTATTTTGAATATATCATACATTGGATGATTTGTGAGATGAGATGTGATGGGAAACTCTCAGTTGTGTGGTCATACTCAGGCAATTCTATTTCTTTTTTGTTTTATTTTGGAATATTTTATACTGAACATGACAACTTTATTTTTATTATAGATATTAAGTTCTCTTTATTTTTTATCTAAAATCTTTCTATTTTGGACGATCTTTGTATGTTTTTATGATTGAGATGGAACAATTGTATAGATTATGACTTATTTAGTTTATTTTGTTATCTGATTATTTAAATTTGACTTTTCATATATTTCCCTTGTATAGATGATTCAAACTAAATTCCTAGAAAATTATCCTTAATATTTTAAAATTATTTTGAGGTAATTTTTTCCCAAGGTGTTTACTTTGATGAAAATTCATTAGTTTGTACTCATAAGTGATCGGGAATGCCCTTTGGGCCTTGTGGTGGGCTGGGATGGGTCGACATAAGCCTATTAATTATACTTATGTTTTATATATAGGGTGTCATATTGTATGAAAAACATGTATATAGGGAATATATTATTTATTGGAGCTTGGAATATTGTAAAATAATTCTATAGGATATCATGGTACTACCATTTGAGTGTTAGTAAATTAACATTCAAATAATCACCCATGTACATAAACATTAATAAGATTTTTTCATGGAATGAAACACATGGGATAATATGGATTTTAAGAATGTTACTAAAGTCATATCTATATTCCATGTTATTTACTAATATACTAAAAACATATGAGTAAATGAAATTGGATCCTCGAGTACCCTTGAAAGTCCAATATAAATCTCACCACCATGAGATGGTTGACATGTAATCTTTCCCAAGACAAAACCAAACACACCTTATCCTGAATCTATCTCCCCATGTCATCTTTATCCACTTAGAATAAACTATAATATCTGGGTTTTGAGGAGGGCCCTACCCATATTATGGGTGATTTATTACAACTATTGGATACATCGTTGAGGAGGGAGACCTTCAGCTACTTCTTAGTATTCTTAATCATTTACATAGTGGAATAAAATAATAGATACATCTTTAGTTTATGTTCAACATATAAATAGTTCATTATTTTATTTCTCATGGTTTATGTTTTGAATCACCGAATATATTTCTCTTCAATATTTTTTTGAAACATTATATAAGTGTTATATTATCCTTAGAAGCCTTATAAAATCCACATGAAATATATTTTATGTTATAAAATACAATTTTAAAAAACATAAAACAAAATTAATAAATATATAAATTATACATAAAATAAAAAACAAACTTGCTATAAGATGTAATATAAAATTTAATAAAATAAAAAAACATATAATATTAAATGATGAGAAAGTAATATAACTAGACCACATAGAATATATATTATTTTTTGAATCCAATGAATAAATATTTCATTCTTGACAATCCATTTCCAATTATAATACAAATATTTATAAATATAGATCATTATTATAAAATAGATGAATAAATAAGTATAACAAAAAATATTAAATAGAATGAAACTAATAAAAATATATCCCATAACAATACATAATCATGATACCAAATATTTAGATCACATAGAACATATATTATATTTTTCAACCACAAAACATATTTACAGTAACATATACTCATATTATAATGTTCACAAAAAATTTAAATCAAAATCATGATTTAAATTTTGTTATAAAATTATATGCAAAGTATAATATATAAAAAATAAAATAAGAAAATTATATCATAAACATTTAATAATCAAGACATAAAAATTTAATATCAGATATTCCATATGTTTTGTAATTTTTTTTGGTATACATGTTTTTTATAATATAAAATATAAAAATGAAAAAAAAATTTGATGAATACATACACACACACACTCAATATTTTATACAATATAAAAAAATAATTTTTTTATTATTTAAATATAGAATATTTGCAAATTTTATTATGAAACATAATCATGTATACTATTTTATTATAAAATTATAAATAAACACACAAACCAAACATGTAGAGAGCACACATATATATTCATTAAAAAATATTTAAATATCTGTTTTATTAATGTAATATATATGAATTATTTCACGAAAATTTTATAAAATTTATATTAAACACACAAACACACAACTAATATAGTATGACCATATTGTGATAGTTTATAACTATGGTAAGAAAACAAATAAAAAAAATTAACTTTATACCTTCATTTAGATAACCAGAAAACTTGGTACAATTAATATACGTTAATTTCCATTGTTTTATAATGTCAATGCTACAAGGGTTTTTTAACAAATCATAGTGAAACATTAATATAACAATCACTATTTTCATATTACATTTTAAAAATGTGTTTTATACCACTTATTTAAGTGGTTTTCATCAGAAATTTAATTATAAGTATTTTCTAATAACAAAACCAAAAAAACATAATTTTAAATTCTATTTATTATAAGTGAGAACCACTATAAATCGATTTATTTAAGTGTTGTTAAAAGAAAACTATTAAATTTTTCAATATGTGATTTTTAGAAAAACCTTAAATTTTCAATGTGTGGAAAAAAATTTACAATGATAGATTATTGATAAAATAATGGAATAAAAATATTATCATGAAATAAAAACCAGTCATTATATATTGATTTTGGAGAATTTTTTACTATTAATAGATAGATTTGAAATAATTATGAACATTAAATCTTTTTCCATTTTTCCCCTTTAGGGTATAAAATTTTAACCAGGAAAACACATTGATAATAGTAATTTTATAAAATAGAAACAGAATGAATCCATTTTTACTAAATTATAGGATTGTCCTTGTGTTCTTGATACCTTTATAGCAACTGTTTTAGTTATATGTATCTAGGTAACATAATTCAGATTATGATTTAACAATTTGGATAGAAGAAGATGATTATTATGCCCAAATTTCATTCATAAGAAATAGACATTCCGCAGTGAAATTCAAAAATACAATGAAAATACCATTTTTTTCAAAAACTTGTACTATTTTATAATTTTAATTAACTATACTCTCAATCTGAAATTTTTACTAAATTAAATAATGGTAGTATATCATCGTTGAAGGCTGTAGAATAACATTCACTGTTTTTAAGTATTATATATTGTAAAAAATAATAAAATTGTCAAATTATCTAGACTTCTACCATGGTTTAGTATTTGACATTATACAAACATATCAAATGCATCTAATAAACATTATAATCAATTAATACCAATCATATAATTGATCATTATCCAAATTAAGATAACAAAATTTATGTAATAGGTGGAAAATAATTTTCTATACTAATAAACATAAAAATGTTTCAATGTAATCAAACATAACAATATGTTGAAAAAATCTATTTTAACGTAAAATTATGTCAATTTTTATCCAAAAATCATAATTTCCATAAAATAAGGATAAATTAATTATTAATTATAAAAATTCATGATGAATAATCATAATAAATTGTTTATTATTATATAATATCTCAAATAACAGATAATTTCTTCTATACCCATAGAAAATAAAATAGCACAATATCACAAAAATATTAAAAGTAGTAACATAATTGTAAATAATTTTGTAGTGTCCTTTATTTTTTTGTACAAGGGAATTGTATTTTTCTTGTTATGGGGGTGTTTAGAGTGTGTTTAAAAGTAGATAGTAGAAAAGGGGTTAAATTTTAGCTGTAATTTCCTTAAGAAAACAAATCGCATAGTAATATGTTAGTGTTTAACCACGATTTATTAATGAGTTGTATGGAGAAATATGTGATTCCTTTGGATTTTATGGCGTAAGAGTTACATTTTAATTTATTTAATTCTGGAATGATGTGAAATATTACAACATAATTACTTAGGATGTGATATTTTTATATATATTTTTGAGGGTTTTGGTTATGTGTTCAATGGTTATTTATCATTATATCATGATGTATTTTGAGATATTGACCTACCATTATTGCACTATAACATTGATTGTTATTATTTTAATTTTAAAGTATCTTTTTTGTTATAAATTCTATTATATTTGTGATTTGAAATCAGTTTATTTTTCTTACCCATGATTATTGGTTACTCTTGGGGTTTTATTAACACCTAATAACTTCTTTATTTTGGAATTTAATTATTCATTATCCATGTGGTTTGATCCACATCATTCAGGTAATTATCCCTAAGTTATTTTTCTCATTCTTCATAATAATATTCATTGATAACCCAATGAGGATCCTAGTTCAGGATTAAGGTGTTGAGTTATAGGTGTGGTAATGTGTGGATGATTTATTATAGATTTTGTGAAACATCGTTGTGATTTTTTTATCCTTTTATCTTGGTTTAATTCTCATCATTACATTTTGATTTTTTGAGATTTGGTTTGAGGATATTTATTCACATTCACTCATTTTATTTTATTTATTTATTTGTAATTATCATGTTTTTTTGTTCATAAGGTGTGTCTATAAAAATAATCAAATGAAATATATCATAAAGAATTGGAGTGAAGTGTGTTGAATAAAATTTATATGATTTTATTATTATTTATTTATTTATATTCAATTTCTATTATTATGATTTTATAAATTTTCTATTATTGTTATAAATAATCATTTCATGAAATGATTAATTAATATTTAAATATGATTATTTATTAAGGATAATATAATTTTTAAATTTAATATTTAATTTTGCTTTGTTATACAATAATCAATATTTTGAAAATAAAAAATTTAAGATGTATGATTATTTTTTATTTTTTATTTTGCTGGTATTATGTTGGAAAGATTGATGTGATAGTGTTAGAAGTAATAGGATAAGATGTTTGACATTCAATGATATGGTAGCTTGATAATGTAGTTTTCATTACTGTTTTGTAGGTGACTAGGATCTAAAACAATTTGAATAATTCTGTGGAAGAATGGTGAAATAAACACAATGAAATGAACAATATAGAATAGAAATGGGGTTATTATTTAATTAACTAAGTTGTGAATAATGTAAATTAATGTGAAAGTATTAAAATATTGTAAATTAATATAAATAATTGGATATGTGGTAAACACTTAATGGTTAAATAGTAAGTATGTATACTAGAATTAGAATGGTTAATTTATATTAAGTTTGTTAATAAATGATTACTTTTTAATTGGTAATTATATATAAAATGGGTACATGTTTTGTGGTTTTGATGTAAGCATGTTATGTTTCTAGAGGTACTAGTAGTTGTAGTTGTATAAAGTTGATGATTTTGTGACTGTTTGTGATCGTAACTGTGTTGTGAAAGTATACAGAACCTAGTTTGGGATTGTATACTATTATATATATATATATATATTAATTTTATGTTTGTTATTTTACATACACCACCATGTGAGTTAATGATATTAAAAAACTCTAATATGAGGTTTTGGGTCTTGTGTGTACCACCAAAATCCAAGAAGTGGGTGATATATATAGTTGAATACTCCTCTTTTTTCCTTCTATCCCTTCCATGCATAGCTTGTAAGTGATGTGGTTATATGATGATGAAATAGTGAGTTGGGGTGATATGATAATGTAGTTGTGATATGGATATGTAGTGGTAGTATGGTATATTATTGTGATATGTGTTAAATGATATATGTTTGTGGTTGTGTGTTACCAGCCATAATATAATAAAAGGATGTAGTATGTGGATATTTAAGGGATAAGAGTGATATGACATATTCCACTAGGAGGTGCGATTGAATAAGCTAGTAGGGAATTGGGTTCCATGTAGTTTCATGATATTAACATTTCAAACCGAATATATTATTCTACTTGTATGAAAATATAGTATGGTTGGGATGGTGGATGAATTTTGATATGTAATAAGACATGTTTTATATTTATTTATTGAGGATTTAGTATCATTCTTCCACATCAACAAGATATTTTTTTGGAAGTAAGTATAGTATACTTTTATACTAACACATGATTCTATATATTGTTTTATTATTTTTTAGTATTAATTTGGTGATCAGGATTGACACTACTGTCTCATTGTGTGATGAGTGGAATGAGTTGTATTTTCTACCACAAGAGTTTCTATTTTTGTATTTATGATAGAGGTATTGATTTTTTTATTATATTAAATGAATCATGATGGGATTATATGTTCTTTTATATATAATTGAGTGGATATTGATTATAGATTTTTATTTTATTCCAAGGATCATAGGGGTAATTCCACCCATTGTGTGTGATTTATAACTGTGGTGCTAGTTACCAACCCATGTCTTATTGGATTTTGGATTGAAGGGCCACAACTACCTTATTTACTATCCCAAGAGGGGTTATAGTAGTTTTTATTGACGATAAAGTGTTACTAGTGATTTATATTTAGATTTATGATGAAATTCAGTATTGAGAACTGGTGAGGACTACATTGGTTTTCTAAGTCAATAATATCATTCAAGCATAGCATGTGATGTTGGTAGGGCTGACCAGTTATGATATAGATACAGCCTCTGTGACTTGATATAATAAATTTATGTTTAATAAACATACAAAAGTGAGATTGTATTAAATTGTTTGTTGATAACTAGGTGTGGTACATGAATCATACTTCTTTTCACCTATCTTTTAGTTGAATAAGTTATTTTATGGAAATAAAAATAAATTTAATTAAAATAATTTAAAATTAAATCCATATCCCATGATTTAAATTTATTATTTTTGATATATATGGATGATAGAAGGAATACATGAGTTTTTTAAGTTGGTGAGGAGAAGTATGATGTTGTAACTGATCAATAGATTGCTGATCCTAATGGGGATGATTGATTAGGGAAACAATTTATAAGTTTCAAAATTATTGTTTCCCAAAGTATGAGAGAACCATCCTTGATTAGAAGATAGAGAGGTACCTAAGGGTTCTTGCACATACCATTAGTTTCATTCAAAGATGGAATTATCATTATATTTATTCATCTGTTAGTTTATTGAGGGGTATAACGATATAATGGTGGATTCATCTTCATAGTGATTATGACAAGTTTTAGGTAGAATGAGAGAAGTTTATGAGATAGTACCAGTATAAGTTTCAATCATTGATGCTAAAAATGGTGTGGAAGTTGAAGTTTCTCACCATTTAGAAAGGAATATATAGTGTGATATATCTTGGAATATGATTTATTAACCATTTTTGTTTTCCTCTATATCTTCTTATGCACGAGTAGGAAAGCTCGTGTCATTTAGAGATGTCTCTTCATTTAGTGATAATAAAATATGTCATCACATTCATAATGATGAAATATCATGAAGAGTTTATGATGGATGATGTGATTAAGAAGTCATTGGTATGGATAGGTTTGACTAGATAGGGAATAAGAACTCAAGGAATGAATTTATGGAGGGTATCTCTAGTTTTTCTTGGTAGATCTATTTTATTCCAAACAAGAGTCGCTCTTAGCCCTATTTTTCTCAATTATTTAGATGTATAAGTTCTTGGTGATTAAATAAGTTATCTGGTTTTGTTTTATTTTTCAATTATGGTCTCGTTCATTAATAGTCTCATTATTTAGACTCTTTTAGTAGTCACCAAAGAGTTGTTGGTAAATTCCTAATACAAACTAAAAAATAGCTAACTTTAATCCATTATCAGAAGTAGTAGAGTCCTTAGGATTTTGGACCACATATAGGGGATAAGATAGAAAGATAAATCCCCATTATGTTCTTCATCCATAGATACATTGGGCTAATCAAGATCTAATTGGTGGACATCATTAAGGGAAGTGAGGTAGAGGTGTTGGATATGGCTAGTTACATGTGATGGAGTTTCTAGTACAAGGAGGGACCAAGACCATTCGAGTAATGTTTATCTATATCCTAATTATGTTTATACTTTTAATAATTCAGGATCATCACACTCCAATATTTTTCCTATCTTTATTTGTGGATTCCAGTATACGGTGGTTAGACATCCAATTCCCTTAGTTCCATCCAAAATAGTTGGAGGTCAGTTTTATTTTCTTAATATTTTCAATAATGTGATATAATAATAAAGTAGTATCAATTGATGTGGAGTGTTATTTTTTGTTTTACATTAATCCATACTATTTATTCCACTGAATGGATTGGTTATACTATATTTGGGTTATTATTTATTGATATTGTAATGGAATTATCTATTATATGGGGAAGGAGAGTGTGTAGTGTTCATTAGGGACAATGATTATCAGATAGACTGTAGATATTTGGAGCATATTTTATCTCAATATACAAGGTTGATGTAGAATTCAACAGATGTTTTGTTGAAAGAGTTTCTATGAATCTTGGAAGAGTTTATAGATGTCTTTGTTGATGATATGGATTTGACATTGAGTCCATGATATAGTTTCAAACTAGTGTCTCTTTGATTTACATTTCTCCCTCTATGAAATCACCATCAGAGTTGTGGGAGTTTTTGATTTGAATCATTGATCTATTATAAGAGTTTTTTATCTAGCCTCGTTTATCACCCAATGAAGCAATATTATTTTTTATAAAGAAGGAAGATATATGTTTGTTAATTAAAATTTATTATTATTGGTCGGATAGGGTGATAATAATGGAACACTATCCCCTTTAGATGATTGATGAATTTTTTGACTACCTAATATAATCTAGCTTATTCATGAATATTAATTTTTAGTATGGGTATTATTAAATGATGGATAAAGTGAAACTTATTAGATATGTCTCTTTTATGTGTCTCTATGGACACTCCATTAAAATTCTTGAATATCCTAATATTTTTATGGGACTCCTAAAATAATTTTTTAATGAGTACTTGGATAAGTTTATGGTTTGGTTTATTAATGATATAATAGTGTATTAGAGATTATAGGTGTTTCATGATGATAATTTTTTGACAGTTTTTAGATTTCACTCGATAAAATAAATTTTTACAGTTGGTAGAGGTGACTTAGTTAGGATATCCTAAGGAAGTGTAAAGGTATCATTTCATCTATATATATGATCCCAAAGGATAATAATAGGATCACCGAAATCTATTTTTATTTAATTTTTTTTCATATTAATGTTTTGATAGTGTGTCTATGTAAGTTCTGTAGCTCACATTTGGAAATGTATCTTCTATTTCCAAGATGAACTGTTCTTTGAAGGATTATTTATGGTTGCTATGAAAAATTGGTTTAGTGAATTAGTTTTAATCTTAGTGTTTTCTCATTTAGTGGGTGAAAGATGAGAATAATGTTCACGCTAATTTATAAAAATAATTGGATTTTTTCCAGTGTAATTGTCTAGTTTCATTTATGGATTCTATTACTTGTTTTACATAATATGGATGTGATTCTATCTTGATTAATTTCGATTAGTTAATGAAGCTGGGTCATTTATTGAAAATCAAGGAGTTTAGTGTGGTTGATTGTTTGGCGAGGATTTATATTGATCAGGTGATGAGGCTTTATTGAACGATAAGGAATATAATCTCTAATCAAGATCCTCATTTTACATCTAGGGTATGAAATAATCTATTTTTTTTGTGACACCCTATTATGAGTTACCACAAATATTTCCTCATTTGAAAAATATAAAATTTGAGAAGATGACCCATACACTATAGTATAGGTTTCATGTATGTGTTATTAATTTTTGAGGTTAATGGGTTAGGAATATGAATTTGATAAATTTTACATATAATAATATTTATCACTCTTCTATTTACATGGATATATTTGAGAGTTTTTATAGGTAAATTTAGATATATTCATTATATTATACCAATTATTGAGAGTTAATGATTCTTAGACATCATTTGGTGTAGAGTATGATAGAGAAAGTATGCATGATTCATGAGAAAATAAAATCATATTTGTACAATCAAGATTCTTTTTTATATTATACAATGAGATGTTTAATGTTAATAATCGATGATGTATTTTTAAAAGTATATTCTAATCATGAGTAGAGGAGATTCAATAGAGTCAATAATATTTATCCCTATTTTTTTCATTTAATGATACTAGAGTTAGTTAGACAGGTTGAATATCAGTTGGATATTTCTCTGTAGACGAATCAGATTAATTATGTATTCAATGAATTATAGAGTCAAATATATCTTCATGATGAATCCATTGTAATCAAATAGAGGTGAGTTAGATATCAAGGTGGGTGAATTAATTTTGAAGTGGTATGATGGGGTTTATGATCATAAAAATATGGTACCACATGGATGTTTTATTTCCTTTGGTTAGTGTTTTTTGGGGACATAATTTCATGGATGAATATATTTGGGATCAAGAGTTACATATGGAGTCTTGGTATCTGAAGTTATTTTTTCTTGTACACTTTTAGTGATGATATTATTTAGTTTTATGTTGACATGGTTGATGTTTTTCATTCTCCATTATTCTATATTTATGTCTCTATGAGGTATATATTCTATATTGAGAGGTATTATATAGGGTATATGGTTTTCATGTTTTTTATAGATTTTTTTTGATTCATGAGAATGAAAATAATTTGAATGTTATCTAATATAGATTCAAATATTTCCATAGTACTAAATTTTAAGGTTTTAAAGTGTTTTATGTATTGGGAGTGATTTATAAGTTGTATGTTAGAAGATAAGTTTAGTTTTATCTAAAATTTAAATAAGTTGAAAAATAACAAATAACAGTTCAACATTTCACTGTGATTTTCTAATGAGTTGTGTAGGGAAAATTCATTTTTTCTGTTTGTTGTTGGATGATAATTCATATAATATTTTATTTAATTATTATGTGATGTGTTAATTTATTTCTTAATTCTATATTCTATGATATTTTCATGTTTTTACTAGAGGTTTTAGCAGATGTGTTAAACTGTGGTCCTTTATTATTTCACTAAGAGGTATTTTTAGACATTTCACAATTAAGTATAAAGTCATTTGTGGTATTAGATGAGGGTAAGGACTGCATTATGAAAGAGGGAAGTGTGATTACTATTTCATAATATATACCCTTATGTCAAAATAGTTCTTGGTATTATCAAAATTAAATGGTTATTTAATTAGATTTATGATGGGTAGATAATTATATTTGTGCCAAGGATTTTAAAGGTCCACTTAAAATCATTATGATGTAACACAATTGACTAAATATAGATTTATAAATCCTTATTTTTAATTATAAATTTTAGTGGTTTTATATGTTTCACTCAGTTAATTTATATTCATGTTGATTGTAAACAATATTATAGAATTTATTGATTCCTAAAAAAATAATTGTTTTGGTATTTTATTCTTTTCTATCTAAGAGTATGAATTCAAATAGTTGAGGTAACTATGCCTTGCTCCCTTTTTCTCATTCTTCTTCTTCTTATTCTTATTCTCCGCCTCTTATTTCTCTATATTCTTCTATTATTTCCTATTATTATGACTGTGTCATGCTTGGTGTGTTGAATCACAGGAGTGTTAAAAGATGGGCAAGGGATGTTTAGATTTGTGAAGGATTGTTACATGCATTTTGGTGTTTATTTTTGGTTTCCTTCCCTTTATGGAATTGTGATTATTCAAAATGTAGTTTGAGGTTAGTGATTAAGATTTTATATTATAATTTTATATTTTGTTGAGTAATTATCATGATTTAGTGTTATTTTCTTTGGAATTTGATATTATCCTAATAAAGTATAAGTAAATGAATTTGTGGGAAGTGTGTCAGATACATTTTATATGATTTTCATGTTATTATTTCTTAATTCATATGTCATACAAAATTTCTTTATGTAAAATATTTTATTTTTTATTTTATAATGATTCATGTATTGAAATGATTAGAAAATATTACTGGATAATAATAAATGAAAGAGAATATAAATATGGAATTAATTGTTTGATACCATTGAATTATGCATTGAAAAATAATTTGATAACATGAAGAGGAGAAAGTTAATTTATTTTGGTTTTCTATTGCATTGGTATTATGTTCTTAAGATTGTTGTGTTAGTGTTAGAGGTTATCTTGTGGGTTTTGGTGTCTTTTTCATATGGAAGATTGATGATATAGTAGTGGTTAGTGTGTTGTAGTTTCATGGGATGCAGAGATAATTAAATAATGGTATTGAAGGTTTCTAGAATAAAATTATTCAAATGAATAATTTGGAAAGGGAATGTGTTTTCTGGATGAATAAATTGATAAATATCACAATTTAATGTTTTTAAATATTTTATGTGCTAAATGAATATAAATCATAGAGTGTGTAGAAAATTATTAAATTTTAAACAAGAAGAGTTATTACTAGAATTAAAATGGTTAATATAAATTAATTTGTAAAATAAATGATTAATGTGGAATTGATAGCAATATATGAAATTAGAATAATTTTTGTACTTTTGGCGTTTCATGATTATGGGAATAGATGTGCTAGTTTAGGTTGTTGTGTAATAGATAATATGTTGCAATGAGATGTTATTATAGTGGTTGTGAGACTATAAGTGGACCATAGGCCACACTTTTAGTTTATTATATATTCATTATATTTTTTGTTATGTATTACCCACCACCATTTGATTTTGGTAAACTTACCGATGCCCATATTTGGTTATGTATTCCACTTATACCTCTAACATATATGATGTGGGTGATAGAGATGGGTGAATACCCCCCACTCACACTTTATATTCTACACATAATGCGGTAGTGATGTAGTAATATGAAGATTATACTGTGAGGTGTAATTTATATGGTGATTTTATAATTATGGGATTATATTTTTTAGTGTGGTTTTTGGATGTGGTATATGGTATGTTGATATGGTTGTGAGATTGTGGATATGGTATATTTTTGTAGTTTTGTTATTATATGGTATGAGGATATGCTATACAGATATGAACGAGATGAGAGCACCACGATATATGTTTTTGGGATATGAGAGAAACTAGATTAGTGGGGAAGTGTTGATGGGGACATTCGTTATATAGACACATTCATGCCAAATGTTTTATTTTTTTTGTATATGGTTAGTGAGTGAGGCTTGGTGAGGTTTGGATAACAATGAACGTAGTATATGTAATTAGTCGATCTCACTGTTTATTCATAGAGGATTTAGCATCATTCTTTTATATTTGTCCAAGACTTTCTATGGAGGGACCAAATGAGTATAATTATATTACCAACATTTATTCTATATGAAATTTTAGATATTTAAAGTATGCAGTTAGTGATTGGGATGGAAATTAATATCATGAGGTGAAAAAATTGGTTGGAGTCGATGTTCCTTCTTTATTTTTTTTCTTTTGGGTATTTATTTTTGAGACACCATTTTTATTTCTAGATGATATTAGATGTAGTATGTTGGAATTATGTGTTTTTATAGACATTTAAGTTGATTTTTAAGGGTTAGTTATTGGTTTTAATCGGATTATGAGGGAAATTTCTCCCATTATCTGTGATTTATACACTCAGTGCAAGTCTCCAACAAATGTCCTATTAGATTCAGGCTTCACAGGGCACACATGACATAACTATCATCCCATTAGGGGTTCTTGTATGGGTGAGAAATGAGTAAATACATATAAAAATACCTAATATAAAAATTCATATTTGTAGAAATTAATAAACAAATAAATAGGTATGATTCCCTAAAAAATCAAGAATAATAATTATATCAATTAAATATAAATTCATTTTTAAAGAGTGTGTAATAAAAAAATTAATTAAAATAAAAAAATTATAAACATATAGTTGATATGAACATAAGGAAAACATAAATGAATTCAGGATTTGAATGAGTTAACATATAAAAAATGATAAATATTATCAAATAAAATATATGTATCCATGTATATAATTTATAAATTATACAATTTTATATAATAAAGTATTTTACATAAACATATGGAAAATATTAATGAAGTCATGATTTGAAAGATTTATCATAAATACATCTAAAGATAGTAACAAATGACAATATAACATTTCACCATATTAATAAGTCTCACTGCTTAACTAATCTTAAGATTGTTGAAATTTACTAAATCATTTATAATTCTATTATAAGGGAGATATAAGGTTTATAAAATAGATAATAAACAAAATGATGAATAATAAGAAGAAGAAATGTTGTATTGTCTATGAGAGAGAAGTATATGAGATGGGAACTTGATAAAACCTTTGATTTTAACAAAACATGATTCACTAGTATTAAGAAACGATTTACTATTTTTTGGAGTAGAATGTAAACTATAGGTTACATTCATAGGTAATCTTATAATATATTAAATATAAAAATGTAAAGAATTATTGATTTGGTTAACCTATTTTGGTTGTCATTACAAAATTCCTAAAAAACATTATCTCAAACAATAATAGAATAGTCAAAAAATAAAAAATGTTGAACAAATTAATTGTACCAACAAATAATAGAAAATAAATATTAGCTCTATTTTGGTAATGTAACTACATAAAAATATAGATTAAGATAATGGTGACCAAAAATATAGGAACAATGAAATTAAATCTTATTCATTTCTTAATTTATGTGATTTGATTAAATTTTAACATCCATCATGATGATTAACTAAAAAATTTCACAAAATGTAGCGAGTAATAGAATTAATGATATATAAAATCCTATAAAAATGAGCACATATAGATGAATTTTTCATGATGGAATGTGGTCTCTATAAGTGACTAGGATAAAGACAAAATTCTCATGTAAATCATTATTTTTATATTATCATACTAATAATAAAAGTATAATATCATGTTTTATACTAAAATCATCTCCCCATTTATGTAAATTAAAAAATATGATGATTTAATGAAAAAGGGGATAATTAATTTTTATATTATTTTTAATCAACCAATATAACAATAATTTGGGATAGATTGATAGTGAAAAGAAAAGTAAAATTTATAAATCGTGGAAGTTCTGATTGATTATATACTTCTAATACTAAATATAATATATATTGTTGAGGAATGTAAATGAAAATAACCATTGGCACCATAATACTTGAGATACAACCACATATACAAAATTTTCTCTATTTTATTCTTTAATAACCAATTTGAAATAGTAGAGTTACAAAAATCAAATAGGATATTAATATAAAATCTATTTATGAAATCATATTTGATAAACAATAAAATTTACAAGAGTGTGGAATTTCGAAAAGAACACACAACCCAATAAAAATCATTATCATGCCATTTGGTTCACGATTGGATACATTTTTTCGAGGAATTTACATCCCATGATTTGAAATATAATTCAAAATTTCACTTATGTTCCCCTTCTATCATATTTCAGGATGAGTATTCTATTTTATTAAAAAGATAAAATTATTTTCATACCTCATCGATGATCGATGCCAATGCATAAAGTGATCAACTAAAAAAATTAACCATCATTACCACCCCAAAAAATCTATATTCACATCCCTAGAAAGTGAGAGATACACAATGAATGTTCTAGAGTACAAAATTAGCTCGTTTAGATGATTAATTTTTATTTCTGATCAAAATCAACAAGTAAATTTCAAATAATTTGTTGAATTATATCTAAAATTTCATATATAGGATCATGATTATTAAATTTAATAATAATTTATATAGAATGTCCTCAAATATAAAATTATTATTGACTAATTTTCCATTTTCACTACTAAATTTTAATTTCATTCCATTAAATAGTCAAATTGTGAATAAAATTATACACAACCACATGTGTTCTAGAAAATATAGAATTTCATTCATGTTCTCTTAGTTGCGAGAAATAGATGAAAACGTACACTTTGCCATTCACTATTTATTGAAAAAAGAGACTATTTTTATTCCTCTTGGAACATTAGGGATGTAGAATAATTAATTATCAATAGAGCGTGATAGAGTATTATAAAATATCTAGGAATGTTCAACAAACTATATTGGTGTAAATGACATATTTTTTATATATTCTTAGGTTAAAATAATTAAATTTAAAAACCCATTTCCCATTTTTTATTTAACATACATCAATCCCCACATCAAATATAATAAAATAATAATAATAAAAGTATTATTTAATGTGGGATATTATTGATATAATATCTTTTCATGAATAAATAAACTAATATTTTTAAATTATATTAAATAAAATAAATCATTTTCATTGGATCAATACAATCAGTCCATTTTTACAATAAAGTTTTCAAACCATTAATAATAAAATATATTCATGTGATAAAATAAAATAAATATTATATTTGGTATACTTGTAAATAATTTTTTTTAATATATATATTCAGATAATGTTAATAAAATAATTATTTTCCACTATTCACTAATATTTTAGACAAATAAATATTTATATTCTTTTAGCTAATTAAAAAATAATTTAGATATTAAAGTTCATTCACATATTATTAACTCAAATATCTCATGGTTGAATTTTATGATCAATTACACTTGAATAAATATTATTACACTATATGAGAATAAATATATTCCTAAACATAAATTTAATAGAATATAAGGTGTTTCTAGATAGACTTAGCTTGTGACCCTACTGGCCCTTTTCTCTATAGAAATAGGTTGCATTGACATAAATTCCAAGGTTGGTATCTTAAAATATGTCAAGAAACACATAAATAATGTTGTTAGGGCAGTAACCATGAGAAACATTTCTTGAAATTTTCTTTTTAAAATAATTAATTTTTCCTAAATATCTCATAATATTTGATGCATACTAATTCCATCACCCTATTTTCTTGATTTATCATTTTCTGATTTTTCTAAAATTAAATTATCTACAAATAACAATGTCTATATAATTTTTTTAAACACTTCTATTTAAATTAAATGGATAGAGAAATATGTTTCTATTTACTTATAAAGTACAAAAAAATTCTTGACCATTCAATTAATTCCAGTTCACTTATGGTGTACCCAATGAATGAAACAACACCATTATAATATATTGTTATAGTTTTCATCCATGAATCTAGGTATGTGACTCATTATATATATTAATAATGACCTCTAATAAAAATAACAATACACATGCTCATTGATAGGAATATCAAATGATATAAAAAATTGGACTTCTTATTAGTGGGTAAGTACTTATAACATTCTTTTTTAAAGATCAAAAAGTCAAAAAATTGTAAGAAAATGTCCCAATTCATACAGGTCCCCAACACCTAATAGTTATACATCATTTTTGTCCTGTAATATTGATGTATCTAGACTATTAAAAATTTATTTTATGAATATTATCATGTAATCCATTTTTTCATTATAGAATGTAATTTTTATAACCATTTTTATGATAAATATTACATGGATATGATCACAATAATTTTAAATAAAATAATAATCACTATGTGATATAAATAAATAAATTATGCTAATAAAATGTGAAAAATAAATTGGTTCTAGGGAACCAACTCCAATAGATATTAACTTTCACTATAAACAATTGCCAACTACTTTTAATCCTCTATCTATCACAATAAATTACATCTTTTTCTATGTTAAATCATTTGTTATTGGGTTTACAAAATTTTATACTACAGGAACTCTTCAAATAATAAATTTACCTATTTGAGTAAAATACCTTAAGATATAATACTTTCGACATATTTTATTTTAAAATTGATGTGACCTAGGTTTATTTTGCTAGCACAAATACTATAGTATTATCACAACATACTATGACAAGATATTCACTATCAGAAACAATACCAAACACTTATGTTGGACCCTAAGAGATTGTTGGAAACTATATCTAAGTATAATGGTTTAAATTATCACAAATAATTTCATATATTATAACATATCTCTTACCTCATTATCACAAATCATGTCGTAATCACAAGTCACATATCTTACATCATAATAGATCCTAAATCATGGTAAATCTTATCTAGTATATTAGATCATTTAAATAATATAACTAATTGTGTTTTTTTAAGTATAAACAAGATTATAACTGATTATCTATGTGTAATTATGGGTATTAACACATTCTGACATTGTTATACTGTACGACTGACATAACATAAAAAATTATCTAAGTATAAGTTAGTGACATTGACAGAAGAACTGAGACATTAAAAGAAAAAAGTCTCACCGATGAATCAAGTCACTGACTGATATCTCACCGACAAATGAGTCACCGACTAATGTCTCATAGATAGGATGACTCACTAACTGATGTCTCACCGATAGGATGACTCTTTAACTGATGTCTCACCGATATGATGACTCATTGATAGACTGACTCACCGATTTCACCCAAAGTCTCTTTTAAATTTAACTAATTGAACATATTTATAATGATCATATTGGATTCATGTAATGATACTTTCATATTTATTAATCTATTGTAGGACTTTTAGTATACAATACGAGGTATGAAAAACCAATGCATATAGAAATATCATGATCTTTGTTGGACCTTAAAAATAAAATAATTTTTTATAATAGAAGAAAAAAAGGTGAGTGGTGTGACCATGTGAGAGACATATTGAAGAATATCCATGACTCTCATTCAACCACTACTAACTCAAGAAAAAAAATACGAACACATATGGAAATCTCAATAAAGTTGTTCATCGAATTGACAAACTACTTCAACATATCAAATAAAGATAAGAATCTATATCAAGAACCATACTTGTACATGGAATCTAGAATACAACACTCTATTTTAGTGTCAACTTCCAGAAGAGGACTCAAACCTCATCTCAACTATATCCGTAGAGTTCCAAGATGCATATCAAGACACACCGAGCCTTATAAATAAATTCTCATATTTATTTTCTCATTTTTGTTCATTTTTACATACTTTTGAGAAGTGTGTATATCTTTCTATAATACTCACATTATCTCTTATATAAAACTGAAGGATACATGATATCCTTCCACTCACACCTTTTTACTTCTTTTTATTCCCATAGATAAGTGTGGAAAAGGTCCTTGTGTGACCTGGTAAGTTTGTACACATTAAGAACTGTGGTAGAGGTATTGTGACCTGGATAACCTGTGTGCTATTGTGAACCACAATCAAGGGTAAAGATAAAACTATTTATTAATTTAAAATTCCTGGTGTCAGGTGATAACAAATTTTATAGGATTATGTCTATACTTGAGGCTAAACCTCTTGTTCCATTTGTAAAAATTCGTTTACTTTTAGTTTTACTCTTTTTTATCACATATTTTGTAAAAATAAATTAAACTCCGATAGTTAGTCTTTGAATGTGTGTATAATAATATTAACTCATTGCGTTAGATTCATGTTTTTGATTAATTACCCCATTAATATAGTTGATAAATAATTAATATTCTCAGAAATTAATCGAACACACAAGATATTATTACTTCAATAATGCCTAACTAGTCAATTGAATTTAAAATTAGGGGGAATTTCAAACAATAACTTTAAAAAGAAATTTTTATAGATACTCAATTCCCCCCCCCCTTTGAGTATTTTACTATGAAAAAATTTGGTATCATAGGATTTTGAATCTTCAGTTTTCAAATATTTTTTCATATCTGATTTTAGTTTTATTTCAAAGATCATAAAATTTCTATTAATACTAAACTTTTAACCCTTTAAAATCTTTTTCTAAAATTTTAATATGGATAATAGGCTTGAAGGTGACGCTACCAATAGACCACCATTTTTTAATGGAACTAACAATGATCAATGGAAAATTAAGATGAAAATGCATTTATAGAGTATAATATTTGATATTTGGTCTGCTCTAGAGACTGAATATGTGATCCCTACTACTACGGGTAATACTTGGTATGATACTGCTAAACATACCTATAGTAATAATTGTAAAGCCATGAATGATTTATATTGTTCACTAGGAGATGAGAAATTCAATAAAATGTATTCTTTTAATACTACCGTTGAAATTTGGGACAACTTTTCTATTTCACATGAAGGAACAACTAATGTCAAAGAAATTAGTCTTAATACATATAAAATTAAATATGATAACTTTACAATGGAGCAGGATGAACTTATTTCAAACATTTATATCCGGTTCAATGAGATAGTTAACACCATGAGCTCTCTGGGAAGGGTTTTTACATCCAAAGAACAAACTATGAGGATTCTTAGATTCTTACCTAATATATGGAGAGGAACTTCTATATCCATTAGATAATCATGTGACATAAAAAAACTTCCAATAAAATAACTCATCGGAAAATTGATGATGTACAAAGAAGAGTTGAAAGTCAATTAGAAAGAATAAGATGAACATAAGAGAAAACATGTAGCGTTGAAGACTACTACCTCTAAGAATAAAGAAAAAGAGAAGATTCTGGCCTATATTGAATGCTCCTACAATGATGAATCAACATCAAATTGTGATTAATAGATGGATCAGATGGATAGAAGATTAAATAAATTATATAGGTAGAAGAAGTTATTCAAGAATTCCAATTATAAAGGAATATATGAGAACAAGGGAAACTAAAAGAAGTACTGGAAAAGAAATGAAAAATTCAAGGATATTTTCTACTGTTAATGTAAGAGGAGAGGATATGTCAAAACTGACTATCCAAAATTAAAATAAAAAAAGAAGTATGAAAAAAGACAAGAAGTAAAAAAAATATATGGAGTCCACCTGGATTGCCTCTGAATATATCTCTAGTGAATCAAGATCATCTCATGATGCAAGATATGACAAGGAAAATATGCCTTTTATGACAAACACATTTGATATAACATTAGATTATCTTGTACATAATTACTGCTATTATGGAGATAAAAGTGATACTAAAAATATTAAAAGCGATGAACTATTTGAATACTATAAAATGATTGAATATGAATGCAATAAATTGAAATTTAAATACAAATCATTAAAGAAACACCATGCTCTCATAGTAAATATTAAGTCTAAACTTACTACTAAAATGGAAAAGAATTATCAACTGCACAAAGAAAAAAGTGAAATAAAAATGTCTAATAAGAAATTGATGTAAGATCTATAAATGTTTAAAAATGGTAAAAATACCCTTACTCAAATTCCTGGTAAAAATATAGCTCCTACGTATGCTTCTGGTTTGGGATATCAGCATGAATAGAGAAACCTTTCTAAAACAAATTTTGTATCTAAATCTGGAAAATCTATTTTTCTACCTGAATCTGAAAACTCTGGTACAAATTCTAATTCTGGAATATATTTTATTACCTCTAGTTTTATTAGAAAATATAGATTATATTTTTCAAATATGTTTCATAATTCTTATAATAAACCCATGAAGAAAAATATGGGTACATAAAGCACTCATTACTGATGTAACAAGACCAAAACAAATCTAGATACCCACTTTTTTGTCTGATTATTTTGTAGGAAAGATATCTGCAGAGCTCATGCAAGAGTCAGTGGTACTTGGACTGTTGATGTTCAAGAAGTATGATAAGAGACTATTCATGCTTGAAAAACCTAATCAATATTTAGTGTGTATATGTTACTTTTGGTGAAAATGCTAAAGGAGAAATAATTGTCTTAGGCCAGATTGGTAACTGTTACTTTGTTTTAATTTCTAAATTACTTTTTGTTGATGGATTGAAATATAATATAATTATTATTTCAAACTTATTTGATGATTTATTTCATAATAAATTTTAAAATGATGATTTCAATGATTTTTACTCAAAAAATGAATTTGTATTTTCTTTTTTCAGAAATGAAAAATGTATATGCTGGTAACATAGATTCTTTAGTTTCTCAAATTTTTTCATGCTTATGTTCCTTTCATAAAGAGTCATGGATTTGGAATATTATGTTAGGAAACATTAATGTACACTCTCTAGGAAATATTACTAGAAAAGGACAAGTCAAGGATCTACCCAAACTTGAGTTTTCAAATGACAAATTCTGTACTCCATTTCAAAAGGGTAAACAACACCAGATATATTTCAAATAAAAGAACGATGTTTCATCTTCTAAAACTTTGGAGTTGGTTCCCATGACTTGTTTGGACCCTCCTGAGTTTCAATAATTAATAGAATGAATTATGTGTATGTTCTTTTAGTTTCTCTTTCTAGACACACTTGAACTTATTTCTTAGCTCACAAAAGTGAAGCATGTACTTACTTCACCAAGAATGATAAAAAAAATATAAAATCTATGTGGACAAAGATTCAAATCCTTAAGAAGTTATCATGGTCGTGAGTTTCAAAATCAAGACATTGAATCATTTTTCTCACACAATGGATATAGTCATAACTTCTATTCCCCTATAACATCTCATCAAAATGGTGTTGTGGATAAAAGAAATAGAAATTTATAAGAGATTAACCTAAAAATTATTAACTAATATGATCTACCTGTTTACTTTTGGGTTGAGGCTGTGAATACAAATTTACACATAATTAATAGAGTTTTAATTAGACCTATCCTCAAGAATACTCTTTATGAGTTGTGGAACAATAGAAAACCCCAAGTTAGTTACTTGATTGTTTTTTGGTTTCAAAGTATATATCCTTAATAAAAAGGATTATGTTGAAAAATTTACATCCAAGTGTGACGAAGGAATCTTCCTAGGATACTTGACCTCTAGTATAACCTATAGAGTCTTTAATAAAAGAAAACAGTGTGTGGAAGAATATGTGCATATCAAATTTGATGAAACAGGTCCACATGAACCTATGACCCAACTATAAATCCTTGAAGAGGATGTGAGAAATATAGACATAAATGAAAAATCATGTAATCACCTTGTCAAGAAATATGTTAAATCAAATAGTTATGGAAATTATTTAGACTTCTGACATGATGAACCAAAACCTTTAGATGAACCTTAAATTACAAGACCTTATTTTTCTAGACCAACTAGAACCCTCAAAAACTATCACTAATATTTTGTTGTTGGAGACTTAGATAAAGGGATACAACCTAGAGTGTCTCTTAGAAACCAGGTTGAACATCATACCTTTTTTCATACCTTGAACCAAAAAAAATTAATGATGTAGTTAAAGATGAATTTTGGGTGACAAATATGCAAGAATAAATTAATCAATTTGAAAGAAATAATATTTAGAAACTTGTGGATTTACCCAATGACACCTTGAGCATTGGAACTATGTGGATGTTTAAGAACAAAGTAGATGAATATGGTAATATTGTTAGAAATAAATCTTCATTGGTTTCACAATGTTATATTCAAGAACAAGGCATTGACTATGAAGAAATTTTTTCACCTATTTCTAGATTTGAGGCCTTTAGAATCCTTCTTTCTTATGATGCCCATATTAATGTCAAGGTTTATAAAATGGATGTTAAAAGTGAATTATTAATAGGTTATATAGTTGACAATGTTTTTTTGAAAAATATAATGTTTTTATGAAACCTTAATTCCAAAATAATTTTTCAAATTATTAAAAGCTTTATATGGGTTTAAACATGCTCTAAGAGCTTAATAGAATAAGTAATTTTCTCATTACAAAAGGTTTTACAAAAAGAAATTGTTGATCGTAATCTTTTTAGAAAATTTATTTTCTAAATATATTTATGTAGTTCAAATTTATATGGATGATATATTTTTTGGATCTTTAAAAAATTAGTTAGGTATAGAATTTTCTAAAATGAAGCAAAGTGATATTGAAATGAGTTTGATGGGTGAACTCAAATTTTTTCTTGAATTTCAGATTTTTTAAAATTAAAGAAGGTATCATTTTAAACCATAGTAAATACAAAAAATAGCTTTTAAAAATTTATGAATTTAATATCATTAAATGTAGTGACACTCCAACGAGCACATATTGAAAGTTAGATCTTGATGTAGATGGTAAATCTAATTAACAAACCACTTATAGAGTAATGATTGCAAGTTTTCAATACATGATTCGTAGTAGGAGAGATATAATGTTTAGTGTGTGTATGTGTGCCCATTTTCAAGATAACCCCAAATAATCTCACTTAAATTCTGTTAAAAGAATCTCCAAATACCTCAAACATACTATCAATTTAGGTTTGCTTTACCCTAAAATAAAATAACTTGATATAGTGAGTTATTCTGATACTAATTTTGGTAGAGTAATTATAGATAGAAAGAGGACTTTTGGAACCTTCCAGCTTTTGGAAATTTTTTGGTTTCATGGTGTGGTAAGAAACAAAATTTTGTTGAATCATCTACTACTGAAGTAGAATACATAGATTTTGGTAGTTTCGTTTCTCAGATTTTGTGGATGAAACACAATATTCTAGACTATGGATATCAATTTATCCATGTACCTATAAATTGTTACAATACAAGTGATTTTAACAATTATAAGAATCCATTTTCACATTTGAGAACAATAAATATAAATGTAAGACATCACTTTTTGGGAGATCATTATGAAAAGCGTGATATCAATTTAGAATTTATTGGCACTGAATATCAGCTTGCTGACATATTCACTAATCCATTGAACTATGAAAGAATTAATTATATCAAACATGAGCTTGGAATGATTAATCTATAAGTGTCTTATTGTCTTTCTCCTTTGTAAGAAAAAAGAATATTTATCATGCTGATAGTGCCATGCTTACAATTTAATGCCGACACAGTCATGTTGACACTATACGACCGACAACTTCATCCCAACACTATCATCCCAACACGGTCATGCCGACAATGTCATGCCGACACTGTCATGATGACACTGTCATGCCGACACTCTCATGATGACACTATCATGCCGACACTGCAATGTCGACTCTATAATGCCGAAATTGCCTTGCTGAAATTTTCATACTGAAAATTTCAAGATGAAACTCTCATGATGACACCACTATCATGAAAATAAAATTTTCATGCTGACACCGATGAGAAAATATTTTAAATGTTTTTTGTTTTTTACCAAAATGACATTATTTTGTTTTTTTATGGAACTATATTTGTGATTTCACAATTTTCACTCTATTTAAGACCTAAATGATATAAAATCAAATTTTTCCACACTACTACTTACTTTGAGAATGTTTTTACTCACTATACCCTCGATATTTCAGATTATAGCCTTCAACAAATCTCTAAAAATTGTAAAGGTGAAGCACCCTACCTAAGGATACTCTGATAAGTCACCTAATAGATAGAAGAAGAAAAGAGGGTCCATTGAATCTTATGGTCTATTAAATCAAGCACAAGCCAATCATATAGTAACTCTAGAAATAATAGATGTTTTCAGAATGGAAATTGGAGAGAAAGTCACTACTACTGAAAGTTTTACACAATTGGGGATGGATTAAGTGGTCTTATGAGAATGGAATGAAATATTATCTGAAGCTATTGCATTAGTTCTACATGAATTTTGAATTTATTTTGGAATTAAGTGAGGTATATTGGATAAAATCATTGGTAAAAGGAAAGAGGTTTTATTTCACTTCAAAGTAGTGGGTCGAATGTCTAAAATTTCATCCTAAAAAATCTTTGATAACTATCAAGGTACTCCTCCACCTAAAAGTGATATTTTCAGCCTTGGGATGGATTTGAATGAACTTAATGACAATGGAGAGCCTCACAGATTGGTTGTTTCTGGGCATCTTGGATAGTCCAAAATCTTGTTTATGTTCATCCATTGCCAAATTTGTCCCAGGAAAGGTTTCCTTTCTTCTTGGATGTACCAGGAGGTCGACCTCGTTTATTCAATAAATAATGGAGGTATGGTGAATGTTTTCAAGTATTTAATGGTTCACATAGGTGAGATGATAAACCCTACTTTAAGACAAATTCTTTGTTTTACACTAGAATGATATCTGCTATGTTGAGTGAAAAGAGATGTGTGGATGAAATTGATGAAATTATATCAGAATGTAGTGAATTTTTATTTAATAAGGCTATTTTCTGAAGAATATAAATTTATTGGAATCCATGGAATATAATGTGGGTTGGTGATGAAGAAAAATATTATGAAAAATTCAATCTTGTGGATCACCCAACCAGACCATGATATACAAGGGACCGTAGTTTGGGTCCAAATGAAGAAGGATCTTACTCTAATGAGCAAGGAGGTGTGGAAGCTAGAGATAATAGGGAATGCTATCTTTTTGATGATATGAGTGATCCTGATGTTTTTGTAAGTACTCATAAGGTAACCTACGGACAAACTAGCCCACCACTATTCATACCTTCAAAATAATCAATTTTAAGGGACGATGAAGATGATGAGGAAGTAGTTCGGATGAAGAAAAAGAAGAACATGATCAAAGAGAAGAAGTAAAGGTAGATTGTTTGGGAAATGATACATAAGAGAAAGAATATGAAGAATATTAAGGAGTGAAAAAAGTGGAAGAAGAGGAAGAATAGGAAGAATAGGAAGAAGATGAAGAAGAGGAAGAATAGTAATGAGTTGAAGAAAATGGTGATAGAGGTGATGTTGGACATGATCATGCTAATAGTGGTGGCGATGATTTTAGTGGAGATGGAGAAGATGAAAGTGTTGAGGTGGATGATCCTATGGAAAATTAAATAAAACAAGAGTTGGTACCAGATCCTCATGCTGTGCATTTAAGGAAAGGACATTGAAATAAGGTGGAGCAAGCTACAACAAGGCTGACACTGAGGGGGTTCCTTCATAGAAGAACGTAAGGATTGATTCCCTTACTATAAGAGTTTCCTCTATTATATATAAGTGGTAAGAAAACCCTTTATATGTTATTATTGGAATATATTGTGATTTAGATGAGGAGGAAATAATTGTTGCACTAGTTAGTTAGGTTTCTCAGGACTTAGTGGTTGAAACATCTCTAGTAGAAGCACCAACATCTGACTCTACACCTGTGCTGCCTAATGTTCCCAATGACTATGTCACTAAGGACATATTGGAATCATTAAAGATAGAAATATATTCATCAGTAAGATATTCCATACATCTCATATGAGATATGATATTGATGAAGCTAGGAGAGAAAACAAAGAGTTAACTAATAACTTGAAAGCTATCTAGTCTATGGTTGAAGGTGTAAGGAAAACTAGGACTTCAAGTTCTAATCATTCCTCAGCAAGAGGATATCAAGATTATGTTGTTTAAGTCTCAGATATAGTGATAAAGTAAATTCAACCATATTTGATTACAACTGTAGAAACTATTATGGAAAACACCACCAATCCTGAGGATGAGATGAGGAAGCTAACTACTGACGTCAATTCTATAACCACTAAATACAAGACTATAATGGATAGTGTCATGGGAGGACGAAAATATATTGTATCTCATATTAATGTTCCTAATTTATTCAATCAGGGAAAGTAAGTAAAGAAAATTTTTCTATCTACTTCATCCTCAACTACTTCTGCACACTCCATAGATTTAGAAGCTGTCAAAGCTGCTGTTAGGGAAGAGTTGAAATCAATTCTAAGTGCTACAGATTCAGAAACACTTACAAAACATTAAAATTATATCTTCCATGTGCAAGAAATGGTTAGGATTTATACCAAGTGATCCTTTAAGGCTTCCTAATAGCTTCCCAAGAAATTCAATCAGTATTTTCAGAAGATATATACTAAGCATCAGCTCACCAGCCACTCCAAATACACAGTAGAAAATATTAGATTAACTCATGTGACTATTTCCATTAAAGAACAAGTTCAAAAACTGATGTATTTAACTAAACTCCAAGATAAATTTATGGAGAACAAGGATGACATCAAAAAATCAATGAAGTATGGAGGAGAAATCATTGAGGACTTTATCAGGCATCTAAAACCATACCTCCATATTTAGAGTGAATCCATAGTTATTGGAGCTACGACACTTATTCACTCTACTCCACCAATGACTTCCAGTCCAATGTCAGTTACTCAAGCCTTGACCTAAATCTAGCCAGTTATAACAAAACAAACTCACCCTTGGGTGTTATCCCATCACAAATTGAGTCTGGAACCATCTGTTCCAACATGAATTCTTTTACATCTGCAGAAGATCCATTAAGATGCTCATGTTTCTCATCCCCCACCTATTGAACCTACCATTGATCCATATGATATTGTGAAATTACCCCTTGACCCTAAAAATTAGTGTTGAGATATACTTTTCTTATTAGGATGAATGCTTGTAATCTTTGTATTTCAGTTTAATTTGATTATGACTGACAATTCAATGTTTACGCTTTTATGTTGTATTTTTGGATTTTCTACTTTTTGGTAATCAAAAAAGGGGTAGAACATTATTAAGGATAATAAATGCATTCTTATTTACTTAAAAATTGGATAAATTGATGTATTATTATTCAATTTTTATTTTACTCTGATACAATTTACTTTCCATAATTATTTTTTTGATACTATTCATCTTTATGGGGGATAATAATCAGATTTTTTATTTTAATTATTCTCTAATGGTGCTTAATAATGACATGATTTGGGATGGTCAAAAAGGGCGAGATTGTTGTCCCATAGGATATTATTGGACACTCTCTCTAACAATAATGGTCTAAATTATCACAAATTATGCCATATATTATAACATATCTTCTACTTCATTGTCACAAATCCTATCCTAATCACAAGTCACATATATTACCTCGTGATAGATCCAAAATCATGTCAAATGCCATCTAGTATATCATATCATATCAATCATATAACAAGTTATGTTTGATTAAGTATAAACATGATTATAATAAGTTATCTATGTGTAATTATGGGTATTAACACGTTCTAACATTCAGTTACGATAAGATAGACATAAAAAATAAAATTATCTAAGTATGAGTTATTGAAACTGATAGAAGAACTGAGAAAATGATAGACAAATGACGCACCAATGTGTGGAGTCGCGGACTGATGTCTCACTGAATAATGAGTCACCCACCATTGTATCACTGACCGGGCGACTCACAGACTGCTGTCTCAATAACAAGACGACTCGCCGAACGATGTCTCACCAAAAAGATGACTCACCGATATAAGAGTCACTGACAGAGTGTTTAAATTTTCATTTATTAAACTTCTTTCTAAAAGTCATATTTCAGTCCTTTAATTATACTGACATATTTACTAATCTTTTGTAGGACATCTAGTAGAAAATTTTAGGTAAGATGTACTTATGCACGTGGAAAGATCAAGCTCTCTGTTAGCCCTCAAGAATAATTTTTTTTTGAAGACATAATCTAAAAAGGTGTGTGGCATGCCGATGTGAGACACATTAAAAAGAACATATGAAACTTTAATTCACCCACTATGAACTCAAGAACTGAAATAAGTACACACGGTGAAATCTCAATCAAGATGTGCCTCAAATTGGAAAACTACATCAGAATATCGAAGAAGAAGAAGAGTATACCTGTAGAACCATACTTGTACCTAGAAGCCATAACATGACACTCTGTTTTTTTTCAACTTCCAAAAGAGGACTCAAACCTCATCTCAGCAAAATTTGAAGAGTCTATAGCTTCATCTCAAGACACATAGAGCCTTCTAAATTCATTGTCATATTTATTTACCCTATTGTGTGTATTTTTCCATACTCTTGAGTAGTGTGTGTATCGGTCTGTAAAGAACACTATATATTTGGTATCAAACTGAATAATTCAAGATATACTCCCACTCATACCTTATTAAAAAAATTTACCATCATAGATAAGTGAGGAAGAGGTCATTGTGTGACCCAGTATGGTTGTACCCACAAAGAACTGTGGTAGATGTCTTATGACCTAGAAATCTTGTGTGTTGTTGTGATCCCTGATCCAGTGTGTGGATCAAACTATTTATTAATTTAATCTTTTTGGTGGAAATTTATCATGAAGTGGATATGATTAGGTCGCTTTTGGAGACTTAACCACTTGATTCATTTCTTCAGTGCTTTTACTTTTATGTTTACTATGTTTTGTAACATATTTCATAAATCTAAATTGAACTTTGATAATTATATTTAGAAAGTTTTTATAATAGTATTGAATCAATAGGTTAGTTTCAAAAAATTTATTCATTATCAAATATATATAATAGAGAAATAATCACTCTTCTGAGAAATTAATTTAATAGTCAAGATGTTATAAATTAACTACTTGCTACCTGGTCAATTTAATTTTAAATTATGGGGAATTTCAAATAATACCTTTTAACATAAATTTTTATTGATACTCAATTCATACCCCCCTATTTAATCCTCTACTCCGACTAACATCCTAGAAAATATAGCATATCAATACTTCTTTTTTCTCTATACCAAAAGATGGAATATACTAGAAATATATTGTGGAATTGATAATTAATGATTTTTTTATATTCTTTTAGCTCACTATGTTCCCATTAAGGAATAATAAATGTCTTGATTATGATTATACTATGGAATTGATTATTATAGATTGTTTTAACATCTATCCAATGTATCACTCCTAGCCCTTCTTGATATCGCCACACAATTATCAAATAATAATCAATATCAAGTCTATTAAAAAAATATATCATACATGATAAACCCAATTACCAAAGTATAAATTATTCTACCAATTATTTCCATATCTTAAAGTATATATGTACACTTATTCTTAGATAGATGCATTTGATATAAAATTCACAAAAATAATCCCTTGGATTATTCAGTTTTTGAGCTTTTCAATACTTTTCAATATATATAATTTGGGTTAGTCTAAGTAGAATCTTAAATTTATTTATGTATATCTTCATCCCTAGAATATATGTTTCTTCACCCAATTCTTAAATGGGTATGTATTTATTTTACTAAATATAAATAATCTTCAAGACCAATAAACCATTTCCTATTAATAAAAATTTGTAAACACATATCATTATGCAAATAATAGAACTCCCACAAACATTCTTGTAGATACATGGATCACATTCATTCTTTATGAAATAAAATTATCTTATGGACTCATAAAAAATATTCCATAATCTTTATGATTTCTATAATATATAAATGGATCTATATAACTTTCATATTTTATCTATATCCTTTATTATTAAAAATCTTATATTTTTGTCTTAAAGTTATATTTTACAGGATTCCCATTTAAAAAAGTGGTTAATAAATCTATCTTCAAAACTTAATAATCATGTAATGACACTATGATAATAAGAATTCAAAAGGATTTTAGAATTTAAAATAGTTAAATGGGATGATTATAATCAATACCATGAGGTTTTTAAAACCATTAACAACCAATTTAGCCTTATATGTATAAGGATTCATCTTTTAAAATATGAATTTTAGTATATTTTGAAAATAATTGATATTTTTTATATTCCCAAATATCATTAAGGTTTAGAGGTTTAAATAGTTATGTCATAACCCTTATATAAGAAACCAATATACTACAGAGTGGACACATCTATGCCGTTTTAATTTTTCCCATAAAAAAATATTTTAAAAATAAACGTGTTTTTATTTTATAAAA
Organism: Viscum album; assembly: GCA_963277665.1. Classification (NCBI taxonomy): domain Eukaryota; kingdom Viridiplantae; phylum Streptophyta; class Magnoliopsida; order Santalales; family Viscaceae; genus Viscum; species Viscum album. The sequence continues at coordinate 293,034,590 of OY728131.1, read as the reverse complement.
ATTATTCATTTCATTAAACTTGACTAATTATTTTTTAATACCCATCCTTAAATTGAGTGTTTTTTAAAACTCTCTATGAGAACAAATATCTCAGTAATGGATTTAAAAAATAGGTTTATGAGCCCATTTTAAAACCATGATATTAAAAACCGAGTTTTCCTTTTATATAATAAGCGTTGAGATCAAATAATCATTTACATAAATTTTAAAACAGTTTTTATACTCAATATTTATCAAAAAGTATAATAAATAAAATGTAATGGAAAAATCATAATCAAAATCATTTATTAAAAACACATGAACCCAAGTGAACATTTCTATAAAAACATACCACTTTTACAAAAAAAAAGAATAATCGTTGACTACTATTTTAAATAAACAATTTAAAATAAAAATCACGAGATAATATAGATAATTCATTTACATTTTTTGGGACATCATTTTCATAGATCCCTTATAGAAACCTTACAAATTTGAATGAAAATAAAATGGAATTCTAATATAATTACCTAATATATTGGAGCACTATTTAGGAACACTAATCTCATAAGTTATATCGGTTTTACCCATCATCATGAGCTATATCATACTCACCTATAATAATAAACAATTTACATATACCATATCATGAATGAAACATTTTAATTTTCAACAACTTCATTATAAAACCCTATAATAAACTATTTTGAACCCATATGAAAAACACTTTCAGATATCGAAATACATATTCCTTTTAAAATCCTGTCTTCAATACCAAAATATCTAGAATAAAGAGAAATGTGTTTCTTGTTAAAATAAAAAAATGAATTCAGATAAATGAATCTAGACATCAAATAATGGTTATAGTGATCAGAAAAGTTGGAACTGTATAAATTAAAATAGAAAATACCTTTTGTATTTTGTAAAGATAGTCAATTTTGTTTTAAAAATATTCCTTTTGAAATATTTTTCTATAAATTCAAAAGATACAAAAAATTTCTTTTATATAATTTGATGGACATATAAAAAAATCCATAAATTAAATTTTAAAAATATGGACATGGATGAAAAAAAGTTGGAAGGGACACATTAGTTGAGGATTTTTAAAAGAAATCCCTTACGTTGAGTCTGACTCATCATATATATTATTTGTTCACAAAAATAATAAAATTATATTAATTATTTACTTCATTAAATAATATTTTTTTGTTTATTATTACTTTTATTTTATTTATTTAATTTTCATATCCAATTAATTAATTTATTTGGTTCATGTTGAACGTGTTGAAGATATTCGACTCATATTTCAAAAAATTGATTCCATAGGTTAACAATGGTCAAAGATATAATTAGTAATCAGTCTCTAAAATAATAATCACAAAATTCTAATAATTTTTTTACATTAATTATATTTTAACAATAAATTTTAAAATATGGTAATGAAAAATGAACCATGTTACAATCATGGAGATGATATGTCATACGTACGCATGAGTAAAACTTCCATTTTTCAATGATCATTATGAAAATAAGGTAAGTATCATTTTATCATTTAAAAATAGTAACCGAATCATTAATAAAATATTATTTATTTAAATACACATATATATTCCATCAAAGGGATGTAATGATGAAAAATTAATCACATCAATTAATGGTGGTGGTAGTAGACATTTATGTACACATGAAGTTATAATTTTAAGTTATCTTATGAGAATAATAAATATGAAATTAAGATAATATTTGTAAATTATATCCATAATTGAAACCAGGTATGAGTTATAGTGATGGAAAATTAATTACATCGAGTTACAATGTGCTAGTACCTCATTCATACAAATGATAACTTAATTTCTAATTCGATGGAATTGTGGATGGATATATGTTATAGAATAAAAATTATCTCAGTATATGTAGAGTTTTTTTCATGGTAGAAGAATATTTGAATGAGATGGAAGAACATATTAGAAAACTATTGGTTAATATTTATACCATTTCATCAGAAAACCTCTCAAGGTTTACACCAAAAGCTTCCCTAGTATGTTTTTTTCATAAAAGGATTCTAGGATGTAGTGTGGAATGTAAGGAAAGAATTTCAACATGTCCTGGAGGAGAAAAAATTCCTTTGAAGTGTGATGACAAGATAATATGAGGTTCCATTTTATATGTGTGGGGATGTGAACTCTTATAATTACTTAATGTATTATATTAATATAAATTAATTTTCATGTAAAAATGGATCAACACTAATTTCATTAGAATATAGGATAAGAATGGGTCTAACCCGATTGATCCAATAAAATTTATCCATATTTAGGTGGTTTTTTGGCTTAATCTTTTTGTTATAATCCCTCGTTCTCCCATTTGATGATTATTGTGATGGATTTTTTTTCTATTATGGGGTCAATAGAATGAAAATCAAATTAAAGTCCATAAATGGACCATGTTTAACAAAATAAACCCTATCCAATTAACTTTGATGAAGATAATAATTCTATAAATTTGAAATTATTTTGTAAAACATTATTTTTTATAATATATCATTAATGTCAATTTTGGTACTATTTCTTTAATTTTATTTTGAAAATACTTCGAAATAAAAGGAATATTAATATAATACTTTAAAAGGTCCATAACATGTTATATTTGTCTAACAATTTCATTAAACATAATAATTATTTAAATTTATATTACTTTTAATATATTTAAAATATTTTATTTTATTTTTTTGTTAATTGAATAACTACCGCGTTAGCAACACGTAAGTTCATAAGGTAATTATATCATTAATAAAAATTATAAAAAAATTAGCATTAAAAAAAATTCAATTTTTAAAGTAAAAATTTATTACTGAACGTAGTCTATGTTTATCCCTATATCACAAATTTAAAGATAATAAACTGAAGAGAATGAAATTTTGACATTTCTTTATATAAAATAATATAATGGTCAAAATAATTTCCAAATTGAACAAATCATATTTTAGTCATTTGGATGTTTATGGATGAGATATAATCATCCGATAAAATATAGGAAAGTGTTAGGGTCATTTTTTAGTACTTATCATATTATTTCAATACAAAATTAATATGTCTACCCTTACTTCCATGATATAAATTTATAAAGGTTACTATTCACAATGATAAAAAAAATGTGACATATTTATGGAATTTTTAACTCTTTATTAAAAATAAAAAATCAATTTTTTATGATTAACAACATAGATGTGGCATAATTTAACATAATATAAAACTGAAAAGGAATGATGAAAAGGTATTTTCATAAAAATTAATTTTTAAGTAAAAATTTTTTTTAATAAATTTTAGTATAAAATTTATATCAAAAACCATATTTGGATAATTTTTTTCATAAAAAAAGAAATAATTAAATATTAAAAATAATCCAAAATTTAATTTGAATTTGTAAATTCATTAAAATAAAATACAGTTTTAAATAAAAGTTGGTATTTTCACTATTTGAGGAAAAAACAATCTTTTTCTGAAAATTATCAAAAAATTATACAAAGTTAAATTTTATATGATAATATAAAAAATAAAGTTCATGTTATCAAATTGAAATTCTATAATTTTGATTTTAATATTTTAAAGAAAACCATATAATACAGTGAAACCCAATTTAGGTAAGAATTAATATTTTCTTCCTTTTAACTAAAAAAATACACAATAATTTTATAATAAATATAATTATATAAAATCTAAATAGTAAATATTAAAATTAAATGAAAATGATTTATCTTGAAATTATATAGGATGTTAATTTTTTTCCCATTTTTAAAATTGCATCTTTGTAACTATATTCACTTATTAAACAAGTGTGGATATCTTTCCCTCAAAGAATTTTTAGATTCCAAGGATTCTTCTTAAACCATATGCGATTTCCACAAAACCATAACCTAGTGAATTAGAATTTTACAAAAACCATTCTCTCTGTGGTCAAGAATCAAAACATGTTTCTCCCCAAAAGAAAGGATCTCTTTCGACTAAACTACTTTAGGTCTCAGAACATAACACTGATTCATCACATATTTTATTAACATTGAAACATAAAATACGTTATGTATCAATGATACAATAATAGGAAAGTAAACTGAGTAGAAAACTGATCTAAATTTACCTTATATATCATAATAATCAAGACACCATGGTACTAGTTTCCAAATTGTACCAAAACACATAATTTTTTTATGGAGACCCTTTAAAAAATGATCACATACCTTGAAAGAATCAACTTTCATCCAATTATCTAATTAGATTTTCTTCTTGATCGATGCCATCCTCACATTTTTTAATAAATCACCTCAACCATCTTAGAAATTTACTATACTAAGTCTTTTACCATCAACATAATTTCTCAAACATCATCCCAGAAAACTGGAGTTTAACTCTAATTGTTGTATAATTCCTCAAAATGTTCCATATATATACTGGAATGAAAACATTTATTATAATAAAAATGAATAAATGAAGGATGTTGATCCTAAATTCCCTAGTAATACATTGAAAAATTATGAATCATGTATTATGATGCATTGATTTTGAACTCTAACTATCCATTATATTAAGGATGAATGGATACTATAATATTTGATTTTGTACAAAATAAATTCTAATTACCTTTAAAAAAATTAAAATAGAACTTCAGATAAAGGTTAGGTACGATATATATAGAAAATAAATGTATCCTAACTATATCACTAAGGAAAATTATATAATGTTTATATAAAAAAACTATATCTTAAAGAGTTGGGAAATGAATAAATTTATTTTATTGTTAAATAATTACCATCTCACATTATTACCTTGATATGTATTAATCCCACTATAAAATCCAAGGACATATTTTACTTATTCAATTATAGCACTAGAAAATGCTGGAGCATCATATTCCATAATTTTAATTATTCTTTATCCTTTTGAAAAGTCAAATATTCCATGGTACAATAAGAAATATATCTTTTGATTCCATCCCACCAATAATACCCCTGATGGTCTCTGTGCATTTTAATACTTCCAGGACGAATGCAATACATTGAATTATAAGATTCAATCAAATTTTATCTCATCAATTATGAATCAAAAGGCATAAAGAACCTTATTTTAAAATCATATATAAAAAAATTCATCAAAATTAAAATTTAAAAACTAACCCTTATTAGTAGATTTTATCTTTTCTTATAAATCAGGATCCACTTATCGAGCATGCTAAATTATTTCTAAAAAAGCTGATTGTACTAACACTTTCACAAAAGTAGATGAATTTCCTACATCCATAAATTCTAGTGGAAAATTAGTCAAATCATTAACTAAAATTTATGGTTCCAAACATACCATAGTTAATGAAGCACTATTTTACTAAATCAAATCATCAGCTACTTTGTTTTATTTTCCAAGATAATAATGAATTATGTAGTCATAATATTTTATCTATTCCAACCATCTTCTCTACCTAATTTTCAACTCATTATTAGTAAATACATACTTTAAACTTTTTGGGTCATTATATATTTCACATTTTCACCTATATAACTCATGCATCCAATTTTTCAAAACAAAAAACCATAACTACTACTTCAGGATCATGTGTATGATAATTTAACTACTGAGGTTTCAGTTTCTATGAATCATGTGACTAATTACTTGAAAATCAAAACACAACCACATCCCCTCAAAGAAGGTTTACTATAAATGATATAATCACCATATCTTGAGGGAAGGAAAAAAATGGAGCATTAACCAATCATATTTTTATTTCCTAAAAACATCATCAAAATCTTTTGGGAAAGTTAATTATTATCCTTTTTTAGTTAACTTAGTTAGTTGACTAGAAAATAGATCAATGTTTTCAATAAACCTTCAATAGTAACCTAGTAAATCAAGAAAAATATGAATCTTTATGATTTTTTTGGTCTTTTACATTCTTCAAAAACATTATTTTAATCAAGGTCAATATTTATTTCATTTTAGAAATAGTATGTCTAGGAAAATAAATTTGTTTCAACCAAGATTCATAATTACCAAATTTTCCATATAGTATATTTTATTTTATGGTTTTCGAAACTGTTCTATTATGTCATTCATGATACTCTTGAATTTAAGAATACACCATTACATAATAAATAAACAAAACTAAAATCATATTTTAATAGTCATTAAAAACTCTATTAATAATATCCATAAATATTGATGGTTTATTAGACAACCCAAATGGTATGACTACAATCTTAGAGTATCCATCTATATATGAAATAAAATCTTCAAAAGATGTTTCTCGTTCACCTTCAACAGATGATACCCTGAATTGAGATTATTATTTGGAAAATAATTTGGTCTATAGAGCTAATCAAAAAATAATTGATATGTGGTAAAAGATACTTCTTCATAAAAATTATATGATTCAAGGATCTATAGTCATTACAAAGTCTCAACAAACTATATTTATGTTTTAAAAAATAAAACTCAATAACTCTAAGATGAAGTTATAAGATGAATGGAACCTTTATCTTGTAATTACTATAACAGAATGTTCAGTTCCTAATATTCAAGTTTAGCCATTTAATGAGGGTATTTTGACATAGTCTTAGCATTACAAACTAATTGAAAACTAAATTTAACTGACCGATAAAGCCTAATAATATAAAATACATCAAGAAATAGATTCAAATATTCATTAACTTCTACCACATTAATATTTTTAATAGATACTTTCTTTTTAGCAACATTTTCTAAGAATATTTCAATACCATCCCAAATTAATTTCAAAGTTTCTTGGTAGGTTATACAAGGTATAAAATCATTGAAAAAAAAATTCTTGTATATTTAATCAATCATTGGATGATAATCTAAAATCCCTTCCATACCTAAAATAATATAATACTCCACTAGGGGTAGTTAGAAAATATTTACAGGAAAGACCATCCCACTAACAACTATATGAATATTCTTATAAATAATGGTTATTTTAATGTTTCAACTTGGATTTTTCACAAAAAGGTATATCTTCTTTTCTGGATGTTATATTCCCAATTTACATGATAATTTATTATAAATGAAGAAATATAATGATCGAATGTCAAAAAAAGTATAGGAATAATTTTAATAGACAATTAATATTTTTATAACCACTTCATTAGATATCCCAACATTAATCATATTCAATGAAAATTATTTTTCTACACCTTTTTTCATTCAATCTTGATGATTTACACATGATTAACTAAATTTGGTCATATGTTAGTATAACTACACAACTCTATACAATTAAATAATATTTCCATAAACTTTTAATTATTTATATAATCATTTTCTTTTTAGTCAAGGGCCACATGTCCATAATAACAACATAAAAAACACTTCGTTGATTTTATGAAAAATTCTACTAGATTGTTTTAACACTCTTATCATAAGATATGCACATGATTTTCTTACATCCATATTGATTTGATCGATTGTTCACCATTTCCTATAATCTAGATATTTTTTTATTCTTGATTTACTAGGATACTAGTCATCAATAAAATCCATTTCCATAATATTGACCCTTCAAAAAGGATTATCAGAACATTTGAATTCATGGGAAGCCAATTCCCTTAAATATTTTGGATTAAATCCAGAGTAATATCTATTAATTTTAATATCAAGTGCCTGAATAGAATATGGTATATAACCCTATAAAATTATCATAATTTTTATCTATTGAATCTATGTGCCTTTATCTCAAATAAAAGAATGGTTTTTCCATGAAAATTATGATAGACTTAGGAAAGTACCTGTCAAGTATAGTATTATTAAATTTATCTCACTCTAAGGAATTAAACACATGTTCTTATTAGGTATTATTAATCTTAGACCACAATCGATCAAATTTACCTTCAAAATTTTAATAAGAGTCACCTTTTTACATTATAAACGTCCAATGAATTCAAATATTATTTCTAGAGCATTGATCCATCCTTTGGTCACCACTGGATATTATGTTCCACAAAATGAAGAAGGGTTCTTTTTTGTAAATTTTCCACTATCGTCATATCCCTATATAATGATCATGGGGTATCTCTTGCATTCATACCACCCCCATTTATATCATAGTTAAATCGGTCCATTACTACAAAACAATGATGCATTATAATCCCAATAAATCCCGGATTATAATTTAGAAGGATATCAGCCCTTCAGTGTTTTATTACTGTAGGGTTTATGTTTCCACTAGGGAAAAACATTTTGAATAATTTTTTTTTGAGGAATCAAAATGGTGGTCTTACAATGATATATCTTTTAAAACTAACCAAAAATTAAAATCTTTTAAGAGTATTCTATTAACATTATCCAAACCTATAATGTTTTATAGACCTTTATCTGATACCAATTATAACGACCATCCGTAAACAACACATATTCTAGTGTTTTAGATGAGATGTAATATCTTTATATTCTAGAATATCATTACACTTTGTATTTTTAGAGATTTATTTCACAACCCTTACATTATGAACCCATATATTACAAAGTGGTCACTTCTATTCCGTATCCATTATTCTGCTAAAATAAAAATTTTAAAATATATACAATTTATTTTATTGAAAAATATCCATGAATTTTAACATGAATTATTTTTTGTTCTATAATATCACTAAACCCTTTGAAAAACATTTTAAAATGATGGATGATCAAAATTAAATAAGAGAGGGGCATAGAAAAAAAAAATTATACATGTTAGTCCATTTTAAACTCATGAGATCAAAAAAGGAGTATTCCTTTAATATAATAATCTGTAAGCACAAATAATCATTTTTTGGAAATTAAATCATCTTTTCTGTCCAATTATATATATAAAATCAAATAAATAAAATAAAAAGGAAAGATAATAATCCACAAGGTTTCATAGAAAACATGAGATCCCATGAAAAGTATTTCTTAAAAAACAAATAGTTTTACCCAAAATGGAATAATAATTTCTTACCATATTTAATCAATGATTTAAATAAAAAATAATAATCATAAATTATAATTTCATTTATGTGACTTTGGATATCATCTTCATAGAATCCTTATAATCCTTGTAAATTAATGTAAAAATAAAGTCTACTTATAATATAATTACCCAATGCATTGGAGCACAATCTAGTTGCACCCATCATATAAGATATACCCTGATCACCCTTAATCAAGAATGATATAAGTATTAATAATCATAATAGAAAATTTATAAGTACCATATCAAGAATATAACATTTAAATCCTGAGATGTTTAGTCACAAAACCCTACAATTTGTTTTCAATCCAAATGAAAAACACTTCTGAATATAGAAATACCCTTTCCTTCAATTTTTTTAAAAATATTGAATAAAAGGAAAATATGGGTTTTATTTAAACAAAATGTAAACAATTACAAAGGAATCCAAATATGACATAATGGTTATGAAAACAAGAAACATTATTTTATATGTATACATTAAAATAGAACATTCCTTTTGTCTTTTGTAATTAAAGTAATGGGGTTTTGTAAAATTATTCATTTTAAAATATTTTATAATAAATTATAATGTGAAAACAATTTCCATTATAATTGTTTTATTTCTATATGAATTCATCCTTAAAATAAATTTTTTTAAAATATGGAATGGAAGAAGAATAGTTGGTTGGGAAACTTTGAATGTTAATTTTTAGAATAAAGACCCTTACATTGAATATGAATCATCACATACATTATTTATCATATAGAATAATAAAATTATGTTAATTATTTACTATATTATGAAACCTTTTAATATTTATTATTCATATTTTTATTCATTACTATGTTATATTGGAATACTCAATCAATTAGGGTGACATCAGAGATTTTAATGATATTAATCCCATATAACTATAATAGATTTGGTTGTTTGACTATGGTCAAATATGTCATTACTCCACTATCTCAGAAATAATTATAATTAAATAAATATAATTTTATACAACTTTAATATATTTAAAACCAAAAATAAAACTAAGTCGATGAAAAATGTACTACATTACAATCATGGGGATGATAGGTTATACACACAAATGAGTAATGTTTCAAATTTATAATGATCATTATGTAAAAAATATGTATTATTTTATCTTAAAAAATGATAATTATATAATTAATACCCTATTATTTCATTAAATATTGTTATATATGCCACCCATGTATGTGTTAATCAAAAATGTTTAACATCACTGGGTTGAGGTGGTAGTCCACATATACGCACAAATTAAGTTATCAATTTTCAATAAAGGAAAATTAATTATTGTAAGTGATATATTGTATTTTTAGAATATTAAATATGTTCTTAATATTATATTTATACCATAAATCAATAATTATAACTATCATTGGGATAAGGTGATGTAAAATGAATAACATTAATTTGTGAGACAGTAGTATTTTGTACACATGAACAATAGTTCTGTATACTATTTTATAGAATATGATATTGATATATGCTATTTCATTAACTTAATAACAGTAAATTATATAAAATATAAATGTTTAATTAATATTTATTAGTTTAATATTATTTTAAGTATTTGTAAGAACAAAATAAAATAAAATCATTTAGTTAGGATCTACAATGTTTCTTTAGAAAACATTTTAAGGTTAACACTAGAAGACACACTAGTATGGTTTTATGATCAAAAAAATGATTCTGGGATGTGGGTTGGGATTTAAGAATGATATTTATATATGTATTGGATAAAATAAAATGCTTTTGAAGTTTGAATAAAGAAGGATAATAGGTTCACATTTATATATTAGGGGAGGGGAACTCATGGAATTACATAACATATTAAAATATTATAAATGAATTTTTATGTCCAAATGGATAAAAACTAATTTATATCGAATATAAGATAATAGTGGGATAAATTTATTCATTAAATAAATTATTTATAAGTTTATATGACATTTTCACAATTACTGTTTTGTTTTAACCCTTGTTTAACCTTTTTATGAAAACAATGATAATAACGTTTTTCACTTTTTCGCGATCAATATATTTACTATAAAAATATAAAAGACCCAAAAATGGACCATGATTGATATCATAATTCATATCCCATTCATCTGGAATATGTTAATAATTTTAATAATTTCATAATATTTAATAATACATTATTTATTATAAAATATCAGTATTGTTAATTTTGGGACTTCATTAAATATGACATTGAAAATAACAAGAAAGAAAATGAATCATTAAATAATCCTTTCCCACATAAATAAAATATAATATTTTTCTAAATAATTCATATAACACAGTAACTCTTTCAATTTATTTTACTTCTAATATCGATAATGTTAAACATTTAATTTTTCTATTAAATTTAATAAAAACTATGTCGACATTACATAATCTCTTAAGGTAATTATTTCAGCACTAAAAATTATAAATAAATTAATATGATACAGAAGACAATTTATATTTCACATGACTATTTATAATAAAAAATATCCTTTGTCAATCTACATGTAAAAACTTTAATGAAAATAAAATAAAGATAATGACAATTTTAGGTTTTCTCTATATAAAATAACATTGAGGTAAAAAACAAGGATAAAATGAATAAAAGGATATATATTCAGATTTTTTGTGTAAATTTATGATATATAATCATAAAATAAATTTAATTCTAGTTTTAGTGTAATTTTGGCCTCTATATAATATTATTTTTTACCTAAATTATAAGATTTACCCTAATCGATGTAACATAAACTTTCTAATGTAAGTATTAATAAAGAGAAAAATTAAAAAGAAATATTTACCTAAATATTGAATCATTATTAAAAATTTGGAATATGTTTTTAAAAATTAAAAATATAAAAGTGGAATAATTTAATTTAAAATTGAAATGGAAATATGTTATAATAAATTTTGTTTTAGAAAAATTACATTTAAGTATAAAAATATATTATAAAAATTAAAGTATTATATTCATTTGGAATACCATAATTGGAATATGTTTAATAAAAATGAGCTAATTAAATTTTAATACTAATCCAAAATTTAATTTGACTTTTTAAATTTATTAAAATACTGTATATTTGTTAATAAAAAGTAGTATTTTCTATTTTTCGAGAAAAAATCTATATTTTTAGAAAAATCATAGAACATCATCCTATGATAATTTTTATATTAATATAACAAAAAGATGTTTATTTTTTAAAATTTTAATTCTTCATTTATTAAATCAACATTTTATTTAATACATATATAATATATGAAGAACTAAATTGCTTAAAAATTATTTTTTCTTTTATTTAAAAAATTATCGTGTATTTTTAGAAATTATATAACTATATAAAATATAATTTTCATTTTTTAAAAATACAGAAAAATAAGATATATTGATAATACCTAGGTTGTTAAAAATTTAACACCCCAACCCCAGTTACCCAGAGGTGGTGCATTATTACATAACATTGCCATGATACAAGGAATAATGTCCCGAATGACCAACCAGTTTAGTAGCCTTAGATGTACTAGACACATTTATAAGTTTTACATTACATCATGAAATAAAAACATCAACAACATTTTGTCCCATTTTGAACAAACATATATCCTTATCTTATCCCTACAGGTCAACCAAAAAAATAATTCTTCACATCCAACGATAAATAAAACATAGACTTGGGTGATCTCAGATGCTCATTAATGATAACAATATAACAGAAACTTTCGTAAATAAGCATAAACATTCAAAGAAATGTATAAGACTAAAACAAAATATTTTTAAACATAAACTTCAGAATGATATGCCAAAGATAAAATAAAATAACTCCATTTACATATTCACATGGATATTATACTAGTCAAATAATCAATGGAAATATCAATAACCAATTTCGTAATGATGGAATTCATAATGCTAAACTTCATAACCACATAGTCCAGGCCTTGTGCCAAGACTACAAATAAGATTTTATCAAGGCATTTTTTCAAAACACTAGTTTGTCTCATGAGACCTACAAATGTATTGAAGAGCTATAGCAGGCTCCACCCATGACATACTAATTCCAATGCATTGCTCATTTGAAAAGGTGTAAACATAACATAAACATTCGTATTAAAACTAACATAAAAAATGTCAATACTTTATCTATAAAAAATGAATGGTATAGTAATAACACATCCACATTATAAAATATCATAAAACCTTCAATTCAATATGGAATATTGGTATCATAGTAAATCAACTTCAAATAAGATTAAAATCCATCGATAGGATGTTGACATAGATAAAATCAAGATATTTTTAATGAAATATCTCATTCTATTTTGAAATAATTTAAAAGTAATATAATTATAAAAGAATAAATTTATTTTTAAAGTATTCTTATAATCCTGTAAGGGATGCTTCGATGATGTTATAATAGAGGAAAATAGCTTCACATGCTGTATAAGTAAAAAAAATTCTAACCATAATTTTGTCGAAAAGGTCATAAAGTACCTTGTTTGGAAAACGACGAAAAGATTCATTTCAAAACATATAAGGTCAAATAAGGGTATAAATAACTTTAATACATTGTCTTTTAAATAGTAAAAATGTTTTGAAATAAGTTTTTTAAGAAAACATGGATGTGGATGATAAAGAGGTTCCATTAGATAATTACGTAAAATAACCTCAGATAATAAAGAGATTGTGAAATTAACCCTTAACTTGTACTTTTCATTAGTTTATGGTATGTTAACATCCTATATAATTGTTAAAACATTGTTACTCTATTATATAATAACTATATACAGAAATATGATATCATATATGATCTTATAATATTTCTTTGTTAATAATATTTTAGTAGTATCATCGTTTCAGGTGTTATCTGATTCGTTTTCCTTTATATGATGGGTTAAGTAAGCCATGTTTGTTTTGGATAGGATTTATCTTATTCATATACTGAATGATATTATGGTCGTAAACATTATTTTTAATCATTAAATCATAATTATTCTTGAATGATTACGATGGGGAATGAATCTCATCGTGTTCGTGGAGACGGTAATCTGCACGTATGCACGAGAGACAATATCATTATATTTATGGAGAAATCGTATGTAATTGGATGGTATATCATATATACAGAATAATTGACATGATATATTTATTATTTACATCAGTTATACTCATTATTATACCCATCCAAACAATGATGTGTTTGAATAAAAAACAAGACCACGACGTGGAGACGGTAATCTGTACGTATGAACGTGTGGTGACTTTTTTATTTATAGGATGGATAGAATAATAAATATGGTTGTAAAATTTTTATAATAACATAACAGAATATATATGAGACTGAATTTATTATTTTATAATGTAAAAAACAAATAAAGAGGAAGTGGAAGAAGAAAAGAACATGAAAGATATGATGGAATTTTTATCTCTACTTCGGGTTCTTCTTTTTGATTTGAACAAAATGGATCCATAGGTTGGCTTTATAACCAAATAATGGAATCTAGGATGAAGGGAGGAAACTTTAGAGGATATTAGGGTAGGGTTTGGCCAATCCAAAAGGCTTTGGAGGTGTGAAATTAAGAGAAGGGGAAGTTCCCTTTTATAAGAGAGGTGAGGGTCACATAAGGAAATGTTTGAAATATTATTTTATAATAAAATTACTTTCGGTTTCCAATGGCTCAAAAATGAATTATTTAAAGTATAATGTGGGTATGGTTAAAAAAACCTCTCAAAAAATAGGTTTAATATATGTTTAGGTCATCATATTAACCTTAACTTTTAGATTTAACTCTTTGTTAAATAGTTTGATATTTACCGAGACTCTTTTTATTTTTATATTTTATGGTTAATAAACATACTATAACTAGAAAATAGAAACCCATGTGGTCCATTATTAAAATATATATCCTTATTTATGTCCTTTTTCCGATCCTTAGATTTATCGTAATATTATATCAATTAATAATATAATATTTGTCTTAAAAAGTCAATTTTGTCAATTTTGACACTATTTAGTATTTTATTTGTTTGAAATCCATAAAAAATGTATGACTTAGAATAAATTCTATTTAACCAACCCTAACATTACACATTAACCTAGAAAATTATACTAATTCATCAGATGTACAAATTTAGATTCATTATTATATTTATAATATCATTTATTTTAATATTTCATTAATAATGTAAATACTACATCATCATTGTGTCATAAATGAATTAAATTATATAATGTTTAAAAATTATAAATAAAATTCCATTGTGTAGAAAATATTTTTATATTTCTAATTAAAATTTATTGTAAAATTTATATTGTGTGTAACCCTATATTAAAAATGGTTTAGTTATTAAACTATGAATTTAACTCTTTTAACGCTTCTTTAAATAAAATAATAATAAATATCATAATCTAATTCAAGTGGACCAAAGTGGATCATATTATATTTATAAGGTTGTTTTTTTTCAAATTATAATTAAACAATAAATTAGGACATGTGTTAGGGTAATTATGATATCATTATTACCCTTAATTACCATGATTACTTTTAGCAGTGGTGAATAAAAGTCAAAAGTTACTATTTACCCAAAATTATTTTCATCTTATTGAACCAAATTTTACTTACTAATATTAACCATGTCTCTTTTATTTTCGAAATTCAACTCACAAGAGTGGTAAAATTATGATTTATACAAATTTCCAAATGCTCCTAGGAGGTGGGTAAAATATAGTAAAAAGTTCGATAAAATTATATATGTCTAAACTTATTATAAAATGACTCCAATGAATTAAATTGAACATATATAGGTATTATTAATATATTCTGACCTAAAATAAATTAAAATAAAATAACTAATTATTTAAATAAAAAGTCAGTTTTAACCAATAACATAGTGCTTTTCAATATTCATAAAAAAATTGGATGTTTTCAGAAAAATACCAAAAATTCACCCTAAGAAAATTTCGATATTCTAAATTCAAAAAATGATGTCCATTTTGAAAAATAAAATTTATAAAATTTCAAAAAGTGGGTATTAATATTCATAATATCTAGTTTTATTGGTTGTAATGTGTTAGATTCTCGAAGTTACGTACAATGCAAGCTATTGCATTTTTCAAAGGGAAACATACAGTGGAAGCTTGGGGTTTTACATTCTTCCCTCCTTAAAATAATTTTTTCCTAAACATTTCTATAAAATAACTGCTTAAAAAGATTTGTGTGGTTCATCATCATATGTTCCTCAGGTTCCCATGTTGACTCTTCTATCTTATAGTTTCTCCATAGAACTTTTTCCAGACAAGTATTCCTATTTATCAGCACTTGTTCTCTTGTATCAAGAATCTTGACTGGCTCTTGATAATAAGACAGATCAGGTTCTAGTTCAATTTCTTCATAGTTGAGTGCATGTGTTGGGTCAGGAATGTATTTTCTCAATAGTGACACGTGGAACACATCATGAACTTTGGTGATACTTGGTGGAATTTCCAAATGGTAAGCCACAACCCCAATTAGTTCTATAATTTCGAAAGGTCCTATGTACCCAGGACTTAATTTACCCTTCTTACCAAATTTTATAACTCCATTCTATGGAGATACCTTCAATAAAACATGATATCCTACCTAAAATTCCGAATCCTTCCTTCGGTTATTAGCATAACACTTCTACATACTTTGAGTTTCTTTGATGTGGGTTTAGATAACCTCTACCATTTCCATCATTTCCCCAACATGTTCTAGGCCTATGAATTTTCTTTCTCCAACATCATCCCAAAAATTTGGTGTACGACATCTCTTTCCATATAACTCTTTATATGGTTCCATCTGAATACTTTAATGGAATATTTTGTTTGAAGAAAATTCTATTAGAGGTAAATATTAATCCCACTTAACTTTAAAGTCAAGTTAGCAAGATCTCAACATGTCTTCTATGTTTTTAATTTTTTATTCTGATTTTCCATCAATTTGAGGGTGGTATGCAGAGCCCAAAAGAAGTTCAGTATCCAGGGCTTTCTAAAGACATTTCTAGAATATTGACATAAAACAGGGATAATGATTGGAAACAATAGGTAGGGGTACTCCATGTTGTCTTAAAACTTCATTAATATATAGTCTTTCTAAATGTTCATGTTTTAAATCTTATCTTATAGAAAAAAATGTGTTGACTTGGAAAGACGATCAACAATGACCCATATTGCATCATTCTATCAAAATGTATTTGGTAGTCCCATGTCAATGTATATCGTAATATCATCTCAATTCCACTAGGGTATGAGAAGAGGTTGCACGAATCTTCTAGGATGTTGTCACCCTTCTTTAACTTGTTGGAAAACCATACATCTCGACAAAAAATCAGCAATCTCTCTCTTCATGTTTTCCAACCTAATTTTTTTTTTTCAAATCTCTATACATCTTAGTACTACTAGGGTGTATAGAGAAATTGGAGCTATGATCGTCATCTAACAATTCCCTTTTCATATTAGGTATATTGGGAACACAAAGCCTCATCCCAAATTTCAAAATATCTTCTTCATATATGAATTCGATCAATATCCCATCGTTCATAGCTTTAATTTTTGTTTGAAAGTCCTCATTATCAGCCAAAGAAATTTATATATTTTCTAGTAAGGATGGTTTGGAAACTATTTGAAAAATTATTGATGTTTCACCTTCTAGAATTATTCCCATATTCATTTTTACTAGATCCATGAAAATAGGATCCCTTTCAAATCTCATCTTGTTCAAGACTCCATGATCATTTTTTCTAAAAGCATCGGCAACCTTAATTTCCTTCCTAGGGTGGTAGTGTATTATACAATCATAATCCTTGAGCTGTTCAAGCCATCACATTTTCCTCAGGTTGATTTCTTTTTGTGACAAAATATACCTCAAACTATTGTGATCGGTATAAATCTCACATTTTTCACCATAGAGAGAGAGTCTAAATATCTTCAAAGGAATGATTACACCTTCTAACTTGAGATCATGAGTGGGATAGTTTTTCTCATGAATTTTTAGCTATCATGATGAATAGGCAATAACTCTGTCATTCTACATAAGGAAACAACCAAGTCCTTTCTTTGAATAATCACTATAAATAACAAACTCATTGTTCCCTGATGGTAGAGTAAAGATAGGAGGATTAACTAATAATCTATTCAGTTATTAAAAACATTCTTCAAACTATTTTTCACAAACTTATTTAATCCCTTTACATGTGAGCTTGGATAACGGTTTATCCAATTTGGAAAAATTCTGGAAAAAATTCCAATAATAACCTGCTAAACCAATAAAACTGCATACCTCAGTTATACTCATCGGTGCTGGCCATTCATGGATTGCCTTAGTCTTTGAAGGATCAACAAATATTCCATAATTATAGACAATATGGATGAGAAAAAAACCTCAGGAAGCCAAAATTAAATCATGATAAACTTCCCATATAATTCATCTCTTCTAAGAGTCTTTTGAATAATGCACAAGTGATTTTCATGATCTTCATAGCTTTTAGATTATACCAAGATATCATCAAAAAATACCACTACAAATTCATCAAGATATTATTTGAAAATTATATTCATTAGATCCATGAATACAGAGTGTTCATTAGTCAATTCAAAAGGAATTACTATAAACTCGTAATTCCCATACCTAGTTCGAAATGCTATTTTCATAATGTCATCATTCGTGACACTAAACTGATGATATCTAGATCAATGTTCAATCTTTGAAAAATATTTATCTCTATGAAGTTGATCTAATAAATCATCAATGCGAGGTAAGGGATACTTGTTCTTTATTATTATATCAATTATCTCACTGTAGTCAATACATAACCTCATTGACCCATCTTTCTTCTTAACAAAAAGAACAATTTCTCCCCATGGAGAAACACTAGGGCGAATAAATACCTTATTACTCAATTACTCTATTTTTTTCTTTAGTTCAACTAATTCCACAATTTCAATTCTATAAGGGGTATTCTATATGGGCCTTGAACCAGGAATTAAATCAATGGAAAACTCAATTTCTAATTCTAGAGGATGTCCAGGTAAATCCTCTGGAAATACATCAATATATTCTTTCAAAATAGGTACGTCCTCTATTATAATATTCTTTTCCTCACACATAGTTATTTTATTCTCTTATTCCCCAATAATTGAATTTAGATGAGCTACTAGGGGTGAATCTAGATAAGAATCAGGTGGTGACATTTCTGCTCTAAAGCTAAGGTACTCCTTATCATCATAGAAAATTGTAACCTCCTTCTTCTTACAATAAATTTTCACATCATGGTCTGAAAGAAAATCCATTCTGAAGATTATATAAAATTAAATCAGGAGTAAGAGGATGATATTAGTAGATAAAGAACACTTATATTCCCTAATGGGAACAGATTCAAAAAACATTGTTGTGTTGATACTTCCCTTAGGTGTTTTGACAGGAAACTTCATTGTTAATTAAAATTGAAAATATCTAATTTTCATAGAAAACTTGGAAGATATGAAATAATGTGATGATATAGAATCAAATAATTCATTGGATAAACTTGAGGAAAACATTAAATTACCTGCCACTCCATCTTTCAGAGCTTCAACCTCAGCAGTAGTGATCGAAAAAGATTGGCCATGCTCTCTTGGCGTTTTTGAGGTATGTTCCCTTTGTTCTTATGAAATTAATTTTCATAATGGCCCTTTTTTCTACAATTGTAGCATTCACCATTGAAGCATCTTTCTTCCCCTTGCAATAATGAGATTAGTGACCTTTTTCACCACACTTGTAACAGACTCCCATTCCCTTCAGGAAAGTACTGGGGTGTTTCAACCCTCATTTACTATAGGATGGATATTCATCCTTTCCATTATTCCCCTTATTTCCATTTCCAAAGTTTTCAGTTGATCTCTTCTTCTCATTCTTTTCTTTAAAGTCATAAGGATTAGGGAATTCTTTTTCTATCTTGATAGCACATAAGACAATATCTTCGTAAGATAAGAAGGACTATGAGACTAATGATCACTAGAAAAATGGGTTTGACCCGTCCAATAATCGATCAATATTACTCTTTGGGTTCCATATATAATCATTAGCATGCCTTGCTAACCTTGTAATGTTAGCCTCATATTTTGTGACATTATCATCATCCTTTTAAATCCGACTCAAAAATTGCCTTTCAATATCCGCTTGATGGTCATGGGGAAAGTATTTTCCTAAAAAAATATCTTTAAAATCCCTTTATTACATATTTGATAATTCATCAACATCCTTTGTGTTTGGAATCAATGACCACCATTGATCTGCATCACCCATGAGGAAATAAACTTCCATGGAAACTTTTTCCCTTTCACTACATCCCAAAGCGTGAAATATTGTCTATATGGAATTTATCCAACGCTCAGTTAGTAATTGATTTGTAATCCCATTGAATGTTGATGGTTGTTAACTCATGAATAAGTGTAAAATTGACCCTCCATATTGTGGATTAGGGTACTACATACGGTTTAGGTTATTATTCATAACCTGAGTGAGTTTTCCTAGTATGTTGTTAAGATGATCAGCACTAGTTTCTTCACCAGATCCACTATAATTATCTTGATTAGGAGGGAAATCCTTAAATGGAATATGTGAATTGATAAATTTTCCATTCCTTCCACTAGGAACCATTTATAAATAATGGCATTGACTAGATTAGTTTATGAATCTCAATACATAATTCCAAACATATAAAAAATTTAACATGAATTGAATAGTTTATGGATATAATCCATAATCATAAAAATGTTTTCCTTGAGTAAGTATATACTCATAAACCCTTATTAATGGTTTTTAAAGAAAATGACAATTATTCTAAACATATCCCCTGATAGTGTCATAACCAAGAGTGAAGCAAGGCCCATTTTCCATCACGAGTTCCCATTGTAGTCTAGTTCAAAGCGGTGTTTTTGGGTTTTACCCCTAGGTACATCTGTTCCAGAGCCGCCTCTACCTACTTGTATCTATAAAATGATGTATTTCTTGGAAAACATACAAAATATCTACATTACCAAAATTCTATGAAGTTCTTCTATACTAATCCTCAAAATCTATCTTAGGGTAATGTTCTCTAATGTGAGTTTTTCTTAATCTAGCTTCTAAGGTTTGAACCAAACTTCCTTTGATACCAAATGTAACTGCTCAACCCCAGTTACCCGGAGTCGGTTAATTATTAGATAACATTGGAATGATACAAGGAATCATTTCCTGAAAGACCGATTGGTTTAGTAGCCTTGGAGATACTAGATACATTTATAATATTTACAATACATCATGAAATAAAAACATCAACCACATTTCCCCCCCTTTTTAACACACTTATATCCTTAGCCGATCCCTGTAGGTCAACAATAAAATATTTCTTGACATCCTGGAAAAAATAAATCCTAGAAAGGTGTGAGATCAAATGCTCAATAAGGATAACAATATCTCGGAAACCTTCTTAAATAATCATAAAAATTAAATGAAATGTATAAGACTAAAACAAAATAATTTTAAACTGAAACTTCAGCATGATATGGAAAAGATAAAATAAAATAATTCCATTTAATTATTCACATGGATACTCTACTAGTTGAATAATCCCAGGCAATATCCTTAGCCACATTCATAAGGATGGAATACATAATTCCAGACTTCATAACCACATAGTCAAGGCCTTGTGCGAAGATATAAAATAAGATTTTGTCAAATCCTTGTGCGAAGACACTAGTTTGTCTCATTAGACCTACCGATGCATCAAGAAGAAATAGCGGGATCCACCAATCACTTACTAATTCTAATGCATTCCTCATATGAAAAGGTTTAAACATAACATAAACATTGGTATTTAAAATAGCAAACAAAATTTCCATAATTTTTCTATAAAACATGAATAGTATAATAATAATACATCCATAGTCAAACATATCACAAAACCTTCAATACAATATAGAATATTTGAATCATAACAAATCAACTTCAAACAATCTTAAAATCCATCAAAGGGATGTTGACATAGATGAAATCGAACATTTTTTTAGAGAAATATTACTTTATATTTTGAAATAATTTAAGAGTCATATAATTATAAAAGAAAACATTTATTTTGAAAATATTATAATAATCTTGTAACAGAATCTTCGATAATGTTATAAAGGGATAAAAAATATGCACTCACCGTATAAGTTAAAAAAACATTCTTACCATAATTTTGTCAAAAATGTCGTGAAGAACCTTGTTTAAAAAATGTTGGAAATATTCCTTTAGAAAAATATAAGGAAAAATAAGGGTATAAATGAATTTGACCCATTATCTAGTAAATAGTAATTTTTTTTGAAATACATTTTTATGAAAACATGGATGTGGATGATAAAGAGGTCCCAATAGATACTTACGTAAAACAACCTCAAAAAATAGAGATTGTGAAATTAACCCTTACCTTATACTTTTCCTTAGTAGATGGTATGTTAATATCTTGTATAATAGTTATAACATTTTTATTAAATTATACAATAACTATATACATAAATATGATATAATATATGTTCTTATAATATTTCTTTGTTAATAAAATTTTAGTAGTATCATCGTTTCGGGTTGTAAACTGATTCATTTTCCATTATATGCTAGGTTACATAAGCCATGTTTGTTATGGATAGGATATATCTGATTCATATACAGAATGATATTTTGTTCATAAAAATTATTTGAATTCATATTATGAAAATTATTCTTGAATGATTATGATGGGGAATGAATCACATCGCGTTCATGGAGACGGTAATCCATACGTATGCATGAGCGACAATATAATTATATTTAAGGAGAAATCGTATTTAATTGGATGGTATATCATATATAAATAATAATTAACATGTTATATTTATTATTTACATTAGTTATACACATTATTATACCCATCCAAATAATTATGTTTTTGAATACAAAAATACACCACAACGTGGTGACGGTAATCCGTACGCACGCATGTATGGCGACTTTGTCATTTATAGAATGGATGGAATAAGGAATATGGTTGTACCATTTTTATAATGACTTAAAAATATATATAAAATACTAGAGTTATTATTTTATAATAGAAACAACAAAGAATGAGGAAGTGGAAGAAGAAAAGAACTTGAAAGAGGTGATGAAATATTTACCTCTTCTTTGGGTTCTTTTTGATTTGATCAAAAGGGATCCTTAAGTTGACTTTTTGACCTAAAGGAAGGCATATAAGATGAAGGGAGGAAATCTATGAGGATATTTGGGCTTGTTTTTTCTGATCGAAAAGGCTTTAGAGGTGTGAAATTAAGATAAGGGGAAGTGTCCTTTTATAAGAGACATGATGGTCACTTTAGGAAAAGATTGATATATTATTATCTAATAAAATCATTTTCGGTTTCTAATGGCTCCCAAATTAATTATTTATAGTCTAATACGTATAGTTTTCAAAAAAATCTCATAAAAAATATTTTAGATAGGTTTAGGTGACCATATTAACCGTATCTTTTAGATTCAACTCTTAGTTTAATAGTTTGACATTTACCATGTCTCTTTGTATTTTTATATTATATGCTTAATAAAATTACTATAACAAGCCAAGATAAGCCTATGGGGTTCATTATTAATTTATATAATCTTTTCTATGTCCATTGGAAGAACCATAGATATTTAGGAAAATTATATCAATTAATAATATAATATTTGTTTTACAAACTCAATTATGTCAATTTTGACACTATTTATTATTTGATTTTTTTGAAAGCCACAAATACTTTATCACATGAAATAAAATTTATTTAAGCAACACTAAAATTTAATTTTAACCAATAAAATTAGTGGAATTCATCATCAGTCTAAATTTACATTTATTTGGATATTTATAGTATCAATTATTTTAATATTTCATTCATAAAGAAATTGATGCATCATCATTGTGTCATAAATAAATTAAATTATATAATGTATAAAAATTATAAATAAAATACCATTATGTAGGAAATATTTTATTAATTTATAATTAATATTTATAGTCGATTTTATATTGGGTGTAACCATATATTAAAAATGGGTTAGTTATTAAACTTTGAATTTAACTCTTTTAACTCTTCATTAAATAAAATAATAATAAATGTCCAAATCTAATCCATGTGAGACAAATAGGATAATATTTTATTCCTAATGTTTTTTTGTTCTAATTATACTTATACAATAGAATTAGGATATGTGTTAGGGTAATTATGATATCATTTTTACCCTTAATTACCCTCTTAACTTTTAACTGTGGTAAATATATGTCAAATGATACTATTCACCAAAAATTATTTTCATCATATTGAACCAAATATTACTTACTGATATTAATCTTGTCTCTCAAATTTTTAAAATTACACTCACAGAAGCAGAAAATTATTTTTTATGCAAATCTGCAAATGCTCCTAGGAGGAGGGTAAAAGACGGTAAAAAGTTCGATAAATTTTTTTATATCTAAACTTATTATAAAATGACTCTAATGAATTACATTGAACATTTATAGGTATTATTTATCTATTTTGACCGAAAATAAATTATAATATATTAATAAATTTTTTAAATATAAAGTCAGGTTTAATCAATAATGTGGTGTTTTCATTATTCATCACAAATTAAAATTTTTCTGAAAAATACAAAAAATTCACCCTAATATAATTTAGATATTATGAATTCAAAAAGGAATTCCATTTTGAAAAATAAAATTTATAAAATTTCAAAAAGTGGGTATTACTATTCATAACAACTAGTTTGATTGGTAGCAGTGTGTTAGAATCGCGATGTTGCATACAATGAAAATTATTACATTATTCAATGGGAAACATACCGTGGAAGATTGGGGTGTTACAAAAAATGTTATTAGTTTTAACAAATATATTTGGCTCCTCTTTGAATACCCATTTAAAACAAAAAGGTTTTACATCAACTGGTGTATCTATTAAAATATCATCATTTTTTTGGTATGTGAAACAAATTTTACAATTTATAGATTTTTTAAATTTCAAAACATCAAACAAATATTCAGTATTTATATTATACATGGTTCATTATTCTCAGTAAAAAATGAATCACTTTATTTGAAAATAATAAAACCATATCTCTCTTATTCTCTTACTTCCCTATATAACCTATATAGTATTTCATTCCGTATAACAACTTATTCCTCTTAATATTAGGTAACTTGTTCTTATAGTAACTTAATGGGAATCTAGAGACTCTAATTTTTAAAATTATATATTTATCCCACCATTTATTTTGGGTTTCTGCTTAATTTATTAAAATTAAAAATGTATTTCCACAACAACATTTTTTCCAAGGGATCATATAGACAATATCATATTATCTCTTTTGGATATCCCGTAAACATAAACATTTTGATTCATTATGAGTGATTATTTCTATCATTATCATCATTGAATGATTTAAATCCCCATAAAAAATAAGTGAGAAACAAATTTCATCCCATACCATAACTAATATGGGATAGATTTGTTTACAATTTTCAAAACATAGTTTAGTGGATATGTAACTTATTGTAATGCATACTAATGAAATTATAACGGAATATTTTCATTTGTCTTCATTAATATCACTATATCTGACTAGGTGTGATTCCTCCTTTCACTAACAACATTCCCATGATGTGTATAAATGGGAGTGATTGTAGATCATATTTCAAAAAATTTTAGGTAACCAATGAATTGTTGGTCATGATATTCTCTACATTTTTTGAAGAAAATTTCCTTTATCTATTTAACCTGTTTAATCGATACTTCATTTTTTATATTCCATACACTTATTAAAGTAATTATACTTATATCTCTTCAAGTGGATAAATCCATATTTATTAAAATCATCAATAAAATTAATTTAGTGTGAGAATAATCCTCTAGATTCTACTTGAAAAGGTCAACACAGATCCGTATGTACAAATTCTAGAATCTCTATGGCTCTTTCATCATTTACACTAAAAGGTAATTTCATTATCTTTCCTTGTATACAAGAATGGAATATATCTATTGGTTTTAACTAAAAAAAGATTAAATAACCTTATTTATATAATTTCAACAAATGATTTTGGTTTACATGAATAGACTGAAAATTCTAGAAATTGGTGTATGATGATCCATGTGATGTACATTAATTATCTATTACAAATAATTTATTTTCAATTTCTAGTATTTATAGGCAATTACTAAGACGTGAAAATAAATAACTTAATGTATCTATATACAATAATTAATATTTATTTACCAATATGAATAAAATCCCTTTTTATATAAACATAACCTAAATTTAATGTTTTTTCTTACATTATCCATATAGTAATATTTTAAAAAAATTAAAATCATTCATGTTAGAAATGTGAGTTGGTATTATGTCATAGTGAGTTCAACTAGTGTCATTTTATTGGTAACTCAATGATCCATATCACATCTTTTAATATGAAAAAATCATTCAAATTATTTGATTTGAAAACAAACATATGATACATAAGCTATATCTAACAACCAATTAATAGAAATAGAAATATTAAAGTCATTAATAAATGTTCCTAAATCTAAAAAATTCTTTTTCACATAGGTGCAATTCATTTTCTAGTAGCCCTTATTCACACATGAACTAATAAAAAAAATTCCTCTTTATTATCATATATCTAGATATTCTACTTCTTTGAAGGATGGGGAAAATATTACATTTAATTATATCATACTTTTTGAAATTTTTATTTATTTTTTTTATATAAGAACAAGAGATTAGCCTGTCATTATTTATTTGTCATATTTTAGAATAATTATTATGATATATAGAAGTAACATTTATATTATTCATGTTAAAATTAAGAATAATGATTAAGAAGTTATTTGACAAGGATGAGGGAAAAATATCTGTAGATAACTCTTTATTAAGATAGATTCCAAAAATACTCAAAATATCTGTAGATAACTTTTTATAGAAGGCACTTTCGTGTCTTCCCCAACTTTTGGGGAAGACCCAAAAGCACCTTTTTTAGGTATTTTTGATCAGATCAATAGATAACTCTCCTCCGGGAACAGAAAAACATTATCAATGGCAGGGCTGATATGCCTCGTCAAATACACCATTGTTTCAAAAAGGTTTTACTCTATGATGGTGTATAAATGGCATTCTAATCATATCAAAAAATTTAATATAAAAATTAAAAAAATGGTTCGAAAGCACTCTTGATTAGAAACTTTTCACAATCCCTTGGAAAACTTGTTACACCCCCATTGAGAATGGTTTCCATGGTATTTAGAATATCAAACATTTTAATGAGGCCCTTCAAGCCAAGATTACTTGGAATATTATCAATAAAAATACTCTGGATTATGATTTCCTTCGTGGAATATTTTACAATAACCTTAAAAAGGCACTAAATTATATATGGAATCCGCTATATGACCTTCCATCAAACACACTTTTTCAAAAATCATGTCTCGCTCTAGATGGATAATTAACAGTGACTCCTTGCTGCTATGTTGGTTGGACAACTGGAATGGCACCCTTCTTTGTAACATGATTGATCTCATGCATTTACCCAATAATATAAACATATCTATTAATGATGCCCTCCAAGCGTAAGTATAAATGAATATTTATATTGGAACTATCAGGTTATTGCTAACCCTGACACCATTGCAACATTTTAATTTTTTTTAATAATAAGCCAATAATTTTTGCTATCTCTGAGCCTAAAATACCTTTTACTTCTACCTTTAATATTCTTGATAAATATAGATATAATTTTATAGGTGAAACTTCTAATAATAAGAAAGGTTATCCGTTGTGGGCCTTTTCTCATGTTTCCATAAGTAAAGTTCATATTTTTAATGTTGACTCATAGTCTTTGACATATGGGATATCATTTCATGAAATTATATTCTTATGTACTATTTTGTATTCATGAAATGATTATCTTGATAGGAGAACTTTGTGGCACTACATATCTACCCTTAACAGCATTATTCAATCAACTTGGGTTGTTTTTAGTGACTTCAATGCTATCCTTGGGACTAGTGAAAAGTTGGGACCCATACAAAAAAACCCTCCATTAAATATCTTAAACACTATATTGATGATAATAACATTATTGTGATTAATTTGGTTGGTTCTAAGTATACCTGGTATAGAAGAAAACTCAATAGAATTTTAGAAAGTAAACTAGATAGAGCTTTCACAAACTTTAAAGCTCTTGATAGATGGAATACCGTGTCTAGTTTTAGTTTTCCTAGGATTAATTCTGATCATCATGCAATTTTGGTGAGCCTCATTACTAGGGAAAACAAGCCCATTCTTCTTTTTAGATTCAATAATTCGTGGAAAACTATTATGGATTGTAAAAAAAATTCAAATACACTTGGAATAATATCACTTTGAATGATGCATTTGTCTATATTGCAATGGTAAAACTTCTAAAGAAAAAACTAAAACATGGGGAAAAGACAGAACTCGACAAAATGATTATGAAATTATCTCCCTTGAGAATTCTCTCAATCAAATTCAAACTGACTCAACCCATAGTGACTTTGCTACTGACTCAATGTAGGAAGTGGACGTAAGCAACAAATTGGACTATCTTATCTCCTTAGAAGACAATCTTAGGAAAGAAACTCTCAGAGTCAACTGGCTCAAGGATGTAGATAGAAACACTGAATTAATCAATTCTCACCAAGGATTAGAAAGGCCAGTAGACCTCTAGCCTTACTTAAATATGGGTATAATATCATTGATAATGGTGAAAGACATGCTAATCATGTCTCCTCATACTTTAGAAATATCTTCAATGGTTCTACTATAAAAAAGATATCAAACTTGATATCATTCCTTGCTTAGTTGGGGATAATGATAATGCCCTCTTGAATAGTTTTCCAATTGTTCATGAAATTAAGGAAGTGGTTTTTAGTCTAATGTCAGATAGTGCTCTGATCCTGATGGCTTTCCCAATGGTTTTTTCCAACAGCATTGGGACATTTTTTGTAATGAGGTCTGTCGCCTCGTAAAATCCATCTTCATCAGTGGTTATCTTCCTTACTGTATTAATTCCTAATTTCTTACCCTTATTCTTAAAGTGGATAATGCTTCGGAAATTCATCTTTTTAGGCCTATTTCTATTATCAACACCTTGTATAAAATTATTTCCATGCTATTAGCTATGATACTGGCATCCTTTTCCAATAAAATTATCTCCTGGAACCAATTTGGATTCTTAAATGGAAGGAATATCCAAGACATCATTTTACTAGCTTCTAAAAGTACAAAATTGGTTAAAAAGACTCAAAGAGGGGGAATTTTTTCCATTAAACATGAAATTAGAAATGCTTTTGATACCATTTATTAGAGTATCATTTACAAAATCCTTTATAGCTTTGGTTTTAATGACAACTTGGTTAACAAATTACAAACTATTTTTAACTCCTCCCACTTATCTGTTCTAATCAATGGCTCCCCAAGGGGTTATTTAACTTGTAAAAAAGTTGTTAGACAAGGGGACCCCCTTTCTTCCATCCTATTTGTTATTGTTGAAGACTACTTCAGAATAATGGTTTCTGACTCAATTTGTAGGGGTGAGATCAAGCCCATCTTTTCCTCCAGAGATATAAATGTTCCCTCACATATTTTATATGCAGATGATATAATTATCTTCCTCCAAGGAGACAAGAGGAATATAAAAAATCTTAAATATGTCCTATAGAACTTTGAATACGTCTCTCGTCCATCAATAAACTAAAGTAAATCCTCCATTTTCATTGGTAAATTCTTATAGGCCAACAATAAAGTATAAATTATGAATGAGTTGGGTATAAAAGAAGGATCCTTCCCCTTTACGTATCTTGGGGTCCCCATCTTTTGGGGAATACCCAAAATCATTTATTTTTCAAGTATTTTTGATCAGATCAATAGTCAAGTCTCCTCTTGGAAATGAAAAAACTTTATAAATGGTAGGGCAGACATGCCTCATAAAAGATACCATTTTTTCAAAAATGGTTTACCCTATGATGGTGTATAAATGGCCTACTGATCATCTCAAGAAGATTAATAGAAAAATCAAAAAATTTGTTTGGAGCGGACGCACTCTTGATCAGAAACTTGTCACTGTCCTGTGGAAATCATGTTTCACCCCCATTGAGAATGGTGGCCTTGGTATTATGAATATCAAACATTTTAATGAGGCCCTACAAGCCAAGATTACTTGGAATATTAGGAATAAAAATGCTTAGTATTATGATTTCCTTCATGGTATATTTTACAATAACATTAGAAAAGGAAATCAATTATATATGGGATCCTCTATATGGCCTTTCGTCAAACACACTTTTTCAAAAATAATTTCTCACTCTCGATTGATAATTTACAGAGACTCCACACTGAAATTTTGGTTGGACAACTAGAATAGAACCCCTCTTTGTAGCATGACTGATCCCAATCATTTACCCACAAATATAAACTTCTCCACTAATGATTGTTTAAATTCCACTGATATTAATTTACCTGAAGAAATCTCTACTATTAGCAACAACTATACCTTTATCACCGCTGATGATTTTTTGGTTTGAGAACCTACATATAATGATACTCTAATATCTAAAATTTACTATAAAAATAATGTCAACATCCACAAAAATGATTTCCACTGAGTTATGAATTTTAACAAAAGTTGGATTATACCATCCCGACTCACCCTAGTGTGGAGAATTCACCATAATAGTATCCCCACAGACTCAAATCTTCAGATGTGTGGTATTAAGATTTGTTCTAAATGTCACATGTGTAAATAGAACATGGAAGATGCTAATAATTTATTTCTATTATCTGCTACTTCTTCTACTCTTTAGAACTTGTTTTGGATATCTTTGATTTTAGATGGGCAGGTCTGAGATCTATTGGACTGTAGCTGCAAAGATGCACTACTATGGATATCTCTCCTGAAATTGGTAAACTTTTCATCACCTTTGTGGTAGAATTGATTCATATTATTTCGTATGAAAGAAATTATATTATTCATAAAAATAATTTGTTCTGTTTCTGTGCAGCTAAAATTACGATTTACAATGTGATCAGGGATGTAGAAACCATTCAAACAAGGACCTATCACAACACAATTAAAGATTTCACTATCTTACGATGGATAGGGATTAAAAGAAGAAACAACCCGAAAAAATGGTTTTTTTGATGTCTTCTAGAAACCTCCAATTCCTAGCTGCATCAAAATCAATGTGGATGGTGCTTTAAAAGGGAATCCATGACATGCAGGATATGATATCATTTGATGAAATCAAAATGGTGACATACTGGGATACTTCTTTGGTCCTATGGTCATGCCTCCACCCTTGAAGAAGAGATGTACAATGTTATCAATGTTGATGATTTGATTAGACAAAGGGGAAAAACAACATCTGGATTGAAAGTGATTCAACTACTATTGTCTAGGCTATTAGGCATGGTATGATTCAACTAGTGTGGACCCTCACTGCTAAATAGATCACCTACCTCATACAACTTTATGATCTCAATCATATTATCACTCATACCTATTGAGAGACAAACATGTTGAAAATGGTCTTCATAATAATGGTGTCTACATTAATAGAATGTGCATTGAGAATCTTCCGGTTGAGTTTACCCCTCAGCATCAAAATAATTGTAATAAATTCCTCTTCATTATACTCCTATAAATTTTTTTATCTTTATATATCTCAGTGCTTTGGTCATTTGACCAAAGCATCATCATAAAAAAATTACATCTCCCACTATTTTATCAACTCTAAATAACCCACACCACTAGATTTGGAAGACCCAATCTATACAATATTATAGTTGAAATGATCTGTATTTACCTTCTCATTACATTTATTAAGTATTTTTTAAATTTTTTAATGTTATTTAGGAAGTATTTATTATCTCTAACTATATTAACTTGTAGTTCTACGATCTATTGAGTGGTATCCCCAATACTTAAATTATAAATGTGTATTTACTTACTAATTTTATCAAAATTACTTCAAACATTTCAGTTAAACTTAACATGATGCTAATAATAATAAGATCACATAAAAAGTTTATCATAACTCTTCAATAATTGAAAGTACTCTGATAAGGGATGAACTAGTACATTACATTATGATTTTATTTTCACTGAAGTGACATAAGGTTTCTAATGAATTTTTATTTTTCATGATAGGTTTTGTTAAATTAGGTGTAAACATCATTAATCTTTTCTCTAAATGAATGTAATAAATTTATGTAAAAATTACACAAAGTATTTATTATGTCTAATAAAATGACTTATTAATTTTTATATACAAGGATAAGATGTCCAATTTTATTATTTTGACACTTGTTAATTAATTATGGTATAAATTACTAAAATAAATAAATATGACCAAACATTAAAATATTTTATCTAAGTATTATTGCTAATTTATTTAAACATTTTATCACATATAATAAATTAAATAAATAATCCTTGAATCAAATAAATTAATATATAACGGAATACTGATTAAATAAAATATGTACATGGAATGATCTTGATATTTATTTAATGGTTGTTTTATTTAGTGTTCATAAACCAACCAATAACTTTAGGGGAAAACCCCATCAACCTAAATAATGATGGAGTAACATCAAACAACATTTTTTTATATTACTACTGATTGCGAACTATCTCAACTCAAGTCTTAAATTATCTCCCCTGACTAAGATTTTCATTCTTTAAAAATGTATACTCTCATGAAAGTGAGAAGTACTAGGATTTTTAGTTTAAATTAAATAATCCTTGGATACACTATCCTTCACATAATTGATGGATTTATGATTTATAGATAATAATATTTAATTTAATAAAAATGAAAACACAATAGATCACACCATAAATAATTAAATTAATTAAAGAAATAAAATACATAGAGAATTCATTTAAATCTAATAGGCATTCACAATATGTAATGAAAACTAAAAGTAACACCTATTAGAATTTATATTTAATTATTTACATGAAAGATAAAGAAATGAATAATTAAATGAATAATTTATATTTCAATTTTTTACAAGTAAGAAACAATTTTGTAGACATGAAAACCATAGTTGTTAGTTACTTCCATGATTAGGTAATCCATGGTCCCCATTTTCCTAGAAATAGTTATCCAGATCCTAGGAAACAATATTCATAGGATTGTATTATAGAAGTAGATTTATAGTTATAGATCGAGTAAGCTTCAATAGTCCTAAAACAATGATCTTAAACTGTGTCTATACTTAGTGAATATGGGTATCAATCATGGTTATAGGTCCACTCCCATGGTATATGACAATGTATATATACCTACATCTAGGAGATTGGCTCATGGATATAGGCTTCCTAGAATTTAAAAAGTCAGAATGAAAATTTTTCATATATATATATAATTCTCATCAATTTAATAAAATATAAATAATAATATAATAAAATAAAAACATATACATAATATAGTTCAATAAAGTCATCTTAAATAAGAAATGTAACTTATATATAAAATTATGATCATAATTTGTATTTGCTTCCTGAAAAATGGTCCTATAACCACCACTAGCCAAATCAACATCAACATCTCTTCCTAAAACATTGAAATCTTAATCATCATTTATAACACTAATATCTTCATCATGAGTTTCACTATTATCATCGACACCAACATTAAGTTTTAATAGGATAACACACATAATTTGAGTGAATCATCTTCTACCATGAATCAATATTTGTATAAATCTTTGGTGGAAATGAAGAACAATGTGAAAAAATGGATTTTATTATTATTTTATTTATAAATTTTTTGAAATGAGAATATTCTTCAATTTTCATTCATGATTGATGGTATCATTCACTTTTTTCTCTGTAACCATTAAAATATTAGTGAATAAATGAAAAAAACGAGAAGGATAATATATAGATAATATGATCTTTTTCTAAATATGACATCACACAATTACCCAATTCCAAAATCAAAACTAATGATTTTGATGATCATTTAGACTAAAAATGTATGATTTTATTTCCTTTAGTGTGTAATGATAATTTTGTTTAATAATATATTATATTTATTCAGATGATAAAATAGTAAAAAAAGAAATATAATAAAAACCATTCAAATTAGAATATAGTTATAGTTTTTCTTCGACTTCATTATTTAGTATGCTTCCATATTTTTATTTCCAGATATATAAAAACAATATATAGAATGTAATAAAACCAACAGTTTTACAATATATTTTAAAGGAAAAAAAATAAATAAATATGGAATGGTTAATTTACATTGATAAACCAAAACAACTAGGTTTCATATCATAATTTTCCTTCTAATATCAATTATTCATGTCATTCAGCTAAAATAAAACATCAGAACAAGTTAAACAATAAATAACATAATTATTATTATCATAAAATAATCCAAATTAAAAATGGAACTAAAAGAAACCTCAGTAACATATAATCACAAACTAAATTTCAATTAAAATATCTACCAACTAAAATAATGTGTTGATATATAATAATTCTTCACTTGTTTATACTATAAAATGTTTTAAAAAGCATATTTGTACTAATTTATCCATATTATTATTCATTTTTTTTGGATTTTTAATTAATATATGGAATCCTTATGATATTTTTTATTTCATAAAATTTTAGTTGTTATGGTATTTGTATGATTTTTTTAATTAAATTTAATTATAAGTATCATTTAATTTATGAAAATGTATCATATGTAGAATGTTTGTTTATAAATTACTTATAATTCATAACTGTATTATGATTAACCATTTGACATATGTTTTTGTGCTTAATTTTATAATATGTATATTCTTGGATTCATAAAAATTAATAAAATTTATTTTATTATGTAAATAAATTATTGGAGGTTTGTTCCATTTTTGAGTAATCATGTTAAATTTGTGTGTTTGAGTATTATACTATCAGAAATTTAAAATACATTATTTTTTTCTAATTTAAGACATAATTTGGTTATACAGAAATTGATTATAGAATATAGTGGGATAATGGATGTGATTGAGAATTAGTGGGAATGCTATGTTATGGATATGGATGGATAGAATTGTAAAGACCCATAAAAATCAAGGGAATTTTTTTCTTAATTTTCCTTGGGATTTTAAAAGAATGCTGTTTTTGATGGCACCTGATTCTAAGGCCCGGTGTGCCCAGAATCAATTTCCGAAGTTTAGCTTGGGTATGTTCAGTGAACGAACGAGCGGGTTTCCTAACTTTTGAACCGGTGATCAGAATCGAAATCTGAGGGTGCCAATGAAACCGTAACGCCGGTAATTTCTTAGGAACACCTTTTCCAAAGGTGCGTTTGCTCGGGTGTTGATGTTAAAAAAAAGTGGGGAATAAAAATATAATTGTTTTATTTTTATTCATTTACTTTGCAGTTTAAGTGAAATTAAGTTGTGTCATGTAACAACCCGAGTCCGGAGCCCCTCCACTGGTGCCCCGTACCCGGTTCATCACATGACCTCAAGAGCGTTTCCCCGAACTCCAGAGGCTGCCGACTAGCAGCGAGGGCCTTGGTGAGTCGGTGGGGAATCTAGGCCCTCATTCAGTAAGGTATCAAAGGTAAGAAAACAACAATAAACAACAGAAGCAGTAAACGACATGCATAACAGCTGAAACCAACCCATGGAAGCAATACAGATATATAACAACGATGACAATAATGCCACAGGTACAAGTATCTATGGAAAGAAACAAACACAACAACGTGCTGGAATACAACTGAAAAAAAGTGCAAAAGAAAAACAAATAAAGCTCCTCAGCATCGCGATCCATGACTCGGTCCCATGCTCCCCAACTCCTGGTGCAATCAAGATCCTGAAGTAGAAGGGCGCTTTCCCTTATCTATAC
Source organism: Viscum album (assembly GCA_963277665.1). Classification (NCBI taxonomy): domain Eukaryota; kingdom Viridiplantae; phylum Streptophyta; class Magnoliopsida; order Santalales; family Viscaceae; genus Viscum; species Viscum album. The sequence continues at coordinate 292,998,654 of OY728131.1, read as the reverse complement.
CTGTAGCAACATAGTCTGCTTGGGCCCAAAAGTATGTTCCAAACAGGGTGTGAGATACAATCCCAGTAGGAAATCACCCAAAGATTTGTGCCTAATAGTCAATAAATACATGGGGGTAATAAAACAACAAGCAGTAAACGGAAAAGCACAAGCAGCTGCAAACCACAGTTCTAACAAGTAAAGCACACAAGTAAGCAGTCAGCAACAAGAAGAAAACAGGTAACCCTCTGGGTAGCTCTCACAGTATAACCCCTATGGTTCAACCTCTATGTACTAGCAACCCTCTAAGAGTCACACACAGTATTACCCCTTTGGTTCAACTACGTAATTAAGACGACTCTCTGGGGAAGCACTCACCGTCAATTCCCCCAATAGTCTTGTATCGTGCTAATGGCTCTCTGAGGAAGCACTAAATGTCAATTCCCCCTGAGGCCCATGTCTTAATTAAAAGACACTCTGGATAAGACCTTCCGTCACTTCTCCCCTTGGTCTCGCATTGTGATTAAATGACACTCTGTAGAATCCCTTAACTCAATTCTTCCTTTGGTCTACTACTCTAGGTTCTCACAGTCCTAAGTATAAATAAACAAGCTCACCGCCCGTGTATATCGTCCAAGTAAACCTCAAAAACTACTTGGATATCAACTAAGGCTCAACAACAATACAAGGCAACAATCCACAATCCTACAATTAGGCATGGGAACTGGAAAAATGCCAAACAGGCAGAACAAGCATGGAAAAGAAATCTAAGCACAAACAAAATACTCTAATCACAAGAAATAACCTCTACTAAAACAATCAAGCAAAGAAGGCAAGTAACAAGGGAAAAACAGGAAAAACACAATACCCCGTTCAAGGGTATTGGTGGAAATTGCACAAAATATTCATCAACTTTCTACGTAAAGGCACAAACCACCTACCTCGATCCGAAGAGATCGATATACGTGAACCTCGACGATAGATTCCCCTTAGAACAACGTAGATCTGAGAAAACACACAAAACGTTCATCCCATGATAACATTAAAACAAGGAGGAATCAAGAAACAAGTCTCAAGAAGAAGGAAGAACTCACCGCTGTGATTCCAACGCGATCAACCGTGCTCGAATCGGAGAACGGACAGCGAGGTGGGAGCCCGTCAAAGATCCAGTCGTATGGTCGCTCTCAGACGGATGAAAACTGAAGAAGAAGACGATTTTGGGGGTTAGGCGCGACCCCGGTCCATTTAATGAAAAAAAGAAAGTACACAGTGTGTACTTTTAGAGTACACGACGTGTTCTGGGTCTTCTCCATACTCCGCCAAAATCGGCCTCCACGTCACCCCTACACACCGGGTGTGTGGCCCGGGCACGACCAGCACACAGCTTCAAGCCGGATCAGATTACACAGCGTGTACTCAGAAAGTACACGGCGTGTACTTTGAAAATTTCCAGAAAAACCATTTTTCTGAAAAACTCCAGAAAAAAGGAAAAAAAAACCTGAATTAAGTTCTGGGTTCTTATAAACTTCCCCCCTTAAAGAAATTCATCCCCGAATTTCCCTAACGAGGTGGAGAATAAGAATCCCCGAACAGCTCTAGCCACTGTGATCCTACATCGGCCTCCCTCTCCCAGGTCTCATCATGTACTCGCCCGTGCTGTCATAACACCCGTACCAGAGGAACAGACCGTCCGCGGAGAACCTTCGTACTACGATCAACAATCTTGATAGGTTGTTCCTCAAACGACGCATCTGATTCAAGCTTGACTTCCTCAGTCTGAAATACGTGATATGGGTCTGAAAAGTAACTTCAGAGCTGAGAGACATGGAAGACGTTGTGCATGGCCCGATACCTCTGAGGTAGCTGCAACCGATAGGCGGCCGGACCCACTATCTCCAAAACCTCAAACGACCCGACGTACCATGGTGAAAGCATACCCTGTCTCTGAATCCTTTTTTGTCCCAACCTGGGTGTGACACATAGGAAAAACCGATCCCCGACCTCAAACTCCAGAGGTCGTCTCCGCAGATCAGCATAAGACTTCTACCGAGACTGTGCTGTAGTCATCCTCTTCTGAATCAGCTCTATCTGCTCTGAAGTCTCCTGTACAAGACGAGGTCCTAGTAAAGATGCCTCTCCTGCCCCCAGCCAGCATAAGGGTGATCAGCATGGCCTACCATACAAAGCCTCGTATGGTGCCATCTGAATGGTCTCCTAGAAACTGTTTTTGTAGGAGAACGCCACCAGTGGAATATGTTTCTCTCAAGAACCGCCAAAGTCTAGGATGTAATCTCAGAGCATATCCTCAAGCACCTGGATCATGCGCTCAGACTGGCCATCAGTCTGGGGATGGTAAGCTGCACTCAAAAGTAACTGTGTACCCAAGTCCTTCTGATGTCCATGCTAGAACCGAGAGGTAAAGCATGAATCTCTGTTTGAAACAATATAAGCAGAACTCTATGAAGACGAACGATCTCTCTGATGTAAAGTCATCCCAGATCATCGATACTGAAGGTCTCCTTGATCGGAAAGAAGTGAGAAACCTTTGTAAGTCTGTCGACAACAACCCAAATAGCATCGTTCCCTTGAGGTGATCTTGGCAACCTGGTCACGAAGTCCATCGCAACATCGTTCGACTTCCACTCCAGAATGGGTAACAGCTGTAAAAGGCTTTCTGGTCACTGATGCTTTGCTTTCCCCTGCTGACAATTAGAACATCTCATGACAAAACCAGCAACATCCATCTTCATACTGGGCCACCAGTACTGGCGATGAAGATCTCGATACATTTTGGTGACGTCAGGATGAACTGCCCAAACAGAGGAATGGAAATCCTGCATCATCTCCTCGCGTATGTCGGCTGACACCCATACGTGTTTCTGGAAAGGCAAGATCCCATCTTCGCCCACCTTCTATCTAGGAAGAGGGTCCTATCCTAACACACTCTCCCGCAGGACTAAGACATCCGATTCTGATAGCTACCTCATCCGTACCCGATCAAGTAGCGTGGAGGTAACAGCTACAGAAGATAGAAAGATATGTCCCCATCTTTCATGCACCTCCATATGCATCTCAGAGAACAGATCCATCAGCTTCAACTTACTACTAGCCTCCTGAACCACCAGAATCTGTGTTCTCCTTCTCAACACATCTTCCACGGCGTTGCCCTTTCTTGGTGTATAGGCAAGATCGAAATCAAAAGACTGCAGATACTCAACCCACCTGGGATGCCTTAGATTCAGATCATGCTGAGTGAAGATATACTTGAGACTCTTGTGGTCATTGAAGACCACAAAGTTCTCCCCCAGTAGATAGTGTCTCCAACAACGCAAGGCATGAACAACAGCTGCCAACTCCAGATCGTGTGTAGGGTAGTTCTTCTCATGTGGCCTCAACTGCCGAGACCCGTATGCAACGACTCCATCTCCCTACATAAGCACAGCTCCAATCCTGATACCCAAAGCATCACCTCAAACTACACGGATTGTTTACCCCCACACATAGTGTGTACTTGAAACTATTCCCCTGCCCGAGTCTCCTTATATGGCTAACCCACACGGTACGACTGAACCTGAGACTACACAGCGTGTTCGAAACAGACCCAGCATGCACTAGGCAAGGCTTCGGCGGTCCGTGTTGTTGAGTACATGGTCGTCTACACGGCTGGACCTTACACGGTGTGCTCCAAACAAACACGGCGTGTATAGGCGAAGGAGACATCGTCCCGTGTTGTTCGTGACACGGCTGGGTACCTGGTCAAGATTACACGACGTGTTCCGAAAAAACCAGCGTGTGGAAAAGATGGTCACGCCGGCCCGTGTTGTTCATGACATGGCCGGGTACCTGGACAGGACTACAGGGCGTGTTTCCTACGGACACGACGTGTTCTACCTGAGCTCCCCCGACCCGTGTTATTGGTGACACGGCCGGGTATATGGCTCCAAACTCACACGACGTGTAATAATGGTACACGGTATCTTCCTGAGGTTACTCCTACGACACCGTGTTCTGCTCACACGGTTAGTGACACGGCCTAAAAACTACACGGCGTGTATCTAAAAAGTACACGCAGTGTATTCTGGTTTTTTCTGGGCAGTAGCTCAGAAACTGCGCAGAATTCCAGAAACACTAAAATAAGGGAAAAGATGCCGAATTCTGATCCGTGAGGGCCCATAACTCCTCCAGAACCAAAATTTGGCGTTCATTTTGAGAATGGAACAAAACAACAGTTTTCTAACACAACAGCAGAGAATCTATCAAGAATCTATCACAACAACAAGAATAATCTACACAGAGCCTATCACAACAGCATGCAATCGCTAATGCACCCTAGATGGAATGGCAAGAATGCATGGAATGTGATTTCTACAAGTTCCTATATGATTCATGAGATGGCATACCCTTATCTCATCGGGTTGCGACAGAAATAGAACCAAAATATCAAAACACTAACCGCACAAGTCATACGAATCACTCTAGGTGAAAACATTCCAACCATAAAATCTCAAAACCAGAAAACTGCAATTAACGAGGTAGTATAGCTTTTCCCTGTACACGGGTTAGCTACTCCCGGGAACAGCTTAATACCAAGTACCGAATCTATGCTATCCCTAGCTAAGGTCTCCAAACAGTAAAGTAAGAGAAAATAACTCCTATGATACCACTTTGTAATGACCCGAGTCTGGAGCCCCTCCACTGGTGCCTCGTACCCGGTTCACCACATGACCTCAAGTGAATTTCCCTGAACGCTAGAGGCTGCCGACTAGCAACGAGGGCCTTGGTGAGTTGGTGGGGAAACTGTGCCCTCATTTGGTAAGGTATACAAGGTAAGAAAACAAAAATAATTGGCAGAAGCAGTAAACGACATGCTTAACACCAGAAAACAAATAGCGGAAGTAATGTAGAGATATAACAATGATGACAATAATGCAGCAGGTAAAAGTATCTATTGAAAGCAGCAAAAACAAAAACGTGATGGAATACAACAGAAACCAAGTGCAAAAGAAAAACAATGAAAGCTCCTCTACATCACGAGCCACAGCACGGTCCCATGCTCCACAGCTCCTGGTGCAATCAAGATCCTGAAGTAGAAGGGTGCTTTCCCTTATCTATACCTGCAGCAACATAGTCTGATTGGGCCCAAAAGCATGGCCCAAACAGGGTGTGAGATAAAATCCTAGCAAGCAATCACCCAAATATTTGTGCCTAACAGTCAATGAATACATGACAGTAATAAAACAAAAAGCAGTAAATGAAAAAGCATAAGCAGCTACAAACCACAGTTCTAACAAGTAAATCATGCAAGTAAGCAGTCAGCAACAAGAAGAAAACTGGTAACCCTCTGGGTATCTCTCATAGTCTAACCCCTATGGTTCAACCTCTAAGTACTAGCAACCCTCTAGGAGGCTCACACAGTCTCACCCCTCTGGTTCAGCTATGTAATTAAGTAGACTCTCTTGGGAATAACTTACCGTCAATTCCTCCTATAGTCTCGTATCGTGCTAAAGGCTCTCTAGGGAAGCACTCAACATCAATTCCCCCTATGGCCTGTGTCGTAATTAAAAGACACTCTGGAGAAGCCCTTACGTCAATTCTACCTTTGGTCTACTACTCTAGGTTCTCACAGTCCTGAGTATAACTAAACAAGCTCAGTGCACGTGTATATCATCCATGTAAACCTCAAGAACTACTTGTCTATCAACTAAGGCTCAACAGAAAAACAAGGCAACAGTCCACAATTTTACAACTAGGCATGGAAACTGGAAAAATGCCAAACAGGCAGAACAAGCATGGAAAAGAAATCTGAGAACAAAAAAATACTCTAATAACAAGCAATAACCTCTACTAAAACAATCAAGAAAAGTAGGCAAGTAACAAGGGGAAACTAGGAGACACACAATACCCCGTTCAAGGGTATTGGTGGAAGTTGCACAAAATATTCATCAACTTTATACGGAAAGGCACAAACCACATAACTCAATCCTAGGAGATTGATATACGTGAACGTCGATGACAGATTCCACTTAGAAATTTGTAGATCTGAGAAAATGTACAAAACGTTCATCCCAAGATAACTTGAAAACTAGGAGGAATCTAGAAACAAGGCTCAAGCAGAAGGAAGAACCCACCACTGCGATTCCAACACAATCGACCGTGCTCGTATCCGAAAACGGACGGTGAGGCAGGAACCCGTCAACGATTCAGCCATACGGTCATTCTTGGATGGATGAAAACTGAAGAAGAAGACGATTTTTGGGGTTAGGCGTGACCCCAATCCGTTTAATGAAAAAAATAAAGTACACGGTATGTAATTTTAGAGTACACGACGTGTACCAAGTCCTTTCCGCACTCCGCCAAAAACGGACTCCACATCACCCCTACACACCATGTGTGTGGCCCGGGCACGACCAGCACACGGTTTCGAGCCGGATCAGAGTACACGGTGTGTACTCCGAAATTACACGGCGTTACTTTGAAAATTTCAAGAAAAACCATTTTTCTTAAAAACTCCAAAAAAAAGGAAAAACATACCTAAACGAAGATCCGGGTTCTTACAAGTCACAACTTAATTTCTCTCTACTTTGTGGTTTAGCCCATGTGAGGGAGTTGAGGTGGGACCCACTGGTATTCTAACTCCCCTTGAGAGGATTTAAAATGAGGTGGGGCCCACATGAGTCCCCACCTTTTCAATTCTCTAACTCCACATTAATCACCCTCACTTTTAATTTGTAACTCACCCTCATTAATTTCATGCCAATTCACTTAATTAAATTAAGCGAATATGTGTTTGAATTTTGTATTTTTAAATTCATGGCATGAGTTAATAAAATTAGGATAAACCTTATTTTATTTGGGTTGGTTGTTGTGGGTGGAATTGAGGAGAGAATTCTTGGGTGCATCCATGAAGAACTTCATCTTCTTTGCGAAGTACACCATCGCCGACGAAGAACGCCAACCTCCGACGAAGGAAGACGAATAACGATGATTCCTCAGAGATCGACGACGTGACGCCGTGTACCGTGATTCCAATGGTCCTCTTCTCCGCGACGCTGTGTACCACGACCGGTGTACCGCGACACCAATGATCCTCCTTCTGTGACGTCGTCTTCCACGATGACCCTTTCCCGCAACAAACCTCGTTCGACGACTTCATCAAGGTAGGGGTTTGATTTTTGTTCATGAATATTCTTCGATCGTCCAAACGTCAATTTCATAGCCTCTTGATACCAGATTAACGGGAGGGGTCCAGACCGCACGAACACGGCCGACCCTACTCCCCCTTTGATGATGTGTTTGTCATGGCACGAACAAAGGTATCGCGGTGCAACAGCACCACACAGAAACAAAGAAGAACGGGTAGAGAAGCGCAGTGTCGTCACGCAGTGCCGTTGAGGCCACAACGAAGGGGCGTGGCACCGTCGCGCCATGCCGGAGAACCACGAAGACACCACGGCCGGAGCGGGGACACTGTGTAGGGACGCGGCGCTGTCGCACCGCGCTTGTTGGACAAGGCCGCAGCCTAAGGCCGTGGTGGTGTGGGGAGCGACGGCCGAAACTGCCGGCACAAAAAGGGTGGGACCCGCGAGGGGGGTCTCGCGGGGGCACACCGGCAAGCCAAACGGGCCGGCCGGTTTCCAGGAAAGCTAGGGGTCGTAACCCCCGGCTGGCAAGAGTATCGGCCCCAATGTGGGGGAAGCCATCTCAAAACTGGGTGGCAGCGTGCCCACCCTTCTCGTAATGGCTCATCCAGCGCTGGCCGAGCGGGGCGCGCCCACGCCAGGCCAACCGGCCTCCCAGGCCGGACCGGCTGCACTGGGCCAGGCCGCCCAGGAGGGGCCAGGCCACGCCCTAATGGGCTGTACCTAGACCCGAGTCGGGTCGACCTGGTTCGGGCCGATCCAGGGGGTCTCGGGCTGGGTCGGTCCATGCCCAAAACCCCCTAAAACCGGACGACTTCGTTCTTTTGCCCATGTCTTGGGCTACAGACCTCCGATCGACGCACCTTCAGTTGCGATGCGATCCTTGGATCGAGATGGTTGTTTCAGTATATTACACTCAAGCTTTCTGAGAAATTTGGGTATGGACAGGTTGGTTCGAACACAAAACCAACTGGGCCCTCGGAGAGGAAACACTTATAATTTGAGCTCCAGACGTCCGATTGACATACCGTCGACTTAGTTGGATTCCTCTTAGTGAGACAGACCTTTTGGCTTACTCTGCTCGAGGTTTGGACATAGTTGGAGAGCGGTCGGGTTAGTTTTGACTTAAAAACCAACTGGGCCCCTGGAACGAAAACGCCAATAACTCTCAGACCGGGCGTCCGATTGATGCGCTGTCTGTCACGTTGAGTTCCTCTTGTCGAGACGGAACATTGAGATATATCAACTCCGGACTACATGTCATTTGATGTATCGACCCCTTGGCTCATGGAGCGGACCCTCCCGGAATCGAGCATGCTATGTGCGAGAACCCTAGAGCTGGCTGCGACTGCGAAGACGATGATGACTGCACTGAAATCCTCTGTGGGTTCGGCAGTGATGATGAAGACTACAATGAAATCCTCCGTGGGTTCAACAGCAATGAAGACTGGACTAAAATCCTTCATGGGTTCGACGGAAATGAATACAACACTGAAATCCTCCGTGGGTTCGGCAGCGATGAAGACCGTACTGAAATCCTCCTCGGGATCGACGGTGATGAAGACTGCACTGAAATCCTCCGTGGGTTCGGCAGCGATGAAGACCGTACTGAAATCCTTCGTGGGTTCGACGACGATGACTACAGTTCTGGTATCTTACATGGGTCTGGCAGTGTTTGACTCTATTCTTTCTATCCTACGTGTGTCTGGCAGAGTAGCTAGTTTGTATCCTATGTGGGTCCGACAGCTTAGCTGGTTTAGTATCCTACGTGGGTCCCATATTAGATGAATCTGTGGCTATATCTGATCATCTCTATCACCTTATGAAAAATTATACATGTGTGAGCTGATTCTTGACTTTCAATCATTATCATTGATATGATTAACTTGCTTTCCTATGCGCATTGGGTTGTGTTATCATGTGTGGATTAGGTTGTACTCTTATGTGGACGTGATCGAACGTGGGCTTAGATGTTGTATCCGAACGGGAATTGATAACTTAGGTATATGTATGGGCATATACCTAAGTAGTGTTGGTTGTTACTTCGAGATTGTATATTTCCATTTCGGATTATGGGAGACCTTCGGGGGTCTCAGAGTCCCTACTCAGTAGCGTATACTCACCCCTACACGGGCTATGCCCGCACTACATTGTGTATGATGCAGACGACGGACATCGCTGATCGTGGTTGAGGCTTGTGGAGCAAGTTAGTACCTGGAGGTGGACCACTGGGTGGGACGTATATGGAGCGGATGTTTGGAACCGAAGAGCTGAGGAGGTTATCTGTACCCACCCTTCAGGTGGGACTTCCATTGGATGGCTCGACGTTGCTTCTTTACTTTCAGTTGCTGTACTTCTATCCAGTTGTACCTTACATTCAGTTTGGGTTTGTATTCATGCCCATTTACTTTCCGCACATACTATTGTACCTAGTTTTACATAGTAATTACTTATACTTGCTTACTCTTTGGTGTTTGTTTACATTATAAAGGAAATGCCTTCCCCTTTTTTCCGGGATTTATGCCTTGGTACTAGTCTCCATCCCCTAGCCTATGGGAGGCGGGCTTGGGGTAGTCACGGCACGGGTCCCTAGGACGGGTCGTGACAAATTTTTATCAGAGGATTTAGGTTCTACCGCATAACTCAGGACTCTGATCTTTCTTCTATGTGAAGCAATAGTGTTAAGGGTATTGAGTGTGGTTATCAGTCCAGGGAGTCCAGTGTTGGTGCGGTGGCCGACGTATCCGTACACCAGGACCCTGACTTCTGATTTCCGACTCAATGCACGAAAACATTGATTTCATGTGTGTTTCAAATGTTTTCATTATGATTACTTTGTGTTAGCTCACCAGGTATACTATTTTGCCGTGGCGCACCTGCTTCTTTTCAGGATGGCCCCACGACGGCAGCCAGCTACAGTTCTGAGTTTTGTGCGAGACGACAGCCCACCGAACGACGAGGCCTCAGTGCAGGGCCCTTTTTCAGCGGAGGAACCAATGATACCACAACCTGTCGAGCCACTGATGACACCAGCACCAGCTGCTGAGAGTTCACATCGCCATAGTGCATTACACGAGTTTCAGCGTTAGAGACCACCCAGGTTCCGCGAGGAGACGGACCCTCAGGCAGCCGAGGATTGGCTGGAGGCAGTTGTGCGAGTTTTTTGGTTATTGGGGACACTAGCTAACCTCATGGTGATCCTCACAGCGAGCCTCCTACATGCGACAACAGGCACATGGTGGATCTTGATGCTCTAGGTGCACGACGAGGCATCTCTCCTCTGGACGGACTTTGAGAGCCTCTTCCGCTCGGAGTTCGTCACAGCCACCCTCTGTGCGGTGCGCATCCAGGAGCTTCTACAGCTTCGGCAGGTCAGCATGACGGTCGCCCAGTACTCAGTTAGATTTACCGATCTCTTGCGCTATTCGACAGACATGGTACAAGACCCATTCTTCTGTGCCCGGACCTTCGAGTAGGGACTGAGGCATGAGATCAGGGCATCGATGATCTCCCTCAGCATTCCGAAACAGGCAGAAGTACTCGAGCGAGCTCTTCTCATAGAGAGCTTTCTTGCTGAGCCTACGCCAGCAGCAAGACCTACCATAGGGCGACACGTAGCAGAGTCATCTGTAGCTGGCAGTCGATGGATGTCATAGGGGTCCAGGTGGACCAGACCATCAGGAAGACAACCTCATGACCCTAGCTCAGAGATGCGGGTCACACGGCACAGAGCCATCCTTCCAAGGAGTAGGCAGTGCTATGCATGCGGCGGGCAGGGCCCCATGGCTCGTGACTGCCCGACCCACCATGCTGAGGAGCAGCAGACGGTTGAGGGGCCACCCAGGAAGAGGCAGAGGGTCGACCGTGGCGGTCCGTAGGGAGTAGGTGGAAGAGGTTGAGGAGATGGTCGAGCGGCAGGTGGTGGATGACATTTTGAGGCTCTACCACCACCACCACCAGGAGGTCCACCCCGACCACAGGGGAGAGCACAACTTCAGGCAGCTGAAGCTTACGATCATGGTGCTCTGGAAGAGGGTGGACAAGTGCGGGACTAGCTCCAGGCATGGAGGCCTTATCACATAATTCATCTAGCTTAGTTGTTTTTGTTTCTTTGGGTCCTTGTACTTTGAGTTGAAGTAATAAAAGACACTTGTAATATTGACGTTTTCTTTCTTGTTTTTTGTATGTTAATACTAAGAGGTTCCAGTTAAGAACTGTTCACTTGACCCTCACATACGAGATTCCTACTGGAGGAGACCCAGTGAACACACACTGATGCTGACAGTTTGACTCAACCTTTGGAGGCAAGAGTAACGGTTGGATCTCTTGGTAGCAGCGTTGAGGCCTTACGATGTCATCCAAGGAATGAATTGTCTGATCATGATGGGATTGACTGTATTAGGCAAGGAACGTGGTCCATCCAGGGGAGGAGACCAGATTTCTCTTTTTAGCAAAGGAGAAATCTTTGCATATTTTCATAACCTTATGGAAGAAGGGGTAACCCTTCGTCTGGTCAGACAGATGTCAGCAGAGCTTCCAGGAGGTGAGACAGTGATTGACCAGTGCACCTATCTTGAGGCTACGAAATGAGGGAGTGGGGTACGTAGTCTACTGCGATGCATCAGGGACTAGACTCGGATGTGTCCTGATGTAGGAGCGGGCCATGATTTCCTATGGATCACGTTAGTTGAGGAAGCATGACCAGAACTACGCTACCCATGACCTGGAGTTAGTAGCAATGGTATTCGCTCTGAATATGTGGAGACACTATCGGATGGGCGAGCGCTTTACATTCTACTCTAACCACCAGAGTCTCAGGTACATCTTCTCATAGAAGGACCTGAATTTGAGATAGCAGCAATGGCTCGAGTTCCTCCAGGACTATGAATTTGAGATAGTCTATACTCCTAGAAAGGGGAACGTAGTAGCCAATGCTCTCAGCAAGAGGACGGGCATTCAGCTACTCAGGGAAGCAACGAAGCAACTAGCCGCTCTGCAGATATCCTTCGTGGATAGAGATGGTGCAACCTTTCTTCAGCCACCCACAGTCACTCCTCTACTACTACACCGGTCCAGAGAGGCACAGCGTGGGGATGCTGACTGTGAGACGCAGTGTGCACATATATCCTTAGGACAGGTACCTGATGGATTCCTTATAGGAGGAGAGCATGTCGTCCTTTTCAGAGGACATACCATGGTAACAGTTGCTTTACAGGAGGAGGTGCTGAGAGAGTTTCACACTTACCCTTTAGTGGTACATCCAGGAGTGGCGAAGATGTACCAGGATCTAAGACGACAGCACTGGTGGCCTGGTATGAAGAAGGTTGTGGTAGAGTTCGTTTCTTGATGCCTCACCTACCAGCAGGTGAAGGCAGAGCACCATGTATAAGCAGGCTTGTAACAACCCTTGGAGGTCTCGGAGTGGAAGTGGGAAAGGATATCTATGGATTCCGTGACTGGATTTCCATGCACTTCTAGAGGTCACGACTCCATTTGGGTACTTGTTGACCGACTCACCAAGTCATCGCACTTCTTACCCATCAGAGAGCAGGGCTCAGTAGAGAGCTTGGGACGTCTCTACGTTCAGGAGATTGTACGACCAACCTTGCAGATAACCTCTATGCTGGACATACCCTGGGGAGTCAGCACTTGTGGGACCGGAGATGGTCCAGGCCACGACAGAGAAGGTCCAGGTCATCCAGGAGCGGATGAGGATAGCTCAGAGCCGACATAAGTCTTATGATGACAGGAGGCAGAGGCCATTGGAGTTCGAGGATGGCGACCACGTCTTCTTGTGGGTCTCACCTCAACGTGGATTATGGAGATTTGTTCAGGGCGGAAAGTTATCTCTGCACTTCATCGGACCATTCCAGGTCCTTAGTAGGATAGGTGAGGTGGCTTATTTCTTGGCTCTACCACCTTAGTTGCACTGGGTGCATGACGTCTTCCATGTATCTCAGCTGAGGAGATACGTGCATGACCCGATGCATATCATCGACCATGGTGAGTTGGACATTGACGATGGGATGAATTTTGCAGAGGTCCTGGTGGAGATCGAGGATCGACAGGAGCGAGTCCTACGTGGGCGGTAGATACCTCTAGTGCGCATCAGATGGCAGCATGAGAACCTCCAGGAGAGCACTTGGGAGTGGGAAGCACAGATGCGTGCTCAGTACCCTCATTTGTTCCCCTAGTTTGCGATGTATCTTTACAGGGATGTAATGCCCTAAGGTGGGAGTAATTTAAAGACCCGTGAAATTAAAGGTAAATTTTTTCTTTATTTTCCTTGGGATTTTACAATAACGTTGTTTCTGACATCACCTGATTCTGAGGCCCGGTGTGCCCAGAATCAATTTCCGAAATTTATCTCAGGTACGTTCAGTGAACGAACGAGAAGGTTTTCCTAACTTTTGAACCGGTGCTCAGAATCGAAATATGAGGGCACCGATGAAACTACAACGCCAGTAATTTCTTAGGAACACCTTTTTCGAAGGATCGTTTTATTGGCTGTTGATGTTAAAAAAAGTGAGGAATAAAAATATAATTGTTTTTTTATTCATTTACTTTGCATTTTAAGTAAAATTAAGTTGTGTCACAACTTAATTTTTCTCTACTTTGTGGTTTAGCCCATGTGAGGGAGTTGAGGTGGGACCCACTGATATTCTAACTCCCCTTGAGAAGATTTAAGATGAGGTGGGGCCCACACGAGTCCCCACCTGTTCAATTCTCTAACTCCCCATTAATCAACCTCACTTTTAATTTGAAACTCACCCTCATTAATTTCATGCCAATTCACATAATTAAATTAAGTGAATAAGAGTTTGTATTTTGTATTTTTAAATTAATGGCATGATTTAATAAAATAAGGATAAACATTATTTTATTTGTGGTTGGTTGTAGTGGGTGTAATTGAGGAGAGAATTCTTGGGTGCATCCCTGAAGAACTTCATCTTCTTCGCGAAGAACGCACTGTCACCGATGAAGAACATTGGCCTCCGACGAAGGACGATGAATAACACTGATTCCTCAGAGATCGACGATGTGACGTTGTGTATCGCGACACCGATGGTCCTCTTCTCCGCAAAGCCGTGTACCGCGACGCCGTGTACCGCGACGCCGTGTACCGCAACACCGACGATCCTCCTTCTACGACGCTGTCTTCTGTGACGTCCCTTTCCCATGACAAATCTATTTCAACGACTTCATCAAGGTAGGGGTCTAATTTTGGTTCATGAATATTCTTTGACTGTCCAAACGCCAATTTCTTAGCTGCTTGATATCAGATTAACGGGAGGGGGCTAGACCACACGAACACGACCGACCCTCCTCCCCCTTTGATGATGTGTTTGTCGCGGTATGAAAAAAGGTAGCGCGGGGCAACGACACCACATAGAAACAAAGCAGAACAGGTGAAGAAGCGTTGTGCCGTCGTGCCGCGCTGTTGAGGCCGCAGCGAAGGGGCGCGGCGCAGTCGCGCCGCCCTGGAGAACCATGAAGACACCACGGCCGGAGGGGGGCTACGGCAGAGGGGCTCCGCGCCGTCACGTCGCGCCGGTCGAACAAGCACCGCGGTGGTGTGGGGAGCGGTGTCCGGAACCACTGGCCGCCAGCGCACGGAGGGCGGGACCCACGAGGGGGGTCCCGCGGTGGCACACCGGCCAGCCAAACCGGCCTTCCGATTTTCGGGAAAGCCGGGGGTCGTATCCCTTGACTGGAAAGAGGAGCGGCCCCCACGTGGGGTCCATAGTTTCAAAACAGGGGGGCAGCGTGCCCCCCTTTCCGCAACCGCTCGGCCAGTGCTGGCTGAGCGAGGCGCGCCCGCGCCTGTCCAACCGGCCGCACCGGGTCGGGCCGCCCAGGCGGGGATGGGCCGCGTCGGATGGGCCGGGCCGCACCCCCCAGGCCGGGCCGAACCCTAATGGGCTAGACCCAGAACCGGTTCGGGTCGACCCGTTTTGGGCCGACCCAGGGGGTCTCAGGCCGGGTCGGTCCGGGCCCAAAACCCCCTAAAACCGGACAAGTTCATTCTTTTGCCTATATCTTGGGCTACAGACCTCCGATCGACACACCATCAATTGCGATGAGATCCTTGGATCGAGATAGTCGTTTAGGCATATTACACTCAAGGTTTCGTAGAACTTTGGGTACGACCGGGTTGGTTCGAACACGAAACCAATCGGGCCCTCGGAGCGGAAACGCTTATAAGTTGAGCTCCGGGCGTCTGATTGACGTTCCGTTAAGTTCATTGGATTCCTCTTAGTCAGACGGACCTTTTGGATTACTCTTATCGAGTTTTGGACATAGTTGGAGTGCTCTTGGGTTAGTTTTGACTTAAAACCCAACAAGGCCCCTAGAACGAAAATGCCAATAACTCTCATACCGGGCGTCCGATTGACGCACAGTCTGTCACGTTGAGTTTCTCTTGTCAGGATGGAACATTGAGATACATAAAATCCGAACAATGTGTCAGTTTATGTATCAACCCCTTTGCTCATGGATTGAAACCTCCCAGAATCGAGCGTGCTGTGTGCAGGAACCCTAGAGCTAGCTGCGACTGCGACGACAATGATGACTGCACTAAAATCCTTCATGGGTTCAACAGTGATGATGAAGACTGCACTAAAATCCTCCGTGGGTTCGGCAGCGATGAAGACCATACTGAAATCCTACGTGGGTTCGACGACGATGAAGACTGCACTGAAATCCTTCATGGGTTCGGCAGTGATGAAGACCGTACTGAAATCCTCCGTGGGTTCGACAGTGATGAAGACTACACTGAAATCCACCGTGGGTTCGGCAGAGATGAAGACCATACTGAAATCCTCCATGGTTTCGACGACGATGACTACTTTTCTTGTATCCTACGTGGGTCGGGCAATGTTTGACTCTGTTCTTTCTATCCTACGTGGGTCTGGCAGAGTAGCTGGTCTGTATCCTATGTTGGTCCGACAACTTAGCTGGTTTAGTATCCTACATGGGTCCCAACATAGATGAATCAGTGGATATATCTGATCATCTCTATCACCTTACAACGAAGTATACTTGTGTGAGCTGAGTCTTGACTTTCAATCATTATCTTCGATATGACTGACTCACTTTCCTATGTAGATAGGGTTGTGTTATATTGTGTGGATTGGGTTGTACTTCTATGTGGACGTGATCGAACATAGGTTCGGATGTTGGAGCCAAACAGGAATTGATGACTTAGGTATATGTATGGGCATATACCTAAGTAGTGTTGGTTGTTACTTTGTGATTGTATATTTCCTTTGTGGATTATCCTTTGTGGATTCTGGGAGACCTTTGGGGTTCTCGGTGTCCCTAGTGAGTAGCATATACTCACCCCTACACCGTTTATGCTTGCACTACATTGTGTTGGATACAGCTGATGGACAACGCTGATCGTGGTTGATGTTTGTGGAGCAAGTCGATACCTAGAGGTGGACAACTGGGTGGGATGTACACGGAGCGTGCGGCTGGACCCGAGGAGCTGAGGAGGCTATCTATACCCACCCTTCAGGTGGGACTTCCAGTGGACAGCTCGACGTTGCTTCTTTACATTCAGTTTCTTTACTTCTATCCAGTTGTACCTTACTTTCAGTTTGGGTTTTTATTCTAGACCATTTACTTTCCCCACTTACTATTGTACCCTGTTTTACATAGTAATTATTTATGCTTTCTTACTCTGGGGTGTTTGTTTACTTTATAAAGGCAATGCCTTCCCCTTTTTGTAGGGATTTACGCCTTGGTGCTAGTCGCCAGCCCCTAGCCTATGGGAGGCGGGCTTGGGGTAGTCACAACATGGGTCCCGAGGACGGGTCATGACAAGAATCTAGTGAGGTGATGAAATATTTGTGCAGATGAACAAGATGATTTTTTTGGAAGAGGTTGGGTGGCATATGGGTTCAAGGATGGAATGAGTAGTGGTCATCTCAGGTAGTTATATATGTCGTTGGAAATCAGTGTTCATGATTTTTTTGGATATAAAGATGTGGGGAAAGGCCATTTTGTTTTCTTGTTTCTATATTAATTAGATAGTGGTCTAAGTATAGCTAGGATGTTTGGATAAATTTATACTTGGACTGATTATCCTATAATGGGATACACATTTTGATGTATATGGGTAAGTGTTGGTAAATTTTAAACCTTTAGTGATTAAAATTCAAATAAGTAGGTTGGGGTGTGGTTGGGTTTTAGAGGAGTGGTAAGGAGTAGTTGGATTCGATAGGATCATCTCCATGAAATATTTGATAGGAGTGATAATTTTTATATTTGGTAGGTTTGGTTATTGTTTGACAATTATGTAGTTTGGGAGTTTCATGAGAGTGGTAGGGATTGTCTAGTTTAGTGGTAATTTTGGTGAAGTGGTTTGTTTCGTATAGTTTTAATGGTGCGATGATCAATATTATTGGCTTTATGTGAAGGTGACTATTGTAGTTTAGGTGTTACTGTGCTTTCATAGAATGAAATGTGTAAAGACACAAAAATTTATTTCTAATATGAAAAATATTATTTTCTATTTTCCATTTTGAGTTTTTTAGTGGATCAATTTTGGGGATATGATTAGTGGGATTGAGTTTGTTGTGGAAGATTAATAGTGAGTTTTTGGGTTTTTCATTCCTAATAAGGGTAACACTATAGCTGCTGGGGATGATATTGTAGTACTTGATGAACCTCAATTTAAAATAGGAATGGTGGAAATTTTCTATTCATTCCATGACTAATCCATGTTCCTCTAGGGAGGATCCTATTGGATATAACCTATGCAACCTCACCATGCCTATTTTGGAGGGAATGGTTAAAGATAATGGCTAGAACCTTATTTCATTCCACTGGTTGGATGGATATTTTGGGGTAGTGATCAAGAACAACCCAACCATGTCTAGGAATTATCAGAGGTTATTTTGGAAGTCGTGTGGCTTTTGGATGGACATAATTAATTCTTTTTTATTATATCCCCATCAATTATTCATATTTGGTCTTTAAAATATTTTTTAACATAATTATGAGATGATTAATGCATTCCTCAATTTCCCCCCATAAAAAATCACTCAATTCTTCTCCCTTATCCAATATTAGTGGGTTTTTGAATTCTCTTCATAGGGGATGAATTTATTCCATGTCCTTCATCTCAGTTCTAATTTATTCATTTTTTCAATCATTCATTTACATTTATTAATATAAGGCCTCAATTAATCCTCCATGGATGGTTCTTTATGGTTTTAGGTTATTTGGTAAAGAACTCTTACAAGTCATTCTTGATTTTGAATAAATTATACTATCATTAATGAAATAACATGGAATGAGATTTTTATGGATTATAATAAGATTGTATGCATATTTTATCCCTGAAATTCATAGATTTTGTTTAATAATTGGATTTTTTATGGTCATTGACATTATTTGTTGTCTCAATAGTTGCTCTCTTGGAATCTCTTCATTAGTGAGTCTCGTCCTTTCATGACTTTGAGTTTCTATCTTGAAATATTCATTCAAGTTACCATGCCATGTTTAAGTAGAATCATCTCTATAAACCCTTGGAATGTGATATTGTTTTAGTTGGTGTAAAAACAAGGTTATGGTGATCATTTTATGGAAAAACCATGTTGTTGATGTGGAAAAGATTTTGGTTGGATGTTTCATACCATGTATAGGATTTGAATTTGATTATTCTGATAATATGTCATTGAGTGATTATATAATTTAGAATATTCATGAGTTTGACTGCTTGTGTGTGTGCAGCCCGTGAGATCTATGTTTAAGTTTGACTGCATGTTTGAATATTTAGAAACTTATAATAACTCTTTATATTCTATGCAGTTTCTTTATTACTAATGAATATTTTTCCGTGTGATATGTTTTTAATTTTCTATACTTTTATTCTATTCATGGTACTGAGTGACATGGTGACTATTCATTTTTTGGTGGCCCTATAGGTTGAGTGTGTGCATACATTGCAAGTGGTACATTGATATGACTGAGCTAGACAACATGACATGATTTCCTTAAGGCCTGAACTATGGGAATAATGGTCAAATGAGATCTGAAAAATGTGATAATGACTAAGTTTGATTTCATGTGTTTATCCATGAGACCATTATTGAGTTTTATTGCTTGTGTGTAGCTATGATATCATGATTTAGTTTTATCACATGTGTGTAGTTATGAGACAATGATTGAGTTTTATGGAATGAGTGTATGTATGATACAACGAGAGAGATGGGTAATGATTTATTTGTAACTTGAACTAAGTCTCTCAGCCTTGTGACTATCATAGAGTTCACATTCTGTGATTGTGGTCAACTCTAGTTCAAAAATTCTGTTACAACTACATTTCTAGTATATAGATGATGTAGGTAAAACATGGGGGTTGTGGAAGCATATTTATCACATGAAAACTCAATATGTGAAAGTATATTGTTTTTCTTGTGTATTTATTAATTACGATGACACACATTCTTATACATATGTTCTCATGATAAGGATGCTGCGGTTGTGTGCTATTGGGGTTTTCTCAAAACCTTTTTAGGAATATTAATGCATGTGAAGACATTAGGGTTTGGGATATTGGTAATTGAAAGGACCCAATGATGGGTAAATAGGAGATAGATCATGTTGAACTGATGTGTCACTGAGATTAACTCTATAGAGATTCTGTAGTGTTTTATATAATTTCCTATCATTCTCATACAATTTTTTAACTGCCTCTTAAGAGGGTTTTAGGATTATTATTTCATATTACCTGAGATAATTTCCATATCATTCATTATATAATTGTCTATTTATACTTATATGATATTATTTATTATTTTCTTTATTTATACTAATGGTATAGTCTACCCACTAATGGTATTCATGCCCTTGTTTCTAGTAGAAAACCCCTTGTGTACAGGTAGGCATGCATGTGGTCATGTTGAAATTTTGATTGGATTCTGTGACTTCGACCATGGTGTCACAAAGTGCTATAATATCATGATATCTTCATTAATTTCATTATTCATATGTTTCAGGGAATGTAAAGAAGGATTTGGGCTATGTGGGACTCGGGTAGGAGAGTTTCACGTGTGCCAAGATGGTACATGTCTAACGAACCTACGAGTTACCTTTTTCGGTATTTCTGTTATGATTGTGGTTTTATAGATTCATGTTGATCATGAGTTTATTATGCTATTATGGTTCTATGTAATTTGGTTGTGTTGATGCATCATTATTAGGAATATAGGATGAGATTCCATGTATACAATTTTTATGTATATCATTCTAGTTGTTTAATTTAATCCTTCTATTTGAGTAATCTATTCTAGATAGACCTGTATTTCATATTGAGTGATTTAGTTGTGTAATATTTTTTGGTGCTATATCTATGATATATTTTTATTTTAAATTTATAATTCTTGTTGTTAAGAATATGATTGTTACTGAAATGTAGGTATGGATAACTAGGCTTGAGACTTGAGTAGCACTAAAAGTGACATGATTTATTGTTACTGATAGCATCCTAGTATAGGTTTAACACAATCCTTTTTATATTATTGCAAAGATATTAGGTTGTTATGAATGTAAGTTGATACATAAAGTATGGAAATTTATCTTTAATTTTAGGAAAATAATCTCTCGAAGATTATTGATAAGACCACTTTGTGTAGTAGCCTAGAAGGCTCCTAAAGAGGGGGTTAGTTCTACCACCAGTCATGCTGGAGAATATAGATGATCATGGTCCCACACTTGCTCTTGTGGTTTTGGAATAAGGCCCAATTATGTTAGGAGTCTTCAGAATAAATCATATTCATGATGGATGCATTTGAATGTTTTTCGATCAATTATGATTGGGAATTTCATCGCTATCACCCTCTATCCATACAGGTCGTCGAAGGCCCGCTAGATTCAAATTAAAATAAATTGATGGTTGAAAAAATATTTGTAATTATAGAGACCTCAGAGTATATAAAGGTAATACTTTTGATCATTGTGCTTGAGGTCAATACTAAACGGTATTGGGATATTATAATTTATGAAGAAAGAGTTGATAGATTAAATTATATAACCATCAAATTCCTTTTCTTTGAGGAGTTATTTTTGGATAGGATGAAGTTAGAGTGAGTGTAAGAGTTCATGGATATTATTCTAGGGATGATAAAATTGTATTCTTACTCAAAACATTTCATGGAGATTCTATGATTTTCTCCTTTCTTTGATTGGACAAGTTACAAAAGACCATCAAATTTTAAGATGATTTTTTTTGAGTTGTAGTACCAAGCAAGGAACTTTTACGTTGTGACTATTGAAAATGTGTTTTAAAAAGGTATGATGATTTATAATGTTATATTGGAAGATACAAATATGTTTATTAATTCATCCATAAATGGAATTCCTATTGATACTTCTGGATGTAGGAATTATAGAAAATATGATTCATTCTAGAGTGCTGAAAAAAACTAGAGAAGAGTAGAGTGCTTTCAGCACATTCTGTAGGGAACAGTTGTCTATAGTTTTTCAGTTTTGAAAAAATTGGAACTATCATAAGATATCCCCAAATCCTTAGATCAAGCATCATTAGTGTTTTAATATTGGGAATTAATAGAATTTTAACTCAAAGGAATTACAGATATGGTCTCAGGAAGGTTCAAGTGATATAAAGGCATTGATCCATGGTGTTGGTTAGGGTCCTCAATAGTAGGATGAGAACTCTTAGAGGGAAATGAATTTAGAAAATCATGCATGTCAAGGGAAGGTCTATAGTGATCTGTCTATCCATGTGTATGCATTAATTCAAGTTTCCATTGATCATAAGGAGGATCCATTGATTAGTTGAGTTATGGTTATGATCACCACTACTTTTTCTTCTAGTCTTTTTGTTACTGGTGTTTCCCATTCACTTTTTCTTCTCAAATTATTGATGGTATTGAGATACTGATCATGTTTTATTTGGAGTTTATTTCTCATGACACGCCATTGGTGAAAACAGTTAGTTGGTTGATGAGGTGTACAAAGCATCTAGTAGTCAAATTTCGTTGTAGAAATATGTGGGATTTCATGAACTTTAAGATAACTATATTTGATGTGATCTTCATCGTGGTTTGGTTGACTAGTTATCAAGAACTCATCGAATTATATAGAAGAATTTTATTCTTTATTACACCTAAGGTAGAAAATAGTTTTTTACTAGGGAAGGAGATTTCGATGTTTGTAGAGTAGGACTAGACCTGAACCAGTTTGGGGCTATTAAAACATCGATGTATTGTATAGTTTTTGATATAAATATAGTAGAAGCCTCTTATTTTAATCTAGTGGTGGACCTATATCAGTATAACTTCTAGGATAAATTTCTGGGATTACCTCCTCATGGATAAATTGAATTTTAGATCTAAATATTATTTGTAGTGAAACATTGATTGACACCCCCATATCAAATGGAACTAGTTTCTCTCTATTATCTTTTTTTATTTTATAATACTTTTAAGGGGGATGTGAGAAACCTAATGAAAAGTAGTTCAAACATCAGTGGGTACAACAGAGAAATTAAATTCAAGTCTCAAGCGATTGGAGTCTCCTTCCCTAAACAATTTATAGGGGATGGAATTTACCTAGAAGCTTGGATCTTCCCCTATTTTTTCTTCATAGTGCCTTTCTAGATACTCCAAAGCCTGCAGGTATTATATTTTTATAATCTTCACCATATTTAAGCCTCTGACTAGTATACGATCATTCTTATCAATCCATTCAGCTTTCTCCCTAGTAGATACAACTTGGATCAATCTTCCCATCATTTTATCAATGTCTCCCCTCAAAAACGTGATCACCAAGACATCCTCATTCATTTCTTCACCATAGTGCATGAGTAATTTCAGGTGAGAATCCAACTCCATCTCCTCCAGTCTCCGTAGGCCGATTGATGAACATGTTACACATTGCTGTCTGGGGGAAAGGGGATATGCCCATTCCAGCATCAGCTCATCCGGTTTCAGAATCCCATAGAATTTTTCATCTGCCTTTGAGACTCTATCCGCTTGATCTTGAGACACTATGATATCATCGTTCCTAACCTCATCTTGTGTCTCTTGCTGAATATTTTTCTCCTATCGTGTCTATTTTTTGGAACCAGTTCAATTTAATGAACTCATGGCGTAACTCTAGGATTTATAGTCTTAGGGTTTTATCAGACTATTAACATTTACATGGCATATTCTCATGTTATCCACAACAAATGTGAAGGGTGGTCTATTATTTAATGTAGATTATATGAAGATTAAAAAAGTGAATTTAAATAATTTATATCCAATAGAAAGTGTTTAAGGCTTGTTTGAATAGTTTTCGTGAGACCTATGGTTATCCAAGATATAATTATAGTTAGAATACTTCTATCCTTAGGTCAGACAAGAGGATATTCTAAATAATAAGTTAAATAGTATAGCCAGACTGAATGAGTACCTTGTCTTTCCTTTCAGGTTGAAAAATTTTCTAGTGGTATTCATAGCTCTCATAAATATGATCATTCATATATAACTTGATTACTTTATTGTGATGTTTATTTCTAGTATATTTAGAGACTCATAGACCTCAACAATTTGTTCTTGGAAAATTGAGATTGAATTGAGAAAAAATTGATCACAACAAATTTATTTTATGATATCAATGTGTCACATTTAGTTTTAAGAGGTTTGGTTCCTTGGGCATGTTTTATCTTAGGTGATAATATCTATGGACTCTAAAAAATTTGAGGCAGTAATGTCTTGGACTCATCTGTGGAATGTTTTTGAGATCAGGATCTCCCATTGTTCAACGGGGTACTATAGTTGATTCATATAGTTCATATCTCACTTGAATGGGACTATGAATGGGCTCAAAAAGAAGGGAGTGAAGTTTGAGTAGATAAATAAATGCAAGGAGTTGTTCCTAGATCTGAAGAGTAGCTTGAGGATATACCCAATTATTACATTACCAAATATTAGTATTGGATATATGGTGTATTGTGATGCCTTGAGAGATGGGTTTTGTTATGTTTTGATATAGAGAGATCTGGTAGATACCTATGGGCCACGTCAACTACAACTGCATGTGTTGAACTAACTAACACATGAATTGTAGTTAGTAGATATGGTCTAAACTATGATATCACGGTGATATTATATTATTAGGGTGATATTTTTTGTTTACAAAGATTACAATACCGTTCGTTATATTTTATCTAAGTGAGATCTGATCTTAAGGGAGATGAGTTGGGTACAGTATGTAAATAAATTAATATTTTAGATGTATCATTCTCCTGGTAAGGGTAAGGTTGTTGTATATGATCTTATAATTAAAACCTATAAGATGTACGATCATTGAGGATAGTTATTATAGATTAAATAACAGAGGATCTGATGAGATAATATATTCCTTGAGGTGAGAAGTCTATCTAGGTTAATCAAAGATATACCAAGATATCAGACATTAGTTTTGGTTTCCAAGAATGAAGAGGTGCATCACTGGTTTTATTTAATGATGAATCACCCATTATAGGGTAGAAGCTGAACATCAGTGTCCTGGTGGATAGGTTCATTCACATCTACTACTAATATATAATTATATGGATGTGAAGATATATTTTTTAGTGGGGTTACCTAGGATGATGAGGAGACATGATTCTATTTGGTTCATAGCTTTTTGGTAGATGAATGCAACCCACTTTTTACCTATTTTAGATACCCACACTATTAGTGAATTGGGAAAGAGGTATACCTAAAATATTGTACAATTTCATAGATTACCATCTAGTATTGTATCATACATAGAAATATGTTTTAAATCATTTTTTTGAATGGATTGCAAAAGCCATTGAAAACTCAGTAAAATATGAATATAGTGTATGTAACAACCTAAGATTTTATGAGAATTATTATTTTTAATTTCTTTGATGTCTTTTGTTGTACGCTACACCAAGATTATCTTACGCTATACGCAACACCGTATTATCTTGCAGTATATGCAACACTAATCTTGGATCGTGTTACAAACAATTTCATGTATGTTTGATAGGTGTTATTATATGAAACATTGAGTGTATGTATATATATTCAATGCATAAATGAAATATGGTTGGATTTTGTTATACGCAACAACAAATGAGTCTTTCACTACACGCAACTCTAACTTGGCTTGCATTACATGCAATCAAAACCGTCATCAATAACATGTGTTGTGCGCAATACCGGGTTTCACTAAACAATGATATATGGTTATAATATTATTATGAACTAGACGTTATGAATAGTAGTAAATACATTTTGAGTTTTAGGTCATTATAATTAATCTTACACACTTTATAGAACATTGTATGAGAACAAAATAAATTTTTCGGGTAAAATATGTATTTTTCAAAAAAAGCAGTTTTGCCCCCTTTTGATGGAGCACCCATTTTAAATATAATTTTTGACAAGTTTATAAGTTAAATTTTGAAAAATAAACTTCTTATTTTGAATTAGGATATAAAAATTTACATTGGATAACGTTTCGATATTTTTTTGATAACTTTAATATTTATATGAATAGTAAAAACACGCTATATTATAATTAAAAACAACCTTTTTCATCATCATAATTTATATGGTTAAATTATAATATTTAATGGTTTTAAAGTATAAATACAATATATTTTTACCATTTAATATAATTTATGTCATTAGCGTTGATTTTATATTGAATTCATAGGTAAAATCATTTCAATCTTTTTCAATGTTTTAACTTTTAAAGCATGTTTTCTTAACAACGTGATTAATTTTAAATTAATTTCTACAACTTTTGTGTATTTAATTTAGAAAAATGGATTACATATTTGGAATAAGTGGGTCTAAATTATGTTAAAAGGCTACATTTTATTTTTGGGCATTATGAATAGTAACTACGTTAAATTTTATTTGCCGTAGTAAAAGGTAAATCAGGTAATTAAGGGTAAATATAAAATTATACAATTACCCTAACACTTGCCTTAATATAATTTTATCCTTATATTTTGTCCTAAGGAATGTTTGGGTCGAAATGGAATCCATTGTAACCCACTTGGCGGTGATTAAGACCTTTAGTTTATTTTATTTAAACGAAAGTGAAATATGTCTCACTCAACTTTAATAATTAAAGTATTTTTAATATAAGTTTATAAAAAATATAAATTCGGTTATAAATACAAATTTGAAAGATAAATTTTTTTTCTTTATCATGGTAATTTATTTATAATTTTCAAGAGATATTTAATTACCTTAATATCTTATACATTAATTATGAAGAAAATTATTTATTTAGTGAAAAATAAGTAATATAGTTTTTATTGAAATAATAATACCCATTAAAAGGCCCAAAAACCGGAAAAAAAACTTTTTGGTAGTTTATATATTCACCATAAGAATCCAATGACCTAATATATGACCATTTGGAGTCTTATAAAAATAATTATGACACTTATATTATTTAATTTTAAATGATGTCAAATTTGTCACCTTCTAATTTAATAAATATAACATTTTAAAAGTTGGGTGTTTTAGAATATAAATCCGACTAAATGTATTATTATAAAATTTATAAGATTTATCTTCCTACTATTATTTTATTTTTAATTTTGATGCAACAAATAAGTATATTTAATAATTATTCAAAAATGTTGTAGAAATTATTTTATTAAGAGAAGTATCAAATAAATGGTCTTACAAATAGTAAAATAATTATTATATGAACTATTTAATGTTATCAACTAATTTTATAGATGAATATGACATCTTAGAAACCTATTAAATATTTTATTTTGAATATATCCTCGGTTTGGATTTTATTTAAATTCAAATAAATGAAAAGTGTCAAAATTGACACTATTGTTATTTTATAAAAATAACATATTATTAAATGGTTTAAAAATCACAAAAATATTTAAAAATTATACATTGAAATTTATATAGTCTAAAATGTGATAATGTATCCAATTATGGAAAATTAACAACACATAAGTTATTATTTATAACCATTTATAATTTATAATTTTATTACCACAAATAAAATTAAATAGATTAAATAAGGATATATCAAAATGATAAGGTTTAAAATATGATCAAAACATGTCTAAATTTTATTCGTTGATGATATTACAACCCTATATCATTTAATATTCTAATTGGGTCATTTTTTGAGGTTTTTATGTGGGTTTTAAATTTATATTAAACTAATATTTTTGAGGATTCCAAAGGTGCCCCTCTCCTCCCTTATAAAAGAGAACCTCCCCCCTGTCCTCCTCACACCATTTTGAGACATGAAGCTCGGACAACCTCTGCCCATTTAACATCCCCACTTCCCTAGAAACCTTATAGAGGTATTGGTCTTCTCAAAAGACCAACTCTAGTGCCCTAAGAGGAAGTTCTAAGGAGGCACTTCGAGGAAGAGGTAACACCTTCTACTGATTCATTCAAGTTTCTTTCTTATTCTACTTCCTCTTATTTAGTGGTTTCATTATGAAGTAATAACATATGTATCCCTCATATACTGATATGTTGTTATAAATATGAAACAACCCCATTTCACATTTTATCCATCCTACGGAAAATGAAATCACCACGCGTGCGTACGTACGGAATACCGTCTCCACGCCTTGGTGTAATATGTTTTTCCAACACCACCTTACTTGGATGGGTATAATGGTGTCAATAATAACTATATATAGTTATTATAACATCATACTGATTCTGAGATATTATATCATCCACTCCAATTCAATTCAATAATTACTGAAACGATATCATCGCTCGTGCGTACGTACGGACTACGGTCTCCACAACGTGATGAGATCAATTATCCATGTTAACCATTCAAGAATACTTATAAAGTATATATAATGAATAATAATGAAATATATGACATGATAAAGCTAATTGATTTATATATATATATATATATCATCTACTTATTTCCATTCAAGTCAACAAGGAAAAGAAAACAGCGTTCATGCGTACGTACGACCTACCGTCTTCATGAACAGTGTATTTCATTTCAGTTATCTATCAATTATATATATATACTGAATATATATGATATATAAATCATTATTTACATTCGGGAAGTAATTAAATCATGATATAAGTAATAATAATATCAAGAACAACAAGTCCAAACATGTACGATAAATAAAACATTTTACCCAAAACGCTGCTTTAACATGGAATTTACAAAAGAACAGGTAATATAAAGTAATAAGTGAACCATATATGATATCATAAAAATGAATATTATTCTATAATAAGTCAACGAAAGTATCTAAATCATTATATAGGAGGTTCAGATACGTACGAATCATATCAGACCTAAGTTAAGGGATAATTTTGCAATCTCAATTTTATCTGAGATTGCTTATTCGTAAGTATTTACTGGGGTTATATTTTTCATCGATGTCCATAAAAATGTTTTCATAAAGTGTTTAATATTCATACATGAATGTTTAAATTCATTTTTACCCATCTTAACTTTTAATTTATGGTATGGAAGGAATCTTTTTTTTATCATACGAGGTACTTTTTGACTTTTCCGACAAAAGTACAAGAAGAATGTTTTTTAACATATACGACAGGAATAGATTTTTACGGTTTTATAATGCCTTATTTTCATGAATCTTAATCTACAAGATTTCATTACTATTTATAACAAAATCCTTTTCTTTTAAAATTTCATGACATTTTGTGAAAAGAAAATGATTTTGATGAAGAAAGGATATTTTTATCAAGAATTAATTTCAAGTGTTTTATCAAAATAATTTTCCATCTAAGATGACATTATTTCATATGTGTATATTTCAAGTATAATGTCTCTATGATTTACATGGTTTTACTTTTCTTCTGATGAAATGATATCCATTTGTTTTATATGGATTATGTTATGATGGAATGATGTTTATTAAACCCATTTTATTCTTTGGATTATGATGAATGATTTATGTTTATGTTGTGGAAAAAGTAATAATGATTTCATTTTGAGATGGGTGGGACCTATTTCTCCATACAATGAATTGGGTAAAGATTTATATCTCATGAGATAGACCTAGATGAAATGACAAGTAAATTCGGTTTAGTAATACAGGGCTGGAATGGCAAGTAAACCCGGTTCAGTAAGGGACTTTGTCCACTAAGACGGTCTTGGCAGCAATGCCTTGTATACTATAGAAATCATATCATGTGGTTAATTTTTTTCCACAATTAAATTATTTGTTCCCATGTTATTTTATCATTATTGATGTTCCATTATGATCTATTCCTTATGTACTACTATGTTTTATGTCATTGCTCAAGAATTTGAAGTTTAAATATTATGTTCATGTTTTGAAGTTCAAATGTATAGGGTTTGTTTTATTTTCTCCATGCTTACACTTACTGAGCATTTGAGATCACCCTTTATATGTTTTATTTTCCCCAGGATATAAATAAATGTTTTAGGTAAGAAAAAAAGGGAAGATCATTATGGGAGATGTTGAAAATATTTCAGCAAGATTAGAAGATTATGTTCCATGTTTACAAAGACACTAAACTATTACTGCCCTTGTGTGTATATTTTTGTTATGTATTAAGTATTACGAAAAAGTAAGTTAATGTCCATGTATGTCAATATTTATGTCTCTACAGTTGGTATCAGAGGAATGGTTTAGTTATAATTTGGAAACTATGATGAGAAAAATTTAGTTAAATCCGTAGAGATATTTATAAGGTATGTCCAGGGATGTCCCTAAGGTTAAGTATCCATATAGGTTAGAGTCCTATAATTATGTTGATGATCATGAATAACCTAGGGTGAACCAAAGGTGTCATGGATGAAAGAATTTTTGACAAGTTATAAATCCCATAAGTGACTTTTTATGATTATGTGGTTCCTCATTATTTTAACTATTTCTTACACTATGGTTTCTGGCCTTAGTCAATGGAGGAAAAAAGAAGGAATTCATTTAACATTGATTCCAATGGACAAATTGGTGACTATGATCAACGAAATTATGTATTGCCTGGAGAGAAAGATATTTTGATTATGTCGAATCAGTCATCTCAATATATGATTAACAAGGTGAACATTAGTTGTATTCCTAAGTCATCAAATAAGAGGAAGGTGGAATTTTATGCATGTTCACATGGTGGGGAGGATAGATAAAGGAAGACTGAGATTTCCAATGAATGGAAGAAGAACCTTGAGGAATACCTCAAATGGAGGGGTAGATGTTATCTATGTTGAGAAAAGGGTCATAGAGTGACAAACTGTTATGGAGTCCAATGTCTGATCTGTGGAGAACATGGGCATTACCCAACTCAATGCCCTGACCTAAGAAGTTACTTCTAAATCAAGGAAGGACATATTCCATGCCAATCATTGAAGAGGATGGATTTAAGGGCTTATGTATTGGAATTCAGTAATAATGTTGTTGAGGTACTTTTATAGAATATTTAAATATCTGTGTATTGGTCCATTGTGGTATTCTATAAGAATATGATACCGATAACCATGAAAAGTAATTAAAATATTTTGGAAAGCAGATGATATGTACATAATGAAGGGATAAGGAGAAAATAAGTTGTTTGATAGTATTCATGAGCTCATGATTGATATAAGGACTAAGTGATATCATGGTTTGAGTATATAGAATTTTTGGTATTTTGGTATGTGGAAAGAGTTAACTTTTGACAGCACTATTTTTTTCACTAAGGTCCTATGGTAATTCATGTTTCAAAATAATAAATGATTAAGGTATTCACATGTTTGGAATATGACCAAAAAGATACATATTATGATATATAGGGGACAAACGAATGAATTCACATTCTCGGTAGATGAAATTTTAAGTAATCAGACAGAAGTATTTTTGATAATCCTAATGGATTGAATGGACATCATATAGTATTGGTTAAGGATATAACTATTTATTTCTGAAATTTTATTATTGTATAGTTTTAGAAAAAGGAAAACTTGCAGAATGGGCAACAACCCATCGCATCAGACGAGGTTGCAGGAATCTAACCCACAACCAAAGTGCGACAGACCTTTATTGCCTACCTCTGGCCTACAGGAAGTCCCTGGTTAGTATGAACTAGTTTTATTTTATTAAGTGGTATGATAGATGAAGTATAAGTCAATTTTTGGAACAATATAAGATTAATTTCACCATAGATGGACTTATATATATATATATATATCTTTGGCTAACATTTTATTTGAGAAAGATGGAATGACCCATCATTCTTTCACATGATCTGCTAACACTTCAAGAATGAAAAATTCAACTTCATTTCTTTAAGAGATGAAGTGGAAATTGTACAAGGCATGATCAACGGTGAGATTGTACCAAAATAAATTAATCATTTATTCTAATTCTTCAACATTAGGGAAATGATATTGAAAACCAAAAATGTTTTCCTAGTTTCCTCATATACGATGAATCAGAGTTTACCTTAGATCATCAAAAATTTATGGCTTTGTGATTGTTGGCTTTTTCAAAGCCCTGTTCTATACCACTCTCCATCAGAACATGACGGTCAGATTTCTCTTCCATATCCATATTTTCACCTTTGTTCACTTATGTAGAAACCCAATGATTAGTTAATTTGGATAACTGTTATGTTTCATACTTTTGTTTTTAATTTTTAGTTTTGGAATTCCATTTTATGATGTGGGTTTCAATTAATGAAAATTTCAAGTAGAAAACCATTTATAACCCCGAAAAATTTCGAGGGTGAAATTAATTTTAAGGGGGGTAGAATGTAACAACGTGATATTTTATGAGAATTATTATTTTTAATTACTTTGATGTCTTTTGTTGTATGCTACACCAAGATTATCTTGTGTTATACACAACACCGTATTAGCTTGCAGTATACACAACACTAATCTTGGATCGTGTTACACACAATTTCAAGTTTGTTTGATAGTAGTTATTCTACACAACATTGAGTTTATATATATATATATATATATTCAATTTATATATGAAATATGGTTAGATTTTGTTATACGCAACAACAAAGGAGTATTTCACTACACGCAACCCTGACTTGGCCTGCATTACACGCAATCACAACCTTCCTCGATAGCGTATGTTGTAGGCAATACTGGGTTTCAATAAACAATGATATATGGTTATAATATTATTATAAATTAGCTGTTATGAATAGTAGTAAATACATTTAAAATTTTATGACATTATAATCAATCTTACACACTTTATAGAACATGGTATGAGAACAAAATAAATATTTCGGGTAAAATAAGTATTTTTCAAAAAATGCTGTTTTGACGCCTTTTGATGGCACACCCATTTTAAATATAATTTTTGAAAACTTTATAAGTTAAATTTTACAAAATAAACTTATTATTTTGAATTAGGATATAAAAATTTACATTGGATAACGTTTTGATATTTTTCTGATAACTTTCATATTTTGATGAATACTGAAAACACGGTATATTTTAATTAAAAACAACTTTTTTCATCGTAATAATTTATATGGTTAAATTATAATATTTAATGGTTTAAAATAATAAATATAATATATTTTTACCATTTAATATAATGTATGTCATTAGCATTTATTTTACATTGGATTCATAGGTAAAATCATTTCAATCTTTTGTAATGTTTTATCTTTTTAAACTCGTTTTCTTAACAACGAGATTAATTTTAAATTAATTTCTCCAACTTTTTTGTATTTAATTTAGAAAAATGGATTCCATATTTGGAATCAGTGGATCAAAATTATGTTAATAGGATACTTTTTCTTTTTTGGTATTATGAATAGTAATTACGGTAAATTGTTTTTAACGTAGTAAAAGGTAAATCGGGTAATTAAGGGTAAATATAATATTATAAAATTACCATTACACATGTCATAATATAATTTGATGCTTATATTTCGTCCTAATCCATATTTGGGTCGAAATGGAATCCATTGGAACCCACTTGGGGGTGATCAAGACCTTTAGTTTATTTTATTTAAAGAAAAGTGAAATATATCTCACTCAACTTTAATAATTAAAGTATTTTTAATATAAGTTTATAAAAAATATAAATTCGGTTATAAATACTCATTTTAAAGATAATTTTTTTTCTTTATCAGGGTAATTTATTTATAATTTTTACGAGATATTTAATTACCTTAATAGCTTATACATTAATGACGCGGAAATTATTTATTTAGTGAAAAATAAGTAATATAGTTTTTATTGAAATAATAATACCAATTAAAAGGCTCTCAAACCCGTCCAAAACTTATTGGTAGTGTATATATACACCATAATCATCCAATTACCGAATATATGACCGTTTGGTGTCTTATAAAAGTGATTATGACACTTATATTATTTTATTTTAAATGATATCAAAGTTTTCACCTTCATAATTTAATAAATATAACATTTTAAAATATGGGTGTTTTAGAATATAAATCAGACTAAATGTATTTTTATGAAATATATAAGATTTATATTCATCATAGTATTTTATTTTTAATTTTTATGCAACCAATAAGTATATTTAATAATTATACCAAAGTGTTGTAGAAATTATTTTATTAAGAGAAGTATCAAATAAATATTTTTACAAATAGTAAACTAAATATTATATGAACTATTTAATGTTCTCCACTAATTTTATAGATTAATATGACATGTTAGGAACCTATTAAATATTTTATTTCTAATATATCCTCAGTTTGGATTTTATTTAAATTAAAATAAATGAATAGTGTCAAAATTAACACTATTGTTATTTTCTAAAAATAACATATTATTAAATTGTTTAAAAATCACAAAAATATTTAAAATTTATAAATTTAAATTTACATAGTCCCTAATTTCATAAAGTATCCAACTATATAAAATTAAAAACACATAAGTGATTATTTATAACCATTTAAAATTTCAAATTTTATTACCACAAATAAAATTAAATAGATTTAAAAAGGATAAATCAAAATGATAAGGTTTAAAATAAGATCAAAACATGTATATATTTTATTGGATGATTATAGTACAACCCTATATCATCTAATATTTTAATTGAGTAATTTTTGGAGGTTTTTCTGTGGGGTTTGAATTTATATTAAACTAATATTTTTGAGGATTCCAAAAGTACCCCTCTCCTCCCTTATAAAAGGGCACATACTCCCTCTCCTCATCACACCATTTTGATCCTTGAAGCTTAGACAAAATTTTCCCATTTCACTTCCCCACTTCCCTAGAAACCTTATATAGGTATTATTCTTCTCAAAAGACCAAATCTAGTGCCCTAAGAGGATGTTCAAAGGAGGCACTTTGAGGATGAGGTAATACCTTCTACCGATTCTTTCGAGTTTATTTCTTCTTATACTTCATCTTATTTAGTGGTTTCATTATGATATAAATACATTATTATCCCTAATATACTGATATGTTATTATAAATATGAAACAACCCCATTTCACCTTCTATCCATCCTATGGAAAACAGAATCACTGAGCGTGCGTACGTACAGAATATTGTCTCCACGCTGTGGTGTAATATGTTTTTCCAAAACCACCTTAATTGGATGGGTATAATGGTGTAAAGAATAAATATATAGAGTTATTATAAAATCATACTGATTCTGAGATATTATATCATCCACTCCAATTCAATTCAATAATTATGGGAATGATATCATCGCTCGTGCGTACGTACGGACTACCGTCTCCACGATGCGATGAGATCCATTATCCATGTTAACCATTCAAAAATACGTATAAAGTATATATAATGAATAATAAAGAAATATATGACATGATAAAGCTACTTTATTTATGTATATATATATATATCATCTACTTACTTCCATTCAAGTCAATAAGGGAAAGAAAACCGCGTTCATGCGTACGTACGGCCTACCGTCTCCATGAACGGTGTATTTCATTTCATTTATCTATCTATTATATATATATAATAAATATATATGATATATAAATAATTATTTAGATTCTGGAAGTATTAAAATCGTGATATAAGTAATAATAATATCAAGAACAACAAGTCCAAACACGTATGATAAATAAAACGTTTTACCCAAAACACTGCTTTAACATGGAATTTACAAATGAACGGGTAATATAAAGTCATAAGTGTACCATATATGATATCATAACAATGAATATGATTCTATAATAATTCAATGACATAATTTAAATCAGTATACAGGATGTTCAGATACGTACGAAGCATATCAGACCTAAGGTAAGGGATAATTTTGCAATATCATTTTTATCTGAGATTTCTTATTCGTAAGTATTTACTGGGGTTATATTTTTCATCCATGTCCATAAAAATGTTTTCATAAAGTGTTTAATATTATTCCATGTATGTTTAAAGTAATTTTTACCCATCTTGACTTTTTCTTTGTGTTATGGAAGGAATATTTCTTTTTTTACCATATGAGGTACTTTTTGACATTTCTAGAAAAAGTACGAGAAGAATGTTTTTTATCTTATATGGCATGAATGGATTTTTACGGGTTTATAACGCTATATTTTCATGAAGATTACTCTACAATATTTCATGACTATTTTCAACAAAATCCTTTTCTTTTAAAATATCATGGCATTTTGTGAAAAGAAAATGATTTTGAAGAAGAAAGGATATTTTCATCAAGAATTCATTTCATGTGTTTTATCAAAAAAAAATTCCATCTAAGATGACATTATTTCATATGTCTATGTTTAAAGTATATTGTCTCTATGATTTACATGGTTTTACTTTTCTTATGATGAAATGATATCAATTTGTTTTATATGGATTATGTTATGATGGAATGACGTTTATGAAACCCATTTTATTCCTTGGGTTATGATGGATGATTTATGTTTATGTTCTAGCACAAGTAAGAATGATTTCATTATGAGATCGGTGGGACTTATATCTCCCTCCAATTAATTGAGTAAAGATTTATATCTCATGAGATAGACATGGCTGAAATGGCATGTAAATCCAGTTCAGTAATACAGGTCTGGAACGACAAGTAAACCCGTTTCAGTAAGGGACTTTGTCCACTAAGATGGTCTTGGAAGCAATGCCTTCACTACTATGGAAATCATATCATGTGCTTAATGTTTTGACACAATTAAATGTTTTGTTCCCATGTTATTTTATCACTATTTATGTTCCATTATGATCTACGCCTTATGTACTTCCATGTTTTATGTCATTGCTCAAGAATTTGATGTTTAAATATTATGTTCATGTTTTGAAGTTCAAATGTATAGGGTTTGTTTTACTTTCTCCATGCTTACCATTATTGAGCATTTTAGCTCACCCTTTATATGTTTTATTTTACCCATGATATAAATAATGGTTTTGGGTAAGAAGAAAAGGGAAGATCTTTGTAAGAACCTGGGTTTTCAGAACTGGTCAAAATCACGACCCTGTTGGAATTTTTGACTGGTTTCTGAGGAAACTGGAGAAAATGCAGAGTTTCTGGAAATTTCTAGACTACACACCATGTACTTTAAGTACACATCGTGTATGTCTAGGCGAGTTACCAGCCATGTGCTCGCCAAGTACATGCCGTGTATGACCGTGTAGTAGTTTCTTACTACACGGCATGTAGTTTTGGACACGGCCTGTATACTCCCGACCGTGTGAGGCCATACATGGCTTGTAGTCCTGCTAGCCGGGTGGATTAAGGGACATGCCGTGTACTATTTGGACACGCTGTGTAGTCTGGCCGTGTATGAGGAATATACATGGCATGTGGGAAAGTCAACGAGGTAGGGAAGAGGAACCCGGTACACGCCGTGTACCCCCAGGTACACGCCGTGTACTCATGTCAGCATGTTCGGAAAGTAAGTCGGCGGAATCAGCCGTCTTTTGAACAGTTAAATGAAATATACATGGCGTGTAGTCCTAATGTACATGTCGTGTACTATCTTTTTTTCGCTTAAATCGGGCAGTAGCCTCGTTTTTTAGGCAGAACACACCTCCTCCGCCCGGATACGCAAACCAGGCCTACCAAACCCCATTTCTCCTCCTGAACGTCCATTCAAGACTCATTTTTATCACTGATTAGTGCGTTGGAACCCCCTCGGTGAGGCATCGATTCACCTTTGGCCATTTTGTCTGATTTTTGTTCTAGAATGAGTTATATCATTTTGAGCGGTTTTGAATCTTTTGTAGATTTACCGCGTTTTAGACCGAATTGGCAGGTGTTACCGGAGGAGTAGCATCGTATGAGTTTTAGGTAGGTGGTGCATACCTCATTTTGTGCTTTTGTGGTTGTTTGGGTGAAGCGGCCTTCGGCACATTTTCGGGTATTTTGAGTGGGACCCGTTTTATCTGCTTCTTCATACTGTATTGGTTATGGGACCTCTGGGATGCTTTTGGGTATGCCCGGTTACCAGTTTGCGTGAGCAGGACCGGGTGAGGGGTCGTTGCTCGTCAGGGAATTTTGGCCGGGGAGCACCAAAATGGTATTAATTGAATTATTATTGTTATAAAATGTTTAGTTTAATTTGTTAAAGCCTGTTAAATTGTTAGCGGCATTTAAGACCTCTGTGCTGGTATGGGACAACACTCGGTATAGTGCAATTCGACTGTTTAGGTGGTTTTTCCAGTTTATGCTATCTGTTTACATATGTTATATATGAATTTGCTGAATTGCATTTGCTGGACCCCCTTTGGGTTGTGTTGGGCTTGTCCCGGTTACGCTTGAGTGATGTTGATCACAGGTTGGGGCTTTTCCTGGGTTACGTTGGGTGGTTTTGACCACGGGATTGGGCATCATGGATGTCGGATTGAGGCAATGTGACTGTCAGGTTGGGCATGGCCCGGGTTACATGGATGGTGAGGCCATCGAACATGATCGACATGGTCACAGGGACACGAGGTGTCAGATGTTTTGGTGTCTTAGGACTATTTTGGGTGATTTCCGCTCACCGGGACATTGAGTAGTGTGCACACAGAGATACTCCGTGATGAGGTCGTTTTGACCACTCATGTGGGTAGAGGCCCCCATAGTTGCAGTTAGGTATTTTGGTTGTGGGTGCTTGTCATAGAAAGCCACGTGGTAGGTGAGGAGCCTTCAGGGAATGGGCGTGCCTTTGGGACGTCGGTACTTGAGGCACGAGGTGTCAGGAGGCACGTGGTACCAGGTTACTATTTTGGGCGTGCCTTCGGGACGTTGGCACTTGAGGCACGAGGTGTCAGGAGGCACGCGGTGCCAGGTTACTATTTTGGGCGTGCCTTCGGGATGTCGGTACTTGAGACAAGAGGTGTCAGGTGGCATGTGGTGCCGGGTTACACGATAGAGAATCCAGCGTTGGCCGAAGCAGGTGATACTCCATGGTGGTTGTTGAGAACCAGTGGAGTTTGTGTTTACTTGTGCATAGTATTGTTTACCTCTTTCCTTGAAATGCATGACTGCTTAAACACCTATATTTGGTACGCACTGTTGGGTGGTATCCTACTGAGATTTGTCTAACACCCTACACGGGCCCTTCGTGATGCATGCAGACTTTATGGATTTATGTGTAGGAAAGAGGCTAGCTTTAGGAGCTGGGCTGCGTTAGTTGTTTCATGGATATGGTATGGACTGTGAGTTCATACCTGCTGGGGTTTACTTGTTGTGTTTACTTTTCTGTATCAGCATACTTATTTGTTGTAGCTACTGTTGGTTATCCATTGGTTCCCTTTTGTATGTTGACCTGCTTTGGATTCATGTTTTACTGTTCAGTAGTAGTTTCATGTTATAAACATGTTGTTGTGTTTATTTCCACTGCTGTTGTTATATTTATTGCTTCCGCTGTATATTGTTATTGTATGTGCTTCCGCTATACGGGTCTGGTTCGAGTCTGCTGATTCTTTCTTTCTACTACATCGTTACTATTATACTCGAACTATTACCATTACTATGATCCTCCAAGAGAGTATAGCCTCCCTACTATACCTATTAAGACCCTCGCTACTATTCGGCAGCCTTTGGCATTCGGGTAGGTGCGCCTAAGATAGTGACACCCGACCCGTTCGGCACTGTTCGGGTGGCTGGCCGGGTCCGAGATGTTACAATCTTTATGAGAGATGTTGAAGATATTTCACCAAGATTAAAAGATTATGTTCCACATTTCCAAAGACACTAAACTATTATAGTCCTTGTGTGTCTGTTTTTGTTATGTATTAAGTATTCCGCAAAAGTAATGTAATGTCCATGTACGTCAAGCTTTGGGTATCTACAATGTATCATCCAATGATAAAGGGATTTTTCAAGTGTAAGATTTTGATCATTGAGGATATTCATTGAGCATGCATCCAATAAAATTTTGATTTATGTTATGATGATCTAGAATTTGTAGATTTTTCATTAAATAATAGTTCTTTATCTTCATATCAGACAAAACCTATTGAGGCTCTCTATGGCTGACCATGAAACTCGCCATTGTGTTGGCATGAGGTGGGTGAGGAATTATATGTCGGGATGAGTATGGTGAAAGAGACCTCAGAGAGAGTGTATTATATTGGTAAGAGGTTGGATAACACTTAGATATGGTAATTATCATATGAAAATCAAAGGAGATGATTATTGGAGATCACTATTAGTGATAATGTTTTCTTATGGGTGTCACCTCGATTGGGACATCAACATCAAAGGATTTAGTAGAAGTTGTCTCTATAATTTATGGGAATGTTTGAGAACATTAAACAAACCATATCAATGGATTAAGAATTGGAACATCCTCTATGTTACCAATGCATGAATGTGGAATTCCATGGTTCTTATTGTTGTAGATACATGCCTGATCTTTCACATGTGTTTGAATATAAGGATACTTAGTTGGAATAAAACACATGTTTTATGGAGTTCCAATTATAGATCATTGTATGGAGTGATAATATGTTGTAGGGGAACATGGTTTCGCTTGCTCAAGTGTTACTAAATTATGGATATATTCACGGGGAAGGTTGTGAGGGAGAATCTGATTTTCCAGATTATTAGAATGATTTGTTTGGGTATGACCACTAGAGAATATGTTAATGGTTGGGAATCTCGAGATGGATAGATTATAAAGACTCATATTTTTTTTCATAATATTAAAATTATTTTATCCTTTATTCACCTTTTTGTTTTTATGAAAACCCATTTTTGAGATAATAATAGTGTGATTTTAGTATATTTTGGATGCTTAATATTGAGTTTTAGTGTTTATTATATATGTAACAGGAAAAACCCTAAATGTGGGGAAGGAGGTGGTGGTACATTGAATGCCATGGGGTAATAATGGATAGAGTGAAAATGGATAGGTAAGCCATGGACAAGCTATGTTGCTCAATGAAGGGAGTTGTTTGACATGGCCTTGGATACCTCACCACACCCATTTTGGGTGGCGTAGTAAGGGAAAATATCTAGACATATGTCACACACCCATCGTGGTGTTACAGTTTTTGGGTATTGCTCGAGAAAACTGCAAACATAGCCATGTCATGGTAGTGGATATTTTGGTTGTCACTTTTCTTTTGAATAATATAAATATTCCTTCCTTTAACTCCATCAAGGAGTATCTTTTGATCTTAAAACTATGTTCAAACATAATCATGGAATGATTAATTAATTCCTTACACTTTTTTCATTTATTAAATTTCTTAATTATTGTTCTCCATAAAATATTATCATTTTTTGAACAATAATTTAAGAGGGTCATTTTCTATTGTATCAATATTTCGAGCCCAAACATATTCATTGTTTAGATTGATCATTCCTTTTATTTGATCAATATAAGGACTATATTCATCCTTAATTGTTGGTGTTTTTTATTTTTGGGTGATTCAATAAATAAACCCAGTTATTACTTCGTGATTTGATTGAAATTATTATATATTTATTAAAATATATTTAAAAAAATTATGGAATAAACTATAAATATTTATATATTTTAGTACGGTAATCCCCAAATTTGTATTAAAAACATAACTTCTTGAGGATAATTGGAATTCTAAAACATCATAGGGGTGACTCCCTTAGAGACACTTCCTTGTTGATTATAAAACATTCTAACCTTAAGGTTCCTCTCTTGAAATCATCATTATATAACCCATTTCATGAATGATTGGAATCAGTTTTGGAAACTCTTTTTTTGTGAGCATCTATAAATTTGTGTGTGGATGTTGTTCAAGTGACAATTATAATTACTAACATTCATATTGATGTCTAAAATATTGATGGTGGAATTTACATACCAAGTATTGGTAATTTATTTGATTTATAAAAAGATATGTTGTTGTTTGATTATATGATTTAGACCATGTTTGAGTTTGATATCATGTGTGTGTAGCTCATGAAAACCATTTATGAGTTTATTTACATGTGTGTATATTTTTATATTGATTATCATTCGTGATACACAATTTTTTTCCTTTTTATGTGATGAAAATGTTTTCATGTGATTTATTTGGTATATGTTATGTTGTTGTTCTATGTATGGTACCATGTGAAAAGTGGACTCGTTTTATCTTGATGGCCTTAGAAGGGAGTCTTTTGTAGACACTATATGTGATATAAAGTTAGGAATAAGATACACAAAGGGGTCTTATGGCCTTGTTTACTAACCTAAGTCCATGATTTTTATAAGAGATTAGACCCATGGGACCATGTTTGGGTTTGATCACATGTGCATAGTTGACAGACCATGAATGAGTATGATCACTTGTGTGTAGCTGTGATACCATCATTGAGTTTCATTTTATGTGTGTATCAATGGTACAATACTTAAGTTTGATTACGTATATGTACATATATGAGTGTGATAGAGACAAGGCATTTTGTCCTTATGACATAACATGAGACTCTTATCATTGTTACTATCGTGGAGTGCATGTGGTAACCTTGTGGTTGAATCTAGTCTACAATATTTTTATGAAAATGTTTCCAACATGGAGCTGAAGTAGGAATGGTAAGAGGTTTTTGGATGCTTGGTTAGATTATGACCTCTTTCTATGTGATTGTATGTTATTTTCTAGTGAATTTATTTTTTACCATGAAATTCACTCTTATACATGTGCACTCATATTAAAGAAACATTATTTTTTCCTTAATAAAATTTTCAAAAACCCTACATGTGAATCCTAATGTGCATAAATAATTAATGTTTAATGATACATGAAAAGGGAAATACCCCAATGATATGGAGTAAAGAAATGCAGTATAGTGAATGGAGGCGGTGTAGTGATGGAACCATGAGCAATCCTGGACTGTTTTATTTAATTTATTATCTTGATTGTACTATAGTGTGACATACCTATTTTGGGGTTCTTGATTTATTATTTTATATTACTTGAGATACTTTCCGTTTCATTCATTATAGAGTTGTTTATTTATTCCACTATTTTATTATTAATTCTTATCATTATTGATACTATTGGAATAGTTTTCCCATAAATGATATACAGAACCTCACTACAAGTTGGAAAACACTTTAATATGAAGAGGAATTCATGATTCCAGGTGGAACTTTGGTTTATATTAAGTGATTTTGGTCAAGGCATCACCGAAAGTGTATCAGTCTTGATTTGTATTAAAGTAAAGGTCAGGGGATTTATTTTTAGAGGTATGAGAATGTAAATACATTTTCAAATACCAGGTTTAGTCACAATTCTAAATCATAGCTTTTTAAATAAGGCAAAAATTAAATATCCCATTAGGAATGAAATAAAATTTAGTATATTTAATTTTTTGATATCATAAATATAATCAATATATTTTAAAAAATAAACTACATATGTATATTTATAACCTAAATAATTAAAAGGTGAGAAACTTAAATACATTCAAGAAATATTTAAACATTTAATTTCAAGTTACATGGGTATTCTCATGATATAAAAGATAAGAGCTGTTTAGAGTATGTACATATTTCATTTCACATTTATTTGTATTATTTTTATTAGTTTTTTCCAAAAAACAATACTTTTTTTATTAAAAATTATCTATAATATTAGTAATATATGTAATTCACTATAGAGACACCATTTAGATATAAACAACAGAATATATGGGAAATTAATTATTAATTTTTAATCTAGACAATTAAAATACACAATAATATATGTGTTTAGATATAAAGATAATTAATAATTTTATTACCATCAATATTGGGACCAAATCTAATTTTCAAACAAACCTAGAATTCATACTTTTATGATCGAAACATTTCCACCTAAATCAATTATACTCTATGTCTTATCATTGTTTCAATTAGGAATGTTATATAAATATTTCATTGGAAGATATATTTATTAAAAAACTGTTAATTATTTATATATATATATATATAATTTTTGTTTCAAGCCCAAATCCCATCCCATGTGTTTTTATTATATTTCTAATTTCTATCAAAGGTATGGCTTTAATAAGAAATTTTTTTATGTTTGTAATGTCTATATATAAATATATTACAATGCCTCTATTCATAAAAATAATATCCATTTCTTCATTATATTTAACAGTAATCCCTATTTTTATATTTCCAACACATCACATCTTTGAAAAACATCTTCTTTTGGTATAAGATCCACCAATTCATGTCAAGAACAAAATTATTAAAACAAAATTTTATATATATACACATAATATTAAATTAAATATCATTTAACCACATCCAAAAAATATGGTACAATTGATGTCCCCTAGACTGCTATGTCTGAACCAAGTGCATTTAATGTATCTTGTACTTTGGGCAGGGGATATCAATAGACTGACTGGTC
The DNA here is from genome assembly GCA_963277665.1 of Viscum album. NCBI lineage: Eukaryota > Viridiplantae > Streptophyta > Magnoliopsida > Santalales > Viscaceae > Viscum > Viscum album. The sequence continues at coordinate 292,954,807 of OY728131.1, read as the reverse complement.
TTTAAAGATAATAAATGTTACATTAATTGTGGATACATAAAAAGAAGAATAAATATATTTATAGAAGATAGTGTATATAGATACCGTGGAGACATGAATGGAAGACCAATTCCCTATACAACTGATTGTGGGAATCTATAATAAGTGGGGATAGATGGATTAATTATATTTAATATTGTGGTTTTGGATAAAACAGGATATATAAATGGAATGGTTGACACTGTGTATTGAAATCAAATACCATCATTGATTTATGATTCTATTGTGACTGAATCAGTACACTAGGATGCTAAAATATAGATTCTTGAGTATTTCTCTCCTTAGAATGAGTTTAATGTCTCTTTGCATACTATGACTTAGCCTCTAGTGTGCCCTCAATATCCTTATTGAAATTAACATATCTCTTCGATCAAGGGCCCTAACATATTACTAATGATAGAATTAATGTCATATTTGGAATATTAATTGTTAAATATACTATATATATACTTGGTTCCACTAAGACATGGTATCCTCTTTATAGTCATAAAGACAATTCCTGGATATGAAAGTCTTTACCCGCAACATCTATCAATAGCTTCACCACTTAATCTATGATGTGTTACTAATTCTATTTTAATTTTCTTATAAATTTTTTTTATATATAAATAAATAATGATCTGGAAACCCTGTGTAGAAATTTCAGATAACTATAATAACTTCAAATATAAAACAATTAATTTATATTATCTATAAAAAATGTGAATAATTAAAATGTATCTTTTAATACTAGGATTTATCAATATAATGAAATGTTATTATTATTATTTAATCTTTGTTTAACAATATAATAACACATATCACAATGTTATTTATTTCAATAGTAAATATATTTCAATTAAACCAAAAAATGCAAAAAACATAGAAATATTAATTATGTACCGATGAAGGTAATTTTACAAGGATCTTATCAATAATAACTTAGAAATATTCAGGAATTTATCATAGATATGACAAGGGTCATCTCTTATAAATTCCTGATACCGACTAAATGAGTTCCTATTTTATTTCGCATTATTTTATTTTTAGTTTAAAAAATAACCAAAAAAATTAAATTAATGAGAATAATGACTTTTTATTGGAAAGAAATAATAAGAAAAACATTTTATGAAAATGAAGTGTGAGAGGTGACTGAACCACAGTGTACAAATTCAATATCTCACACTCAACATGGAATGTTTTTTTTTTCAAAACTCACTCACTACCTGAAATAAAAACCCATCCTTTGATCAAAACTCTAATTATAATAAAATGGATGCATGTAATAGACAGGTCCATGCGTTCCAACACCCACATGAATTCATCTTCTAGAAATAAGGACCTCATACTACACTCTAATATCACAAAAATCATTCTACCATATGTGTCATGTTCTCAATGAGGAGAAAAATAATATTTAAATTGAGAATAAAATCGATGGAAAATCATTCTAGATAAAGAGTGGATTGTGCCTTATCTTCATCCATATAATCACATTTATGGTGAATGATAGGAATTGAGTGAAAAAACAAGCCCACTTGTCTCCATAACTCACCATTACTCACATTTCATGAAAATAAAGGACAATTATGGGAGAAAACTCTAGAATATATTTTTATCTCCCAAACTAGGCTTTAAATGGTTGAAAATACATCTATTGAATAGATACACAACAAAATTTCCTTCAAAATCCTAGTATCCATAAAAAAAATGAAGGAAACCCCTATACTAATTAGAGAGTGTTGAACTAAACTACACTCGATAAGGAGAAAAACCCCGATCATAGTAACCTTATTATAATTAAAAAAATTTCATAGTAAATCATGATATCTCTCTTTTATCATGATATATATCCTTGTGCAGGTCTAGATTCATCAATATTACTAACCTCTATGAAGTTCCAGCTTCAAGAATATTCTTTCCCATCCTCCTCTAATTGTTTCTTCCAACATCTACACATGAATTTCATTCTGAATGCAGAAATTTTTGATAGATGGATTAGCTTAAAAACTATTTTCTAGGGGTGGTTCGACATTTCATACATAAAATATTCCCTCAATCTATCATAATGTACTTAAAGTCCAATTTTACTTATTAGGAATTCAAGGTATTTAGTTGAGTGTTTAAATCCTTTTGATTGTTTATAAAGTGATCTATAGAACATATGAATGATGATCCATGTTTTTTTGATGTCTCAAAATGTTTAGTATGATAATATATCATTTTTCACACATTTAAACGTCTTTAAATATTGAATGAAGTTGATAATTTTTACTTAAATTTATTCACAAACAATTATGATGAATGTGTTGACCTGACATTGCCTTGGGTGATTCTAATATGAAATTTGGTTTATTGAATTTAACAATACATAAAACATATATCACAAGTTTTAATCAAATATGCATTTCAATCTATCTGATTTAATATTCCATTGTTCAAGGTTAATAAAACCCAAATGTTGATATCACTGATTTAATATCACATATAATCTGTTAGAAACTAATTAATCTAACTTGTAACTTAGCCTATGGAGTGCAGTGATCATTTTTACATGATATTTATTTTGTGGAAATTAATTTTACATGAAGCGATGATACCCAAAATGAATCTAATATGAAATGTTAACTTGAGAAATAATTCTTATGGAGTTCCCCAATAAATATCACTTGAGGGTTCAGGTGTCTGTGTTAATCATATATGATCACTAATTTTCCTTTTGTAAGAGTTGGTAAGTGAATTTAATCACATGTGAACATAATGGGGCGTGGTTTAATCTAAAAAATAATTTACTAAGAACAATAATTTTTATATACCTCCTTCCCAATGGTAGTTAATATCATGTAGCGTGTGAAATATCTCTACTAATCTCACACAATTTCCCCAAATCCCATTTAATCATATACAAAGAATGGAACTCATTTTTATGAAATACAAAACCAAAAAAACTTTGAAAACCAAATTTTTTGTGTTGGAAATAGACAAATTAATTCTAATATTAAAGAATCGAATAAAAATATTACTTTTTTTACATATAATTCCCAAAGTTAATCATAAAAACAAAAATGAAATTTAATCATTAATATTAATTAAAATATGTGTTTTTGAATTAAATTGTTTTCTCAAAATTAAGATCTCATCACTCTACCACACTTAATCCATTTCACTTCTAGTTTAGAGCATAACTTCCAAATCATAATCCATAAGAAAAGGGTGATATAATTTTAAAGTGTTTTTTCAAGATTGAATTTATCATGTCTCATGTATAAAAAAAAATTCCATTATTTTTCTTCCCTAACACTCTAAATTTTTATAACATTATTAATTTAACCATTGTACATGTCACAACATAGATTTCAATGAACAAATGTAATTCATATCTCAAGTTTTAATGATATAATATTTTATAATCATATTAATGTTATGAAATTCATACCAAAGTATTAGTATAATCCTTACTCTCCATACAAGAGATAATGACTTTTGTGCCAATTATGAGGATTTTACATATATTTTTATTGACACTTTGTGTTTATTGGGTTCAATTATTTAAAATTGAACCTAAAAATAGGACGATTAACTCTTTGAGTAAATGTATTGATAAATCATTCAAAATGAATTTATAATTACTCATTTATAGTATCAATTCATGATTATAGAACAAAATTTTCTATTTTAAAACAAAACCATATGTATAAATAATAAGGTAATATTAATTATTTCTCTTATTGTTGGGTTTTTTTAAATTTCAATCATATATTAATAATTTTTGTATAGTATTGGATGATATGAGAATAAAATTAACTAATATTGATTCATAATCATTTAATTTTATGAGGGTCATGAGTAAAAAAATGAGCATAAGTAATTATTCACTTCCATCTATATTTTTTTCATTTTTTTAAATTTTGTATAAAAGGGATAAATTTAACTACAAAAAATTTCACATGACATGTGGAATTTTCCATAAATGATATCCAAACCTAACAATCAAAAATAATTACACTCATACCTATAATTATACATGTAGTGACCTGTATCCATGATACTCATTTTGGATTTTGACCATAAAATATATCAAGAGAGAGGGTAGGAAATGAAATTAAGAAAGTAATGTGGATATCCTATAATGAAATTAATTGATATAATGGGATTAATAATGGTAAAGGTATGGGCATGTTAAAAAATGTATAGAACAATGGTTTTTGTGAAGGAAGTATTTAAATCACAATATCATACTTTTCCATTCTCAAAATCATTGATAAAAGATACATCCTAGTTATTGATGAAAAATATAACAAGATTTAACTCAGTAATGGAGGGTATGAGAAAGAATATGTGAAATGCTTTTAATATACCTCTTGTTATAACAAAAGTAATACGAGGACATTATTAATGAGGCAGAGGTTTCAAAATTTTAATACCAACGTAACAATGTTTTGAAAACATACATTCTATAAAAATATTCCATATTATCAATTATATATACCCATTTTAAAAATGATAGAATATTTTCCATGAAAATGAATAAATATTAATAAGTGATTATAGATTCCATCTAACCTCAAATTTTTCCTAAAAATAAATAAAAATAAAATACGAAGTATACAAATTCATAAACATCAAACATTAGAAAAAGGAATCCCGAACAAAGTTGTTAATGTTTTATTTACGCAAATCATGAATATTTGTGTTCATGTTATGTGTCAAATGATATGAAAATTATACACATCATGTGTATAAAGGATAAATAAAACATGAGTATGAGGTGGAGAACCTATGTATTCATCAATTAATCTTATATATTTTTTCCAAATTTGATTATTATTACAAATTGATAAAATAAATTTATAAATTATTAAATTGAAAATAAGAAATGAAATACTACCTAAATGATTATTTAATGTGTGAAGAATAGAATTTTTTTTTGTTTTTTAATGTACATACATGTTATAATCCTTCAAAATTATATTTTTAACAAAAAAAAATAATTAAAATTTTTTTAAACCAAAGTAAACTAAAATAAAAAGATAAGGGAATATTATTTGAGTTTAAACACCTAATTGGGTGTTATTGTTTTTACTCTTCATGGTTTTACTATTCAAGGGTTATCCCCAATCATATGGAAGATGGATATTTTTTGATTCAAACCACTACATTTCACTTTTAAAAATATTTTCCTAGTAATCTATTTCTTCTCAAGATAAATATTTTCATTAAATTATAGTTCCTCTACCTCCTTTGAATTATTCAAATGATAGTAATGGTATGAGTTTGGGGGAAATAAAATTAAAGGCCCAATTTATTTAATCTTCTAGTTAGAGAAAACATTATATTCTTTTCCCTATTATATAAATGAATGGTTAGTTATGTTAACTAATACACATCTATTTTCTCTTCAATTCCATTCATACTTTCTATGGAATCATCATAAAAATCCTCGAGGACCTACACAAATATACCTAATTCAACTATATAATTAAAAGTAAAATTAGTAATATATTGAGAAAAATATAAATGAAATGTGTTCAAATTTAATTGATATACCTTAAAATATTCATCTTCTAAAGATTATTACAAATTTAGTTCTATTAGTAAGTCAATTGAGAAAGAAAATATTAGTTGATCATCAAAATTTTCCTCATAGGGAAACCTACGTAGCATGGATTAATCTTTATCATCAAAATCATATGACTACTCTATTTAGTTATAACTACCAAGGAACTTAGGGTCAATAACGATTTTAATTTGTGAAAATGAATGTAGTATTACTCAATAATTTAATAATCTCCTTATGATAGCTAAATTGGAAACATTTATTTCTAATATAAAAATTTAGGCAATAATACTTTTATAAAGACAAATAATTGGTTTTCTAAGCGTTTTTCTACCTAAAAATTATCTATTCCTAAAGTAGGTGGAATAATATTATTCTATATATATTCTATTACATAGAATTTTTGAAAATACTGTGAGGGATCACTATGTTGTTTTTCTAATGCTTCCAAATATTGTAGTTTTGGATAATCCTAAATGTATTTAATAATATTCTATAATCTACCCCAATATTAATTTTTTATCATACTGAAATTTTACTGGTGAAGTACATAATGACATATTCTATAGAGGGTGATTTCGAATCCATTTTTTTTCCAAAACTATGAAAAAACAGCATTTGAAAATAATATAGTCGGAAAGGACACCCAGAATAAACACTATATTGATGATGATCCTATCACAAGGCACCTATAAATATTAATTGATAAATATATTGGAGTGTAGAAAATGGAAAACCATTTTAATCTCCAAATACATATTGATACTATCTTAGAAAATCCATATTTAATTCCACCTTTTTTGTTTTAATTTTTTCAAATAAAAAAAATTAAACATGATAAAATAATGATTTTTTAAATAAAGAGTAACCAAAATAATAAACAAAATAAAAAAATACGAAGGGTGATAAGTTTTTTTAATATGTATTATACCAATTTACTCTTTTATAGTCCACTTGGATTGATTTATGACCTAAAATCACTCCCTGTATAGACTACAAATTTATAATCTAGACGAAACATAAAGTCTAATGAAATGGATGCATGAAACAGACAAATACATTCATGAAAATAGGCAGAAAATCCTCTTATTTTAGCAAATACCTTTTTTTATACTCTATTCTAACATACCTAACTCCACCATATATTCTATGTGAATAATTTTAAGAAAGTAATATTTAAATAGATAATAAAACTCAAAAGGTGGGTAATATGGATGGAGAGTGTCTCCCACTTCATCTTCATTTACAGGCCCAATTTCATGGATAATTATTGAGATCAAGTAGAAAGCCTTCCTCACTTATCCCCAAAACTCTCCAGTACTCTAATTATAAGAAAAAAGAAAATGAAGAGAAAATAAACTTATAGAATGTATTATAATCTCCCAAAAAAATCCTTAAAATTTTAGATACACAACAGCTAGTTAAATATATAAAAACATTTCCTACACACTCTAATATTAACTAAAATAATAAAGGTAATCCCTTTTCTAATCGACAAGTGTCGAACTAAACATATCATGGTGAGGTTATAAACCCCGATCATAGTGGAATTCTTATTTTTTTTAAAATACTTTTAAAACACTTTATGTCTCTCATGAATCTATATATCTTATAATGTGTAGATCCAAATGCATATAATGTCACCATCCTCTAAAATCTTCCTTATTTGATCTTTTTCCCCCATATTCTAAAAGATTCACTATACCCCCCATGCATTGTATTCTGTATTAATTAAAGTTTTATTTGTGGCTCAACATGATAACTATTTACCTAAAATGGTCAAAAATTTTGTACATCAAATAGTGTCATGTCCCTTACATATTTCTTGATGTCTGTTTGTACTTTTGAGGAATCAAATGGCCATAGTCATCTGTCCCGATCTTTATGTGAGTTCCCAAAGTGATCTAGTGAACCCAAAAAAGATGAATCAAGTGTTTATGGTGACTTGATCCCTAGAATATGAAATTAGATTCTCATGGACACTTTGAAACATCCCAAAACAAAACTAGAAGATGAGAATTTTTCAGTGGAGTTATCCACATGAGTTAATAGAATATATCCTTCAGTGATTATTACATTTCCTTTATATTGATATTTTTTATATCATGCACCCATTATATCTCTCATCTTAATCCAAAATGAAATTTTATGCGGCCGAGAAAATATTGTACAAGATGTAGTCAATATTACTTGAACTTTGAAAAATCTAATTTGATATCATGAAATGAATCAAAACCTGTTTAATCTAACGTGTGACAAGGGTTATAATCTTAACCAGTCATTCTTAAATGGTATATAGTTTTGAGAATTAATCTAATGTGAAGGGATGAGAAATGTAATTAAGAATACATGATGTGTTCACTTATCTAATTATTCATATGAATGAGGGTTTATATTCCCATGTTTATTGTATATGAACCCCATTTTATATTCAGTATAACATGAACAGCGGAATTACTCTAATATGATCCACTATAGTGTGTTTTAATCATAAAAAACACATCTCAGGATCCTTCTATATGATGAAACTCCTTCCTCATGAATTTTAATATCACACAACATGTGAAATTTCCCTCTCAATATAATATAGATAAATCAATTCCAATTTAATCTTACATGAGGCTTTGAATTACTTTATATAACACCCAAAAACTAGAAAAAGATCAATACCATTTCAAATGTTTTCAATATCTAATAAAATTCTAAAATTTAATAATCTATAAAATCCATAATATTAATCCTGTTGAAAGTTAGTTCCCTATTATTTTATCTAATCAATAAAAAATTGATTTATTCCCATATAATAATTAAAATGTTTGCATATAACATAATAAAATTTTAATTATTTTTTAAATTAACCTCTCATCATATACCATGTATATATATTTGTGAAAAAATCAAACCTTGTGTTTCCGACGAAAGTCAAGGGCCTGAAAATTCATTGTAGGGGGTTGAGTTTTGTACAATAATTTTCCATGTATACTACCTTCGAATGGTCTCTAGCGGGTTTTGTTTTCAGAGTTGGAAACACCAAATGACTCCTATATATTTGATAACTCATGGAACTACATTACAAAGTTATGAATTTTTGGGTTAACTTGGACAATGTCACTTAAGAACTCACATTGGTCAATAGGATGGGAATTTGAGCTTATCACACACCTTTGTTGGGGTAAATATTTTCTATGTGGGAATCTCTTATAGATTTTAGTTATTTTCAAAACTACTTTGTTCATTCCCAAGTATATACACATGGATCACTCTTAGATAATGATCAATAATGAACATGTATGAGCTAAAAATCATCTATAGGTATATGTGGTTCCCCATCTATAGGGATGTCTATATGTATTTGAGGTTCTCCATCAATGGTGCCCTTCTATGAAAAAATCAGGAATTCATTTTTTGTTCTGTAGGATGATGATGGTTTTAAGCCACATTGTGAGGAGATCTGGAGTATACTTTCCTCTAAGGAGACATATGTTTATTTTATCTCATGATTGAACCCACACAATTGGATTTATACATATTCTCATTAAAGGAATTTGAACCCATGTAGTTTATTGATACTTAATAGGAAGCATCAACATTAAGGTCATGCGATGAGGGAGAAACCAAGAATCTTAACATCATGTAGTAAAGAGGACCAAGAGAAAGTTTCTTGTACAAGGATGTTGTGGGTCTTACAATGAAGCATCATTTGGGACCTCAAAGATTTGAAGTATCCAAGGTGATTATAAACCTATAACGAATGTGGACCATAGAACATTACATTGAATTTCGGTGTTGGTTTTGGACCTCATGGAGGCTTCCTAAATATCCCATTATGTTGTGAATAAAGGCCCACATAGTTTTATAGGTTGGATCTTTCACCTATGAGGATGCCCATTTCAATAGAGGTTGGTGATTACATCTATTGAGAAGGCTCATTTGCATATGTTTGGGGCTTACATTGAATAAGAGTACAATTGGGTTGAGTTTTTAATGGATATTATTAAGGATTATACCATATAGGAGGCCCATGGAGGTTAGGGATCACACAAATATCACAATAACCACTAACCCCTAAGCCCACATGAGTAATTATTCCTATGAGAAAAAGAGGGAATAGTATATCTTAAAATCACCTGATCGATATTGTCAACTTCTAGATATATGATGGATCCCAATAGGGGAGGGAGAGGGATTTTAATGTTCCCATATCCTCATTTATTTTGGTACCTGGGATATTTACATATGTTCATCTATCTACCAATTAATTGGGGTAGAGAAGAGGAGGAAGAGTTCCACCTCCCACCAAAAAAGTCTATAGGCTTACTCCATGAGGTATGCCCGAATACAGGTTAATTTTCAATAACCTCATTATTATTTCATGAGGCATCTTATTATTAATGTATAAGGAAACTCATGTTTATGAAAGAGGAATCCTATATTTGTCATATATGTTTTATTAAAATTTAAATTCATGTATCTTAGACTACAAAATAAAAGTTTAATTCCATGTTGTTTGGAAAAAAATATCAAAATTTAATATCATAATGTGTGGATGAGTTCCATACAGTTTAACATAATTTTGTTAGGACGAGTTCTATATAGATTAAAAACATCTGGTAAGGATGACTAGGTATAAGATGCCTAGAAATGTATGGTGTGTGACTTATGAAAGAGCGAACATTTTTGGTTTACCATGGAATAAGAGTTAGGTGATGTGGTTTTATGATTCACATGAGGAATGCTTCAACTCATGGTATTATATGGAGTAGTTGTTTTGTCCATATTAGGAGAAACAAAAAATATTGTTTACCAAACCTAAAAAGACCATGGTGAGAATATCCATTTTTCATAGGGACGAAGGATAGTAGTGTAGTGATTTTCCTAAAGGGTAGGGACCAAAAACTGACACTAATCTCTAGAGGGTGTGGTGGGGGCATCGACCATGAAGGGTTGTCTGTATAGGAGTGGGCTTAATAGGACCATCAATGAAGAAGATATCCACACCGGATAGTCCATGAAGGGGAATGAAAAGGGGAATCTGGGTAGGTGCCAGACATAAATTACCACCAATGAAGGTTGATTCAAAGGAACATCCACAATGGGGCCTTTAAATACTATCTGTGAAGGAGATGGACTTATTGAAGCTGGATGCAATGAATATTTGTGAAGTTATTTTTTATGCGGTGGGGGGGTGGCTAGATAAATTCATAGATCATAATGAAAATGACCAGGGGATCCAATAAGGTCTATCCTCTTATGTTTTTTGAGATGGGGTTATACCTAGGTCCACAAACATATGTTTCCTGGGATGACGTCTGCAAAGGGACATATGTGTCTCGCCTCTTGTTTCTCTCATACGGGATCTCATTTATGGTCTAATAGTGCTGCCACTTTTCAATTTTCCTTGGGGTTGTTTTATAGTTTAATAAGGGACTGAGTACCATATTAAAGGTAATATATGTTCGGATGTAGGATATCATTTGTGAGATCCCAAAGAGAATTCCTCGCTATTCAAATTATTTCATTTCCAGAGGCTAAAAATCAATGGCCTATCCTAAAAATGATTTGTATTGGGGGGGGGATCTTTCTCAGGGGATAGAAATCACTGTAGAACCTTGAAAATGATTTTGTTTCATTATAGGGATCCTTTAGTTCATTTTCATCATGAGAATGATTTCATTTATTAGATTCCTCAAATTGAAGAGGAATGACATACATAGCGATGGTCCACATATATATATTTCTACGTGGAATGTAGTCCACCTTCACAGATAGAAATCATTGATCATTTTATGAGAACTCTTATTTGGGTTTAATTTCATCCCGTTAAAAAATTCATTTAACTATTTCGTCATTCTGTGAAAAGTTTTCAAAACCTATCACAATGTCTTAATATTATAAATTAAATACATCCAAATGGGTCATCACTATTCATTATCCATTTAAATTATGGGTTAATAATTTATTCAAAAAATAGAATGATACATGTAATATTATGAGTATTTTGGGTGAATTTTAACGTCTTAATAGAAAATATAACTACCATATATGCCTTCATCAAAAATATTTCTCAGAATGATATAAAAAATAATATCAATTTTTAGTTTAATGTGTATAGTTGCAATTTTTTTTATAAAATATGATACAAGAATATTAGTCTCATCAGTATGAATTTGATTCTTTATATTAATCACTATAAATTCACAACATTATGCATTACTTTTGTGTCATTGAATAAAATCACATGCATTTCAGTATTCTGACACAACCATGTGTGTAGTTATCTTATATTATTATTCGCAAGAAAACCCCGTAATTTGATATAAGTTCGGATCAAGGATTCTTATCCAATAACCAACATAATTTTATATTATTTCACTTATCATGTAACAACCATATATCTTATGAAAAATATTTTTCAAATAGTTATAGTTTCTTTGATATCATTTTCTCCACCCAACATCGAGTTTTAATGAAACACGACATACTCCAAATATTTAAGAAGATAGTTATCACTCAACTGCTAGAAAGGTGGGCATGAATAGGATTAAATAAATTATAAAAATAAATGGTTTAAAAATGTATATAAATATAAATATTTAGAGGCTAATTAATTAGAAATGGAAATATTAACTATTTTAAAATGAAGGAGATCTTTTTCTAAAAAACATTTTTTCTAGGCAGAAATGTGTTTTCCTCAATACATTAAACAAATAACTATTGTTGAATGATTTTAATGAAATATATATATTATGTATTCCAAAAAAAATTAACATCCAACTTATGTGTTTTTAAAGAATAATATTAGAACTAATCTGACATCATGTTTAAAAACTGTATTTTTTTGAAAAGATTTTATGTCACATTTTGTGAAATTATTTATAAATTAATTTTTTTGATAATTTATTTTAAAATATGAAATTAATTTTTTTAATTATAATGTAAAAATTATATTTGAGTTATTTTTTGAGAATTTTATAAAATGATAAATTTTTTCACTGAATAGTGAATAATACTGGGTTTTATTAAAAAAATTAGTTTCCTCCAAGGGAATGAATATATAAATTTTATATTAATATGGTTTAAAAAGTATCATTAGCTTAATTACATATTTATTAATATATTTTATTTCATTATAAATAATATCTTATTGAAATATGATATATAAATGTTTTAAAAAATTTCAACCTTCCTCGTTTAAAAACATCATTTCTGTCATGTGTGTGGGATTAATTTTAAATTTTAATTTCCTCTTATATGAATTGAATTTGAAAAAATAGAGTCCATATTTTTAATCACACAATTACAAAAAATTAGCGACCTCTGATAGCCACCACTAAAGTCATATAACAACTTCTATCATCTACCAAACGACAGATGCTTTAGACCCATTGTTATTAATTATAACATTCACTATTTGGGAATGATTAAGTGTATAATAACTAAAATAATCCCCATAATCAACCTGATGTGGCATATTCAAACTCTTGGCCCATAGTTTTGAATAAAATTTTAGTTTATCCCCAATTAAAATAGTTCAAATACAAACCCTTGATTAAAAATATTCATATAGTATATTCAAATAAAAATCAATGACTTACCAAGTAAAATATGGATTAATATTTTATTTAAAATAATAATACTATCCTTTTCTCTAAATTTATATTCATACAAGAGACATTATATCTCTCATACACATTCAATCAACTTATATTCTTGTACACACTGGTTGATCTGAAAAATGTGGGTTATGAGGCTTGATTAAAATTATTGAGATAACATTAAACATATTTTATCTCTATGAGGTAGGAATAATAATAGTTCCTCTGAGTCAAAAATATCATTTCATTATAACCATCTTTAAATATTATATGAAAATCTTGGGGTTCTGGTTTGGTTTTAAGAGAAAAAGGCATGTCTTCCAAAATGAAAGTATTGGGGTTTAAAAGATTCCAATTCTAATTTATATTTTTTGTAGATTCAAAAATATAGGTAATAATATAAAATAGTTACAAATAAATACACATATGAAATCCAAGAAAATATTAATAATATTTTATTGGATTGAATTGAAATGGTTTCCTAAGTGACCATAATATAAGTATTATTTTAGCTTAAGTAACTCATTTCCCATTGATGTACCTTATATAATTCCATGTAGTAATTAGGATTGTTAACATTAGGTAAATTGATCTCATGTCAAGAATTTCTTGATTACTTGAAAGATTAAATGAACAATATTTCAATATTTATTAACATACCATATGACTAAACTGTCATTTTTTCTTAACTGACTATAGGATCTTTTAGTAAAATCACATGAAACCGAAATAGATAAACTACCATATAAAACCTAAAGAAAGATAAAAATATTAAATTAGAGTGTTATGTAATATATCATGATTAAAAATCATGTAAACTTTAAAATAATTATTTAAATAATAAGAATAAAAATAATAAAATAAAAGGAGATGTAAATATAACTAATGGTTTGGGAATAATAATTAATTCCTAATTTATGTTTGATATTAAAATAGAAATGTAAATCAATTTAGGTAGGAAGTTCATCATCATCTACATCACCGACATACTCACAACAATGTCCACCAACTATATCAGTGTCCTACAACATATATAAATATTACACATCTTAATCAGGTTAATAATACTCAATAGAAGTATGGGTTATTTTATTTTTTACCCATGGAACTACTTGTGTACCATCTAATGGACACTACAAAAGCCACTTTGTTGATACATTATGACAACAACGATAATATCTCATTATACTCTGCACATACCTTATGAAATCTCTCAACCATATTGCACTGTATAACATGCATATAAACAACTATCTCAATCTATATATTCATACCTACATATCTAAATCCACCCATCAGCACTTCTCAAACAACATCATATTGCGGGACACTAGTGACATATGTCAAAGAATAAACATGATCATCATACCCCCACGGCACGCTAGAATATGTAATCTTTTTTTCATTGTAATATGACGTTGATCCTCCGAAATCTATACTAAGTCAACATCAAATTGAGCCTAAAGAATATACATAATTAAATAATGAACAATTATGAATAATTTCAATGAAATGAAAATACATTTTTTCTTAAATAATTTTCATACTATAACATTGTCAAAATTAGGGTCACCTGCATGGAAAGTCCTCCCCCAAATCGACATATGATCAGTCGTCTCACTTCACTAGTGTAAATATAATTAAGGTTCCCACCAAATATATATTTTTATTCACATTATTCTATTTTATTTTTTATATATGAATGAATTGTGAATTTAAAACATACATCAAGTCTGATCTATCGAACATGTCGAGTATGATGCCTGGAAGACGTTCCCAGCATATCCCAATTACATGAATGATGAGTGGAATCAATCTAAATTTAATGAAATCAAATAATATACTAGTGAAAAATTAGAGTCATTTACTGATTAAAATAAATAATTTTTTCCATCTTCGCCTCACTTAACCAAAACTCAATAGAATCCAAACACTTCATGGGAATAACACATAGAGGGAGTCACTGAAGAATGTTTTGAACACCCACAATTTGTATCCAGTGATCTCTATTCACACTTTTATTGTAATACATCAATAATTTTAATCATTTGAAAATACATACTCTACGAAACTGGTCTGAATAGGATGTAAAATTATCATGTTAAGAAAATAGTGAGTATATGTGATAATAATAAAAACAATTTCATGGTAAATTAAACATTTAGTTTATCTGACCCTCCCTCTATAATATATTAATCATATCCTGGGGGAATGAATTCTAATCATGAGTGTTCAGAGGGAATCTTTGTGGGTCTCATATCATATTCCCTAATTGAATAATCAATACACTCAAACCTTCTCCAACTGGATGAAAGGTGTCATCAAATAACACATCCAATTGGGATCTAGTGTTCGAGGATCGAACCCCTCTAACATTACCATTTCTTATGATAGAAAATGAACCAGATCTTGATAAACATAAATTCATAATACAATTACCATTAACTGAATTTTTTATCAAAAATAAGAATTATTTTAAGAAATATAAATTTAGAAAATTATAATAAATTAATTTTAAAAAATGAAAAAATTCATACCAAAAACATCAGGTGAACCAATCCGAACACCCTATGTCATAACTATATTAATAAAAAAGTATACATCATGATAACAAAATTTATACATATATTTCATAAATATTTTTACCAATATTAATTGGAAAAAATATTACAATATTTCACAAATCCTGAATGTTTATCATACCTACTTCAACTATATCTCAATACCATTGTATATCTTCTTCTCATACAGATGTAGTTTTTCAATCCATTTTTCAATCGGGAAAGGCAATACCATCTAGTTCCTATAATTCAATAAAAAAACCCATATTATAGAAATTTTTAACACATCCTTCAAATTAGAATCATTAATAAAAAAAGTAAACTTGATGTACCTATGATGTCAGCATGAAGGGATCATTTCCCACCCAACTTCTTTATATATAATAATTTTATAGTTAACCAACATAAATTTTAATTGTTTAACTTTTATTCCATGGATCATAACAAACTATTCACACCATAATAGTATGTTCTTTAATCCATAGCCATGAATAACCTCAATAATATCCCTCATAAATCCATAATAATAACCTATATCAAAAAATAAAAAACCAAACCCATAGTTCTATGTGGATCGGTTCATGAAAAAATCTCAAATATGGAATCAGAATATGATTACATCTAAAGCATTGTAGTGATGGGATGTAATAGATGATTCATCAACTAGTTGGATGAGTTCTTTGGTCCAAGTATGAATAATTAAATAATGAATCCTATGAATCTGTAAATTTCACATAATTCAATGGATAAATTATTATTAAAATACAACTCATTTTTACTATAAAAATAATAAACTAATTATTTATATGTATGTGAGTCTTGAACCCATCATGAAATGTGTTAAAACGATGTTTTTAGATTTGATGGTCAGTTGCATGGGGCCTTTCATTTTTTAAATATTATATATGCATCCTAAATAACAATACAATAGAAATAAGTAATGAAATAAATATAGAAAGACCAGGCTTAATAGATCAATAATTCATCTTATTGTATCAATGGTATAACCAATGGTGTTTTTAACTATACATATCAATGATATTCAACTCACTCATCATTGTTCATATCAAATGTTATCTCGTCTCTAATTAGACCATCATCTTTCCTAGAGGGTTTATCTAACTGTGTTTCAACCTCATAAATATATTAAGAAAAACTGATAATTTCACTCATCCATAAAATATTCACTATAAGTGGAAGCTTCCTAATGAGGATTGTTGCAAACATACCATTTCAATGTATTTATGTATCACTCTATTGGATATTTCCACCTGAATTGAGTAGGATTTCAATAAATGACATCATGAGTTAAATGAATAGTTAATTGAACCATGGAATGATTTTTTCATATAAATAGTTTCTTTAGTTGTCATAGATAAAGCACAATTTTATCCAGCAAATTTTTCAAATCACTCATGTGATGATTCCTTGAATGAAGTTTTTTTATACAAAATTATAAATTTATATCAAATGATATAAAACCTGGGTAGGTAAGAAATGATGAAATGGAATTGGGATTAAATATTCATGAATAATTGGATTATCACAAATTTTCCACCCCAAAAATGTCATGCCCAACAAATTGAAATACTTCGAAATATTATATTAATAACCAATAGGCACCGTGAAAATCTTAAAAATTTATAGAAATAGTTCATTTATTTTTTACTCATTGTGTACAATGAATAAGTCATATATTCATGATCACAATCACACAGATGTAAATAATCATGATTTCTCATTATATTTCATTCAAATCATATCCAGCATTGAAATTTTCCATTGATTTTCCATTGACTCATATAATGGTTCACAATATATTATCAGAAACATTTTCTTCAATGTACATCACATCAAAATTATTTCTTAAAATATTATTTTTTCAATAAGGTAATTAGAATAAAATACTTCACTTATCCCAATTATGATAGTGTTTTCTATTTGTAGCATGAATTTAATGCAATTTAAGAGCCACCAAATCATTAAAATCATACATTGTATAGATATTCTCATTGATGAAGGTGTGAATGAATTTAAACCCCAGACAATATTTTTGGTGCTTGTTTATCCTCTCTATTAGCATAAAATGACACACAGTCTTTTTCAAACCATTCCGATGGAGGAAGAATGTATATGAGACCAATATATTCCCATATTATAGTGTATAATCCAGATAAATTTCATATATTTATTAAAAAAATGGATGGAAAATTCTCATTTTTGTACTAAAACATGAAATTTTAGTATACACTAGTAAACCATTAATTGTTCGTAACAAAAAAGCACAAATTCTAAACATTTCATTAGCTGCTGAATCAATTGTCATTACAACATTTTTACAAAATTTCTGAATCTCATCAATAAAAGGTTTCATATAAACATAGATTTTATTTCCCCATGCTATCGATCCATCAAATAGAGGTGAAAGTAACAAAAATTGTTACTTAAGACATAACCATGGGGGATGATTGTATGGAACCAACACCACTAGTGTGATGTCCCAAAACAAGATCCACTAAATAGTTCCCCTTGCCGGTTAGCCACATTGCCTCAAGTGCGCATAACCGTACGCCAGAGTGTATCGACTAACAGTGAGGGTCAGGAATGTTATTCTTGAGGAGACAATACCATCTTTTATCATAATAAAACACCAAAAGAAGAAAATAACAATAACAAAGTGAAAAGAAATATAAATTACTAGAAAAAATCCATGTCATATGATAACCAAAACATAAAATCATAATACTCAACAAAATGGTAAAACGTGTTATGAAAATGAAGATGTCATGTGTCAACAATGCAACTAAAAGTAAAGACAAAATGACTCCCATGCAGGGCCCGAACCATGTCAGGATCCCTCTCGCATACTCCAACCCCAAACATTAACATATATCAGGGCCTCACCCTTATGATGTCCTACAACAACAAAGTCTAATTAGGTGCCGATTAGGCATCCTGAATATGGTGTGAGTACAACTCAGTAAGACACCACCAACGATGTCTAAAATGAGTTCAGTCAAAATGTATTTCTTACTGTTTTATTAAGAAACAGATAAAACTAATAATTTAAAAAGTTAACCCATTGTCATTTAATTTTTAATCATCACATTAGGCCTAGTTTGGACTCATGTTTCCCATTTTTATGTTCATTTAATATCATTAATCACTTGGTGTAGGTCGTCATGCCTAGTACCACAGTGTCATTGAGTGTAGGTTGTCATTCCTAGAACTCCTTTTTTCATTTTTTGTAGGTTTTCATGCCTAGAACCCCATTATATAAATCTTGTATATCTATTGGGAAGAAACTCCAAGTCCAAGTCCGAACATATAATTGGTCTTTAACCCCAGGTCTAGAACAACAATAATATCATCCATTTAATCATTCAATATTTCACATGAATTTTCAACATCATTTCATTACTAATACAATGATGAGTTAAAAATTTCAAATTCCATTAGTGAACTCAACAATTAACTTAGAATAGATTCTATTAATTAATCAATCAAATAATTAATAAATCAACACAATTATCTCCCATAATGAATTATTCACAATTAATTATCCATATCAAATCTAAAAATGTCAATATTAATTCTCACAACTAATTATCTTTGATCACATCATGGAACCTAATTAATTATCCCAATTAATTACCTTAGGTAAATATTATTAAACATAATTATTTCACCCAATTAGTCATCTTTGGTCAACATTATAGTATATAATTAATTCCACGAATTAATTATCTTTCACACCACCAATTCAATATCTCAACCCATAAAAAATCTCCAAAATATCTATTTGGGAAACCCATTTCATTTGTTTCATGATTCAATTATTAAACAACCACTAAGGCAACCTCAATTCAAATCCACTTTCCTAATTACTCCAATTTGGGAAATCATTTATCAATGTGAATCTAGAAAATCAAAATCTCACATTCACATATCAAAATAACGACTATGGGTGTTCAATTTAGGAAACCTACCGCTACTTATTGATGGATGTTATCCTAATGAAAATCCACAAAATCAAAGCCAAACAACATCATCGATCATGCTTCAAATCTAAAAACCTAAACCAAAATTAGGATCAAAGGAATCAATATCTTGCGAATCTAGATCTAGATCCTCAATCCAAGATCTAGATCTCAAACCTTAGGTTTAGATCAAAGGAAAATGGGGAGATATTCCAGTAATAGATCTTGAAAATAGAAGAGGAAGAACCGGAGAAGAAACTGAATGAAATCTACTTATAGAGAGGAGAGCGGATCTTTGATCAGGGATTTCGATCTCCACGAATGATGTTTGTACCGCCTTGGAATCCCACCAGAAGAATTTAAAAACTATTAGAATTTTCAAAGACCATGCTTAGGTAGAATTAGAGACGTTTTGAGGGTTTGGGTCGTTTTAAAACAAAATTTTGGAATAAACTACTCCGCATGCACGATTTAACCTGGGAGTCCGCACAGTTAGGCCAAATCATGCGCTAACAGCATGGTCTTCCACTACTCGCAAAACCTGATGGTGAACAGTTAAGAAAACCACATGCCAACTATGCAGACTTCGACTATCTGTATGGTTTTTCCAAACTGTGTGAAACTAGTGAACATCCCCCCATCTTACAAAATCTTTAAAAACATCACCCAAGCAAACCCCGGGTCATCACCCAACCCAAAGGCACTTAAAAACAACCAAAAAGTACCTGAAAACAAGCATGAGATTTATTCTGATAAGGCATGTATATATCAATCTCCACACCTTATAATAGATCATCCTTGAGCTGCACTCAATAAATTCTCTATGATTACAAGCCTAAAAATATTGGGCCATTGAGCCCTCATGTCTTCTTCCCATTAAAAACTTTCCTCTTAAACATTTCCATTTGTCCAAAACTCAAGAACTAATTAAACAGTCTTTCCCTGTAATACACTCTCACTATGACAGAGCAAACATATCAGATGCTCCTCAAAGGACACATCTATCTCGATGTTAAACCTTTCTACATCTATAACATGAGAAGGGTTAGGGTAATACCGCCATAGTTTTGACATAAGTAAAAAGTCATTCATAGTATTAAATTTGTGTGGAAGTTCTAATCGGTACACTACTGACCTGATTCTATCCAGCACCTCAAGCAGTCCCACAAAATTGGGTAATAACTTTCCCTCCCTCTATATCTTGTGGTGACCCGATCTAGGAGACACCAAAAGGAATAAACGACCACCCTATGAAAACTATAGGGGCCATTTCCATCTATCAACATACGAATTCTACCTATTATGAGCCGTAGCCATACATTTTTGAATCAACTCTACCAACTCTGATGTCTCCTCAATGAGACTCGGTCCCAACAACTCTGACTCACCCACCTCTAACAAACATAGAATTTATCTACAATATATTCCATAAAGTTCCCCATATGGTGTCATCCTTATTGTTTCTTAATAACTGTTGTTATAGGTGAACTCCACTATATTCAAGTGCTTCTCCCTAGACCTAACAAAGTCAAGCACACACGCTCACAGTATATCTTCTAACTCCTGTATGGTATGCTCTAACTACCCATCTAATTGTGGGTGGAAGGATATACATAACAGAAGACGTATAACAAGAAGATTATGTAATCCCTACTAGAACAGTGAAGTAAAGATAAAATCTTGATATGAAAATATAGCATGTTGAACCCCATGCAAACGAACTATCACTTTCATGTACAATTCTTTCAACTGCTCTACTGTAAATGTTTCCCTTATCAGAAAGAAGTGTTCTACCTTTTTTAATCAATCCACAATGATCCAAAAAGAATCATTATTCTGAAGATTCTTTGTAACTCCTACCATTAAATCGATAGTCAGGTCATCCCACTTCCATTTCGAAAGAGGTAATGACTACAATAGGCCTCCAGGTCGTTGATGCTCTACCTTCACCTACTGACAGGTGACACATCTAGTTACAAACGCTACTATATCATTTTTCATGTCTGGCCATGAAAACTATCATTGTAGCTCACAATACATTTTTTTCACCCCAGGATATACCACCTACCTTGAAGCATGAAATTATCACATGAGTTCCTATTGCATACTCATAGACACTAAAACCCGATTTTTCACATAGATGATCTCATGCACACTATTATCCTGTCTAAAGATATCTCCCCACCCTCAACGTTATCCCTTAAGGTGAAAAAAATCTTGATCCTTATACTTCCTATCCCAGATCCGTCTCAAGAGTGCTGAATCCACTACTATAGAAACCAGATTCATCCTCTCCAGACACACCTGATCTACCACACGAATTTCTGCAAACAAATTCATCATCTTCCACTATAAACTTGACTCTTGTACCAACTGAGTCTGATTTTTCTTTATTAAGTAATCAGCCACACAATTCCCCTTTCCGATTGTATATGCCATTTTAAAATCAATGGATGACATATACTCCACCCATATTTGCTACCGAATATTCAAGTCGCGTTGTGAAAATTTATACTTCTAGCTTTTTTTATTGGTAAAAACTGAAAACTTCTCACCCAATAGGTAGTGTTTCCAAAACATGAGAGCATAAACCACTACAATGAACTCTAGGTTATGATTAGGGTAATTCAGATCTTATTTCCTCAAATTATGAGACCCATAAGAAATGAATCTATCCCCTTGTATCCACATAGCTCCGATTCAGATACCATAAGCATGATAATACATCGTGCCCTCCTCACCCGACTCAGGTATGATTAAAATTGGTGTTGATGTCAAGTGAATATTCAACTCCTAGAAAGCATTATCACATGATCATATCCCATAAAACTTCATCCCTTTATTTTTCAAACCCGTAAGTGGTGCTTCTAAAAGGGAAAATTCCAAGATGATCCTCCAATAATAACTATCTAATCCCTAAAAATTATGGATATCAAAAAATTCCTTGAGATCCCCCCATGAAAGAACTGCATCACATTTTTGGGTCCACTACCACACCATCTTCTGAGATGATGTCCCCCAAAAAGTGTACGCTGTATATCCAAAACTAACATTTAGATAGCTTAGAATATAGCTGATGATATCTCAGTGTACCCCGGATGATGTCAAGATGTTGGGCATGATCATCATGTGTCTTAGAGTTCACCAAGATGTCATCCACAAACACCACCACAAACTGAACTATATATGGGTGAAATATCATATTCATCAAAGAAAAAAACACAGTTGGATAATTTTTGAATCCAAAAAGAATTATGACAAACTCACAAAAGCCATACCTGTACCTAAATGTAGTTCTCATTATATCAGAAGTCTATACACTCACCCGATGATACCTCGATCTCAGATCGATCATAGAGAACACACAAGCCCCCTTTAGCAGGTAAAACAGATCATTATTTCGTGGAAGAGGATATCATTTTTTCACAGTCATTTTATTCAACTTTGGAAATTTACACACAAGTAAAAACTTATATCAGCCTTCTATGAAAACAAAACAGGTGATTCCCAAGGCGGCATTCTTGGACGGATAAACCCTTTATCCTCTAACCCCTCAAACTACATTTTGATCTCTTGAAGCTCAATCATTTCCATTATGTAAGGTGGAATAGATACCTCCACAGCCCCTGGCATGATCTCAACAGTGAATTCCACATCTCTTCCAAGTGGAAACCCTGAAATTTTTTCAGGAAATACATCCTAAAAAAGTTCTACTACTTGTGGAACGGTGTCTTTACTTCCACTCTCTTCATCCAGAAAAAGACCAGTAACTTGGGATGTGAGCTCTCCCATTTTCTTAGTAATTATCTCAGCTCGGCCTACATGGATATCCTATTCTCGATTATGAATATACTGTTGACCCTCATTATATGAAAATGCCACTCTATTGTGGTAACGATCAATGTGGGCTTAGTATTCGACTAGCTAGTACATACACATAATCAGGTCGAAGCCCGATATATCAATGACATAGATATCCTAAAGAAAACAGTACTCTCCAACTTCTATAGAACATCCCTTGCATAAACAGACATCACATGTCTTTGTTCCCACTGGTGTATCGATATTCATCATACCGCTTACAGACTCCACCTCCATGCTCATGCCATTAACATGATTTGCATATATGAAGGAATGAGAGGCACCAATATCAAATAAGGAACTATATACAGTAGACGCAACTAGAATAGTACCTCTCACTATCGACAGACTAGCCTTTCTCTTTATAAGTGTAGGATAACTTCATGTTACTGTCCTGCCCCTATTCCCTGTGGTGTCGTCCAACTCCCCTGAGTATCACTATTATGCGGATACAGGAGCCCATACCTGAAGCACCTCATCTAACGCCTCTACCGCCTTTTCCAACAGAAATCTAACTACCAGACCTATAGTGTAGAAGACCCCCTTCCTGAACTCTAACTCTGAGTAGTTGCTCCCCCAGCACCATCATGCTGCTTCTTCCTGGAGAACATATGTAGGTGTCTCATCTTTCCGAAAAACTATCACTCCAATGGTGGTCAAGGACAATGTGTAAGATATTTTCCCTGCCTATTGCATTGGTGGAAAATTACACAAGAAAGATCTAGTGAAACTGATCCTCTTGACTTAACACCTTTCCTTCCACTATCCTAACTAAAGTTCTTGTGACGATTCTTCCTACTGTTGGAAGGCACATTCCATGATTGTCTAGTGATAGCTACCTGTCTAGTACTGGAATCCTTCTTCAGGTTCTCCTCTGAATTGTGAGCTATATTAACCAATTCTGAAAATTTCTTCAGCCTAAAGACATTCAACTAGGACTTAATTTCACACTTAATCCCATCTTTATTTTTTTTCCAATAAACACTCATCTGCCACCAAAGCTGGAGTAAAACACTATAATCCTTTGAAACTTTTTGTGTGTCCCATTATGGGCATTCTTATTTGGATCATATGAATAAAATATAAAGTCTTATCTTGTCTCATTGTGTCTGTATAGAAGTGTTCCAAGAACTTCTCCAGAATGTCCTTCCATAAAATCTCATTGGTCTGTCTAGATCGTATATAAAGGTCCCACTAATGCTTCTCTAAAACCCATAGCATATAAGTAGCCAACTTCACCTTCCTCTAAGTCGGAGTCTCCAAATGGTAAAGTATCAGATCTATTAATTGAATCCCAAATTCAGCTCCCCCAAGTCAGAAATCTCTAATAAAAATAAGAGGGTGGCGTAGTTGAATCTCCCTTGTCAAAACTGACATGATTTTCTGAACCTGAACTAGGTCTATATCAAGGAATTTCATGAAATGTGAAAAGTTCTCTAGGAACTATTCCTTTTCCTCCTTAGTTTGAACCAATGGTGCCTCAAGCTCCTTCTTTGGATGTTTCTTCCTAGACATTCCCCACGATCTCTCCCTCAACAAGAATTGTGTAGGCATATCTCTGCAAATCCAAATAATTATCTTACGTTATATAACGAAAGATTATAAACTTTACATAAGTGGAAAAACTATAATAATAAGTCTCAACATGTACTCTCCCTTTTTTCTCACCACATGTTCAACACTGAGGCCTTATCACTACCCTTAACCATCCTACTCCTAGGTCATGGTAAATAACTGTACAAACATTCTCATTAATTAATCCTACCATTAATTAATCATATCATCTAAAATTAATTAATTCAAAAATTAATTAATTTTTCATACTCATTTCATCAATCAAGGTTACCATTAGACACCCATTTATTCTAATTTTCTATCATTATTTCATTCTCATAACAAGGAAAACCAGTTCATGTTCAAAAAATCACTCATTACCTGTTTTCCGATGAGGGCTTAGAATGATGGATGTCACAAGAACCTTGAGTGCCTAGAATGATGCATGTTGACTCAAGTATCATTCTTCTTTAGGCCACAAATAAAAATTCAACAATTTGAAAAAAATATACCATCAAAACACAAGTGAATCACCCAGGTTGAAATAATATCCAACTATAACAAAAAACTGGAATCAGAAATATCCCTCCCTCAGTACTCAGATTTTACCCCATAAATGTGTTTGAAACTCCCATGGACAAGCTCATTACCAATAATTGAATCTTCTGGGTATATTTTCCACCTTTCCCATAATAGTAATTCAAAATAATAAAAAAGAAAAGAAAAATCCTCTAATACTAATTTGTGACATCATGACATGGGGTCCACTAATCGGTTCCATAGGGCGGTTGGACGCAAGCCCTCAAGAACAACTCCCCATATGCCAGAGGGTGCCGACTAGCAGTTAGGGTCTGGTAAGTCAGTCTTGGGGAGACTATACCCTCTTTTATCCAGAGAAAACACCAACAGAAGTAAATAACAATTCTCAAGTGAGGATGCATAAAAAACTAGAAAACATATATATCGTATGATAACTAAAAGAAGAAAGAACAATACTCAACTAAAAGGTAAAAAATTCTATGACCATGTAGATGTCAAGTGTCTACAATGAAACTAAATGTAAAGATGCAAAAACTCCCAAGAGGTTCTTGAACCACATCTACTTCCCTCTCCCATGATCTAATCACAAACTACATCCTATCCCAGGGCCTTTCACTTATCCATTTCTACAACAAAAAAGTCTACTTGGGTGATGATTAGGTATCCTGAATAAGGTGTGAGTACATCTCAGATGTCCACCACCAATGGTGTATAAAATGAGTCATGTCAAAAGATAGTGCATGTAGTTTTTTGAAGCAATAAATAAAACACATAATTGAAACAATTATCACATTATCATTTAATATTTTTTCATCACATTACACCTAATTTCGACTCATGTTTCCCATTTGGATCATTATTTAATATCATTAATCATTTGGTGTATCCCACCATGCCTATAACCCCAACTCCCAGATAAGACAACATTCATTATTATCATTCATTTGGTATAGGTCGTCATGCTGAGCCCCACAATATTTTTGGGTGTAGGTCATCATGCCTTGCACTGCTTTTCTCATTCGGTTTTGGTCTTCATGCCTCGAATCCCATTATCTCAAGCATGGATATCTATTTGGGAAGAGCACCATGTCTAAGTCCAAACATCATATTTGTCTTGAATTCTATTTCTCTCACCATAAAAATATCATCCATTTAATCATTCATAATTTCTCAAGAATTATAAAATTATTTTATTACTAATCTAATTATTAGTAAAAAATTTCAAAGTCCATTAGCTAACTCAACAATTAAGTAAGCATATAATCCATTAATTAATTAATCAATTAATTTATCAATGAACACAATTCTCTTTCCAAAATTAATTCTTCACAATTGATTATCCATATCAAATATCAATATGTCATAATTAATTCTCACAATCAATTATCTTTGATCACAGCATGGCTCCTAAATAATTATCCTGATTAATTATCTTTGGTAAATATCCTGACACATAATTAATTATCCGAATTAATTATCTTTGGTCAACATCATGGAACATAATTATTTCTCTCAATTAGTTATCTTTCACACCATAAATTCAATATCACAATTACAATAACTCAATACATAACCAATCACCAAAATATCTATTTGGGAAACCCATTTCATTTGTTCCATGACTCAATTATCAATTAACCACCGAGCCAACCTCAATTCAATTCCATATTCCCAGTTAATCTAATTTTGGACATAATTGATCACGGGAAATCTAAAAAAATCTTAAAATCACGTTCAAATATCAAAATAATGACTTTTATTCGGAAAAACTACCTCAGCTTATTGACAGAAGTTATCCCAACGGAAAATCCCAAAATCTGAGCGGCACAACATTGTCGATCAAGCTTCAAATATAAAACTATAAACCATAATTATGATCAAAGGCATCAAGATATTGTAAATATTGATCTGGATCCTCAATCCTAGATATAGATCTCAACCCTTAGGTTAAGATCCATGAAAATTGGGGAGTTATTCCCTGAAAAGTTATCGAAATGATAAGAATTGGAATTAAAGAAGCAACAGGATGAAATCCACTTATAGGGAGGAGAGAGTATCTTTGATCCAGGCTTTCTATCTTGAATAATGGTGTTCAAATCACCATGTAATTCCTCTGGAATTCATTAATAACACCTATAATTTTCACACTCAAGTGTAGGTTGAATTAGAGAGGTTTAGGGGGTTCAGGTGGTTTTAAAACCAATTTTCAAAATAAACTGCTACGTGCACATGCTTTAATGAGGGAGTCTACACGGTTTGGCCAAATCGTGCCCCAACAGTGTGGTTTTACACTACCTTCACAGATTAATGGCACACTTTTAGGAAAACCATGCAAGAACTGGGCCAAATTCCACTACCTGCAAGGTTAGCATGCACACAGTTTGGCCAAACCATGTGCCAATCGTGCATAGCCCCCCCTGTCTTCACAAATCCTTAAAAATATCCCCCAAACACACCTCAGGTCATACACCAACCCAAATGGGCTTAATAAAAATCAAAAAGTACCTAATAACAAGCCTTATATTTCTCTAGAAAAGGATGGGATCTTAAAACTATCCATATACTATGTGTCGCACCAACCATAGATCTAAATATGTTAAAACTATCTGATACCAAAATATTTCAAACATTATGATCATAAAAAAAAATTTATGGGTGTGATTGATAAAACTATTTCCATGAAAAATAATCTACTATGTTTGTTAATTTATCACCCACTTTGTTTCACTCCAAATTCTTTGTAATCAATTACGAATTTAAAGCTAATATGAAAAATCTATTAAATATTTGTTCTCGTGGGAAATAATTCATCTTTTTTATAAGTCCATTATTTACCTTCATTAAAGAGAATACAATGATTAGTATTACTATCTTGATTAATCTTAGAGCCCTTCCATCTGGTTGAATACAAAATTGTACAAGTATCAAATTGAAAATTATCTTTTTTGAAGAATATACATTTATTCCAATAAGAATCCATAGTCTCATATATAAAACCAAGTTCATTGGTCAACTTGTCATTTTTATAGAATGAATTTGGAATCTTTGATACAACAAGGAGTACCTTTCTAAAAATTACCAATAACATGTCGAATGAGGGGTTTTTCAACTAATTCAAGGCCTTCAAGTGTAATAATTCAATGATGAATGACAATTTACTAAATTTAGCATGTCCATGAAATAATTCAGTATAATTATTATCAATAATTTCAAATAATTTCAAGGATTATCCATCTATAGAATAATTAGGATTACTCCTTCAAACATCATCATTTTTGACATTATTATATTCAGGTTGAAACTAATATTTCATATCATTATGTACTATGTTCATCGGGTTAATTATTCTTGAATCAAAATCCATATGAATACTTTCTGATTGGTTACACAAAATAGACTCTTCTCATTAACATGTCCATGTTTTATAGTTTTTTGAAAACACATTTAGGAAATAATGTTCTCTAACTCTATATCATTTTAAGAGATAACTATTTTCACATTTTCTATATGTAAAACTGAGAAAATTTCTTTAAATTCCACTAGTGAAATCCATAAACCACTTTATCCCCTCATTATATTTAAAATAAAACCTATTTGGAATATCAACCCAAATCTTATACCCATCTGCATTAAATAGAAATAGAATATTTATATCTAGTATCTAAATTCTAAAGAAACACATGTCATTAAAACTTATGAATCAATGAATCCAATGTCTAATGAAATTTTTGGAGGAGATGAAAAGATACTCAGGAATTCCAATACAGTTATCAAATATGAAAATAAAATAATATATGTGAACAAATTGAAGAAAAATAATTTCCATTAGATTCAAAATTGTAACAACCTCGTCGAATTTCATGAGGTTGGGCCGATAATCCACACACATTCGTTAACTCTCATATAAGGGGTAACCCCACTTTCCTCAAGATAGAATTCAGAAATTACCACATCATTTTTTAAATTTCAACAATATAACTAATCCTTCATCATTAGATAATTTTTTCTAGTAGGGATATGAAAACTGGAAAAATATTTATTTCTTACACATTCAAATATATATTAGTAAATTAAAATATAAATATTAAAATATTAAAGACACATTATGTTCACAACTAATTTACTATTTAGATGAAATTGAATTTTATTACCCTATCATATATGAAACAAATAATCAAGATTAAACCTATAAATTATTCAAAAGATTCATATTAATAAAAACTCTCATATATTTCCTCGATACTTGGATACTATTAGTCCACTCACTAATTCAAGAATATATATATTCAGGGGAAAAAATTGGAAAAAGAGAAATAATTAAAATAATTTCTAGTATAAAAATTCAAAATAAATCATATCAGATTAAAGGCATGCCTATAACATTTCATTCCCTCCCTGGGTAGTGCCCATGTGGATGGAAGTTATCGTAGACATCCAAAATCCAAGGTCTAGAAATATTATAAATGGAAATCATATGTACCAAATAAGAACGAAAATTATGAGACACATATATTTTAATCAATTCCATCTAAATTTAATGACTTCTATGTAGAATTTTTTCAATGATAAGTATGAACTTACTTTTTTATATACCAGACCATATGACATTTGGTAAATTGTTTTATGTCTTTTAGAATCACTACATGATATCAAGAAATATCCTCCAGAAACATAATCTAAAATGTCTTATATAATGTTTTCATTAGTAAATTTCACTTTAATATTCATGTGAAATTTTTAAATACAAATTCCTATTGATTTTTTATAGAATTATTTTTCCCTAACTGAAATCCAATATGTGTGTTTAATTTTCATGGGATGGAATTCAGATGAATATTTATTCAGGTTTTCATTGGAATCAATTTAAATGATCATGTATTAAATTTTAGGGTCACTGATTCAATGTATTATAGTAGTGATAGGGTTTTGAGTTCCCAAAATAGTAATCCAATAGGCAATTATAGTTAAAAAGTGTATAATACATTAAAACCAAACATGAGGGTGATTTAAAAATGATATATTGATATTAATTCATTTTTTAGACATAGGGACTTCAATGAATGGAGATACATTAAAGGGAGTGAAGCGTGTTGCAAGGTAGACATTTCATAAACAACTTTGAATATATGGATAGTGAAGAGAAGGTATAGATGTATAATAAGCCATGACCTACGTATGATGAAATTGAATTATTTATTAAGTCAATGGTTATGGTTTGGAATAATTTTTATGTCTCTATGGAGATATTATATGAATGAAAAAGTTTTTAGTAATGATAAGAGAATATACTATGTATTATAGTAAGAGGTGATATACCGATATTGTAGGTGGAATAAAGAAGTATGAAGAAATGAATTGAAATGATCTGTATATCACAACATAATATTTTTATGTCTCACACATCTTTTAATATATGATAATAATCTTGAGGATTGAATATTTTTATTTTATATTTTATATTGTAAAATTATAAAATATTGAACAACTCACAAGGAGGCTACTCAACAACAGGTAAAGGTGGGTAATGGGATTTAGGATACACGATGAGGCATGGAATGGGAATCAATGATGGGGGAATGATGATAGATCTCGTTGGGGTGGTGGCGTGAGGGATCAATACGGATGATAGGGCTCGACAGTGTGGCTTAACAGGGACAGGAGGTCTCGACGGGGGCAGGAGGGCTTGAAGGAGGCAGGAGGCCTTGATGGCGGGGTGAGATGATGTCAGGATAGTGTGACTATAACAGGGTGGAGGATGGTGTTGTGAGAAGGTAGGGGTGGGGGGGACCAGGGTTTTAGGGTCTTAAGAGGGTGAGCAAGATGGAATGAGATAATTTAGGGTAGGGATTATAAAAGTACAGGGACTTCAATTTGGATGTTTCTAATAAGGCCAATAGTGACCTCCAAATAGTGTTCATATGAAATCCCCTTCCACAGAATCTGAATTTTCTACTAGTGTCTATATAATTATATTATCTAATAAGGTAAATTTAGTTTTTAAAATATTTAATAGTAAAAAAATAATAATTAAATACCACAGTTAAGGTTAAAATAGGTTTATCATGAGTTAAACTAAAAAAAATGGGAACAAATTACCTTGAAACCTTTCCAACATCCATTTTATGGCCATATTCCATCCTTTAAACCACTATGTTTTGATAATTTTTATTTTTGATCCTTTTGGAATGTGAGAAACATGGGTAGATGTTATGATTTTCAAAAAGTACATGTGTGCCACTAATCGGACTTGTATAAGGCCACCCCCTCTCCTATACTCTTAAACCTTCCAAAAGTAATTTTTTAGATAATACATACCAAATGATATTACTTAGTTCCCTTCACAGATCTTATATTCCTTTTTATATGATAAATCCAATTTCTGAGGATTTAGATTAAAACCAAACATATTTTCTGAATATGAGGTAAAGTATTTAACTATGCATTTCTATTTTACTTCTTCTTCAAACTCCTTAAAATTTTCTTCAATTATTATCATATACTAATACTGGGATACCAAATATTATGATATTTTATTATGTTAATGAAATAATATATATATATATCTCTTCTTATATAAAATGAGATATCAAATCTTAATTTTTGTGTATGGAGGACTACCACTCATGAACTAATGTTATTCATTTTCCATAACCACATTGAATGGATTAATATAAGGATTGATTTAATTTATATTTATGATATTATTATGAATCTTTAATTATACTATCACATTTACCTTCTTTCTGTCCAACTAGTTGGAAAACAATAACATCACTCATGTGTATGGCGAACTACCACCTCTTGAACCGATGTGATGTGTTTTTTCTAATTTACATTTTACATGGATGCTAATAAGGACATATTGATTTAATATATATTATATTTTTTTAAAAATTATACTTCTAGAATTATATATCACATCTACCTTTTTACTTTCTATTCATTGGGTATACAATTACATCGTTCGCATGTATGATAGACTACCGCCTACTAAAGCGATGTGATTCATTTTATAATGATTTTTATGGAAGGATATTAGGGTATATTTAATGAATATATGTGATATATATGATATTAAAATGATTCCATAATGAAAATATATTATTTAACCTTTTTATTTCAAATAATATTTAATGTTGGAACAATGTTCATGATTGTGTATAGTATACCATCACCATGAACAATGTATCTCATTTTATATCTATAATTTCTATGTATTACTATAAATACATAAACAATGAATATATATGATATTTATATCATGGATAAAATTATTGTGAAAATGGAACCATGATCAATGAAATAGGACCAAAAATACAAATCAAAACATACATGAAAAACACAGATGGCATAACTCGTAAAGTGAGTTTAACAAGGAACTAATAAAAAATGTGTAATAAAAACAATAAATAAATCATATATATTATATATATATATAAATATATTTATATATTAGTTATATAATAAACTTATATTAATAATTCATGAGGATTGAATTTTTAAAATGGAATTTGAGACTTATAGTAAGGGATTTCCATCTCACTTTTATTTGCTGTGAGACACATGACATATTCAGCCCATGATTTTTCTACGTGGTTTATATAATGAACATAAATTTGTATCATAATTATTATCCTGAAAATTATTGGAATTTACGTATCAATTTTTTATCCATTTTTCATGGTGTTCATGCTTTATAAGTTTCATAATCGGTAAGATATTTTTTTCAATTAATTTTTTTTTGAAAAATACATTATGATATGCACCTACCTTATTTTATAATGTGTATATAATACTCTATTAAAATACATTATATTGAATTTATTTATTCTAATGATATATAAATTTTCATTAAATGTTATTCCTTCATGGGTCTTATGATTCAATGTTAACAATGTGTTTTGGGCTTCATGATAAAATTTCATGATTTATTGGGACTATTAATGTTTTTGTTTCCAATGATGAAAGGTTGTAATATTTAAATAAATAAGATCATTAATTTTCTTCTCAAATGATTATTTATTGATAATAAATGTATTCCCTTCACTTTTCTCTCTCTATGTACTGAATATTTCAAAATAATGTTTTAAGAATAAGAATAATATTTCATTAATTCTCTATATAGTTAATTTTAATGTTTATGAAATAGTTATGAAACCCAATTATTTTTCATTTTTCATTCTATGGTGAATTGGTGAAATGTTTATGAAACCCATTTTCTTTATATATATAATGATTTGGTGATATAATGAATGTCTTATGATGTGGTGGAACACAGAAGTATGATTTTTCATTATGAGTCTAGTGGGACCAATATATCCTTCCAATTTATTGGGTAAAAGATTATATCCGATGAGATAAAAAACTGAATGAAGTTAATGGGATTGATCCTCTTTAGGAAATAGGGTATTCTTGATCATCTATGGGAGACAAGTGCGTCCAGATCCCCAACGGGAAACCAGTAATGAGTCCTCATCCACTATATTGATGGTATTGGTAGTTAACCATGAAATATGAATTTTATTCTATAATTATGATGGTTCCACAATTTTATGATATGGAATTATGGTTCATGGTTGATTTATGAAGACTTCCCAATGTTATGGCCCATTTTTTCTGAAATGATAATGTTTTATGCTTGAACCAAGTTTATGATATATGACCAGTTGGTTACGAACATTGTAGGTTGTCTTCATAATCAATTACCATTATTCATATCTTATTCATTTAGATGATCATAGATTTATATTTCCTATATTTACTGATAAATATCATCCGAGATCCCCCTTTCATTTGTTCCCTTCCATAGGTTATAATGAATGTTTTAGGTTTAGTATACCTAATAGGATTACTATGTGAGATGATATTTTTTGGAGATGTTGGAGATATTTTATGTAATAATAATATTATATTTATAGTCTCTAAAGACACAAAACTATAATATACCTTTGGAATGTATTTATGAAATGTATTCAATACTCTAATAAAAATTTATGATATCTATGCATGAAAATCTCGGGTCTCTATAATTTGTATTAGAGGAAAATTTTAGTTAACCTTTGAAAACTATTATAAGAAAATGTTAGTCAGATATCTTGGGATATTTATTTTGATATGACTAGGGATATATCTACAGATAAGTTTTAGGATAAGTCAAGGTGCAAGAAAATCTTTTGGAATTTTGAAAAATGATTGACAAAGTTGTTTTCATAAAATTACATCTAGTCTGTATTGGATCTAAATGTAGTTGTATATTGATTAATTAAAAGACGGCGGGGAATTGTTTGTTTAAAATAATCTCCTTTTATACTTAAGAAAAATCTATGTTTAATAATGTTAAATAAGATGGATTCACAAACCCTCTTTAGTTATTAATAAAGAAACTAACTTTCATAGGATCTGATAATATGGATACAATAAAGAAACATAATAAAAGTTTAATTTGGTAAATATTCTACATTAATATATATAGAATATTATTTATATCATATTATAAATGTATGAAAAAGTGTAATAATGTTATTCTTCCTATCTTTAACAAAATACAAAAGAAATAAAACATGTCCAAAAATAGGACAAGTATAAGAAATATTTTAATCCAAAGAGAAGGGTATATAATGACCTTGGATAATGGTCCCTAGATTTAAACATTCAAAAATCTCTATCTTAACAACAGTTGGCTAAGAACCCAATACAAATATCAGAATCTATCTTACATTTCCTACAATCCCTAGATCTCTAAGGTGATCAGTACCTCTAACTTCCCCTCTCTAGAAGCACTCGATTGATCATTAATAATAAAAATCACACTAGTGAGGTTGAACAAAATGTTATTATCTTGAATAATTTGTTCACGAAATTCACACAAAGTGGGTTTGAGCAGAGCTCTTGTAGAGTATCTCTTCATTCTAGATATCAACAACACTCCATGAAAACTCTAGCATTAATCTTTTTAAAATGGCTAGGTATTTATGGGCTTGTATTTAAATGTTCGTATCATCCTCTAATGGCTATATTATTCCTTGAAAATTATAGGGACATAGTTAGGTGTCACTCAGCCAACAGTGAGTTAATAAAAGATCATGTGACATCATTTCATGTAAGAAAACATGGGAAATATTAGCATGTGTTAGAAACAATAATCTGTAAGACAATCATTATCATATTTAAGAAACTTAGTAAGAATAGGATTCAATAAAATTGGAACAATATGTTAAGGAAGAAATTTAACTTTAAAAAATAGGAAAAATAAATTTCTAAATTAATATGGAAATGGTGTCTAAAAATATGTGGAAATAGAGTTTGAAAATATTAGAAAATAGTGTTTAAAAAAATGAGAAAAAATAGTTTGAAAATATGAAGAAATAGTGTCTATAAATATGTGTAAATATTGTATGAAAAAATGAGGAAAAGAAGTATGAAAATATGGGTAAACACATTTTAAAAATATAAGAAAACATAGTCCAAAAATATGAGAAAATAGGAATCTAGATTTTGTTAAAATTGATTTTCTATAAAAAAAGGAATCAAAATATAGAGTGAGTGAGAGTCAAAAAATAGAGAGAATCAGATTCTCAAAAGAGGGAGACTTAGATTCTAAATAACTATATGGTTTGATGATTTTTATTATGATCTGATTAATCTTAAGGTAATTTAGTCTTAAGGAAAATATAATTATTTAAGATAAAGAACATTAATCATAACATATTTGAAAATGATAAAGGGTGTGCATATAAATTTATTTAGATAATGAAAATAATCATTAAAGAAAAAGTTTTTGTGATTTTTAAAACACAATGAATGGAAAATTAAATAGGAAATTATTATATGAACAATATCCCCCCTTTTAGAAATCACAAATAACATTTTGAAAAAGAATAGTATGTTTGGAATACTTGAAAGAAAAAATTTTCTCCCTTATATTTGTGACTTGTGATAAATACAATTAACTCCCATCAGGATGTGACACTTTAAGGATCATATTCTTTGGCTAATGAAGTTTCCTTGAAATATCTTTCCTTTTCTAAAGAATGACTTCTCTAATTTAAATCCCTCTTTCATAACTAATTTCTTTTTTTGGTAATCTCCCCTTAATATAATATTATTTTGGAATAATTATTTCTCCCCCTTTTTGATTTTAAAAAAGGATTGCAGGGGTATATTGTTTTACCTAAAAGGTTATAAAATATGAATAAGAAAAAAACTGGTGTATGTAAATTTCATTAACTATGAATAAATATGTTTTCATACAATAAAAGAAAGATTTTAAGAAAAAATCATTTTTTCTTTTTCTTCACTGGTATTATTTTTTTGTGAATTAATTTAAGGTTTTTATCTCCTTATTATCATTTAGGTACATCTTGAATAAGTATTGTTAATCATGGTTCTTCTTTTAAAGGGTCTGATTCCTCTCTTCTTGTGTGTTGATCACATCTTCTGAGGACATCACTTTTTCAAAAATCTATTCATTTTTTTCTCAATCTCTAATTATGCTAAGAGAAATAGAATTGAGCTTTTTATTTAGATCTTTGTCCTCTTAGATATGAACATCTTTCTCTTGATTCCACATCTCTAAAAGATTCTTGGTCTTTTTATCGGCTTTGTTTATATAATATTTTACTGAGTCTATGTAATCATCAACTATTTTAAGATCTATAATAACTGACTTCGACCGTCTTGTTATCTTCTGGTAGTACTTCTTGTGGGCTTTATAATTGATCAGGAATGTCTTGACATCAACTTCAAACATTATGTGAATATCCATCAAAATATTTGTAGTTTCCCTTTTCAAATTAACTGATTATTGAATCAGCTGGCACATTGATTCCATGTTTGGGAAAAATAGAATTGAATCTAAAATCTTTTTCAAAGGCTGTTAAACAAAAAATTTTCCTATAGATGAGGATGACTCAATTTTTTAGGCATCTTTACATAGAGGAGTTTCTTTAGCTTCATCATCATTCTCCGACTTAGATTTTCTAGCTACATATTTCTGTGGAGTATCAAGAATGACTATCATTCCTTTACCTTCATGTTTTTAATTAACATCGGCCACCTTATGTTCTTTGTCTCCATCATTAACTTCATCTTCATCATCCTGAACAATATCATCATTATTTTCTCTTTCTTCATTCTAATGGATTTTGAAAACTTCATATTCTCTAGAAATTTATTTCTGATTTTTTGAAGCTATTTTGGCTGATTATTCTTGAGAAGTTATTATTGAATGTTTTCTATAGGGGATCCAATTTTCGTGATATTCTTCAACCATCCTGATCAATTCTTCACTTTTATCCCCTTCTTGTTCTTTTTCTTATTGTTGATGGATTTCTTATTCTTAAACAAAGTGTTCTAGAAGTGAAGCATTATTCAAGAAGGATTTGGGTATATGAATCTATTACAATTCTTTCTCAACGTCTTTCAACAAATTCTAAACAACCTTATCTTGTGACACTTTTTATCTTAACTTCTTCTCTTTAGCTTCTTTCTTGAAATTTTCTGGTTGAATTATCTTCAAGGTCTTATCCTCAGTACAATCAATTACAGGAACTATATCCCCCTCTTTCTTTTTTTTCATATTCTATCTCCATTTTTATATTACTTTATTTGAGAATTTCTTTTTCTTCATCATTTTAGTGGGTGATGATTGAGATACAAGGATCAATCTAGGTAATTTTGGTTTTGGTTATTTGTATTTTCAATTCACGGGGATAGGTTTTGATGTATCTCCACCTTCACCATTATTAGATTGAAAATACTTATCATGAATATTAAAGAATTCACCAGTCATAAAACTGAATGCAATATTTATTCTCCTCAAATTATCATTATTGTGAAACATAATATTAATGTTTTTGTATAAGGCCCCAAACTTAAACCTTACTTAAAATTGAATTAAATTAATAATTCACATTGAGGATCTTTTCAGGTTTAGAGTTTTAGAGAATTAGGACATAACTATTACATCTCAAAAGATTACAAAGTTGTCTCTTCTACTAAATTTCCATAAAATAAAAACTCTTAAAAAGAAACATGTCTAGTTTCATGTTTTAGGTAGCATGACTTTCCCTTGATCCCATCCTTGACCCTATTCCACGCTAAGTCCTGTGAAAAAACATTTCAAAAATGTGGGATGAGCATAAGAAGCTCAGTAAGGGATGCACAAAGAATAAAAACAGCTAGTTTATCAAAACAAAAAGTAAACCATGTATACTTTATCAAAGTAATACTTTTCACCTTTATGAAGTAGTAAAAACTCTTCACTAAATAAAATATCATTACTTACCTTTTTGTAACCAAAGGATTACCATAAAATCCATATAAAGAACACATAACATATATAAAAGTAACTTGGGACATAAACATACTTAAGTGGAATAACCATACGGTCGACTCCCACACATATCACTTAATGGAATAGCCACACGACCAATTTCCATACATACTTAATGGAATAGCCATATGGCCAACTTCCATACCCAATGCATTGGAGGTTATAACGTAACCAACCGTCCTGGTATTCACGGCACCACCCGTCATATGGTTTATAACGTAACCACCCATAAAAATTTCCAAGTACCAATATAAAATCATAAAACAGAAAACCAATATAAAGGAATGATAACATTTCCACATTTCAATCACAATATATCATAAATATATTGACATAATAGAATCCTTTATCAAAACCATTTTCAATAAAAAAATACATAAAAGAGTATATGGTATTTATTTTATTTTAAAAACATTACGGCTTGTTGAGGAAGCCAAAGGCCAAATAATACTCACGGCAGCAGAAAAGGTCGTTGTCACCACGTACGTTAAAAAAAAATTCCTTTTTGTCGTTTAGTAAAACGCTTCGTAGAAAAAGATTCATTTTGTATAAAAGTAAAAGTCAAAGGGGTTTATACACCGTTTAAAAGAAAGTTGTGTATAAAACGAAATATGCCTCAATGAAAGGAGATTGAGACGAAGTCCCTTACAAAGACGGTATCCTTGGTTTAAGGATAAATCAATTGCATAATTATGTTTGACAAACGAATAAACCAAATATAAGTGGATATTAAGTGTAAAACAATCAGAGGTTATTCACAAATATTCATAGAACGACATATTCAAGGAGTACAAGTTTATCCCAAAGAATCAAATTTGGGCTAAGAAGTTCCCTTGCAAAAATTTGACAGCCTAACAGCGTCACTTCAAAAATTCAGAAAATGAGTTGATGAGAGATAAAAAGGGAATCTCATCACTTGGACATAAAATTTAAATCAATCAGGATATAGATTGACATATCCCAACATAATAGTATGTGAATTAAAAGACATAACAAATGAAGTCTTTTAAAAAGAGGAGGGTGAAAGGTTCCCTTACCGACTTGGGTAACTTTCGAAAAGTACACCCCATTGAAGAAGTGTCATACAATGAATATGTAAATACCCATAAATGGAATTATATTACCAAAAGAGTGTAATAGTTTGCAGTACATGAACCACTCAATGGAAATTGTGGCAAATGTAGCATAAATCTCACGGGAATAAAAGTGAGATGAAAAATCTCTTATGAAAACTCGACAGCCTAACGGCGCCACCTAAAACTTCCAAAATGGATTGATGAGAGGAAATAGGGTATCTCATCACATCAACATAATGTTTACAGATAGAGGAATATAAAATAACATCCCCCAACACAATAAATAGGATCTTAAATGAAGTGATATAAAGGAGCGTACTTTAAAAGAAAGAGAGATGTTAGATCTCTTACGAAAATTCGGCAGCCTATCGGCGCCACTTAAAACATCCAAAATGGATTGATGAGAGGAAATGGGGTATCTAATCACATAAACATAATGTTTATAGAAAGAGGAATATAAAAGAACATCCCCCAACATTACAAATAGGAGCTTAAAAGAAGTGACATAAAGGAGGGTACTTTAAAAGAAAGAGAGAGGTTAGATCTCTTACGAAAATTCGGCAGCCTATCAGCGCCACTTAAAACTTCCAATATGGATTGATGAGAGAGAATAGGGTCTCTCATCACGTGAACATAATAATTAAAGTAAATTTAATATTAATGGACATCCCAATAACAATAAAGATGAGCTTTATAAGGAATTACATAAAAGAGTGTACTTAAAAAGAAATAGAGAAGTAGGATCCCTTACCTCGGGTCCGACTTGACTCGATCGTTCTTTAACGTCCTTTAAAAGTGTAACTCCTTTTGATTTGAGCCTAAAGTCTTCCTATGAAAGGATTATGACCAAAGGTAATCCTCTAGGATGAGGAGAATGATGTGGAGAGAGTAAATGGGCAGGGGTTGGCTGAGCCAAAGGCTTGAGGAGTGTGTGAAATGAGGTAGAGGTGGGGGCCTTTTATAAGAGGAGAGGAGGGGCACTTTTGAAAAGTAAAGAAATATTACTTTATTTGAAAATTTTTTTAGGTTTTAAAAGGTCCCACATTGATATAATTTGTGTACATGGTGTTAAGGGTTCGAAATTCACCCATCCAATAAGTTTTGGACATGTGTAGTTCATAGATTTTACATTATCTTTCCATTTTATTTAAATCGTTAAATAATGAGGTCATCGCTGCATCATCATGATGTCATAAATAATTTTATTTACTTAGTGTCTAAAAATTATAAAAAAAAATACTATGATGTAGGAAATCTTTTTATCTTTCCAATTACTATTTATAATAAAAAATATGATCTTTATAACCCCATGTAAAAATTGTTTTCGTAAAACATATGATGTTTGTGTTATTTTTACTTTAACTTTAAATAAAAAGATATTAATTTCATTTTCCAACCAAAGTGGCTTCATGGGGTCCCCAAGTTGACCAATGGGTTGTCTTGGTCGGAAATGACACATACAATGAGTGTAGGACATGTGTCAAGCTCATCTCATATTATTAAAACATTATTTTTACCCTAAACTACACTAATTACCACTAATAGCGATTAAAAACTTAATAAGTTACTATTCCCCAAAAAATTATTTTTATCCCATTGAACCACATTTTACTTCTTAATGACAACCATTTATGTCGGATTTTTGAAATTCAAAACACCGAAGTGGTAAAATTTCATTTAAACGAAAAATCAGTTTTTATAAGTACCACTTAGTGGTTTCACTATTCATTAAAAATTGAAGTTTTTCAGAAAAATCCCAAAAATTCAACCTAAGATATATTTGATATTCCGAATTCAAAAATGAAGTCTATTTTACAAAATTTCAAAACATATAAGTCACATTAATTAATTTAATAATTAATTCCCGCTGTCAGACCAAATAGCCTGTTTTTATGAAACAATAAGTATCAAAAGATTGACACTAGTTGAAGTCTGATTTCAAAGTGAAATTAATTCCAACGACCACTATTGGATTTAATGGTAAAAATATTTTCTAATTTTACTTTAAAACCAATTCAAAAGGTAATCTAATCATATTAATAAATTATATTAAAAATAGGTTTTCAATTAAAAAACAACATTTTACACTATTCATTAAAAAAATGAACTTTATCGGAAAAATACCAAAAATTTACACAAAGTAAAATTTGATGTCCTGATTCTAAAGCAGAGTTTTATTTGGTCCAAAAGAATGTATTAGAGTGATCAAAACTATTTTTAATGACAGTTTTCCATCAAAAGGCGATAAGTGAACCTTTAGTGAAAATTAGGGTATAAAAGCCTAAAATTGAATTCGTTCCGTATTTTAAGCCTTTGGATAAATGTAAAAACATTTAAAAAACATATATAATCATATTTTAGTTATTTATATCCATTACCTCCAATACAACGTCTACATGTTAACTACCATTTAAAATAATATTATTTTATTATTAGAGTGCAACGTAAGATTCCCAAGAAACTCGTTGTTGTGTATTGGGTACGCCATCGAGCATAGCATCCCCTTTAAAGTAATATTAATATTTGATTCACAAATATGGATAAATATAAAGATGTCATATTCTTTATTTACCTGGGGTGTTACATCCTTCCCCCCTTTTGGGAATTGCGTCCTCGCAATTTTAAAATTGGGCATGGAAACATCCTTGAAAGTCCCACATCGGAACAAGAGTCGGTAAAACAATCACATTAAAATAAAAAAAGATAAGTACAAAGGTCACCCGAGTTAACCCATACTAGGATTCCATGTATGAAAA
Source organism: Viscum album (assembly GCA_963277665.1). Classification (NCBI taxonomy): domain Eukaryota; kingdom Viridiplantae; phylum Streptophyta; class Magnoliopsida; order Santalales; family Viscaceae; genus Viscum; species Viscum album. Next base: position 292,911,976 of record OY728131.1, on the reverse strand, counting down.
TATGGACATGGAGGAAAAAACAAAGGGTTATGTTCTGATCGAGAGTGATAGAAAACATGTTTAGGAGAAAGTTAACCTCGAGAAAATCACAAACTTGTGATGGGTTAAACGGTATTTGATTCCCCAATAGGAAATGTTAATAGACAACATTTTTGTTTTAAGTTACTTTTTATTGAGGAATTTATTCATAAGGAAACATAATCACTTATCATGTTGACTTTCATCTTTTATTAGACTCCTTACACAAACTCATATTTTCTCCAAAAGACGATTTTTTAGGAAGACTTGTTCACATTAAGAGTACTATAATCAACTTCTAGAGAATCACCTAATCCACCAAAGAGAACTATATACATCCCATGTCTTTAGGGTTTAACCAAAACCAAAACCAGAATGATTAGTACAAGGTCAGATAATACAGAAAAGGATAACCCTTTATAAAAAGAAAATCTATTCTTAATCTCCAAAATTTTTCCAACAAAACCCAAAGTTCAACAAGGACCATTTGTCCATAAAATTATTCAAAGTAAACCAAACTAAGATTGAAACCCAAATATTTGAAGGATTTAGTCACATAGTCTACCAAGTTAAATCGTAACATTTATCTCCAAACAATATCAGTTGCTCCTAAAGTCTCGTATTGAAAAGTAATTAACCTAATCACATATCCTCCATGATAGGTTATTAATTTTCACAAATAACCCAAAATCAACTTACTCTTAAAAAAAGAATCAGTCAAACTAACCAGGGACTTCACGTAGTCTAGTGGTAGGTGGTAAATACCAGTCGCACTTTGGTTGTGGGTTCGATTCCCGCAGATTTGTTCGACGCGACGGGTAGTCACACGGTCTACGTGTTGTCCTTTTTCCAAAACTATATAATTCTCAAACCATTCCCCAAAAAGGGATAAAATCATCAAAAATAATCATAGCATATTTTAACCTCAAGTTTATCTCATTCCTTTCATTTTCCATAATATCATAGAGTAACCCATAATTACCTAAAAATTAAGGATCATATAAACCCTAACGGTTACCTTAATAATTATTACCTGAATTTCCTCATCGAGTTGGCCATCTCGTACATGATGCATTAGAGAACTCACCAAGGTTGAAGTGGTTGATCATGACTCCTTGATAGTTGGTTTACAACAACTATGAGATTCCTCATTGAATCCCCCATCTCATCCAGTATCTTAATCAGAGAACCACCACAGTTTCCTTCAAACCCATTGTCACTTTGGTGCCTGCTAGATCCAGTCATTTACTAAAACCAAAAAGGTCAGTGTGAGTATATCAACATAACCATCATGTACTAATGAGGAATATAAACAGTAAGATATACTTACTAATTCACTTTATCTAAAACTAGCACTCTTTCTGAAATCCTAACCATTATGGTAATGTCACTTATGCTTAAAGAATACCCTAACCTCTAAAGTTATCTAATCCTACCTTTGATACCAACTATAAGGCCCCAACCTTAAACCTTACTTAAAATTGAATTAAATTAATAATAAACATTGAGGATCTTTTTAGGTTTATAGTTTTAGAGAATTAGGACATAACTATTACATCTCAAAAGATTACAAAGTAGTCTCTTCTACAAAATTTCCATAAAATAAAAACACTTAAAAAGAAACATATCTAGTTTCATGTTTTAGGTAGCATGACTTTCCCTTGATCCCATCCTTGACCCTATTCCATGCTAAGTCCTGTGAAAATCATTTCAAAAACGTGGGATGAGAATAAGAATCTCAGTAAGGGATACACAAAGAATAAAAACTTTTAGTTTATCAATACAAAAAGTAAACCATGTATACTTTATCAATGTAATAATTTTCACCTTTATGAAGTAGTAAAAACTCTTCACTGAATAAAATATCATTACTTACCTTTTTGTAACCAAAGTTTTACCATAAAACCCATATAAAGAACACATAACATATATAAAGGTAACTTGGGACATAAACATACTTAAGTGGAATAACCATACGGTCGACTCCCACACATATCACTTAATGGAATAGCCATACGGCCAATTTCCATACATACTTAATGGAATAGTCATACGGCCGACTTTCATACCCATTGCATTGGATGTTATAATGTAACCACCCGTCTTGGTATTCACGGCACCACCCGTCATATGGTTTATAACGTAACCACCCGTTAAAATGTCTAAGTACCAATATAAAATCATAAAACAGAAAACCAATATAAAGGAATGATAACATTTCCACATATCAATCACAATATATCATAAATATATTGACATAATAGAATCCTTTATCAAAACCATTTTCAATACCAAAATACATAAAATAGTATATGGTAATTATTTTATTTTAAAAACATTACGACTTGTTGAGGAAGCCAATGGCCAAATAATACTCGCGGTGGCGGAAAAGGTCATTATCACCGTGTACGTTAAAAAACATTCCTTTTTTCGTTTAGTAAAACACTTCGTAGAAAAAGATTCCTTTTTTATAAAAGTAAAAGTCAAAGGGGTTTATACACCGTATAAAATAAAGTTGTGTATAAAACGAAATATGGCTCAATGAAAGGAGATTGAGATAAAGTCCCTTACAAAGACGGTATCCTTGGTTTAAGGATAAATCAATTGCATAATTATGTGTGACAAACGAATACACCAAATATAAGTGGATATTAAGTGTAAAACAATCAGAGGTTATTCACACATATTCATAGAACAACATATTCAAGGAGTACAATTTTATCCCAAAGAATCAAATTTGGACTAAGAAGTTCCCTTGCAAAAATTTGACAGCCTAACGACGTCACTTCAAAAATTTAGAAATTGAGTTGATGAGAGATAAAAAGGGAATCTCATCACTTGGACATAAAATTTACATCAATCAGGATATAGAATAACATATCCCAACATAACAGTATGTGAATTAAAAGACATAAAAAACAAATTTTTTTAAAAAGAGGAGGGTGAAAGGTTCCCTTACTGACTTGGGTAACTTTCGAAAAGTACACCCCATTGAAGAAGTGTCATACAATGAATATGTAAATACCCATAAATGGAGTTATATTACAAAAGGAGTGTAATAGTGGGAAGTACATGAACCACTCAATGGAAATTGTGGCAAATGTAGCATAAATCTCACGGGAATAAAAGTGAGATGAAAAATCTCTTACGAAAACTCGGCAGCCTAACGGCGCCACATAAAACTTCCAAAATGGATTGATGAGAGGAAATAGGGTATCACATCACATCAACATAATGTTTACAGAAAGAGGAATATAAAAGAATATCCCCCAACATAAAAAATAGGAGCTTAAAAGAAGTGACATAAAGGAGAGTACTTTAAAAGAAAGAGAGAGGTTAGATCTCTTATGAAAATTCGGTAGCCTATCGGCACCACTTAAAACTTCCAAAATGGATTGATGAGAGAGAATAGGGTCTCTCGTCACATGAACATAATAATTACAGTAAATGTAATATTAAAGGACATCCCAATAAAAATAAAGATGAGCTTTAAATGGAATGACATAAAAGAGTGTACTTAGAAAGAAATAGAGTAGTAGGATCCCTTACCTCGGGTCCGACTTGACTCGATCATTCTTTAACGTCCTTTAAAAGTGTAACTCCTTTTTATTTGAGCCTAAAGGCTTCCTTTTAAAGGATTATTCCCAAAGGGAATCATCTAGGATGAGTAGAGGGATGTAGAGAGAGTAAATGGGCAGGGTTTGGCGGAGCCAAAGGCTTGAGGAGTGTGTGAAATGAGGTAGAGGTAGGGGCCTTTTATAAGTGGAGAGGAGGGGCACTTTTGGAAAGTAAAGAAATATTACTTTATTTGAAAATGTGTTTCGGTTTTAAAAGGTCCCACATTGCTATAATTCGTGTATAAGGTGTTAAGGGTTCTAAATCCACCCATCCAATATGTTTTGGACATGTGTAGTTCATAGATTTTACATTATCTATCCATTTTATTAAAATCGTTAAATAATGAGGTCATCACTGCATCATCATGATGTCATAAATAATTTAATTTACATAGTGTCTAAAAATTATAAAAAAAAAATCTATGATTTATGAAATCTTTTTATCTTTCCAATGACTATTTATAATAAAAAATCTGATCTTTATAACCCCATTTAAAAATTGTTTTTGTAAAACATATGATGTTTGTGTCATTTTTTACTTTAACTTTAAATAAAAAGATATTAATGTCATTTTCCAACCAAAGTGGCTTCATGGGGTCCCCAAGTTGACCCATTGGTTGTCTTGGTCTGTCATGACACATACAATGTGTGTAGGACATGTTTCAAGCTCATCTCATATTATTAAAACATTATTTTTACCCTAAACTACACTAATTACCACTAATCGCGATTAAAAACTTAATAAGTTACTATTCACCAAAAAATTATTTTTATCCCATTGAACCACATTTTAATTCTTAATGACAACCATGTATGTCAGATTTTTGAAATTCAAAACACAGAAGTGGTAAAATTTCATTTAAACGAAAAATCTGTTTTTATAAGTACCACTTAGTGGTTTCACTATTCATTAAAAATTATAGTTTTTCAGAAAAATCCCAAAAATTCACCCTAAGATATATTTAATATTCCAAATTCAAAAATGAAGTCTATTTTACAAAATTTTAAAACATATAAGTCACATTAATTAATTTAATAATTAATTCTCGCTGTCAGACCAAATAGCGTGTTTTTATGAAACAATAAGTATCAAAAGATTGACACTAGTTGAAGTCCGATTTCAAAGTGAAATTAATTCCAACGACCACTATTGGATTTAATGGTAAAAATATTTTCTAATTTCACATTAAAACCAATTCAAAAGATAATCTAATCATATAAATAAATTAGATTAAAAAGAGGTTTTGAATTAAAAAACAACATTTTACACTATTCATTAAAAAAATGAATTTTATCGGAAAAATACCAAACAATTACACAAAGTAAAATTTGATGTCCCGATTCTAAAGAAGAGTTTTATTTGGTCCAAAAGAATTTATAAGAGTGATCAAAACTATTTTTAATGACAGTTCTCCATCAAAAAGGTGATAAGTGAACCTTTAGTGAAAATTAGGGTATAAAAGCCTAAAATTGAATTCTTTCCGTATTTTAAGCCTTTGGATAAATGTAAAAACATTTAAAAAACATATATAATCATATTTTAGTTATTTCTATCCATTCCCGCCAATACAACGTCTACATGTTAACTACCATTTAAAATAATATTATTTTATTATTAGAGTGCAACGTAAGATTCCCAAGAAACTCGTTGTTGTGTATTGGGTACGCCATCGAGCATAGCATCCCCTTTAAAGTAATATTAATATTTGATTCACAAATATGGATAAATATAAAGATTCCATATTCTTTATTTACCTGGGGTGTTATATTTTGGCCTTTGATGTGTAGGGGATTTTAAAAGAGTCTAAGTGTAAGATTATGATCTTAGTCAAGATTGCAAGATACATCAAAATTTGAGATCTGATATTGCCATTCTTAATGTTGTTGACTGTCAAAATAATATACTTAACCAAATAAACCTTCTTTAATTTCACTGAAAACCAAAAATAAATATATCAGACATCATAAGATAATCCTTGTCTCCATTTCTTCGAATTAAGATGCCTTGAATCCATAAGGAAACTAATATATAGTTAGTGGAAAAATGCGATATAATAGGTTTCTTCACTCCCTTACATACAAGGAATTAAATAGATTTAACTCACTCAAAAAAACCTTTATTATCTAGAAATCTATGAGATTGAAGTATTACCTCTCCTTCATATGGTATGTCTAAAATACTTGATACATTATTGAAAGATAGAGAGTAAGACTTTCCATAACTTCTAAACATGAAAATTTCATTTCCACCTTGCTTATAGAAATGAATGAAATCATAATATTCTACAAAAAGAATAGCATAAACTGGGTTCTTATTACATTCATTGGTAATAGATAATCTTTCCCATCGATTTAACATGATGATATTTGAAATCAAACAATTGTACTTGGTTAAGAAAGTATGGTCTACTAATCGCTTCGTGAATATAAGCCAGTCCTTAGATGCCTTGCATGACTGATACCTCATTAGAGTCTGAGGGGAAATATCAAGAAACATGAAGCATTAAAGGTGAAGGAAAAAACAGAATGATATACTTGAATAAGAACAAAGACTTGAAAAAAATACCGAGACAACTGATGTGGGACGTGTCCATGGGTCCCTTTAAATATGATTCATAATGGCGGTACAATTTTTTGATTCAATCTAAAGGTTGATATTAGCATAATCTGATCCGACAGTTGATATAAATTCTAGAGAAGGATATATAGGTTCCGATATTATGAGGTTTTAGGGAAAAATATGATTTAAGGAAAGTGAATCTGATAATGTTTTTTTAATATAATATAGAAATAAAAACATGAAAAAATGAAATTATATTAATATAGATAAGGAAACATACCCTCAAGATTGCTCAAAAAGATATCTCATTTTTGATAAGGTTCATATTATAAGACATAGGTTATGATTTTTTTATTAGATAAAGAAAAATTTTATGGTTTAGAAATTGTTTTTGGAAGAGGAAAATATATAAGAGTAAACATATGTACCCCCCTATGAAAGGGAGTATCTTAATGTTAGGAGATAGTTTAAAAAAAAAGATAATATGGAATACTACTCTTATGGTTATAATTATTAACTTTTTCTTAATTTATTAAAATATATCAGAGTTTAATGATCTTGTAAATATGTTAGAAAAATTATCTTGCATTCCAATATATTTAATAATGATATCTCCTTTTAGTTTGTTATTTATGATAATGTGAAGCCTAATGTCAATGGGTTTTCCACTAGAGTGATGTGCATGGTTTTTGTTTCAGAAAATGGAACTAGTATTATCACACATTATCTATATTTTGGTAAAAAAGTCATGTCATAGTCTGTGAGTGAGTGTTTCAACCATAATACATGAGCACAACAACTTCCAGCTACTACATATTCCTCTTTGTTAGTGGATATTTCTATTGAGTGTTGTTTTATGCATGAACATGAATATAATGAATATTTTAATAAATAACATGTTCCAGATGAACTTTTTCTATTCATTATACATCAACCAAAGTAATAAACTGAAAAGATAAAAAAAATTACTTCCAGAATAATTGAAATTTCCTAAATCCTTGGTTCCAGTTAAACAATGAAAAATTATTTTCATTGTTTTTAAATTAGATTATTTTGAAATAAATATATATCTTGCACATAGGAACACTGAAAATATTAAGTTTGGAAGACTAGATGTTATGTATAATAAACTTCTTATCATAACTCTAAAAGATGTTTTATCTACTGGTTTTCTAGCTTCATAAATATCATGAGTGTCCGAGTTACCAATTGTTGTACTTATAAGTCTAGTTTTATCATATCCATACTTCTTAAAGAGATATTTAATATTCTTATTTTGAGATATATTAGTTCCTTCAGAATTTTGAGAAATTTGAAAACCATGAAAAAATATTAACACACCCATCATACTAATTTCAAAATGATATTTTATAAGATTCGTAAATGAATTAGTTAAGGATTGCAGAGTTGATCTGAATATAATGCCATCAATATAAATTTGAATAATCAACTAAATTTTTTATCTTTCTTTCTATATAGGGTTGGATCTGCAGTTCCCATAACCTAATTGTTTGGTAACAAAATTCTTATAAGCCTTCCATACTATGATCTAGGGGCTTGTTTAAAGATATATAATACTTTTCTAAGTTTATAAACATGTTAAGGATGGTTTTGTCTTCAAACCCACGATGTTGTTAAACATAAAATTCCTACTGAACAAATCCGTTAATGAAATCAAACTCCACATCAATTTGAAAAATTTTGGAATTGAAAAATGCTAAAAAGGACAATAGAATATGAATATATTCAAGTCCAGATACTGGAGCATAGGTTTCTTAATAATCTATTCATTCTATCTGATTATAGACTATATCAACTAATCATTCATTATTTCTTAAAATGATTCAATTTTCAACACTTTTATTTATGAAGTCACACTTTACTACAATTATAAAAGTTTCTTTAGGTCTTTCAACTAGGGTCAATGATTTGTTCCTTTTGAATTAATTTGTTAATATTGTATGGCTTTAATGCAATCATCATCACCTAAAGCTTCATCAATGATTTTAGGTTCTAATGGGAAATAAATTATTGTTACACTACTTCATTTCTTACAGAAATACCAGTCCTTACAAATAGATTTACATCACAAATGATACTATAACTGGGATGATTGTTAAGAAACAATTGCTTTGGGTCTGGTAAAACTTATTCATCAACATAAGGTAAAAACATTCTATGGTATATACTTCAGAAACATTTTATTTAGAATTTTACTTTTTATAAAAATCTTCTATCAGAGTTTGACAATTCGTTTTTGAAAACACATCTGAGGATGTAGGTTGGGGTAGTTTAAAAACAAAATTACCAGTTTCATTAAATTTAACATGTACTCATTCTTCAATAGTACATGAATTTTTGTTAAAAACTATACAATACTTAGAAGTATTAGAGTAGCCTAATTAAATTCCTTGATCATTTTTGGGTCAATATTGCTTATGTCATACTTAGTATTTAACATGAAAAAATTTCATCAAAATATTTTAAAGTAATAAACATCAGGTTTCCAACTAGTCTATAACCCATAAGGTGTTTTATTAAGAAAATATATGATTAAAACTCAATTTACAATATAAAAAAAAGTAATTACATATTCATCCCAAAAGTGTTTAAAAATAGATTATTAAATCAACATGTTTATTTGTATGTCTTGAAGAATATGGTTTCTTCTTTCAACAAAACCATTTTGTTGAGGAGTTCATAGGGCTAAGAATTTATGAGTAATGCTATTATTAATACAAAAAGATTCAAAATATAGATTTTCAAATCCCCCATGATCACTACATATAGTTATCAATGGATTATTTTTTATCATTTTAGACTTTAGCTATGAAAATAAAAAATAAAAAAATCTTTTAGATTTTATTGCTAGAAAATAGACCTATGTAAATCGAGTGTAATCATCAACTAAAACAAATACATAGTATTATCCTCCAATACATCCAGTTTGTGTTGGACTAAGAAGATACCTAGAAATAGCTATAATGCATCCGAAGTTGAGACATTACTAATTTATTTAAATCATGACTTATATTTCTTTCTATATTGACAGGTATAATTTTTTTGAAGAATCAAAACTATTATCTGGTATATCCTTAACAAGACTTTTTATTGAGAGTTTTCTTAGGTTACTAAGGTTATATTTTCCTAGACTTACCTTCCATAGCCAAGATAGATCATCCATTGAACAAAGGAAATGAATATCTTGGATTCTAAGGTCTTCTATGTTATGTGTATAAACATTTTCATGCCTATGGGTGGAGAGAATAAACTCTTCCTTGGAATTTTGTACTAGGCGTTTATCATTCCTAAAATTCAAATGGTAACCATAATCATACAATTATATTATAATTATAAGGTTCTTCTTAAGACCTTAATAAAATAAAACATTTGAAATTAATGATTTTCCATGATGAATAATATTACATATACCATCAATTTCTCCTTGAGAATTATCTATATAAGTTACTTTTACACCTTTCATCTTGAAATATTTATAAAGATGTTTTGGTGACCAATCATGTGCTGGGAACATCCACTATCCATTTACCACGTATTGTTGGTGGCACTACCTTTTTACCCTAAAAATAAAATAGTTAGTCTTTTAGAATCCAATCAATCTTAGAACTTGAATTTTTAGAAAGTAAAATATTAGGTATCCACATTTTCTGCGAAAATTGAGGTTTATGAAAACCTGGGGATTTTGTATTATTCAATGATAAAATTTCCTCCCAAAATCCACCATATTGACACTTAATGAAAAAAGGAGCACTTGGTTGGACAAAATAGTTGTAACTAAAAACTGGTCTTGGTTGAAAGTAACCAAATCTAGAACTATTTTTTAGAGGATGAAGTTGTGAATAATTTTCTTAAAACCATCATTACAATGAGTAAAGTTTTACAAAATGGTCTTTAACGAAAATAATTTTGATTTTAGTCTAATTACTTTATTATTATCCTTATTGTCATTAATCTTATAATTTATGTTTTTCAATTAAAATATTTTTCTTAGAAATTAATTTTTCAAGATCCATATAAGGTTTAACTTTTTTTAGAATTATCATCATTATGGTTTTGGGAATCATTTTCAAATCAAGGGTTTTCTGATCATGATATTTTGATTTACATTATAATTCTTTTTTTAAAATAGATATTCTAGAATATTTCTTGTTAAGTTTCTTATTGGTATTACTATTTTAGATTCAAAGTAACTTAGATAACCTAAATACTTCTTAAAATGCAGGTAAAGTATTATGTTTTGAAGAAGAATATTATTCATCAGAAAATTCATAATATTCTTCATTAAGAAAATTATCATTTAGAAAAAACTTGTTAAATATTCAACATCATTTAAATTATCCACGAGACATTGATTTTTATTAGGAATTATATATACAAGAAAAATGTTATTCTATATAAAAGATTCAATATGAAAAGATTCATTTTAAGAATCACCTCTAATATCACTCTAGGTGTCATTATCTATTTAGAATTTTTAGACATAGACTTGTAACACTTATCATTATTTATTTCAGAATGGATAAATTTTCAGTCATTTCTTTGAGCATAGTACAGTCTGTTATGATATGAAAATCCCTCATGCAATCATAAAAAGTCACTTCTGAATCCATCTTATCCATTATGTCTTTCTTCTGCTATCTATTTTGTAAATATATATTTCCCACAATCTTGTTCATTCTACAAGAAATATTGGAATGTTCATTCTCAAAATTATCACTATCACTTGAGATATAATAGTTTCTTTCCTAAATTTTTATCTAGTAAATTTTTAAGGACTCTTGTATGTCATATTATTTCATGTATTGGTGAAATCAAAATTACTATTACCATTATTTATTGTATTTATCTCTGCATATCTCTTCATTCTAGTTTAATTCTTTATAAGAGTCTCAGAAAATTCACCCATAGTGATATTAGAAACATTCCTATTATCATCAATTGCTGTTCTTTTAGATTACCACTCATTCGGAATAATATCTATTGTCTTATTAATAAGAATCTCTTTATCAAGTCCTTTTTCACCCATAGATTGAAGGCTGTTGATAGTATTCATAACATTTTGGTGAACTTATAATATATGTTCCCTAAAAGGAAACCAAAAACAATGATATTAGGCTCTAATCATAACTCTTCCCATTTCAATAACTTTGTTTCTGCCAAAATTGTGTGACTATAAATTTCTTCCATATGATATTAGAAAATTCACATGATGAAATATAACTATATATGTTCCTTGTCATAGAACATAATAAAGTATTTTGTACCTTAATGTTTAACTATTACACTTTTTTTAAATCATAAGTGAATTGTCTAATTTCCCTTTTTGGGATCTGGTAATATCTAGTTAACATAACAATGTTATCAATACTGGTATTGATAATAAAATTCTCCATCCTATCCTTCTAGTATTCATAATCATTTCCATCAACGATTTGGGGTCTGGTTGGATTTAGGTTGTCTATAGACCAACGTTCATTCCTATGATTCTAAAATAAATTCTTCTCTATAAAACCTGTTAGTGAAAATTGTTTATAAAGAGAATCATAAGATTTTTTTTGAAAATGTATTTTTATGAATGAAATTTTGAGAAAGAAAAAAATGTACTCAAGTATAATTATTTCATATACCTCCTCCGATACCAATTATAAGATCTAAAAGTAGATATAGATTACAAAATTATAGTAGAGGGTGAATTTTAGGTTTAATAACATTCATTTTTATCCTTAAGAAAATATATATTTAACAAATTTATGAAATATGGATTCAAAAACCCTAATTAGTTCTTAGCAAAGAAAATAACTTTCTTGAGTTCCAATAATATGGATATGATAAAAAATCATTATTAAAGTTTACATAGGGAATGGTTCTACCATAAAGCATATAGAATCTTATTTATATAAATGTATACAAGAATAAAAAAGTGTAATAGAGTTATACTTTTTATCTTTAGCAAAATGATGTGAAAAAAAACTGTAGTAAAAAATTACAACTATATGAATACTTTTAACCCAAATAGAAGGGTTTCCAACAACCTTGGATAATGGTTCCTTGATTTATAACTTCCAAATGTGGGTCTTAATTACCCCAAGGTAAGCCCACAATACGAATATCAGAATCTCTCTTAATATCCCGAAAAGCCCTCAATATCTAAGGTGATCGTTAACTCTATCATTCTATAAATAGAATCCCTCAATTCATAAGAAAAAATCAGAATCACACTAGGATGGTTGAAAAAGTTGTTCTTATCTTGAAAAAGTTGGTCATATCATTCACACAATGCATGTTTGAGTAGAGCTCTCGTAGAGTATCCCTCCATTCCAGAGATCAATAGATCCCCATAAAAAATCTAGCAAAAATCTTGTTGAAATTGTTGGGTATTCATAGGCATGGACTCCAATAGTTGACTCCTCTGTCAGTCATATTTTTCCTTGAAAACTAGTGTTACCTGGACATGTGTCACTCAATAAATTGTTGTATAACAACAAATGTTACGACATCATTTCATGTATGAAAACATTGTAAAAATTATTATGTATAAAAAAAATAATATATAAGAAATGAATTATCAATTTTAAGAAACTTAATCATAATAGGATCCCATAAACATGGAAAAATATGTTAGGGAATAAATATAACTTTAAAAAATATGAAAAATTAGATTCTAAATTAATATGGAAACAAAGTCTGGAAATATGAGGAAACAGAGTCTGAAAAACTGAGGATATAGAGTCTGAAAATATAAGGAAACTCAATCTAAAAATATAAGGAAACAATATTTGAAAATATAAGGAAACAAAGTCTGAATAAATGATTAAACATAATATGAAAATATGTGGAAACCGTGTCTGAAAATATGATAAAATAGAGTCAAAAAATAAAAAGAAATTGATATTTATTTTTTTATGAAATCAGAGTCAAGAATCTAATGTAACCATAGTCTATATTTCGATGAAATCAAAGACTATATTTTTATGAAATCAGAATCTAGATTCCTATAAAATTGGAATCAGATTTTAGTGAGAAATAGAGTCAAAATTTTGAGTGAATCAGAGTCAAAAGGTAGAGACAATAAGATTTTAAAAACAAGGAGAATGGATTATAATGAATTATATGGTTCTGAGATTTAGATAAGGATCTAATTTATCTTAAGGGAATTTGGTCTTATAGAAAATATAGTCAGTCATAGATAAATAACATTAAACTTAACATATAAAAATTTGATAAAGGTTAAGAATAAATTTCCTTATAGAAATAATGTATTCTTTATGGAAAAAGTGTTATTGATTTTCCAAACAAAAGGAATGGAAAATTCATATGGAACTTATTAAATTAATAGTCTAGATTCTATAAGTCGATGTGGATCTAGCATAGATTTTCCTAGGGGTAATAACACTGAATAAAGTGTGTCTATATGGACTCAATCATCCCTTTCTGCACAATAATGATCCTTGTTGAGCACATGGTTTGACACTCTTATGCTATATTATTTAGAAATTCAAAAACTATTTATTAACCATCTTAAATTATTAGTATAATGACCAACATTGACATAGGTTGAGGCTATGTTTTTATAGATTAAAATGATGGCTTCATGATTTAGACTTCTAATAAATAAAATTTCATAATTATTTTTCTTACTACAATGGTTAATGTTCCTCACACTATGATTTATTTTTCTAGTCAATGGTGGGAACTTGATGAAATTGGGTTAATGTTTAATGAGATAGAAAATATATTAATGAGAACCCAAATAAGTTTATGACTGGTTAAAATGATATTGTGATTATGAATAATCAGTTATGATAATGTGTGATTAAATACATTCCCCCCAACCAATTTCAAATCACACCAAATAAGAGAAGGATAAAGTTCACTAATATATACATTGGTGGAAACCATGGATGAGATAATATTCAGATAAAAATGTGTTGTGAATGTGGGAATAAGAACCCAATTGGTTGTCTTAGTAGAACAAGAAGATGTTTTGAGTGTGTTAAAGAAGAAAACAAAGATATTAATTATAGGGGAAAAATGAAATGTTCAGTTAATGAAATGCATGAAAATAATGGATTCCCTAAGGAATCATCAATGGATGAATATTATAAAAGTGGAATGTATGTGAATTATAATAATTTATTCCATAGGGGGAAGCTAAAGAAAACAATTTGAAAATTGGTACAAGTAATGGTTTTGTTTCTGATGATAATGTGACTAAAAATGAAATATGAAAAGAATGAGGTATTAATGAATCATATGATAAATCCAAGTTATTGGTTTAAGAATTATATAGAATGATTTAAGTGTTTATGTACTGGAATTGAATAATTATGAAATAAATAAGGATTGTTTAGTATATGTTTTCATTATGTATTTTCAATAAAATGTTGAATGATTCCGATTTCCAAGAAAAGTGATTTAATAGAAAAGTGATATTTTAGGAACAATAAATTATTAAGGGAAGATAACCCTTATAATTTTTCTAATTTTGGGATAATGATGATAGGATAATTATATGATGGACAAGAATTATATAAATCAGAAATTATTGATGAACTCTAATATGGATAATGATTTGTGGACAAATTGGATTATGATATCACTGATATAGTTTACCACATTATTGGTTTCATTGAATATATTCAATAATACGAGTTTTTATTTAAATAATGAAAAAATATGTATATTTTAGTTAAGGTTTTATTGTAATTCTTGTTATTACCATGTTTTATTAAAATATATGGTTAATGTATTCACATATTTTATATATGAAACTAATAGAAACGTTATGTTGTTTGGGGTAATAAAGATGTGTTTATTTTGAAAATTTTTTGTCCTTCAATATAAATTTTATGGATTTCCATTTTGGTCAGACATAGATAAGAAAAAAAATTTTCTATTCATGAAATGGATTAAGTTGAACTTTTTATGTTTTTGGATAACTTGTGAAAAAATTATGTTTTTGATAATAAATATAGAAATAAATAAATGTTTATCCTTATATTATGGATTTTAGGATCCACTAGATCTTTTGAAATAAATATAAATATCCATATTCATTTTTTAAAGTAAGAGATGATGTGAAAATTGATTGAAGCACAACCAAATGAAGATACCGTGATTATGAAATGTGATAAAGTCATGTAAGTATATCTTATAGTGAAAATTTGCAATATTTAAGAAAGGTATACTAAAATGAAATTAATTCCTATTACCACCATTTCTAATGATATAAATGACATTTCCACACATCTTTTGCTTATGGTTTTTAGTTTTTTTATTTTCACATGATTATTTAATTTCTTATGATCACTGTTCTCTATCACTCTGCATCACTATTTGGACATTAATATATTATTACATATCCAAATATTCAATTCCCACCAATGTTATCCTATTTGGAAACCCAGTATGTGTTATTCTAGATGACCTTTGAACATCCCTTTCTTTCTTTTTCAAGAGGAAGGTCTATTAACACTTTTTACATTGTGGGTTTCCCACAAAGGGATTTCAAAATGTAAAACCTTTTTTAACAAGAAGAAGTCAAAATTTTGAGGATATAATTTATTTAAAATGGTAGAATGTAGAATCCTGGGAATTTATGAAATATTGTTTTCAAATAATTTTAATTTCTTTGATATCTTTCACTGCACAAAACACCATGCCTTAAAGAAATAGAGAAAAAAATTAATAATTATTTTGATAGTTATCACTTATCCATTTGAATATTAAGTATGAATATAATTAAATTATTTATGAAAATATATGTTTTCAATATTTATATAAATTTAATTAAATAAAATTTCAAAAATAAAATTTTTTATGACTTCATTGAAATGAATGGTTTATATGTTTTAAATTTTTTGTAACATAATTCTAAAGTGTCTTCTATATATAAGATAAGAATAAATCAAAATTTATGCTTAAAAACAATTGTTTTTAAAAATCAGTTCTGTCACATTTTTCACACTTATTCTAAAATTAAATATTTTTAATTTTAGAAAATATATATTAAAAAATAACTTCATTTTGGAAATCATAATTTCAAAATTATATTGGATTTATTTTTTAGATCATTTGGAAATGATAATTTTTTTACTGAATAGGGAAAATACTGGTATTTATTAAAATAAAGCATTTTATTTAAGGAATTTACCAGATGCATTTTATATTAATAAGGTGTTAATATTATATTTAGTTCAAATATATATCTATTAATTTAATTTCAATAATGTTAATCAATTTCATATTGATTTTTTATATGAAAACATTTTTTCCTTTTGAATCTTTTCTATTTATAGAACTTCTTTTTAGTCCTATCTGCATGATTAATTTTAAATTAAATGTTCACACAAAAGAGAATGGAAATTAGAAAAATGAGATATATATTTTTACTAATAATAATTTATATTATCTAACATGTTCAAATAATGGTTTCCAAAATTAATAGTAAAAATTGTAAAAATTAATTACCATTATTAAGGGTTGAATCAGTTTATTAGGGGTTAAACATAAAGGATAAGGGATAAAATGAGGTAAAAACATTTCTAAAAACCCACTATAATCCTATATTTAGAACATATCACAAATATTTTTAATATTATCCCATTTCAGATCCTTTATTCTTGTGAAAAATGTGGGTATACCATTTTCTTCTAAAAAATAACAAGTATGCCACTCAGGTCACTTATAAATGGCCACCCCATATCTGTCCATATTTACACATAAAACCACTTTTTTTCATTAAATACATACCCAAAAGTCTTACATACCTCCCTTAAAACATCCTATAAGACTTTGTGAGATTATAATTCCAATATTCGGTGGATTTATGTTAGACCTAACATGGTTGTGTGAGAAGTTGTAAAGTTTTTAACTCTTATTTTTTGTTTGACTTCCCATTTTAACAACATAAATATCATATTAAATAATGGTGATATAATAAAATAATATCTTCCGTATAATTATATATTATTAAGTTAGTGTAATAACTTATACCCATATCCTCTTCCATCAAATGAGATACCAATTCCTCGTTCCCGTGGATGACAGACTACCGGCTCGGAAAGTGATGTGATTCGTTTTTCAAAAAAGAGTTTCATTGAAGATAACTAAGGTAAACATAATTAATATATGTGATATATATTAAAGATAATTTATTATATAATATTAACATATTATTTACCCTTATTCATTCAAACTACTGATAAAATGGAAACAAAGATAATGCATATGTATGACCAACCATGTCTATGAATGTTCTATCTCATTTTTTATATATAAAATACTTGGATTACTCAAAATAAAAATATAATGAATATATATTATATTTATATCATGGTTGAAATTATTGAGATGATGAAACCATGATCATTGTAATGTGACAAAAATAACTAATCCAAATATAAATGAAACATAATGCAGTTATTACACATAACATGATTTTAACAAGTAATTGTTACAAAATGTGTAAAAAATTGTCATAAGTAAATAATATACAGTACTATATATATAAATATTGTTATTTAATATATATATATATATAAACTTATATTTATTATAAATTATTTTCGAACATGTACAGGTAAATTGGAGACTTATAGTAAGGAATTAATGTCTCATTTTTATTTTCTATGAGACGCATTCCATATTCACCACATTAATAATTTTTTGGGTGTATATACTATCCATGAATATAGTTTATAATTATTATCCAAAAAATTATGTGTACAGACATGTCTGTTTAAGGATCTCTATTTCACGGGGCTTATAGTTCAAAATTATCCAAAGCGGTAAGATATTTTTTCTCAATATGTCTTCTTTGGGACATTCATTATGTTATGAACCTAAATTATTATACAGTGTGTATAGAGATCCAATTTTACATGTAATATCATGATTTTATTTATTTTAATTATATTTAAGGATTTATTTTATTTTATTCTTTCCTGTGGATTATGTTTCAGTGTTACAGAAGTGGTAAGGGTTTCATGATAAGATCTCGTTGTTTATTAGAATTGTTTATGTTTATACATATAATGATTAAATTTTATTATATATATCTAAATAAACTAATTAATTTTTTCTCTTATAGTTATTTATTGAGATTACATGTTTTCCATTAATTTTCCTCTTTTTACATACCAAAGTGTTCATTGTAATGTTTTATGAAAAATCATCTTTGTTCCTCTCTCCGATCAAAAACAAACTTTCTTCCATATCCATGATTTCTAAAAGTTTTTTTAAAAATTTTATAAAAACTATCTAAAGGATTTTTTAAATAATGGTTTACCATGTATAAATATTTATCTTTTTTAAAAATAATATTTCGGTCGTTTGAAAAATAATCCAATTATGTTTTTCCAAAAAATGTGAAATGAATCTTTTTTTTAACCGATACAACATGAACAATATTCACACTGTAATAAAAAAACATTGTTTTAATGGATAAATTAAAATATTCAATGATTATTTTCTACTAAAATTATTTAAAAAAAATTTTATTAATTTTTATTTGTTTTTAAAATGATAATGATATTTCCTTTAAAAAGTTATTTGCATTATTTTTAAAGGTTACATTATATGTTTCCACGGTTATTTTAAAAGAAAAAGGAATTAGATTTTTTCTATATTTTGAAATTTTTTTCCAAATTTGAATGGTTGTTTTTCTCAGGAAATGTTCCAAGTGATATTTTAAAATAATTAACCATATAACATGACCTTCTTTGATGTTACTTATGCTTTACTAGAGATAAAATTTTATGATATAATCACTATTCTTTATTTGGATGGTTAATGTTTATATTTATGAAATGTTTAGGAAAACCATTTATTTTTAATGGTTTATTCTAAGATTAATTAATGAAATTCTTATTAAACCCAATTTTATTTAAATGGGTTATGTTGTCATGAAGAATTTTTTATGAAATTATGATAGAAAAAATTACAAGTTTTTATTATGAGTGTGTGGGACCTATATTTACCTCTAATAAATTGGGAAAATATTTTTATCTTATGAAATAAATCCGGGAGAAGGAAACTCTAATTGATTTACAAGGGGAAACATGTGTGTCCTGATCCACAATGGGAAATATTTGATGAGTCCTAATCCATTATTCTGTTGGTCCTCATAGTTATCCTTAACCTATGAAATGATTTTCTATAATTATAATGGTTCCACGCATTTATGGCATGGGATTATTGTTTATGATTGATTTATAACGATTTATAAATATTATGGGCCATGTTTCTTAAAATGATTTATTTTTTTCCATCACACAATTTTGTTATCTATGAATGGAAGGGTTTAAACATTGTATGTTATGATCCTGATTACTCACTCTTATGATTATCTAATGATTTTATGTAATAATAGTTTAATATCTCATATGTTTACCCTTATTAAGAATATGAGTTCACACTTTTTTCTATTTCTATACCTAGGTTATCAATAAAGGGTTAGGCAAGGCATGCCTAATATAAGTATTATGAAATAATATGTTTATAGGATATATTAATGATACTTCATGATATAAGAAGACTTTGTTTCTAGTATCCAATAAAACTGAACTATTATGGTCTATGGGTGTGTGTTTATGAAATTATTTGAATATTCCTATAAAAATATTTGGTATTTATATATTAAGATCCTCAGTCCTTATATATCATGCCATTATAATGTTTGTTCCATTTTATTTCACAACTATTCATAATAGATTTGAATCCATTTTTGTAAATTACTTTTCACTCATGTACCTCATTTGTTTAAATAAAACAAAGAACCTGATCTCATCACATAAGTCATTAATTAATAAAAATTAAACCTAAAATATATTAATATTTAATATTAAACTAGTGTGATTAAGTCATGTATAATTATAGTACTATTAAATTTGATTTTAAATATATTGGAAACTCTTTATTATGAAATTTATGCATCCTTTTGATGGATAAATAATGATATATTCTCTTTATAATTTTCATGTGATATATTTAAAAATGAAAATTTTATGATTCCATAAGCTATGAAAAATATTACACAATAAAGAATAAATAGTTTTTAATTTATTTAATTGATATAATCATGAAAAACACTATTGTTATACTATAATATATGATGATTCATTCTCTACACTTCTATACTCAATGTAAATAACAAATATGATCTATATTTGACCAATATTTGGGTATCTCATCGAAATATAGGCTCAATGAAGTCTCATTAGTATTATATAAATATCATTTTCTGATTATATCTCATATTAAAATTACTTAAGTATATTTAACAAAAACCATGCATTCTTAGACTAAATAACCATGAAAATGGTGAAATTTAGATGATTGTAAATCCTTGAAAATATTTCATATTAGAATTTATTATTTCTATAGGATAAAAAAAATGACATGAAATATAATTTCAAAAATTAAATTCAAGTGTACGATTAATATTCAAGTGTAATGTACATGTGAAAAATATGGAAGGGAATTTTTCTAAGTTATAAGAAATGGTCGATGAGTTATTATGATGCTCAAATTTATAGCTTAAATGTATTGAAAAATGTAAAATAAAAAAATGATAGATTCCCTCACATTATGTGTCTGTAAATATCAAATGATAATGGGAATAAAATCATGAAACAAGACAGAATATTCATTGATTTTAAGCAATTTTTGTTACACTTCTCATATATTCACCCATTTTGAAATGTTACTATAATAACCATATAAATCATTTAGAATTTATAATTATTTTTTATATAAATGTTGTTTTCATTGTAAAAAATCACAAGGAATATTCCACAGATTCTAATTAATTGATATAGGTTTATGTATTTGTTTTATTCCCCTATATATTAAATCAAAACATGATCAAGAATCAACTTCTGTTTTCCTTGTACATTTAATAGAGTGGTATATTACATCTTAGACATTTCATTCCTCAATATGAACCATGTGGATATAGTTTCATAAAACATTCAATGAATAACATGTAAAATAAAATAATTGATTTTTATTTATCCAATTACTATAATAATTTAAAGTAAAATTCCCTCTATTTCAATAATTTAATTGATACATTCTGAGAAACAAATTCAAAACCATTGAGTTCTATAAGAATATCACCCCTGATATTCATTGATGTAATTATTTCCTTTATATAACATTATCAAATTGTATAATATTTTTCTTACATGGATTATACATTTGTAATAATCATCTATAAATTATAATGATAGTGGTTTTCAGAAACAATAATCACCTAGATCATATATTATTCATGAAAACAGGGAAATATAATGTTTTATTTATTACCCTGAGGAAATTATCTTATAATAATTGAAATAATTTATCATTCATAAAATATCCAAATTAGCCATAAAATACTCCATTATAGATGCATCATATGCCTTCACAACTATAATCCACAACTCTTTAACTCATTTATTAATGACTATAGGTATTTTTTAATATCATTTCTATAAATATTGGGTCTAGATATCAGTATACTCATGATAATGAATGGTTTATTCATATACATCAATGGAATGAAGTTTAAATGATAATGGAAGTAATATAATTACTACATGATGTATACCCATGTAAAAAATATGAATTAATTAGATGATAATCTCAATCTAAAATTTCTTGGGTCTTCTAAAAAATCATGATGTATGATATCAAATTTCTATTTTGTAAACCATAAAAAGGATATATAATTTTATAATTATACTTATTTATTTTAGCTTAATTATATCTCTTACTCATTTCCATTTGTTTTGATATAAAAGGATTTTAATTTCATGGAATTAAAAAGAGATTTTGAAATTAATTTCATTGGTACATGAAATTGGGTTCAATATTTATTATCCTCCCATCTTGATATATCATTTTTTATTAACCCATTCAAATATATATTTTCATTCTAGA
Organism: Viscum album; assembly: GCA_963277665.1. Lineage (NCBI taxonomy): Eukaryota > Viridiplantae > Streptophyta > Magnoliopsida > Santalales > Viscaceae > Viscum > Viscum album. Next base: position 292,889,836 of record OY728131.1, on the reverse strand, counting down.
ATAGATAAAATTATTTAGGGAACATATGTATTTTAGTAGATACAATTTTAAATTTATCAAATAGCTTTGACTATAGGTAATCGTTTTCTAGAATACCAACATCATACGATAGTAACTCATGAAAAAAGTAGGAATATAATCAATATAAGCATTAATAAATCTATAAATCTTCTTTCCCTAACATAATTAAATTAAAAACTAATGTCATAATATTTTTTCACATGCCTAGTATACTATGGAACTTACCTATTTCATCACCTTTCTAACAAACTCAATATTTAATTCTCATAAACAAAAAAAAAATTAATTCCCATATTGAATACCTCTTAAACTAGATTATAATAAGTGTTATTTTGATAAATGGATGGAAAATGAAAAAAAATTCATATCGATCCTTTTAGTGGATTAAATATTATTATATACTTAAAAACTTCCTCTATTTTGAGGTCATACATGATTAATTTAGAAATATTTTTTTGTGATATGGTATCTCACTTCCCCATGTATTAACCATATAAATTAAATACCATCAGAACATTGGCATCAAATTAGTTCACTATACGAATACTTATTGAATACAAAAAAAATTAAAACACACTCTAAAACTCATCGTTGAACTAATCAATGTTGTAAAACCAATTTATATCCATTCTAATATGGATGGAGAATATGTTATAAAAATTTATAATTGTTAATAAAAAAGGTTTTTAAAATTGAATAATTCATTACACATTGACAATTAGTTTAGGTATAAATTTATTTTCCTAACGATCATGATGTGTTATTTGGATAATATGTCGCCAATAATATTGATAGTCAGTTTTATATAATTTTTATGTTATGGAATTGTTTATAATATTTAATGGGAAATGGGAAATTATAAACTATTATTATTTTTATTTAATATTACTTGGATTCATTTTACGTACATGTGTAATAGAGTAATTTTATAATGAATAGAATATATTTTCTAGTGTTTGTTATTTTATATTATTGAAATACATGATGTAATTAGATTATTCCATAATATTTAAATTATATAAAGAAAAAAATATCAAAATTATAGACCATAATTGTTTAATTAGTACTAATTATTTAAATTATTTTTATATTGATGAAGTTAAAAGGAGAGTGTAAGTAATCATGAAATCATTGAATTTATTAAAAAAATTACGTAGATAATACTTTAGTTTAATTTTTTTATATACAAGTCCCATGTAATTGTGGGAAAAGTTACAAAAAATTGATATTAGTAATTTTTTATAATTATTATATGATTATATATTTCACGAAACAATCTAGGATACCCTTGATCTAGGAACTCGACCAGGCTCATGTGATTACCCATGTAAAGTCCCCAATCACCCTAGGATGGAAAATAGTTCCAGTTCATTAGATATAAAGTCTTCTGAAATATTTCACACAAATAAATAATATGAGACTTGTAAATTCCTCATAGAATATTGATTTGACCACTTTGTGTATAAAATATATATTCAACAAAAAACTTAAAGGGATATAAAATAATAATATCCAACAGTAAAATGATAATAAATATATATAATATAATCAAAATAAAAAAACCATAGTAGTATAATAAAAGAACATCAAAAATAAATATGGTTAATAAGAATGATAAATCCCCAACAGGAATCTTTGAAAAAATAACTGACATAATCTTCATGTGATCTACAATGTCACTGTAAATCCTCAAAACCATCTTGCTCCCTATGGAATGTCAAAATCGAACCCTATCCTGTAAAACCAAATTGGGTCTACCACTTCCGAGTTGCATAAGTAGGGTGTGAAAATAGCATTCCTTTAAGAAATCACTAAAGAATCCATGCATATCCATTGTCCTAAAAAATGTAGATTATATTTTAAATCACATGTAAAAGATATATTTTTACATTTTGAAGAAATAAACCATGATATTTTATATATAAACAAGATTTTAAATTCAAAATTCTTTATAGAAACATTTAAAACCATTTCCTTTATAATGATACATTTTTTTAACACACCCTTAGAAAGACATATTTGAAACAATCACCCAAAACCATATCAAAGGAACCTCAAGAAATGAAAAGGAAACAACCTATTTATAAATAAACAAAATCAATGAATATATAATATTGTAATTGTAAAGGCGATGTTCTAAGAAAAAAATAATACCAGGGGATGAGATTATGAATGGTGAAAATATGGAGGAATAGTAAAGGATATATAATCATTGGAAATTCCGAAGCACCATGTGAATAAATCTTAGATGTACTTGGGTGGAACCATCTATTATCTAATTGATAAACTCTTGGTCTATAACTAGTCGACTTCTCTATCTTACCTAACATGTCCTGACCCACCAAGTCTCACATATCTAGTAATAAGCCGAGAGTTCCACCCTATGCCCTCCTCCAACAGTCCAAGGTCTAGAAACTCCAATTATGTAGTAATATGATATTAATGTGGGGACTTAGTCTAATTTACTCATATAAAAACACAATTTTCCATATAAACTAACGAAATGTAGTAATGTAAACATTATAAAATAATAAATTTAACCATAACATCTAAAATCTTACAATTGAGTACGATAATAAAAGACTATAAATAAGAAAAAATAAAGACCTGATGAACTAGATAGTAGGTAAAACCTAACAATTAGAGAGAATATTATCCCGTCCCCGAGCATCCAATACCACCATATACCTACTACCATATCCTTCAAAAACAACTATGTACTTCCCATACAAGTTCCACAAAGATATATATTGAACATAGTGCCTTCATCATAATACATAACACATGTTGGTATATCCCATGTTGGGGTGAGTATATACATACCTTGTGGGGCTGCAAGAATTATCCAAGAAGTTATGAAACGAAGGAGTGTTATCTTCAAATTAAAAACAATAAGTTCAATAAGTGTGAACATAGATATACTAATAGAATGACAGTAGTTATCATGTATGGCAGAAAACCTCATAACTAATCAAATGATCTGTATTATTTGTGCAACTTCACAAGGACATATTATTGGAGAGATATCCCTAAAAATCCTCACAAAACAACCAAATGAAAATGATACCTCACTTAAAGACACCTCAAGTGAAAAAATTCACCTCCCAGATAGAGGATCACATCTTAGGCACTATGGGAAACCTGAATCCATTGGAATTAAAGTCATAAATGGTGGATCTCTCCATAAGACATTGGGGTGGGGGTTTCTGAATCCATCTATACTATCCCATAAGAGGGGATAACATGATCTGGGTGATGTTAATAGGATTAAAGAATTTATATATAAAAATTAAAGAGAATCACAATAGTAGGTCAACAATGTTGATACACTACTCTATCCTCGATCAGCCCATAGACAATTGATCACATATATTTAGTTGTACGGTTGGATAACTAACCTTATGTGGGGGGGATCATAGACTATACAACCTAATTTTAACACCTAGATATTTAATGATATATTTATCTATAAATAAATTTTATTTCATTGATATCATTCTTTACACGCAATACCCAGTTTAAATGAACCACATTATACTATCTGAATATTATTATTTAGTGTTAAAGTTATTACATATCCATTTGATTAGAGAGTGTGAATAGAGACAATTTTTTTGGAAATATACTTTTTATATATTTATAAAATAATTTCATGGTATATAAAATGGATAGAAATAAAAATAGAATAGTCTTAATTTAAATAGTATTTTTTGGGGAAAATTGCTTTTTTACAGAGAACATGATTATATTTTAATATATTAGATTAATATCTATTGATTAATAATTTCATTGAAATTAAAATATAATATATTCAAAAAATGTATTTATATTTTTCTGTCTAGTTTTACTAGGCATAAAATAAGAATTAATTGAATTTTGTTTTCACTTATGCATTTTTCAAAAAACAAATTTGTTGCATTCTATGAAATTATTGTAAAATAAATTTCAGAAACATCTATGAATTAAAAATGAAAAAATGGACCGAATATTTGGAATCTATGGGTTTACATTTGGAAGATACTTCCATTTTATTTTTTGTCATTTTAAATAGTAATCTTCGTAAATAGATATGACCATGATATGGGTAAAACTGGTAAAATATGGTTAAAAAATTGGGAAAAGAATTTTCAATTCCTATAACACATTAAATTAACATATTGGAGTAATGGAGTTAAACCATTTCCATAAATTATTTAAAATATGACAACTTGGTACTATTTATCATTGATTATGATTATCATATTTCTGTTTGAAAAGAATAAATATAAAATTTAACTATATTCACATCAATATCTATAATATTTTTCATTAAGGATAAAAATTTATTTGGTTTAATTAAAAATATTTTCTTAAATTTAAAATGATTTTTTTATTATAGTATTTTTTTAGTGATTGAATAATAACCTTAAATGATAATGCAACACCGACACAATATTTATTCGATTAATAGAAAAATAATATAAATGATTTTACAACATTAAAATTAATACTATTTTGGTTAATTTTTATGTTACAATTTTTTTAGATAAATATAACATAATAGTGATGTTTTTAAAATTAATATTATATTTCAATTATTATATTAATGAAATTAAAATAAAATTAAATGAATTGTTCTAGAAATGAAATTAATAATATTTTATATATAGACAATATTTTATTAAATTATATACAATTCATAAGATTGCTATAATCATCCAAGTGAATAGAATACGATTTAAAATATTAAAAATTGATCATTTATGGTTTAATTTTTTTATGGTAACATTATTTATCATTAAATAGTATAACAATTTGTTGTTGTTTTAATTGTCAGAAGGGTTAATGAGGGTTAAAAGAAGTTGATAGTGCAAAAAAAAACCACCCAATCATTTCCAAATTTTATTTCATAAGAGGATTTAGATTCAACCTCATCATATATTCCAAATATATCAATTTGGTTCCACTTATAATGGAAAATTAATTTATAATAATTTCAAACATTAGTAAATTCAAAGAGTTCTCACATCATTACTTATAAAAGGGAACCTCATGTCTAATCTTCACCACAAATTTTGAACCTTTTAATGTATCCATTCCTGGCCAGGATACCATTATATATTCACTCACCATATCTTAGATATTTTATCTTATTTCCCAAATATCATTCTTTTAAGGCTTAAAGTGTATTCTGAAATTGGCTTCATAATAATGTGGTATAACTATTTACCGAGTAGTCTCAATTTTATTTCTCCTTATACATATAAAATACATGGTATCTGTTAAAAAAAATTAACTCATTATAAAAAATATAATTAATTGTTATTATGATTATCAAAACCCAATATCCACCTTATTTCCATTATATGGGGAATGAAAACATCGATTATGCATGTTTTTGGTCCAACACATTCACAAAGCGATGTGTTTCATTTTTCACTACTACATCTAATAAATGGTTATAATAACTGAATTACAAAATATATATGATATATAAGATATTATAATGGTTATATATAGTTTAATTATTATTTATATTTCATTCATTCCATCCATTTAAAAATGGAAACATCCCTTATGTGTATGTATAGACTATAGTCTCCATGAATTAATATAATTCATTTTTAATTACCAATTTATACAAATAGTTATAAATTATATATAATGATTAAATTTGAGACATATGAAATTAATATCATTCTGGAGATAATGTAACCATGATCAATTTATAATTACTGAGAGTTCTAAATGGAAACATGCGTGGAAAATGAAGATGTTTTCACGAAGTACAATGATTTTAACAATAAATTATTAATAATATGGTAGAAATATTTTATTAGTAAATAATATGTAGTATAATATATATCAATATGGTAATTTAATACATTTATAATAAGTATATATTTATTATACATTAGGTTCTAACATATATGAATCACTAAGATACTTGAGGTAAGAGAATTATGATTTAATATCATCTTAATTGGGATTGTGTAATATTGAATTTAAATTGAAGAAATTATATAATCCTTATATGTTAAATAAATTTTATTTTTTCATAATTAACTTATTTATGGTATTTTCATTTAATAGTAAAATTTTTCTATTTTTTTTACTTAATGTGACTATGAAAATGTATTTCAGGGAAAAAATATTTTTTACACTGGTCAAGAATGTTTTCCATCTATCTCACTATTTTTTAAAATATTTTCATGAATGATTAAATTAAATTTTACTGATTTTTTATTTTTAATAAAAATATTCAATTTAATCTTTTTTATTTTTTTTAAATGAGTCAGTTTTGACTTTTTACCATAAACATGGAATGAATATTTTTTTTAACATACATCACTTGAATATATGTTTTTCACTATATATAATGCTAAATGATTTTAATATTTCATTAAAATGTTTAATTTTATGTTTCATGGAAAATAATTTCCATAAATTTTTTATATTTCAAAGAAGTGATTTCAAGATGAAAAGTGTATTTTCCTCAAAAAATATTCCAGTGACCTTTTAAAGGAATTATCTTCTATGATAACACCCTTTGATATTAAATATAATTAACCGATGATATAATCCAATGATATTATGATTATTCATATATGGATTATAATTATAATGATTTGATTTTTATGAAACCCATTTATTTTCCTTAGGTTATTCTGTGATGAATTGTTTGAGAGACTTGTTTTCTTTCCATATGTTATGTTGTGGTGATATGAGAAATGTTTTATGATTTTTTGGAACACATGTATGCGATTTTAATTATTTTATAGGTGAGATTGGATCTATACTACCCTATAATTAATTAATTAAATCATTATATCTCCAGAGAATGTTATGGGAAATGTGTATATGTGCTTGATCCACTATGAGAAAATAATCAGGATGCATTATCTACTATTGAAATATTGTGGTGATGCATGATCCATTAGGATATGGGTATGTTTTTTTGATTCCTAATAAAATGTGAATTGAAGGTGTTGATAGTTATCCTTCACCTATCAAATGGTTTCGATTACATTTATAGTACCATGCTTTTATGAAATGTCTTAATTATTATGATTTGAAATGATGCTTTATTATAGAATTATGATAATTTCTAACTGTTATGATTCATGTATTTTCAAAAGATAATGTTTTATGACATGAATCATGATTATTATCTATGTTAGATTGGGTATAATATTTTTATGTTTTGATTATAATATCATACCAGCATGATTGTCTTATGCTATCCTATTATCATCAACTAATATCTCCCATGTTTAACCTTACAAATCATCTAATATCAAACTTTATTATGTTTTCTTTAATCATTTTATCAATAATGGTTTTAGTTTGGGTATTCCAAAAAGTGTATAAAGTGATAAAATCATGAGAGATGATGAATAATATTATTAACTAAGATGTTTTTGTGTTCTATTCCCCAAAGACACTAAAAAGTTATTATTTTGGAAAGGATCATAATTTTATATATTGAATATTCTTCTAAAATTATTTAATATTTATGTATTATATAGTTTTTTCACTACAGTTGTTATTGTATCATGTTGTAGTCAAAATTTATATATTAGGATTAGATAAATTGGGTAGAAATCGAATAGATAAGCCTATGTATAAGAAAACATCACAATATTCTTGTGAGATTTTTATTGTTCTGTTTTTTATATCAATATATCCCCATCTAGATACTAAAAGTGGTCATTGTTTTGGAATATATTCAACTAGGTTTTAAAAATCCTGAAATTTGTTGGTCAAATTATATCACAATTATCATTTTTGGAACATGAGGAAAGTTGTCATACTACGCACCTTGTTTGAAACTCCTAGGGGATTTGATTTTATTAACTCACATATTTCTTATGAACCATTATGAAGTATAAATAATGAACATGGTGGACCAAGGTTAAACCTAAGGTTTAGTATATTGGAAGGAATGTTCTACAAATAGAGTTATATTAAGAGTGATTTTATTATTACTATCTATCAGTGAAAGGATAAACATAAACATCCAATTGGAATTACATAAATTGCATGAGCCTTACTACGGATTCAAGGGGGATATTAATCCCAAAGCGATAGTGAGAAACAAAACAATGAAAATGTGCCAATTATACCTATATTTTTTAGATATAATTCTAGAAGAGTTTAATTATATACCTCCAAATCATGAAAATGAGTTTTAAATAGAACTTATTCTTGGTTATATGCCTATTTAAAAGACACTATATTAAATAGACCTAATTGAGTTGGATGAATCGAAAAAGAAACTCTAAAAGAATCTTTACATTGTATTCATATTCCATTGTGAATCACCTTGGTATGTACTCTCAATTTTTATTAATAATAAATAAGGGTCAATGAAAATTTACATTCATTTTTAGGAACATAATAAGATTACTATAAATAAAAATAATCATCTACCTCATATAAGTGATTTTAATGATAAATTTCAAGGATTTCAATGAATTTACATGATTTAACATCATTATAGATATTAATAATTGATGTTTAATAAGGAGGAAATACAAAAGACATATTTCTACATGATTTTTGAGACTTATAAATTTTAAGTGACTCCATTTGGACATACAAATTACCCTTAAATATTAAGAGATTTAATTAATAGATTCTTAAAAAATATATTGATTATTATTTAAGTATTTATAGATGATATTATTATATATTCAAATATAAAGGAAGAGAATTAAGATCATTTTAGAATTATTTTGAAGACTTTAGATAAGGAAATTTTTCATGAAAAATTTACCAAGTGTGGATATTTTGTTCAACATGTTTCATTCTAGGGAAATATAATCCATTGTGTGGCTATATCAGTGGATCCTTCAAAGACTTAAGTTATTGAGAAATGGCCTAGACATACCACAACAACTGATATTAATATTTTCTTTGGTTATTTGGATACTAATAACAGTTTTTATGATATTTCTCATGACTATATAATCAACTCACCTACTTGACTCTAAAGGTGGTTATGTTACTGTGTATAAATGAATATAAATATAATGTGAAGGATAAGAAGAGATAGTTGGTTAGTAAACAGGTTCCAAAACAACCTTATATCATATAAGGGTTTATGATCTATAGTTATGAATCAAATAATTAAATGGGATTTTTGATCATGTAGAATGACATTGTGAGAGAATATTCCACAATATAATTGAAAATACTTGAAAAAGAGTATCTGAATAATGATTTGATGTTTTAGTTGGTAATTGTATCATTAAATATATGGATTAATGAAAATTGTGGTGAAATATATGACATATATAAAGATCAAAAAAAAATTTACGTATATATTCACTCATAAATATTTGAATATACTCCAAATATGATACTTGTAATTGATTAAATATTATCACAACCCAATAAATTAACACCATGAAAATGTGAAGGATGTGGATAATTTATTGATTAGGAAGGAACATGGTATTTCATCGATTTTGTGTATTGAATTATATATAATACTTATGGATTTGAAAAATATATAACATTAAATATTATGAAAATGTTATATATCTCATCTTTCATAGATGAATATTCAACCATATATACATGTGATGATTAATGATGCATAAGAGGAAGGTGTGGAATTACAGAAGAAGGAAAAAAATTTGTTTTGTTATATCATGATTCTGATTAAATGATAATATTTTAGAACCTTTTAGGTGTCCTACAAATACCAAAATTGAAGATGGGGATATTGGTTGAATCTCATTATTCATTAGTCTCTATTTATCCCATAAGTATAAAGGTGTATAGGGACCTTGATGTGTATTTCTAGTGGGACAACATGAATGTAGATTTCACAGAGTATATATATCACATTTTTTGGTATGTCATAATGTTAAGGTAATAAGATATAATCCTAATGAGTATTTTTAACTATTAACCTTACCATAATGGAAATGTAGAATTATTACAATGGATTTTGTCACAATACTCCCCAAGACATCTAAAGGACATAATATTATTTTAGATGTTGTTGATCACCAAAAAATATCCTCAAAAATACTTTATATCATAGAATATTTATCGCTTGATAAGATTTAAATAATAAAAATTACTAATGTTCTAATGTTTGTTGGAGTACCACATTATATTGTATCTAAATGAGATCTGAGGATTACCTCAATGTTCTGGAGAAGTCTTCAACAAGAACATTATATAGATTTGTGTTCCAATACTCTATATCATTATTAGATTTATATTCAATATAAACAGAAAACTCAAACCCTAGAATATATGATGATATCATGGTCAGTATAATTTAATGGTGGTTGGGATTAACACCTTTCTAGGGCCAAATTTTCTTACAATAATATCATTCAATCAAGAATTCATAAGGTTAATTATTAAAAACTATATTGTATGATGTATATAAGTCTAATATGTTGTGATGATGTTGGAGAAAAAGTGAAATTAGATCCTAATATTTCTTATGATATGGAATATAAGGTTTTATCCATTCATCTTGACATAAGAAGAGTTCAGATATCATAAAAACATTATATGGACAATCTTAGGCAAGACATAGACTTTAAAGTTAGTGAAAATATATTCCTATAAAGATATCTTTGAAAAATATCATGATATTTGTAATGAAGGGAATATAGATCTCTAAATATATCTATACCTTTGACATTATTTGCCTTATTTTTATTGTAGCATATCATTTTTCACTTCCTCATAACATATCTCAAGTTCATGATCTATTAAATTTATATATACTAAGAAAATATATTACCGATCCTTCACATGTACTAAATGAAATTTTTTTACTATTATAATGTGTTCTTCCATATTGAGAACCACTATTCACAATATTTTATTTTATAGATAAAATCCCACGGAACAAGACTACTCACATGGTAAAATGTATCTAGCTAAATTTGAAATTCGAAGAAGCTACTTTGGAACCCAAAGATATTATAAAACCAAGATTTCCTCAATTGTTTATATCATATATATTGAATTTAGAGGGAAGTTTTCTTATAAGGGGTTATAATGTAAAACCATGATATATAATTATATGGTTCTCGATAAATAAATTTTATTTATTTATAGCTTTATTTATACAAAACATCGTATTTAAATGAACAGGATTAAACTATCGAAATAGTATTACATAATGTTATAGTTATTGCCTAGATTTTGGATTTGATGTTTAGAATAGGTAACAATAAATAATTTTAAAATATTGTTTACACATATATAGATCAAATTATTTAATTATTAAATGTGTAGGAAATATAATAAAGGGGTTCTATGGTAAATTGAGGTATTTTTCTGAAAAATATTTTTCATGCAAACAAAGTTTTTTTATTTAAATAAATTAGATTAATATCTATTTATGAATGATTTTAATGAAATATAAAGATTTTATATTCAATAAAATGTTTTAATATTAATTTAAATGGCTTCATGAGGTAAGAAATTTGAATAAATCTGGTCTTATGTTTAAATATGTATTTTTCTAAAAGCAATTTTGTTTTCTTTTGTGAACATATTGTAAAATTAATTTCTATAACTTATTTAAATTTAATCATGATAAATGGATCCCAATTTTAGAATCAGTAGGTACATTTTTTTAATAGTTCCCTTTTAATATTTGTCAATATAAATAATATCCTTAGTAAATATTTTTCACATCGGTACGGGTAAAATGGGTAAAACATGGTTTGGACATTGGGATAAAGAATTAAAATTATTATATAACATGACTATATTCAGTTTTATAAGTGATATTAGACCATTATCATTCTTGTTTCTAAAATATGGCCACTTCGGGTCATTTTTAATTGATTATGAACTTCAAACTATTTACCAAAAAGGATAAATACAAAATGTCAATCTCTTGACGTTAATATATCTAATATTTTCTCATAAGGATAAAAGGAAATTATATTCAGTTATAATTATTTATTTTAAATATAATTTTTTATTTTTCTCAAATAAATTAATATTTAAATTTTAGTGATTTAGTAATTACCTTAAATGATTACATAATATGAAAGAATGTATTTACATAATTAATTGAGAAATAAAATATATGATTTTATAAATATTAAAACAAATAAAATATTGATGAATTATTATGTTCCATGATTTTTTTAAATAAATATTACAAAGTAATTATGTATTAAAATTTTTTATTCATATTACATTATTATATTTATTTCATTAATATCAAATTAAACCAATAGTTATAAAAATGAAATTAATGATATTTTATAATAATAAATATTTTATAAAATAATTTTAAATTGATAAAAATTAAATATTCTTTCAATGTAATGAGATATTTTTTATAATAAATATAAGGGTTACAATGTGAACTAAACATGTATACATTTTATTTTATGGGATTATGTTGGCCCATAATGATACTATATTCTAAATATGTCTCTTTGGATCAAGTTTTCAAAGAAAATTAATTTATATTAATTTAGTACTTTAGGTAATTCTAAGAGAGCCCCTCCCCTCACTTTTGAATGGGAACATCATATACTTTATTCATCACACATTTGATACTTATATTTCATAAAATAAAAACCATAACACCTTACTATATTATTTCTTCATGTCCTATATTATATATCCTTGCTAAAATATCATCGTTTGAGGGAATAAAGTTTATGCCAAAAGAAGTTTCTGAATAAATATGTATAACTCTTAAACAAGAAATTTAATTTTAATTATTATTCTACCTCATATAAAATACATGGTGTACATTATAAATAGTTGATTATATATCTTAAATATAATTAATTTTTATCATAATTATGTATCATCCATTCTACATCTTCATTTCATTATATGGGAAAAGAAAACACCGCTTGTGCATACGTATAGACCATCACCACCATGAAGTCATGCATTTTCTTTCTAATCATCACTTATCATTGATGATTATAATCATTTAATTACTAAATATATTTAAGATTTATTACATTATTATGGTTTTATAAAGGTGAAATATTGTATATCTTTCTTTTTTGGTTCATCCATTAAAAATGGAAACATCACTCCTATGTATGTATGAAGAACTGTCTTAATGAAGTGATGTAATTAAGTTTTCATCAACACTTTAAATTGATACTTATAAATTATATATTAGTATTAAATATGATACTTATATAATAATTAATATTATATAAATTATGGAAACTTATTCAGATTCTAATTACATGGACACCTGAACTGAAACATGCTGGAAAAACGAAATAGTTATCACATGGAATAATAATTTTAATTAAAAATTGTTAATAATTTGGTTATGATACGCTATAATTAAATATGTTATTTTATAATATATATGATTATTTTTTCTGATTTTATAACAAATTAATATTTATTATAATCTAGTTTCGGACACATACATATAAAGACAATACATGAGTTAAGGTATTTATGATTCAATTCCATTTTAATGGAGATAGTTTGTACGTGAATTTACAATGAATAGATTATATGATACTTATATAAATTTTTTTTATTTTGTTATCCGCCATTTAATTATTTAATATTAAATTAATATTACAATTCCCCACATTTGGGTACTTAAAACTACTGAGAGAATGTTTTTGAGAAAAAATGACTTTATTACCTCTCTGGAGTGAAATATTTATCTTCCACATCAATGTTTTGTTTAAAATATTTCATAATTGTTTAATTATTCTCTTATGAATTCTTAATTTATCTTGTATCCTTGTTTAACATTATTTAAATTTCATTCAAAAGAACCTTCTTTTCATTTCCCGAATGAGGTACTTTTGACATTTTACCAAAAATGTGAAAGTAATATTTGATTGAACATGCATGGAATGAATAAAATTTTCCACCATACTAAATGTTCACTGATTTTAATTTTTCATTAAATATTTCCATATTTATTTATATAGAAAACGCTTTCCATGATATTTTTATAATTTTTAGATTTGGAAGAAGTGATTTTAAAATGAAAAGGTTATTTTCCTCATAAAATATTACATTTATATTTTAAAATAATATTCATCTATAATAACATCATTTGATGTTAATCATGATTTTATAGGGATATTATCCAATAATACAATGATTATTATTTATATGGATTGTTTATTAGTGTGATTCTATGTTTTTAAGAAACAAATTTATTTTCCATAGGATATTCTATGGTGAAATGGTACTATTTCTATAAAACCCATTTCCTTTCCTTTGGTTGAGTTATAATGATATGATGCATGTTTTATGATCTTTTGGAACACAAATGTAATATTTTTATTATGTAAGGGGAGGGAATATAATTATATATACCTCTTATGAATTGGGTAAGGAATTAAATCTAATTATATAATTATGGGAAATTAGTTGATCTGTTCGATCAACTTTAGGAAATATGTAGGGAAGGTTGATCTACTATGGGAAACATGTGGCATTTACTGGTTTATTATAAAATAGGAAATAGGTGTTGACACCTAATTCATTATAATTCTATGTTCTTGGTATCTAACATTTATAAATTAAACTATTCTATACCTATGATGGTGCCACATTTTTATGAATGGTTTTTACTATTATGATTTGGAATTGTAGTTCATGATTGAATTATAATGATTTATTGGTCCTATGATAATTTTTTTTAAATTATAAAGTCTTACACCATTATTCATGATTATGATCTATGATATATTCAGTTTGAAAATTTTATGTTATGATCAAGATATCATACCCTTATCCATACCTTATTCTTTTTAATGATCACTATTTGACATATCTCTTATTTAGCATTACCGAACATATGTGCTCACCCTTTCTTATGTTTCATTTTCTTAGGTAATGAATAATTTTTTATGTATGGTGTGTTAAGAATGGTATAAAGTAATAAGAAATTAATGATAGATGATGAATAATGTACCAAAATATTATTTTTATTTATTGTATTCTCTAATGAAACTAGACCTTTATAGTTATAGTGTGGATTATAATTTTATGAATTGTATAATCTATAAAATTATGTAACATTTATGAAAAAGAGATTCCGTCACTATTTTCCTCCCAAAAATCCAAATTAGAAAGGATTACTGAAGAATCCCAATATGAGTGAAAGGAAAGTAAATGATATATCAAAGGGGGTTCTTGGGGTATCACCATATTTTTAAAACCTAGCTTCATGCTTTCAATAAACATGATGTATAAAATATTTACTACATGATGTGTGAGTCTAGTCACATGGAATGTGGTTCAGTTGCTGTACTCAGTGTGGGCCTCATTGCTCAACCCGTATTCCACCTAGGGTATAAGGGGTATAGCCCTGGCATACATGGAATATTTTCCAATGATGATTCATATGTGTTTACTTCTTTTACATATTTAATTAACTATTATGGCCCACACGACATGTAGACATGGGCACTTGGTCAGGTGATATTTAATTCAGTTGTAAACCCTTTCACCATGCCACCCAAGAAACATGGTTTTTGTTCATTCAAACTACACATCTGTTAGTTAATAATTTTCAATATTACAACATTCCCCCATAATATTATAAATCCCCACCATTCTCATTATATTGAGCATAACTTGTGTTGAGTAAGAAAAATTCTATGTCAAAAACCAAATAATGGTCACCCATAATTAGACAAAATTTTCATTATCTTCCTTCCATGTTTACTGCACATATTAGCTTGTGAAAATGTTACCATCATTAATACTTTGAATTCCCATAATTGTGAATGATCCTCCACCATACTATAATACCTAATTCTTAAATCGAAACACTGATCCACAAAACCAATAGTAAAATATCTGATGAATTATTTGATGACAATATATTGAATCAACATCCAAACCAAATAATTATTATAAATGCATGATGGACAGAGGCCACTATACATAAAACAAAAGGGTATTAGTCAATAATAGACTCATTTTACGTGTATATCATTGATATAGGAAAATCAAACTATCAGAGAAGAAATTATAATTCAAAATATGACTAAATTCTAAATTAATAAATCTAGAAAGAGGTTAAGTTGATAGGGATAAAAAAGGTTTGATCATGGATTAAATTTATGATGAATTAATCCATGTTAAAAATAATAATAATTATAATCAAGGTAAACAAGAAAAAAAACCATACCTTGAAATTAGACTAATGATTATTGAATAATAATATTATTTCATTGTCATTATAGATGTGGGAAATCTTTATCACATTGGTGGTCAATCATCGATTCCGAACTCATCCACAAATATTATCCACCACAACTCTTCTAATAAGACTACCTATAGGTTATATGGTTAAACCGACAGTAATCAATATTGATTGAGTAAATATATATGATATTGGTTAACAAATTAATTAATGCACCAATAAATCAATCAATGAATCATATATTTAATTTTCCTACTATGATGCACAATTGTGGGAACTCTTATAAATGGATCTTTTTTCATTCCTACTGTAAATCATGAAATTTGGTTTCAGTAGTGGTCTTGGTTTTTCCTTTAGAGAGTCCATATCCATTATTTATGAAATTATTTATGTGTGTGAGTTAAATTATTTAAAAAAAATTATGTATTTACATCAGGGATATATGATGCTTAGAACTACATTCCAACAACATGTCAGGCTCTAAAAATAATTATTAATATATCTAATGGATATAATAACAGAAGATTTATTAAACTCTCTCTGTCATCAATGATTTTTTTCTTGAATAGTAGGATGTACTCATAAAATTTAGGATATTGAGATTACATAAGGTTTTCCAATTTCCACATGTTATAATGAAGATTCTCATGGTTTTAGAAAAAACATGAAAGGGGAATCATTCACCCATAAAGAATCTTTTTATAATGATCAGTGATCTTCCCCAAGCACTCTAAAAATGTGGATCCATATTCACTAGAAAAATCATACTAGTTAATAACTTTTTATTCTTTCTGATCATATTCCATAATCATAACAGGTGATAGAAATCATGAACTTGATATAATTGTATAGGTAAATCCATGTGGTACCCAACCTTCTCGATTATCCATAGAATCAAAAAAAGAGGGATGATATTTGAATATAACAGTACTACCTATCAATGTTTTTATAAACTATATTGAGTCATGATTTTCTGGAACACATGGTCTCACTCAATCAACTCTAGAGGACCACTTTTCCCATCATATTGGACTTCTGATGGATCGAGTTTATCCTCAAATGCTCTAGATGGTGTTTAATTTTTTCCATCATCGCTTGCACTAACTTCAACCCCATAAGTTTTTATTCTTGGTACTCTAATTATCATAGTGGACATGTTTACGTTCTCCCATAAATGGAATAAAATGATCCTTTCAAATAAAAGAGGGTTGGTTTTTGTATTATGAGAACTCTATTATGTGTGGGTGATCCACATAGCTTCGAGAAAATCCCAATATGAAATCAGAGAACATATCCTCAAGGACATGAATATTACACTCAATTTGGACATATTTTTAGGTATGGAAAACTATGCCCACCAGAAACTGGTTCCTAAAAGCCTCCTATAATCCTCCCCACAATGAAGATGTGAAACTACTATAATATTATAAGATATTCATTAAATAAAAACATAAATTAGGATGATATAATATGAAACCAAGTACACAAATATTTCTAATGAACTATACTATTTTATGTGAATCATGCATGATGACATAGTGAGTTGATTCATGATCACCCATATACAATCCTATCATCTCACAATCTATGAAAGTCCCATAAAACCATGTATAAATCATCTAACATCCATGGAAATACATCAATGAGTTGGGAAAAACCTACTAAAACATGACATTGAACTATCATATGTTGATAGTTGAGGATTATTGAGATAAACTCTACTATATTATTCTTCATATATATCCTCCAAAAATATATTAAATATCTATGTAAATCTATTCCACTAATATATGTACCTCTAAGGGAGATGCATGAGGCTATCGTAACACCGCCTATTAAACAATGACCAGAAGAGAAATCCAAATTTAGAAGTGGATACTATGATCTCTATAATTAGATAATCCATCAAGGGAATGACCTGAAAATTTTTATCCACACAATACCTCAAAATTAACGTATTAAATATGTGATTCCCTCATATCCTATAGAATTTGAAGTGTTAAAACTATTGATCACAGTTAAATTAGTCCTCCCTCTTCGACTAATAAGAACTATAATGAGTTTGAAAAATTCATGTATCTTTCCTACAACCTATAATATAGAATAATTTAGAAAAATATCTTCCACCAAATTCCATTCTCTTAGAATATATACTGCCACAATGTAATAGAATTATAGGATATCTATCCATTGCCTCTATCTCATGTTCAAATATCTCATAGAAAAGATATAACTATGTGTCCTTTGTTAAGAATTAATTAAAAAAACATTCACTACGATGTTATTGTTTCCATTATTCAAGGAGAACACTATAACTATTATCATAAAATCTTGGGTCTCATAGTTTTTACTATGAAGTCTCAACATTTGGGTGTTATAAGCTATCGTCACCTACCACTATATTATAACAAAACTGAGCTAAAAACTTGTGGAGTTTTTGAAAACCATGGAATCAGTACCATTTTCTAGAAAACAAAGAATGGGAATAATTTTTTACATATTACACAACTCGTTAATGGCCTTCAAGAACCTTTCTGACTAGAAAAAACGTTTCCCATTATAGGTCAAGGCAGTCAAGGGAGTAGTAATCCTGTGTAAATATAGCATGAATCTTATCTAATAGACATCAAACACAAGGATGATATGCACCTCCATTATCATTTTTTGTGGATTCCATGTTAGAACATACTTTTAATTTTTTGTGTATAAAGGTTTCCCCACCTCTGAGATAAAATGTACTAGAAAATGGAAATTCAAAATCTAGAACTAAAACTTTGAGAGTTTCCCATTCAAATGATTTT
This sequence comes from Viscum album, assembly GCA_963277665.1. NCBI lineage: Eukaryota > Viridiplantae > Streptophyta > Magnoliopsida > Santalales > Viscaceae > Viscum > Viscum album. The sequence continues at coordinate 292,870,867 of OY728131.1, read as the reverse complement.
ATTGAATTATTTTTAGTAACATTATTAAATTATCTTCTCACACATCATATGATTAAATGTATATGATCATTTAATCGATAAAGACCACAACAAATTATTATAGGAACTGCTGGAAGTTCTAGTTGATGAAAAGCATAAGCACTATAGTGGTGTTTTTTTTACGAAAAATGTAATCACCAAGTACTCATAATGACCATTGAACCATTATAATTCCATATTCTATGTGTCCACCTTATGAACCCAATAATGGTCATATCTTGACCTAAGATCGATATTTTGGAACCAATTTCCAGATTTTATCTAATTGGAGTGGTATTCAGTTCCCTATAGTGGATACATACTCTCAATGATTTCTTAGTTTAGATGATGATAATCTAAATAAAACTTTAGGCTCCCATATTTCTTCCTGGTGAATAATAGTGGAGCTTCCCAGAGTGAAAAAATTGTTTTGATATTTATTTTTCTATGAAGTCCTTATAACTGCACAGTTATCTTTAAAATCATAGTGGGGACAATCCGATATGATATTGAAGAGATCATATAAGACCTAAGATTCAAGTCAATATAGAAATCAACCACCATACATGGAGGTAAACAATGTTAGTTAGCAAGAAAGAAATATGGCACTCCTCTTCCACTATAGTGAAATGAACATCCATTAATTCTACTTAACCTAGATTCAATCAATCTATCTGATGAGAAATTGACTATAGTAATTTGTGTAAAAATCTATACATCTCTACATATAATTATTTATCCCTAATAGAGGAAAATCTAGACTCATCTTCCCATGTACATGATATCCTCTATCCAAAATAATAAATTTTTTCATGGATGAGAGATAGAAAGTCCATACCATGAATGACATCATATGTTATTATTATACATATGAATAGATGCCTTGGGAATTTATCTCTTCCAAGTGATAATTCATTCAACCGAATGAAATGTATGATCATATAACTCCCTCAATTAGGGTCCTATAACTATAAGGACCAGGATAGTAACCCTACTAGAAACCCTAGTTATTGAATAAAGGGTAAGGACTACACAAAATTAATCAAAATACTATCTACCAATAATGATTTTATGATAGAGAAGATATGGATTAAACATTTAATATTACTTAGAGCCTCTATTTTATAGGCCTCAACTGCTTTTAACATACATTGCCCATGGACACTGACTATTTCCCCCTCATGTTGACTATTGAGTGGTTATGATAGTGGTATCATATCAAAACATCAACTAGACCTTGTAGATCTTCATCCCCAATTTTATCTTTAAAGAAATTATTGACCACCCCTTGGAGGCCCTAGGTGGTGTCACTAACATAACCATGTTGGACCATATAATGCCCATTCTCCCATTATATCACATTAGGATTGAAAATATAGGGAAATATGACCATTATAATAGTAATAAAAAAATTCCATCCTCTAAGATTACTTGATTCCCTCTATGATCATTGAGGAAATGACCCACCGATTTGAGAATGAATGTGAGAATTTATCAAGAATCTAGTTCTTGATGTCCAACAAAAGTCACTTACTACTACAGTATCTACTCATGGATGACCACTACCAACACCTATTGAATGTTCATGACCCAAAAAAAATATGTATCACTATGACACTCTCCAGCACTTCAATGTAGGTAAACATAAAATGAGGTACCATTCTATCTTGAACATCTCTCTAAATTTCCCCCTCAAGCAGTAGTGGCCAGAATTACCCATCATAAACCATGTCAAGTGAGTTTTTTGTGAGGTCTAGGGGAATCAACGCATGCTCAACCACAAATATTTTTCTTTAACTCAACAATATGATCTTTTATTTGAACACCAAATAAAATTATATATAGAAATACTCAAATAGAATGAGGTTATTGAAATTGGTCTGATGAAGATTTGTCTTATCACGTGTTTGAGTCACTAACCTCTACTGACATCCTATAATTCCCAAGAAAAGGCTATCCAAAATCTCCAAAGTTTATTTGGGACTATTCTAAACTAGATAGAACGCTCATAAAATAGACTCCAGCTTGTCCTCTACTATCCACATGTCTATCTCACCTAAAATGCTTGGTGGTCTGGGCCTTATAAACTGGTGAAGATCAAAAAACCTCATAGAATCATCATTCAATACTAATAGAATGTTATTTTACCCATTCTGAAAAAAAAATTTTCTTTATTTACTGGAGGTTCTTATCACTTCGTGGTAGGTGGAAGTATATATCCCTATTCACCTAGAGGAAACAACTCATACGAATGACCTTCAACTAATGAATCATATCTAAGTTGATCTCCATAATGATTGTATCATGAAATTTTTGTTGGATATATATTTGGATTCATTCTATAATAGTCAAGATGTTCCATGTTAAATATATTATATCTTGTAAAATGAATTAATAACAATATGGAATATAAGAGTCTGGAATTACTTCTAGTGGACTATAATTGATACCTATCAGGGCACTCCAAGGGAGGCTGCACCCCCCGGGTGGAACACACCACCATCCACAGTTGCATCCATTTCCTCATAAAGCCCTTGGGCGGAGAGCCATGCTTCGTCCAATTCTCACAAGTGAGAGTTCCCAAGGATCGAATTCATTACTACCTCCTTTGCCTCTGATACCAATTATAATGACCCATAATTTACACACATTGATATTATATCAGAATTGAAGAACACTTATTACAACATATAACAAAACCATGAAAGGACCATAAAGGTATAGTGTCTTTAGAAACTGGGAAACATAAACAACTGGTTCCTAAATCATCTACACTGTCTCCCTTTTATTTTATCATATCTAGAGTCCCTTTTTCCATATATTACTAAATATCCTTCTTTCTGACCTGGGGAAAAGAAAACATACAAAAGGGTGAGCTCAAATGCTCAATAATGGTAAACAAAAGAAATATCAATCACATTATATTCATAATAACATATCATTTTGGAAATCATAACCTACAAAAGAGATTATAATTTCTTAACTTGGGATTAATCATAGTAGTGAAATGTAATCTCAATAATCATAACTTAAAACATGAAACATTGTGACATACACACATAATCATAGAGAATCATTTCTTAGTAGTCAAGACTCATTTCCAAGACTATCTTAGTGGAAAAAGTCCATTTCTGAACCGAGTTCACTCCTCATTTCAGTCATGTATCACTGAACCAGATTAACCTGCTGTTCCAACCATGTCTATCTCATGAGATATAAATCTTTACCCAATGCATTGGGGGGAGATATAGGTCCCACCCATCTTATAAGGATAAAATTCTTATGCGTTCCACAATTTCATAAATCATACATCATAGCATAACCCATGTAATAAAATGGGATTCTTAAACATCATGCCATTATAACATAAATCATATAATATAAAAGGACTTCATAAAAATAATTAAATCATAACATAATAAAATAAATGTAAAAATAGGGATATAAACAGAACCCTATATTATCTAAGATGGGAAATAATTTTGATAAAACACTTGATCTCCATTCTTGAGGAAAATATCATTTCTATTTCAAAAAAACATTTTACTTTCTTAACAAGTCATAAAATTTTAATCTAAAAGAAGTTGATTAAAAATATACTTGAAAATGTGTAAATTAAGCTTCATGGAAATAATGTTTTAGGAAATCATAAAAATCCATTCATGCCTTATAAGTTAAAAAAACATTATTCTCGTACTTTGGACGAAAAAATCAAAAAAGTACCTCGTACTAAAAATGACAAAGGATTCCATTCATATATTTTACTAAAAACTTAAAAATGGGTAAAATTGGATTTAAAAAATTGTATTAGGATATAAATAATATTAAATATTGAAAAAACATGTATGTGGATAATAAATATGCCCCAGTAATTACCGAAGTATAAACAATCTCGGATAAAAATTGAGATTGTGAGATTTTCCATTACCTTAGGTCTGATTTGCTTCGTACGTGTCCGAAAATCCTTTATAATGATTTAAATAATGTTATTGACTTATTAAAGAATAGTACTCATTGTTATGATATCATATATCGTCATATTCTTAGCTTCTTTATTAGTAATATTTCATTGCTACTTATTATTCAGGTGTTTATTGCTTTTTTGTTCTTATGCGTGTTTTGTCGAATAAATTCTTATAATTATTTTTAATTTATAGATACCTAATTTCCAAAATGGTATTAGTGTAATATATATCAAATTTTTTCATTAAATTAATTTATATAATCATTAATAATTGAAGAGAATGTAGAACGAGTCGCATCACATCGTGGAGACGGTAGGCCGTACGTACACACGAGGGATGATATCATTCCCATGATCATGGAATTGTATTGAAGTGTGTGTATACAATTTCAGAATCAATATCACTTTAAAATAATCATATATAGTTATTCTTTACACCATTATACCCATCCAAGTATGGTGGTGGTGGAAAACAGATTACACCACGGCGTGGAGACGGTATTCCGTACGCACGCACGCACGGTGATTTCATTTTCTGTAGGATGAATAGAAGGTGAAATAGGGTTGATTTGTACTTATAATAACATATCAGTATATGAGTGATACTGATGTTATTACTTCATAATGAAACAACTAAATAATAAGATGTATAAGAAGAAATAAAGTTAAAATAATTGGTAACGGACATTACCACTTCTTTGAAGAGCCTCTTCTTAACATCCTCTTAGGGCCCTAAAGATGGTCTTTTAAGAATACCAGGACCTCTATGATGTTTCTAGAGAAGTTTATAAGAGAAATTGGCAGGGGTTTCCTGATATTGAAGTCTCTATGTGTTGTGAGGAGGAGAGGGAGGAGGTTCCCTTTTATAAGCGAGGAGAGGGGCAGTTTAGGAAAAACATAAAATATTATTTTATAATAATATCATATTCGGTTTTTAATAGCTCCCAATTGATTTATTTATAATATAAGGTGGGGATGGGTTAAAATCCTCTCAACCCATATATTTTAGACAAGTTTAGGTTACTATTTTAACCTTATCATTTAGATTTAACTTTAAGTTAAATAATTTAACTTTTACCGTATCTTCTTGTTTTCTTACACTATATGGTTAATAAATAGACTATAAAAAGCCAAAACAACCGCAAGTTGTTCATTATTAATATATATAACCTTTTCTAAGTCATTTTTCCAAACCATATATTTTTAGGAATAAAATAACAATTAATAATATAATATTAGTTTTAAAAACTATTTTATGTCAATTCTGACACTATTTTGTAATTTATTTTTTTGTGAAAATCATAACAACATGATTAGTTCGAAAAAAGTTAATTAAATCAATAATAACATGTCATATTAACCTAAAAAGTTAGTCTAATTCATAAAAAGTCTAAAATTACATTTATTTGGATATTTATAACATCAATTATGTTAATATTTCATTAATAAGGTAATTACTGCATCATCATTGTGTCATAAATTAATTAAATTATTTAAAGTCTAAAAATTATAAATAAAATATAATTATATAGGAAATTTTTTTGACTTTCTAATGAATATTTATAGTCTAATTTATATTATTTATAACCCTATATTAAAAATGTTTTAGTTATTGAAAATTTATTTTAACTATTTTAACTCTTCTTTAAATAAATAATATTGATTGTCCTAATCTAATACAGTTTGACATAAATGGTCATATTTTATTCCTATGGGTTTTTTGGTCAAATTAAACTTATCCAATAGAATTAGGACATGTGTTAGGGTAATAATAATACCATTTTTACCCTTAATTACCCTATTTACTTTTAACTGTGGAAAAAATGTAAAAATTTATTATTCACCAAAAATTATTTTTATCTTATTGAACCAAATTTTACTCCTTGATGTTAACCGTGTCTCTCAAAATTTTGAAATTCCACTCATAGAAGCGGTAAAATTATGTTTTATGTAAAATTTCAAATTCTCCTAGGAGGTGGGTAAAAGATGGTGAAAAGTTCAATAAAATTTTTATATATCTAAAATTATTATAAAATGACTCCAATGAATTATTCTGAACTTATATAAGTATTATGTATCAATTTTGACCTAAAATAAATTTAAATAAAAATTCAGTTTTTCAATAGTAACACAGTGTTTTCACTATTCATCAAAAATTGAATTTTTTCAAAAAAATACAAAAAATTCACCCTTGGATAATTTCGATATTCCGAATCCAAAGATGAAGTCCATTTTGAAAAATAAAATCTCAAAAACATTGTATTACTATTCATAACATCTAGTTTTAATAATATTTTAATAGTATATCGTTGTTTAGTGAAACTCGTTGTTGCGTACAATGCAAGCTATCGAGGAAGGTCACGATTGCGTGTAATGAAATCCAAGCTAGTGTTGTGTGTAGTGAAAGATTCATTTGATGACATATATAACTTAAAAACAAAATATTTCACATAAAAATACTATGTGTTACATTCTACCCCCCTTAAAATAAATTTTTCCGTCGAAATTCATCACTTTGTAACAAACAGATGAGGATACCTCTCCCTCATCATATCCTCAAGCTCCCATGTAGCTTCTTCTAATTTTTGGTTCCTCCATAAAACATTCACCACGTGAGTGATCTTGTTATGTAGGACTTTTTCTCTATGATCCAGAATCTCTATCGGCTGTTCTTCATAAGAAAGATCTTGCTCCAGCGGTACAACTTCTGAGCTGAGTACATGTGAAGGATCGGGTATGTACTTTCTCAGGAGAGATACATGGAACACATCGTGAACTTGAGAGAGATTCGGTCGAAGTGACAATCGGTAAGCTATCTTCACAACACGATCCAGTATTTCGAATGGACCGATATACCTAGGGCTCAGCTTTCCCTTTTTTCCAATCTCATTACTCTCTTCCAAGGAGATATTCATAAGAACACTTTGTCACCAACTTCAAAATCTAGGTCTTTTCTTAGTTTATCGGCATAACTTTTTTGTCGACTCTGAGTTACTCTTATGTGTTGTTGAATAGATCAGACCTTTTCTTCCATCTCACCAACAAGATCAGGTCCTAATAGCTTTCTTTCATCAACTTCATCCCAACAAGTTGAAGTTCAGAATTTCTTTCCATAGAGAGCTTCATAAGGAGCCATCTGAATACTGTAGTGAATGCTATTATTATAAGAAAATTCCACCAAAGGTAGGTGTTTATCCCATCCACCTTTGAAATCCATAGAGAAATCTCTTAACATATCTTCTAGATTTTGAATTCTTCTCTCATACTGACCGTCTTTCTGAGGATGATAGGCAGTTCAAAAACTCAACTCTGTATCCAGAGTATGCTGAAGACTTTCTAAAACATTGAGGTAAACCTCGGATATCGATCAGATATAATGGATAGTGGTACTCTATGCAATCTTACCCCTTTCTTTACATATGTCTTGGAAAGATGATCCAGAGAGAAATCCTCTCTAATATCAATGAAGTGTGCAGACATTGTAAGATGATCAACTATGACCCAAATAGCATTATTACCTTTGGATGTTTTAGGAACTCTGGTGACAATGTCCATACTGATGTTTTCTCATTTCCATGCGGATATGGGTAATGGTTGTAACATCCCCTTAGAATTCTGTCTCTCAGCTTTAACATGCTGACAAACCAAGCATCGAGAGACATATTCAGCAACATCTCTTTTCCTGACATCCCACCAGAAGTAATCTTTCAGGTCCCTATACTTCTTCGTGCTTCCAGGATGAATAGAGAATGAAGAACTATGAGCCTCATCTAGCAGATCCTACTTTAATTTTGGGATGGGAGGAACACAAACCCGATTCCTGCACATTATTATCCCATCATAATCAAGGTTGAATTCAGGAACATTTCTCACCTTCTTTTTTAGCTCTACATCTTCTTTCTGTGCATCTTTAATCTTCACATGTATAGATGGTTGAACATTCATTTGAGAAAGATAAGATTTTTCGCCTTCCATTATAATTCCAAGATCCATGCTTTGTAAATCCATAAATATTGGATCTTTTTTTATCCTCATCATGGATATGCTAGCATGTTCTTGTCGACTTAATGCATCTGCCACCTTGTTTTCTTTCCCTGGGTGGTAATGAATTGAGCAGTCGTAATCCTTAATTAGCTCCAACCATCATCTTTGGCGCATATTCGGCTCCTTTTGTGTGAAAATATACTTTAAACTTTTATGATCAGTATAAATATCACACCTTTAACTATAAAGATAATGCCTCCAAATCTTTAATGAAAAGATTACCGCAGCTAACTCCAAATAATGAGTTGGGTAATTTTGCTCATGGATTTTCAACTGTCATGAGGCATAAGCTATCACCATATCATTTTTCATGAGAACTCACTCCAATACCTTCTTGGATGCATCACAGTAGATCACAAACCGTTCTCCACTACAAGGCAGTGTGAGCACATGTGCACTAGATAATCTTCTTTTTAACTCCCTGAAATTCTCTTCACACTCCTCTGTCGACATGAAATTAACTCCTTTCCCAGTCTACCTGGTGAGTATATTAGATAATCGTGAAAAATCTTTCACAAAACGTCGATAATATCCAGCCAAACCAAGAAAACATTAAATATCAGTTACTGTTGTTGGTCTCAACCATCTTTCAATAACCTCTATTTTTTATGGATCCATAGATATCCCCTCTTTTGAGATTATGTGACCCAAAAATGCAACTTTTTGAAGCCAAAATTCACACTTGGTAAATTTTTCATAATGCTTCTCCTTTCTTAGGTCCTTCAATACAATTCTCAAGTGATCTTAATGGTCATCCTTGCTCTTTGAATAGATAAGAATATCATCTATAAAGACTACCACAAACAAATCATGATAGTCTCAAAAGAATCTATTCATTAGATCCATGATGATAGCAAGGGCATTAGTAAGACCAAATGGAATCACTATAAATTTATAGTGTCCATACCCTGTACAGAATGTTGTCTTTTGTATATCCTCCCTTTTGACCCTTAATTGATGATACACAGAATGAAGATCAATCTTGGAAAAGTATTGAGCTCTGTGTAGTTGGTCAAATAAGTAAATAGTGAGAGGGAGAGGATATTTGTTCTTGATAGTGATCTTGTTAAGTTCTCTATAATCAATGCAGAGCCTCATTGATCCATCTTTCTTCTTAACAAACAGAACATGTGCTCCCTAAGGTAATGCACTAGGGAATATGAATCTCTTATCAAGATTCTCTTGGAGTTTCTTCTTCAATTCCTACAACTCAATTGGGTCCATTCTATATGGTGTCTTTAAAATAGGCAAAGCACCCGGTACGAGTTCTATTGAAAACTCAACTTCATGATTTGGTGGAAGACCTATCAATTCTTCCAGAAAGAAATCATCAAACTCCCGTACAATGGGCATATTCTTAATCGTGAGTTTCTCACCAACCATTTGAGATAAATAACCTTCATTTAGTGGAATCAAGACCCATAAGATGGAAGAAATTTCCACTATAGGGTTATGTTCATCTTTGCATCAATAGACGATCATAGATTGATCTGGAATATGAAATATGAGTTCCCTTATTTGGAAATTGTTATGAGCTCCATATAAAGAATCCCAATCCATGCCAATAATCACATAAATTTCCACTATAGGAAGGATCCCAAGATTTTTAGGAAACACTTTCCCACAAATTCAATCGGAGAATAATTGTAAACTTTTGATGCGACTGGTGTACCATTAGGGGTTTCCACAGCTAACTCAACATCTAATTGTTGAGGAAATATGATGATACCCTTAGAAAATTCTTCAGATATTAAAGAGTGGGTGGATCCATAATCAAACAAAACATTTTCTACTTTAGAGTGGATGGTAAGTGTACCTTTCACCACTTCATTATCGTAATCCACATCGCTGATAGAAATTTCATGTGACGTTCCTTTGTCTTTAGCCTTAAGAGTTTGTTGACATCGATCATCATCAACAACCCTTGGATTGGGGCATTGATTAGAATAATGCCCCATTTCCTTGCACTTGTAACATTGAATTTTAGGAGGTTCACTCTGTGTAGCCTTTTCTTTGTTTGCATCACTAGACATCTTCTTCCCATCATTGTGGATTTCAAATTCCCGATGACCTTCCTTTCCATATTTGAAACATTTACTTGTGCCTTTAATAAAACTCCCTCCATGTTTCTTTCCACAATTTGAGCATAAGGGAAAACTCATCTTCTTTTTAGTGTGGTCTTTAGATTTCCCTTTGAATTACATTTTCCACTTCTTATCAAACCTATATGACTGATGGGTTACTCCAATCTCCATCTCAACTTTGAGAGCACATTGAAAAACTTCCTCATAGCTATTGAATTCCTTTATGGCTAACACCCTTTGAAGACTTGGTTTTAATCCACCAAAGAATCGATCGATCTTACTCTCAGGTTTAATAATAATCCTAAAAGAGTATCTTGAAAGTCTTGTAAAATTTTCTTCTTAGGTACAAATAGATTCATCATCATTTTTCTTCAGTTCAAGAAACTCCTTCTCCATCTTTGTTCAAATAATACGAGGGAATTACTTATCAAAAAATAATTTCTTGAACTCGTCCCATTACATGGATTCAATTTCATCCCTTTGCCTCATATTCTTGATAAGATTCCACCATTGATTAGCTTCACCCTACAAATGATATACTACTAAGATGACTTTATCATGTTCAGAAAATTGAAGAACTAAAAATATCTTTTCAGTGGTACTGATCCACTGTTCATCCACTAATGGATCAGTAGACCCGCTGAATGAGGGTGGACGCTGCCTCATGAAGGATTCAACAGAATGTTGCTGCTTACTTTGCTCGTTTGGAAGTTATGCATGATTAATATCTTGAGAAAGTTGTGTGATCATGGTTATAAGATTTTTCATTCCAGATCCCATAACATTTGGTTGCTCTGGGAGACAATCATTGCATTTCTCGTCGCATTCTGCACTAACACGATTCCTTCGGGTTCCATCCATTGACTAAAACCAAGAAGAATAGTTTGAGAAACACTAATTATAATAGTAAAACCACATAATAAAGAATAAAATTTCACACTTAAGGTCTTATCATAGGTTGTTCATGGCCATTTATAAAACAATAAGATTGTGTTCTATGATTAGACTTATCATTAGGGTTCTTACTAATGCTTTCACATCCTAGTTTCCAATGGTTGACTATACCCTTCCTTTGATACCAACTATAATGGTCTAGAATTAATTCCAGTGGACTATAATTGATAACTATCAGGGCACTCCAAGGGCGGCTACACCCCCTAGGTAGGACACACCACCATCCCCAGTGGCAGCCATTTCCTCATGAATCCCTTTGGTGGAGAGCCATGCTTCGTCCAACGCTCACATGTGAGAGTTCCCAAGGATCAGATTCATTCCCATAACCTTTTCCTCTGATACCAACTATAACAACCCATTATTTATAGAAATTTTTATTACTTCAGAATTGAAGCACACTTATTACAACATATAACAAAACCATGAAAGGACCGTATAGGTATAGTGTCTTTAGAAACTGGGAAACATAAAAAACTGGTTCATAAATCATCTACATTGTCTCCGTATTATTTTATTATATCTAGAGTCCCTTTTGGAATATCTTACTTAATATCCTTCTTCTTGACCTGGGGAAAAGAAAACATACAAAAGGCTGAGGTCAAGTGCTCAGTAAGGATAAACAAAAGAAATATCAATCACATCATATTAATAAGAACATATCATTTAGGAAATCTTAACCTGCAAAAGAGATCATAATTTCCTAACATGGGATAAATCATAGTAGTGAAATGTAATCCCAATAATCATAACTTAAAACATGAAACTTTTTTTCATACACACATAATCATAGAGAATCATTTCTTAGTAGTGAATACTCATTGCCAAGACTATCTTAGCGGACAAAGTCCATTTCTGAACCGAGTTCACTCCTCGTTTCAGTACTGCATCACTAAACCGGATTAACCTGCCGTTCTAGCCTTGTCTAACTCATGAGATATAAATATTTACCTAATTAATTGGAGGGAGATATAGGTCCCTCCCATCTTATAATGATACCATTATTATGTGTGCCACAAGATCATAAATCATACATCATAGTATTACCCATGTAATAAAATGGGATTCTTAAACATCATTCCATCATAACATAAATCATATAAGATAAAAGGACATCATAAAAATAATTCCATCATAAATTAATTAAATTAATGTAAACATATGGATATAAATAGAACCTTATATTATCTTAGATGGAAAATAATTTTGACAAAACACATGAACTCCATTCTTGAGGGAAATATCCTTTCTACTTCAAAAAAACATTTTACTTTATTAACATGTCATAAAATATTAAACTAATGGACGTTGATTAAAATTAAACATGAAAAATTGTAAATGAAGCTTCATGGAATTAATCTTATAGGAAATCATAAAAATCAATTCATTCTGTATAAGTTAGAAAAACATTCTTCTCGTACTTTGGCCGGAAAAGTCAAAAAAGTGCCTCGTCCAAAAAATGACAAAAGATTCCTTTCATATCGTTTACTAAGAACTTACCAATAGGTAAAATTGGATTTAAAAATTTTTAGGTGGATAGAAATAATATTACATATTGACAAAATGTGGATGTTGATGATAAATATTCCCCAGTAATTACCGAAGTATAAACAATCTCGGATAAAAATTGAGATTGTGGGATTTTCACTTACCTTAGGTCTGATTTGCTTCGTACGTGTCCGAACCTCGTTTATAATGATTTAAATAATGTTATTGACATATTACAGAATCATAATAATTGTTATGATATCATATATGGTCATATTCATAGCTTCTAATTAGTAATATTTCATTGCTACTTGTTATTCGGGTGATTATTGCTCTTTTGTTCGTATTCGTGTTTTGTCAAATAAATTCTTATTCTTATTTTTAGGTTATAGATACCTCATTTCCAGAATAGTATTAGTGAAATATATATCATATTTAACCATTGAATTCATTTATATAATCATTAAGCCTTGAAGATCATGTAGAACGAGTCACATCACATCGTGGAGACGGTAGGCCGTACGTACGCACAAGCAATGATATCATTCCCATGTCATGGAATTGTATTGAAGTGTATGTATACTATTTCAGAATTAATATCACTTTAAAATAATAATATATAGTTATTCTTTACACCATTATACCCATCCAAGTAAGGTGGTGGTTGAAAACAGATTACACCACGATGTGGAGACGGTATTCCGTACGTACACACGTGCGGTGATTTCATTTTCAATATGATGGATAGAAGGTGAAATAGGTTTGTTTCAAACTTATAATAACATATCAGTATATTAGTTATACTTATGTTATTACTTAATAATTAAACAACAAAAGAATAAGAAGTAGAATATGGAATAAAGTTGAAAGAATTGGTAAGGAACAATACCTCTTCTTCGAAGCGCCTCTTCTTAACCTCCTCTTAAGGCACTAAAGATGGTCATTGAAGAAGACCAGGACCTCTAGGATGTTTCTAGGTAATTTTAGAAGATAAATTGGTAGGGTTTGGCCGAGCTTGAAGGCTCAAAGTGGTGTGAGGAGGAGAGGGAGGAGGTTCCTTTTTATAAGGGAGGAGAGGGGCACTTTAGGAAAAACTCAAAATATTATTTTATAATAAAGTCATATTTGGTTTTTAATAGCTCCAAATTGATTTATTTCTAATATAAGGTGGGTATGGGTCGAAATCTTCTCAAGAAATATATTTTAGACAAGTTTAGGTTACTATTTTAACCTTATCATGCAGATTTAACTTTAACTTAAATAATTTAACTTTTACCGTGTCTTCTTTTTTTCTTACACTTTATGGTTAATAAACATACTATAAAAAGTAAAACGAACCCCAAGTTGTTCATTATTAATATATATAACCTTATCTAAGTCTTTTTTCCGAATCATATATTTTTAGGAATAAAATAACAATTAATAATATAATATTTTTTTAAAAAAACTATTTTATTTCAATTTTGACAATATTTGGTAATTTATTTTTTTGTGAAAATCATAACAACATGATTAGTTCAAAAAAAATTATTTAAATCAATAATAACATGTCATATTAACATATAAAGTTAGTGGAATTCATAAATAGTCTAAAAGTTCATTTATTTGGGTATTTATAACATCAATTATGTTAATATTTCATTAATAAGGTAATTACCGTATCATCATTGTGTCATAAATAAATTAAATTATTTAAAGTCTAAAAATTATAAATAAAATATATTTATGTATGAAATCTTTTTACCTTTGTAATGAATATTTATAGTCTAATTTATATTATTTATAACTCCATATTAAAAATGGTTTAGTTATTAAACTTTGATTTTAACTATTTTAACTATTCTTTAAATAAAATAATATTAAATGTCTTAATCTATTCCAAGTTGACCTAAATGGTCATATTTTATTCCTAAGTTTGTTTCTGGTCGAATTAAAGTTCTCAAATATAATTATTACATGTTTTATGGTAATAATAATACCATTTTTACCATTAGTTACCATATTTACTTTTAACCGTGGTAAAAAAAGTAAAACGTTACTATTCACCAAAAATTATTTTTATCTTATTGAACCACATTTTACTCCTTAATATTAACCGTGTCTCTCGGATTTTAGAAATTCCACTCACAGAAGTGGTAAAATTATGTTTTATGTAAATTTTCAAATTCTCCTAGGAGGTGGGTAAAAGACGGTGAAAAGTTCAGTAAAATTTTTATATATATATAATTATTATAAAATGACTCCAATGAATTATTTTGAACTTATATAAGAATTATGTATCAATTTTTACCTAAAATCAATTTAAATGAAATAAATAATTATTTAAATAAAAGTCAGTTTTTAAGTAGTAACACAGTGTTTTCACTATTCATCAAAAATTGAAAGTTTTTAGAAAAATACCAAAAATTCACCCTAGGCAAATTTTGATAGTCTGAATCCAAAAATGAAGTCCATTTTGAAATATAAAATTTCAAAAAGTTGGTTTTACTATTCATAACTTCTAGTTTTAATAATATTTTAATAGCATATCGTTGTTTAGTGAAACTCGGTATTGCGTACAATGCAGGCTATCAAGGAAGATCGCGATTGCATGTAAAGCAAGACAAGATACTGTTGTGTGTAGTGAAAGATTCTTTTGATGATGTATGTAACATAAAAACAAAATATTTCTGATCAAAATCTCAGGTGTGACATAGAAACCACAAACCCATTCCTATACGATTGTTGTTGTTTTTCCTGTATAATTGATGTCTTGTTGTTTTGATGCATCATGAAGGTTATTCCATTATTGGTGAATTGATACGTTAGCCACAACACTATCATAGGGGTCCATGAACCAAGATCCAAACATGATACAATTTTACACCATTTACCTAAATCCTATGCTAACCCTCATAACTACTCTACCTTCAAACCCCATCCTAGGAAAATCTAGGATCTCGTTACTCTCTAATATAACCTAACCCACTTTTTCCTCTTTTCATGTGGTCATCCAAGAGTTCCTCCCCAAAACATCCTCCGATTGGTTTGTGGTGGGAAACCTACACTAATTAAGAACATCAAATATATTGGAGGATTTACCTTAATGTACCTACACACATACTCATTTCCATACACACCAGGGTAATTAGAAAAAGTAAACATCCTGTAATGATGGATGAATGCACAAATTCTAATATCACACAAGAGAGTATGATAGTACAACTTAAAGTATACTAGGAAAATTCTAGACTGAAAACCATAAATTAGTGCAAACTCACAACTAAAGTGAATAATATCCTACTAAACAACCTTCAATCCCACCATAGAACTTCTGCCACATCCGAAAAGTACCACTATGCACCATCCACACCAAGTGTACTTATATCATCTTTCAAAAATCTAGTCATAAGCACAATAAATGACAATTATGAGAATATCCCGTATAGGGGGTGAGTATATACTTACCCTATAGAACACATTGAAATCACCATGATGTAATGTATTAATGGAGAGTAAACCCCAAATTATGAACTAATAGGAAAAGAAGGTAGAACCACTAGATGATCATATAAGGATATAAGTTATCCGGTAAGATCCTAGGCCTCACAACTAGTTAAAGGATCATTATTATTCACCCATATTTAAAAATCTGTAATTTATACAAGATATCTACAAGACCACTTTATAATGTTATGATGTAAGGAAAAACCTCACTAGAAGACACCTTAGTTGAGGGAATTGAACTCCTAGATAGCTGATAAAACCCAATCTATATGGGGATAAAAAACTCAATATGTATTTTTCTATTGGAGGATCATGTGCTTTGGGGTAAGGTAATTACATGAATGACCCGACAGAGGAATCAATTATTATAGTATGATAACAATAGGCTTACATGAGGGTATACCTATCTATATCCTAAATTGAACAATAAACAAGGGATCACACAACCTAGGTAGCATGGTGGTATACCTGATCTTATCTTTGGAGATCAGCAAATATACAACCATATCCCACACAGAACCCTACTCAAAATGTATTGGTCAAGAATCATAATCAGAGAAAAATGAATGTGTGAGGTGTGTCCAAGGGGTACAAGGGGTGTCACCTGTAGTTGATAACCTTTCAGTGTGGTTCTTGTCAACATAGAATGTAAAATAAGATCTACATGAAATATGAGTCCAACCACATAATGCATGGGATTGACATTGATATATGATGTGTGACTCCCTAATAGAGTCATGTTTTTTTGGTAGTACACGTGGTAAACGAAGGAATACATAGTTTATTTTCCATCCTATAATCTGTGTTATTTACTTACTCTATATCATAAGATGGAAATCTAGGGTTATAAAATGTGTGGGACTGACTTCAATATTCCATGATTCTCCCACAAGTTCCATAACATCTTTTTAATTCATATCAATTATCTCTTAAATACCCACAAGAAGGGGTGAAAAAGAACAACTCAATGATAAAAACAAGATTCCTTCCATGCCTCATCGAAAAAATTGTTCTTCATTTCCCCACCTATTTTTCCATGATGTCCCAACTCATGAAAATATCACCCTCATTAATTACCAAAATTCACATCATAATAAATACCCCACACTATACCATAATCCTTAACATAGAACACACCAAAACAATCAATTGAAAAAACAATCAAATGATAAATGATTTGGATCACATGAATATGATGAATTACTATCGAATAAATTACCAATGATAAACATATGATGAATATAGAGAGATATCCACAAACTAAAAAAGTTTAGTAGTCAATTTTATAAACACATGATGAGGACATAGTTCATAGGGTGATAGTGAAGAATCATGTAATTAATAAAAATTCCCAATCCAAATAAAATACAAATTCTAATTTTTTTTTAAAAGGAGTAAATTGAAAGGGCTATGCACGCGCAAGGTTTGAACATGTATTAAATTTTTGAAAAATAGTTACTTGTTCAAATAAGAAATAAAAAATGGTGATGTTTTTAAAAAATAATTTGCTACCATATAATTATATTGATCATTTTAAAATAATAATCTTGCATCATTGTTATTGTAGGAATGGATAATATCTAATATATTCTTGATAGATCCTCAATTCCAAGATTATCTACCAATTATTTCCACCAAATCTGTCATCTCATGAAACACTCATGGTTATGAAGATATCACTAGATGAGTCTCTATGAGGGGTTGAATAGAAATGTGTTAGGGCTAACCAATTAATTAATTAATACCCTATTTAATCCACCCATTTATAAACACCACTATAAGACCCATCATGAATGAATATAACATTTTTCCTAGGGTAAAACAAATGTTTTAGATTAAATGGTGGTTTTAGTTTCAACATTTGAATGTCCATTTGAGATTAAATACATTATATCTAAAATTATACATGTTCTTCAATTAATATATTTAATATTATAAATATATAAATATTAGGTATATACGATGCCTAATAATCCTTATCAACTCCATGAATAGTTCAAAAATATCATTTAAAATATTTAAAGTGTTTAATCATAGAAACATGATGCATTACAGTAGGCTCATAGATGAAACTCACATATAGAATCTGATACCATAGGGGACCGAGTCTGTTTAATAATTACTAGATAATAACAATCTCCCAATCCTCTACTTCAATACTTGGGTTCCCAATGAGTAAAAATGATATGAGGTGAGATAATATTTATAATATCTCATGTGAAAATAACATATACTATCACATCCCAACCCTCTTAATTACACCCACTAATGAAAATTCTCCCTTAGAACTAATAATAATGTTGTAAACTATATAAAATCTGAATCTCAGACATACCAATTCAGTAAGGGCCCTCATTATGGGTGTAACACATTTACCAAAAATTATATAAAAGGTTACAACCATGAATAAAATTTAGAACTAGAATTTCTTTATTAAAACCCATTGAATATCCATTTACAAACTAGTTTCATTTGAAAGCCTCTTCTAAATATCGAAATAAAACTTCTTTTTTAATTTTGACAATTCATTAGAAAAATTATTTTTTTAGGAAACCTTTTGAAAACCAAATACCCTTAAAAAATATTTTTTTATAATAAAACACTATTCAATTAAAAATAACCTTAATGGAATATACATTTCAATAATGGATCAAAAAATATAGTTGAAAATTTATTCCTCAATATTACCAAACAAAATACCCAAGAATGTAAATCTGAGTGAAAAATACCACAAAAATTAAGATAAAATATCATTTGAGAAAAAAATCTATAAAGTTTCAAATAAATAACCAAATCCATAAAAACCTTTCTAATAATTTATCAAAAACCTAGAATACAAACATTCATTTTTAAAATAAAAACATGTGCTAATATACTTCTCCAAACACCTATTTACACATAAAGAAGTTTTAAGAAAGTTTAATTTGGATGGAATTTTTTTTAAGTATCGATGTATATATTGTATATCAAGAAAATAAAATGCATTCAACCACCTACCATTAATATAGTTCAGATGTTGTGAGACCAATGAATAAATATTGAGAAGGACCCAATACCTAATCTGAAAAACCTATCTTCATAAAGAAACTCTTTTTATGATAATATTCCCAATAGGTTTTGTAAAATAAGAGACCGAGGAAACTGAGGAAGAAAAAAAGTAATAAAGGATGATTATAAAATAAAAGTGTTACATCCCTGAAGAAATGTCCCTGAAAAAATGTGGTAGAGGAATAAAACCATGGTCAGGAAATGGATGGATCTCTAAGGCCTCCCTAATCTTGATCATGTGAATATTTGGATGAGATACACCAAATGAAATATTAATTTATAAGTGTAAATTTTAAAAAAATCAAATTTTAATACTCTAGGTATGAAACACATTTTAGACATATGATTTAAAAAATCATGTCCCAACCATAGGCCCATTAATATAAAAACATGGTTACCTAAACGATTTGATGCATGATTTAGTAGACCATTCACCAATCAGGAAAATAAATATCTTAAAAATTACATTCCTTGAAATGGGTAGCCATGTTGTTATTACTAACAATTTTCCAACCATGATCACTATATTTAAACTCAATAAATTCAGAAAAATTAATGTATTGAGGTCGAAACTCATAGAAAAGTTTAGGAACAAAAATAAAAATATGAAAATAAACAAACAAGAAAATATGAAAATAAAGTGATGGTATTTTTATCACAAATATAAAATAGTATTACCCCATACAGTCACTAAGTTACTATATATTGATAAATAAGATTAATGTTTTTTAGATGAAATATATTCACACCCCTAAACAGATCTATGAACATCAGTGAAAGACAAAAAACTACCATTTATGAATTTTTCTCCAACTTATATATCACACTAAACTATCTCAAAGA
Organism: Viscum album; assembly: GCA_963277665.1. Classification (NCBI taxonomy): domain Eukaryota; kingdom Viridiplantae; phylum Streptophyta; class Magnoliopsida; order Santalales; family Viscaceae; genus Viscum; species Viscum album. Next base: position 292,850,941 of record OY728131.1, on the reverse strand, counting down.
AAGAGATCATTAAATGTAGACCCTTTATGGGTCTCCCCACCATTTATGAACTCACTAGCATGGCGTGTCAATAGAATAATTAAAATGAAAAATGGAGGACTACCAAAAATTCTAACTAATGAGACATAATAAATATGACAAACTCAAGGTACATCTGTAAATCTATAAAAATAGACACATGCTCTCCAAAATAACACAAAACATAGAACATACTAAAATAAAATCCAAATATAAATACAAAAAACACTAATGTGAAATAAAGAATGTGAGAAATATAGGGGGGATAGAGGAATAACTCAAAACCTTCCTAACCTACAATCAATATTATACGGTAAACATATATTTCTAACCCAAAGGAATAATCTTATCTTAGATATTTTATAGGTGCCTTGAATGAACACAATGATGATGGGTGTTTGGAAAACCTAATGAGAGGTCTTGGAATGACCAAATTTACAACACTGAAAGAACATGAGTGATTACTATTATTCAAAAAAAAAATAAGTGGAAAGTTCTAAACAAATATTGATGTATTCCACTCTTCATTGGGTGGGTAACCATCACCTACTAAAAAAACAATAGGGATACCATCCATCATTAATTTTACACATCAAACAAATTCACATTGGAAATATTCTCCCATTTAATCTTTAAAAAGTCTTACTCATGATGAAATACGTCAACCGTTGAAGTTGATGAGAAGATCCTTCATGAAAAAGTGAATAATCAATGTTTCACTCAATATGATTTCATATAAGAATGTGGTTTTCAAATTAAAATAGTAAATTCACTCCTTCACCGCTCATTAATTCTACTGGAGACTTATGATCTATGAAACCTTCTTCACCTTCACTCCATCAGAATGTAACTACTGAAGAAACATCTTGAAAAAATACCATGTAATTATAATTTAAAGCAGATATTGTATGATGATCTTCCACCATTATTGTCTGGGACCCTTGAAAAACCCCAATAATATTGTAACCATCAAGGATTAAAGATTTATCTAAGACATAAATATCTTCATAATGTTTTCAATCTAATCTACAACCTCAACATGATCTTAATCATAACTAAAAATTGGAATTTCTGAGAGGAAACTAGATCCAAATCTTTACATGAGTTTTGGAAAATCGACTATCATTAAAATACATAGTCAAACCCCTATGATTTTTCATGACTCTTCTTAAATCATTTGTGTAAATAATAGGAAAACAATATCCTAAATAATTAGAATTAAAAAAAAACAGGCTGTAAATATATCCTAATTCAAAATTTAACACCAAAAAGAAGGAAAATGAAAATCATCACCAAAAGGATTGGACAAAAAACTTACTATAGATATTTCCCATTAAAATCATTTCAAAATCAAACTCTACCATTTTAGAAATATAATTATTCCATTTAAAGTCATCCTAAAACCACAAAATTCTTTTATTATAACGAATGAATGTTATAGGCCATGAATTTTCTTCATTTTATCTTAAAAAATAGAAATGTTTTTAAATTTCAAAAACTCATTTCACCTTTTAAAAACCAAGTTCCAATATATTTCATTATTCAAAATAAATACTAATAAAACCAATATACCATTGAATACAACTTTAAATAATCACCAATTACATCAGTACACAAATTTGGAAGATTTTTTTACCATGGCGGATCAATATAAAAATATATAGGGGGGTAATGACCGTGACTAGTTTGGCCACATGGTTTGGAAGACCACACACCAACCATAATTCTGCCTCTAGAGAAAAATTAGAAAAAACTATATGGGTTATTAATGGTTTTCAAGACTACGTGAGATAACATTACACCTCAGGTTACTCCATAATTTCAATTCCCAAAACATTTCAAAAAAATAAAATTTCCTAGATAACATTGATACAAACCAAGATACCATCAATATCAACCACAATATAGAAATGAAATAATAAAAATTAAATTTCAAGACTCCCAAGATAGCACCCATAGATCCTGATACTGAAAATGAGATAGATCTCGTGAGGCTCTCCCAACACATATATATCATGTTCTAAAATCTCTATATCCCATCAACTAAAAACCAAAATGATTGGGGAGACAAAAAACAATGCAAATATTATGAACCTACACTTTAATTTCAATTTTACACTTACAAATATTGAAACCATATATCTAGAATCCCAAGACAGCCCATGACATGACCTGAGGCATGATCCCAATTATCTTAGATAATCAACTTTTTTAAGGTAATTCGATATAAACTAATGAGAATTATTTTTCCTAGATAAATAATTTTTGTGAATATAAATCTAGTATAAAGTCTATATTTAACACTTAATGTATCTTAGATCCATGCACTCCGCAAATAAATATATGTATAATAATAATATATAAAAAAATATAGATAACATACATATCCATAATAATCATGGAAAAATATATCTTAAAAGTGAAAAAGTAAACATCTAGAAAACATGATTCTCATAAGGATGATACATCCAAAATACCAAAATAAAATAAAAAATAACCTATATAATCTCCATGTGATCCCCAAGTTTACTATCATTCCACAAAACTAAATCACGCCCTATGTGGTATCAAAATCAATCTTAACCCTGCAAAGAAAACATGGGCCTTCCAATACTGAGTTGTAAGTAGAGTGTTAGTATAAAAATTCATTAAGCAATCAACTATGTGTTCATTCATATCTTTTATCTAAAAATACCTTTTTTTCTATTTGAAGCACATGAAGTAAATTAGTTTTTATCTTTTGATGAAACAAATCATGATATTTTCTCAAGAAACATGATTTTAATTCTCAAACATGTATTATAGAATCATTAAAATATATTTCATTTCATGAAAACACTTTTTATAATACACCAATTAAAAATATACATTAAAACAGCCTCCCGAAACCGTATATAAAGATCCAAAAAATAAGAAAAAGTAACTAATATTATAATAATATGATTCGAATTGATAAATACTGAAATAAAATAATAGTATAGGTTATGTGATAAGAAAAATAATAAAAATGAATAAAAACATGATAAAATATACAAGTATGGTAGAAAATATAAAGTATAAATTATCCTGGTAAATTTATAAACATCCAGTTATGTGATCCCATATGTATTCAAGTTGAACCATCAGTCAGACTATCATTGCATTCCTAGACTATAACCAATATGATGCTATAACCTATCATTACTGGTGGAACTCCCCAATGGAGTCCAATACCATAGTGCATCTCGTATTTCTATTCATGGGAGGATTATAAACACATATAAATCCCTCACTAATACACCATATATCCCCATCAGTAATAGTGATAGGATGCGATACAAAATTTATCAGTTCTAATGTATGAAAAACATATAAAATAATATCCTCATCCCACATCATTATGACAATTAATTCAAAGACCATATTCAGAACACATTATTTCCGAATAATCCATGTCCATTATTAAGATTACACATATCAATGTAGTAGGATCTATCATTAAGTGTTTAATAGATTTATCAGAATATATTCAAAATCCTCTAACCGAGCCTTGATATTTAAAATTATAATTTCTATTTTAAACCCCCTTTAAAAACCATTTATAAACAAGTTTCACATTAAGACCTCCTCTAAAGTTTCAAATTTGTATTTATATTTTGTTTTGGATTTTTTTTCAAAAATTACTCTTTTAGAAATAATTTTGTAAACTTTAATATCCCCATATCAGTTTTACCTCACCCAAATTAGACGGGTTTCCACATGAACTCAGGCATGACATATCATATTCGAGAGGCTACCAACTAGTTGAGAGGGTATATGATAATATTGAAGATATTATACCCTTTGTAATAGAGTATAAATCACAATAGAAATAACATAAACCAATCAAAACATACTACTTATTAAAATAAGAGATGAATACTGAACAATCCAAATTAAATAATCATTTCCATGCCATAAAATATTCCAAACTAGATGTCAAAATAAAATTCATATATAAATTAAATTAAAATAAATAATTACAATAAATGACTCCAAATAATCTAGTCCCAAACCCAATGCACATTCTCACCTCTATGCCCATATCCCATCAGAAAAAGAAACCAATAAGAAGAAGGCCCATTTATCCTATGAAAACCTTCATCCATGAGGTCTTCATGTGTACTAAATGATGCAAAAATAGTGTTTGAGTAAATATCAGTAGCTAAAATTGTTTATTTATAAATTTTATAAAACAAAAGTGTATGAAATATTATAATAATAATGGAAATTAATTCACACATTACATCAATACATCTAATAACACGCCAATACTGATGATCTGGGTTGACACCCGAGGTCAACCAATAATTACTTTTTCATAATTTTAAATATCTCTATGGGTTCTATAAATAATTCTAGGTAGATTCTCATTAGAAGTACAATCAAAGATTCATGTTCTACAAGAATCTCGGTTAATTCAAATTCTAGAAATTCTTCTGTTTTATCATGGAGTATTACAATGGTAAGCGAGTGTTATATATTAATGATTTACTAGACTATTTTTGAATTTCTATTCCAGAGCTGCTTTTGTGTTCCCATGGTGCATAACCATAGAAATGAAAAAAAATTAAAAAATTAACTGGTGAAAATTAAGTTTATAGGCCAACTATAACCTCCAAGACATAGTTGCACTTTATTTGTACCCCAAGATAATGGGTCACATGTACTCAATCTGATATGCTCTTACCCAAGAGGCTCCTGACTAGTAGCGAGGGTGTAAATGTGGTATGGTGAAGGGATTAAAAACACCTTTCTGAGTGTAACATCAAAAAAATTCTAAACATACAATAATTTAATCATATCTAATTTGACAGAATAATAAATCTTTTTAAGAAAATATAATTGAACAACAGAGTAATAAAATCAAAATCCTCGAGGTTGTGTCATGTACATAGATGGATGGATTACTGATATAAATAATTTGGAACATGGTACATACATATACAACCATTCTGAAAAAGGGTTCCCCACAGGAATCTTGATCATATGATCATTATTCTATTCCTATACTTTACCTATAAGTAACCATATAAAAGTCCAATAGTAAGTCATTATCCCTTATTTGTACCTATATTCATACAAACATATCAATTAACCAAAGTAACCTGAGTAGGGTGTGAGATTAAATCACATTATACGAGTACCAACAATGTCTAGATGTAATCTAAGAAATGCTTGTAAAACAATAGTGTGCAGGTAGAAATAGATTTGGAATATAATACTAAAATAAAAAAATCGTTCCTATGTTCTCAGATGACACATGGATGCTCTACTGGCTTCAACTCATGTCTAGAATGAAATTCTTGGCCAGTAAGTTTATATATAGTAATAGTAAATTCATATATAGTATATTTATATACTACATCCACCTATATGAACCCATTACATGAAGTCATAAGTGGCCATATACTTGGAATAATAGTTTCTAGATGGATTGGGGGGTAACTCAAACATCCAAAACTAGTCTAAACGAGCCTATAATCTCATAAGGGTACATTCTCTATATCCCACAAATAGTGAGATATTACATCCTCGACACTTGGGATAGTGATTATTCTATCACATCATCACTCGAACGCGAGTTGTGGTGCGTTTATCCCATGAACCGACTAGTGTCGATGGTGTGAGATATCTTGTTTAACATTAGATGTAATGGAGAATGATACTTTCATGATTAGAAGACAACACACCATCCTACCACAACCTCTATCAAGGATTAAACATATATATAGTAAATACATGATGCATTACATGTCATGTATCTCAATACATATGCAGGATTTCTATTCCATTAATTCACTTAATAAGGTATTTGTTAGTCATCTTAGAATTCCCACACTTAAAATATCACTTAATTTAAATCATTCAATTAGATTAACTAATAGAAAACCATCGTGAATTATACATCCCATATAATATTTCGATTTTACTAACTAATATAATATAATTAAATTGTAAGCATCAATGAAACATTAAAAGCTGTAATTATAAATTAAGAATCTACCAATAAGGGAAATTACATTATTATGCGGAGATAAACACATAGCAGGTTCCTTGAGTTCAACTAAAAATTCACATAACTTGTTAAAATTCAATTACAATCAAAGAATAATTCATTGGAGGCATTCGGTGTATTTAATCCATGAACTATAAGGTCCCTTCAAGGAGAAACAGATAAGGGATGGTCATAACTGAAGACAACATCATCTAATTTACTAGAAAAAAATACATGAGAGATAATCAAGGTTCTTAGATCAATTTAATATGATAAAATCAATAAAATTTCCAAACACAGAGAAGATAAGCTTGAAGAATAATGTAAAATCTATGAAAATATTGACCCTTTTTCAAAAAATGATGTGACCACCTATCTTCAGGATTTTTATGATTCTGTATCTAATGGAGGCCTTGGATTCATAGTGATCATTTGAATCCTCAAGTTTTAATCATGTTTTAATGATCACAAATCTTATACATCCTATTTAGTTTTTTTCCTGATATGGGTAATGATGGTTGTTTTCTTTATGATATTAAATAAACATTCTTCAGATTGTAATTGTTATAAATCATGTTTTATTTTTTTAAACTATATTTAACGTTGGTTTATACTAATTTCATTCATGAATGATTAAGTCTTATTAATTCTGTGAATATTACTTCTTATGTCACATATATTTAGCTAAGTTTGATAAACTGTGAGTCTGCCACCAGTTTTGGTTTTCTTAACAATGGACCAGACACCATGACCAGACACCATGACCCAGGCACTGTGACTAAGACACCGTGACCCAGACACCCTAACTAGACACTGTTTGATGTTTGGAAAAGGATGAGACATTATGATCCAAACACTGCATCTATGCTACTAGATCCGGATCTATATACAACCATGTCATCGTAACTGTCACACCACTTAAAGGAAAATAAGAAGATATAATTTCATGGTGACTCCGTTTCTATGTGACAGCCATTCTAGAGAGACCGTGACACCGTTATTTAATTTGTTTTGTCATTTTCGATTAAATTTATAACGGTCATATTTGAGTCTTTTAAATTCAATGAAATAATTAATATTTCTCTGTAGACATGTCACTTGAAAGTATGATGTACGTGGGAAAGAATACAATCATCTTGTCAACTCCAACACATAAACATTGGGAATATGAAGAAAAGCATGGCCTAGAAACATACATGATGTAGAGTAGTAGAAGTGCGAGCATTATTGCGAAAAGAACTTGCACATGCAACAAGATACATATGAAGAACACAGAAAGCATTCACAAATCCAAAAGTTGGCATACCATAGATTAGAGTCAAGAAAATCTTCTCAATAAACACTCTATGAATAACACGATCAAAATCTAACTGGAAACCAGAGCACCAGACTTGCGATACATTGTTTCATGTAAAATGACTCGATTCTTGCATCTGATTCATCCTTGAAGACCAAGGCTACATTAAATAACACTCATAGAACTTCTAACCTTATCTCATCATCCATGATCTATCATGTACTATTTTTATCTTTTGAGTAGTGAGTGTGTGTCTGTATTAAAACACACACTATATCCTACACTAAATTGAAGGATAAAAGATATCCTTCCTCTCATATATTTTTACACTTGTTTACTCACATAGATAATTGTGGAAGATGTCCCCATGTTACATGGTACATTATACCCATGAAGAACTATGGAAGATTTCGTGTGACCTGGACATTCCGGGGAACTATTTTTTAATTCTATCCAGGGTGTGGATCAAGTTTATTAATATAAATTGTGTAGTGGTAGGTGATCACCATGTAGAGTGGATTAGATATTAGCTTGAGACTGAACCACTTGTTTAATATCTTATGTGTTGTTTAATTTAGTTTTCTCTTTTTTACTGTATAATTCAGAAATCACTAGATTTACTTTGATAATTAATATTGGATAGAAGTTATAATTTTTTTTCCTTATTATATTTTCTTCAAAAGTAACACCAATAACTAATATTGAGATTACTAATAATTAGTAAATCTTATACAAAGTTAATATAACTTTCAAACTTTCATAACCATATTACTTTGATTAACTAGACTATATTTTTTTCATTAGGGAACCTTTTATGAAAAATTTTCAAACAAAAATGTTTATAGATACTGAATTTACCCCCTCTTGAGTACTATACTCTGACCGACATATGGTATCAAAGGATATACTAAGACTCTATTTTTGAACCATTCAATTGTGACTTTAGTTGTACTTTAAAGATCCGTTAATTTCTATTAATTCTAAATTTATAGGTCTTTAAAAGTATTTCTTTATTATGAATAATATACTAGAAGGTTCCACAACAAAAAGAAAATCACTCTTTAATGGAACCAATTATGACCAATGGAAAATTAAAATGAAAATTCACTTATAAAGTATAGCTTTTGAAATTTCATCTTCAAATGTAGAATATTATATGATTCCTGCTATTAATATAATTACATGGGACAACCCAACCAAGACTACCTATAATAACAATTTCCAAGCTAGACATTCACTATATTTTTCTTTAAGAGATGAAAATTTTAACAAAATTTGTACTTTTAAAAGTTCCCATGAAAATTGGGATACATTTTCTATTTCACATGAAGGAATATATAGTGTGAAAGAAATGAGACTTAATAATTATACTATTAAATATGATAACTTTAAAATTATACCCGATGAGCCTATTTCTGAAATATATCTCAGGTTTAAGGAAATTTTCAACAAAATAACTTCTCTTGGAAGGGAATTTGCTGAAAAAGAATAAATTATAAGGATTCTCATATTCCTACCTAGTAGATGGAGATGAAACTATGTATCTATTAGAGATCCATGCGCCATCATCATATTACATATAAAATATCTCATTGGGAAACTAATGATGTAGGGAGAGGAGCTGAAAGTCAACAAGGAAGAGGAGGATGAAACCAAAATAAAATCTATTGCATTTAAGACCACCACCTCAAAACATAAAGAGAAAGGGAAATTAGATGTATCTGTAGAAATTTCCAGTAGTAAATAATCATCCCCTGACAGGGTTGATGAGATAGATTAATTAGTATGAATGTTTAAGAGATAGCACAAGAAGGAGAAATTTTTCAGAAATCCTAATTTCAGAGGAAGATATGATAAAAAGCGATGATAGAAGAAATATTGGAAAAGAAATGAAAAGTCTGATGAAATAGTATGCTATGAATGTAACAGAAAGGGGAATGTAAAGGATGATTGTCCCAAGATGAAGTACAAAAAAATACGAGGTCAAAGATAGAAAGTATAAATGGAAATGAAAGCAACATGGGGTGCATCTGAGGAAAATTCAAGTGACTCAAAATATTCACATGATGAACTGTCTAACAATTCCAATATGTTTTTTTATGACAAACACATTTAAGGTAACACTGGAATCTTATGTACAAAATTCTTATTATTCGGGAGATGAAAGTGATTCTTAAAACATGTCTAATGAAGAAATGTTTGGGTATTGTAATATGATTTAAGATACATGTAATGAACTAAAAGATAAATAATTGTCTTTAAATAAATAATATTCTCTTAACTCAACTGTTAAATCTGAACTCACTAATGAAACGGAGAAAAATATTCAATTACTCAAAGAAAAAAATGCACTAAAGCTATCTAATGAATAATTGAAAAAGGACCTTGAATGGGTTACTAATGGTATAGATACTTTGGTACACATTCTAGGTAAATAGATTTCTCCTAAATATTATACTGGTATTGGTTATCCACCTAGTAGAAGAAATTTTGGAAAATCAATTTTGTTTATAAATCTAGGACATACATATTTACTCCTAGTTTAAGAAAACAATTAGCTTGTTCAAATTATGATAAACCCTATACAGTTTCATGCATTCCTGGACCTAAAAGAGTTATTTTTCAATAATTTTACATATTTCTTGTAGGAATCCTATGAGTTATATGTGGGTTCCTAAAATAGTAGTCAATAATATTACTAGACCCAAAAAAATATGGATAACAATGTATATTTTTATTTGACTATTTTGTTGGAAAATTGATTAAATAGTTCCTATAAAATCTTATTGTACTTGTACAAGGGGTATTCGAGACACATGATAAGAGACTATTAATTTTTCAAGAACATAATAATAATTGATTGCGGACATGTCACCTTAGGGACAATGCCAAATGAAAAAATAATTTTCCATGGCCAAATCGGGATCTCTAACTCAATTTTAATTTCCAAAGTACTTTATTTATGGATAGAAATATAATCTACATTGTATTTCACAACTATGTGATGATGGATTTAATGTTAAATTGGAAAATGATGCTTGAAATGTTTTTAATTCTAAAAAGGAATCAGTGTTTTCTTCATTAAGAAATGAAAATGTGTACTCTGTTAACATAGAGTCTTTAGTTTCTCAAAATGCTTCATGTTTAAGTGTATTTCAAAAAGAGTCTCGGCTTTGGAATAGGAGACTAGGACACTGTAATATTCACTCTCTTAGAAATCTAACTTGAAAAAGTTTAGTAAAATATCTACCCAAACTTGAGTTTCCAAATGATAAAGTATATAATCCTTGTGAAAAGGGAAGGCAACCAAAAATTTCCTTCAAACTAAAGAAAGAAGTGACAACTTCTCAATATCTCAAATTGGTTCAAATGTATTTTTTTGGACCATCTATATTTTCTAGTTTAAATGGGAAGCACTACGATTATGTTATTATAGAAGAATTTTCTAGATTTACTTGGACTTTCTTTTTGGGCAACAAAAGTGAAGCCTACTTCCATTTCATCAAATATGATAAAACTGTATAATCTCTTAGGGGACATAAAATTAAATCATTAAGAAACGATCATGGTCATGAGTTTGAAAATCAAGAGATTGAATCCTTTTGATCTCAAAATGGCTATAGTCATAATTTCTCTGCCCCTAGAACTCCCCAACAAAATGGAGCTGTAGAAAGAAGAAATAGAACCTTGCAAGAGATTTCTAGAACCATGATTAGTGAATATGACTTACCTTTTTATTTTTGGGCTAAAACTATAAATACAACATGCTATATTATTATTAGAGTGTTGATTAGACCCATTCTTAAAAGAACTCTATCTGAGTTATGGAACAATAGAAAACCCAAAGTAATATACTTCAATTTTTTTTGTTAAAATGTATATGTCCTTAATATGATGGAAAATATTGACAAATTTCCATCCTAGAGTGATGAAGGGATCTTTCTAGTATATTCAACTTCTAGTAAAGCCTCTAGAGTTTTTAACAAAAGAAATAAATGTGTGGAAGAGTTTGTCCATGTCAAATTTGATGGAACAGATCCACATGAGCCTAAAAACACTCTATAGAACCGAGAGGATGATGTTTGAAATCTATAATTTAATTCAAAATCCTTTAACAATCATGTGAAGGAATATATAAAAATTTAAAGATCTGTAAATTCTTCATATTCAAGTCGTAATGAACATGAACCTGTTGAAGAACCTAATGTCACTAGTCCTTTTTTTCAAGAGATGTTATAACTCTTAAGAACCATCCTTTAGATTTAGTTGTAATAGATTTAGATAAAAGAACTCAAACTAGTTCTTCTCTTAGAAATCAAGTGGAACCTCAACTCTTCTTGTCACAACTTGTAGATAAAAACACTAATGATGCTATCAATGATGATTTTTGGGTGATGGCTATGCAATAAGAACTTAATTAGTTTGAAAGGAACAATGTTTGGAAACTTGTTGATAGACTTAGAGAAACATTTACCATTGCCACTAAGTGGGTGTTTAGAAATAAAGAAGTTGAAGTTGGTATCATAGTTAGAAATAAGGATAGACTGGTCTCACAGAGCTATAGTCAAGAAGAAGGAATTGATTATGAGGAAACCTCTACTCCAGTGTCTAGACATGAAGCCATCACAATTATTCTTTCTTATGCATCACATATAAACTTAAAACTATATCAAATGGATGTTAAGAGAACATTCCTAAATTTGTATATAGTTAAGTATTTCTTTGTTGAGTAACCCCCATCTTTTACAAATCATCATTTTCAAAGTTATTTTTTAGCTTATCAAAAGCTTTTTATGGTTTTGAACAAGCCCAGAGAGCTTCGTATGATAGATTAAGTACTTTTCTTTTTTCCAAAGGATTTAAAAAATGAATATCTGCTCGTACCAATTTTATAAAACGAATTTATAATGATTTTTTAGTAGTTAAAATATTTTTAGATGTTATTATCATTGGATCTTTAAAAAATAATTATGTATTGAATTTTATAAAATTATGCAAAATGAATTTGAATTGAGATTAATGGATGAACTAAAATTATTTATTGGATTTCAAATAATTCAAAATAATGATGGTATTATTTGAAATCACATTAAATATACTGGAGATCATTTAAAACATTTGGCTTGGATAACACTAAAAGTAGCAACACTCAATGAGTACTACTTGTAAGTTGGATATTTATGAAGATGGAAAATCTATTGATCAAACCACATAAAGAGGAATGATTGGAAGCTTACTCCACTTAACTTCTAGCCAACCTGATATTATGTTTAGGGTATTTATGTGTGCTTGTTTTCAAGAAAACCCTAAAGAATATCATTTAAATGATGTTAAGAGAATCCTCAAATACCTCAAGAATACACCCAATCTAGGACTATTATATCCCAGAGCACAATCATTTGAGTTAGTTAGTTATTCTGATGATAACATTGGTGGTTTTATGTTATAAAGAAAAATCACCTCGGGAACATGTAACTTTTTTGGCAAGTCACTAGTATCATGGTATAGTAAGAAACAATACTTCATTGCATTATCTACTACAGAAGCAGAGTACTTATCTACGAGTAGTTGTTGTGCACAAATTTTTTGGATGAAACACACATTGCTAGATTATGGATATCAATTTAGGAATGTACCTATAAATTGTGACGATATGAGTTCTATTATCATCTCAAGAAATAATGATTCACACTCTAGGACAAAACATATTGATGTAAGACATCAATTTTTGAGTGACCATTATCAAAAAGGTTATATGACTTTTGAATTAATTGGAACTGAAGATCAGATCACTGAGATATTCACCAAACCATTAATTTCTGAAATAATTGATTACATCATACATGAATTGGGAATGATAAATACAAAGTGTTAAGTATACCATTTCACAACCAATTGTTTCACAGTTTATGTTTTCACAATATACTATATTAAGATTTCTATCTGTCTCTTATAGTTTTATAGTTTACTGACATAAAGGATGTTTTTTCATGTTTATGGTCTAAAAATTACTATCTCCCAATTATTGTTAGGAACATACTATTTCAAAAAAAAAGGTCACACAGCTTTGACGTTACGCAATAGATATGACACCATGAAAAATTATTGTGGTCTCATCATAAAAACCTATTACTGTCTCACCATGAAATTATGTTACATTCTCACTGTGAATGTCTATTTTGGCCTCATCATAAAGACACTTTATCATTTTATATATATACTATAACCCATATCACTGTAATTGATTAATTTATACTCCAACTTTCCCAAGATTTTATATTTGTGATGCTCGATATCCATAAATGATAAAAATGAAAGAATTTTCACTCTTTTCTTTACCCGAGATTTCTTCTCTCAAACCATAAGACTTCCTTAAACCCTTTAGTTCTCTATATCTTTTGAACATTTTTTGAATGCCCAGGATGAAACACCCATCCACATAAACTCCTAAGAAGTGCAGATCAATGAAGAAGATGAAAATAGCACCGAAGATAGCACCGACTAGTCCTCTAAATCCAAACCTTATTGATAGAATAGTGGTGCTAAAAAATTAAATCTTCCCCCGGTGGCTACTATCATATAATTATATAGTATATAAAGTACTAAAATAGTAGGGATGGCTAGATTGGTTCCCAAAAAAAGTCTATGGCCGATATATCCAAATCTAGTGTCTTAGTTTTTTCAGTTCATTCAATTCTAATTTCAAACAGAAGATGGATTTGTTGTGAGAAGATGGATAAATGGTCGAAGATTTACTTTTTCATCGAGGTTATGGGATTCTTGCCTCAGGATACCTCAGGAGATAATTTTTTATGACTACCAGTGAGGTCCTCCTCCTCCAAGTGAAATTTTTTTTAGATGAAGCCCTGGGATGCTTGAATGGCAATAAAACAAAGAGAAGAGCTATTGCTGCTGAGCTCAATGGTGGAACCATATTATTGATTAAGTTTGTTCAGAATCTTATCATTCCAAGAAAAGTATATTTTTCTACACTCATGTATCAGGATTTATTTTTGATACATTTTATGAAGAATGGACACAAGATTAACTTATGTAATAATGTTATACTTCATATGTGTGATTTGATAAAGACAACCTAAAAGTGAACCTTCTTATACTACTCAAGTTTATTCTCTACTATGATTCATGATAAAGGGTTGGTTGGACTAGATGAAGAATTAATTAAGGACTAAGAATTTTTTATCTCAAAGCTTAGAGTCAAAAGAATAAAAATCAGTTGGAATACATGGAGAAAATCATGAGTAGTGGATAATGATAGGGTTTGTGAAATGTTCAACCTGGTTGAGAATTCTTCATGACCTAAGGACATTTATGAACCTTCTCTTGAATCTGATGAAATTGTTGACTATCCTACATAGGAAGAAGAAGAGGTTGTTACACCTATAGGGGAAACTGTGCTAGATAAAGAAGATAGCGGACCTTTTCCTCAAGTCATAATTGAGAAGGAAGTACCAGTTCCTGATGAAATTGTTGATCTAGAAGAAGAACCTACTTCTAACGAAGAATCTATATTTAATGTAAGGGACATGGCTATTATAGAAGAGAATTAGGAGAAGAACTTTTTCTGGAGAAAGAAGATGCTTTTGAGGAACACTTAAAGGAACAAGTTGTCCATGAGATTATCCCACATGCTAAGGAATGAATGGAGAACTAAATTTATTTGGCTGGAAAAGAAATGGGTAAGGCTATTGGGAATGAAATTATTAAATAAAATAAAATAACTAAATCTCTTAGTCATGTGAGAGATGCACAAGTTGAGGGAGAGATACACCCAAATATGGAAAGTCTTGAAATTCCTAATCTAGTTGATCAAAGCACTATGGATACATGGTATAAATTCCCTAGGTATTTTTAGTTGAATGATTCCCAAGAAGCCTCAGTTAATGGTATATATCAGTCTACTTTATTTCAATAGAAACTAGTATTTGCTATTGATCTCATATCTACAAAGAAACCTGAGCCTATATCAGCTCCTATTTCTGAACCTACCCAAGAACCATCTACCTTAGTATGGAAGGATGATTTGAAATCCTTTGGAGTTTCCTTATTGGATGGAATTGAAATGATAATGAACACTCAATCTACTCTTTTGAAAATCATGAGTGAAAGAGATGATTCACTATTGTTAGAAAAGATCATATAGAAGATTCAACCAAAACAATTTCATGAAATTCAAGAGGTCAGAATTGGGAACAAAGAGCTGAGTGATAAAGTGAAGTCCCTTAGGGATATGGTTGATGATATAAAAATAATGTTGAAATCAACCCAAGATCCTATTTCTCAACATGTTGAGGATGTTAGAGGTTATATTCCATAAGAAGTAGTCTCTCTAAATAAACCTAGCCTAACTTCCTTAGATTACAATGTTGTTAACAGAAATAAACAAATAGTTCACAAAATGCATGAGCTTGTTATTGGTCTCAACAAGTTGATTGATGAATATAGAAGATGTCTCCAGAATGTTCTTAATCAACTAACTTCTCTTAATTCTGCTGTTACTACTTCTAGTACCTCTGGACAGTCATCTAAACCCCCCTTGAATTGTGATATGCTCAGAATGATTGTTATGGAAGAACTTAAATCGGTGATCAGTGGCTTTGACAAAGAGTTTCTATATGTGGTGCTCAAGAACAGTGATAGAGTTCATGATTTTGCAAGAATTCAATACAAGATTACAAATGATGAACATGAAGAAATTACAATGAAGGTGTATTTATACTTAAATAGAATTTTTTATAAGCATGATATGACAAACCATTTCAAGTACCTTGTAGTGAATCTGATAATCCCTACCGTCACTCAAGATTTCAAAAGGCAAGTTCAAAAGTTGAAAGATTTCACTCTTTTGCTGGAAAGGTTCATGGATAACAAAGATAAATTTGAAATATCAATGCAGTATGGTGGTGAGATTATTATTTACTTCATCATGTTATTGAGGGATTATATTCCTGTAAAGAGAACTGCTATTATGGCTCCTACAACTGGACCCTTATAGCCGAGTTTGTCTCCTTCCTCATTCACTGCCTTTGTCTCTACCTCTACGTATGTAACTCATGATCTGAGTTCAATCGGACTTGTTATTGATGAAGATCATATTTTCATATATTTTATACTGTAAATAATTGTTTATAATCCCACAAATGTGTTATTGGATGGGTAATTGTCATGTTTTTAGGTTTTAGTGTTATTTTGAGCCCAAATGTGAAAAACGACTAATTCTGGTTTTTGACATAATTTTATGTCAAGAGTATTTTGGTCATTTACGGGTAAATAAAATTCCAAATTTTCTGATTCAAAATTTTTTAGAATCCTTATTTTATTTCCTTAATTTTTTTCTTCTGGACTGGGAGTTGATTCGGTCATCTAAAGGGCTTAAAAATTCATTTAATTTGAGACTTTTTCCGGGAAGACAGCCTGGACCCACCCAAAATAATGGACATCAAACTCTCCCTACAAATATCTAAATGATGTGTTTCCACCTGGGCTATGACGAGTAAATATAGTGCCGACTCTTCAAGAAATTTGGGGAAGTTTGGAAGTCATTAAGAAGTCCATTAAACGACATTTATTTGGAGGAACCATCCTGGAAGCTTTGTCCAGAAACAGAAACCGAAAATGAAAAATTCATAACTCTTTTTTCCGGTTTTCAACATAGTTGAAAATTTGAGGCGAGACGGACAATATAATTATGAACAACATTAATGAAGGGTGGAACGCATGAAAAAGTCATTAATGGGGTCTAAAATGTGTCTACTTTTGAGGGTCGAATTCTGCCTATAAAAAGAGGCTCTCACCTCCTTCCCAAAGCATACCATTCTCCATCCATTCCTTCAAGGTACCAAGGAGGAGATCTCCACCGAGGGAGGCCGGCCACATATATTTCCCATTTCATTTCATTTCTTTATTTTTGTTTTAGTTTTCAGTTGTAATTTAGATTTCTAATAAAATTCATGCATTATTTTTGTGTCCACCCATCCACCCTGTTTTCTTCTTCATCTTTTCTCCTTCTTTTCTTCTTTTATTATTCTCATATTATCCACCGTGACCTCTTACCCTCAAATATGAGGGGTTAACCTGAGACTTGGCCTAGGGGAGGTATGTGGAAATTTCATTTATTCTGTTCTTAAATTCCTATTTTTATTATGTTTGTGATGAGCAAGAGTGATGTGCACGGGTGTGGCGATCGTCCACCACGACACTGATCTCAAACCCATTTCTATTCTTTTATTAAATATTTTCCCTCCCTTCTACTGGATACAAGATCTTCATACGATGGAGTTGAGCCATTCAGTGGTTGAAATGGCATACGATGGATCTAGATCATGGAAGATGACACACTCTCGATCGAGGTGTGCCATCAACCTTGATAATAGGAGGAGGTGAAGTTAATATTGCTAAATGCATTCAAGATTTCACACTAATAAACAAAATAATATTAATTCATGAATGATATCTCATAATTTAATTATCAAACATAATTTAAATACCAACAAGGAAGATGATGAAACCCACAAACCAACCCTTAAAGGCCAAGTTCTTTCTCAATTAATTGCATTTTGTCCTTGCACGTTAGTTTTATCATTTATTTTAATTTAATTGTTTTCCATTACTAGAAAACATAAAAACACCAAAAATAAGTAGTTTAGTTAAATTAGATTAAGTATGTAAATGATTGAGAAAGCTCCTCAAGGGAGATTACCATGGTCAGCTTCTATGATGCACTAGGAAAATTAAATTGCTTTTTCCACGCCCTATGACAGGCATGCGTCAAAACTGGTGCCGTTTCCGGGGCGCTAATCAGCTGTTTACTTTACTTTTTCTATTTTTAAATTTTAGATAGCTTTCATTATTATTATTATTTTTAAAAACTGAATTTTTTTTTCATGATCCATTCAAATTCAAATTATTCTGCATGGAACAATTACTCACAGGTGCAGGAGGAAGAAGCAGACTATACTGAGGAGGACCTCCAATGAAGAGTCGATGCACTGATGATAACGGTCAGGCAAGTGGAAAGAGGCATAGCAACATGGATCTCATTGGAATATTTGATGGCCAGGGTCGATGAACTCCAATCTTACTTAAAAAGATTCAAGGCCAAGAAGGAAGTGCCACAAGTCTTTCCTGATTTCACTGAAGATATCCATGAAGTTGAATCCAAACCTGAGGTGGAGGAGCCCGACTACCTACCTCCATCCAGTAAAGATCGACTTCAAGAGGCACATTCAATTGAAGATGATATTAAAGTCGAACCAACTCAGGGAGATGATATAATCATAAACTCAAACTCTTTTAATTTTATTGAAAATGATTTGAGTATCACCCCTAATAGTTTTGAATTTTCAGATTTGGTCATCTCACATTATGCCTTGGTGGAAGATGAAGGAAAAGAAATTGCACCTGTTGAGGAACATTTAATGCTCCCTGAACACACAGAATATTTACTAGGCGGAGCACAACAAGGGAAAGGGAATTTTGCACAAGTAGCAATAAATGAAGAGGAGGTTCCCTACTTCATCCAACCCTAGCTATGCAAGTTGTACCAAATTGCGAAGGTGGCGGATCTGGTATACTCTGTCTATGGAGTCCTCCTCAATAAGAACAACGATTAAGAACAAGCTAGGAAGATCCACATGTGTTGGTTCAAATAATAGAAGCTTCATCCACCGACAGATTATGGATTAAAGCTGGTACTGCCCTCTGGTGGCAGTAAAAGATGCCAGGGCCCACTTGGGGGATCATACCAAGATTTATCTTTACATGATTTTTAGTAATTTAAATTTCAAATTCAGCATTAGAAAATAGTCTAGCATGTGCCCCACTCCCTCTTTTTATTTTGATCTTAAATGAAATGATCCTTGTTATTAATTGAGTAATTTTTCTTTTGTAGGATCATGAAGGCAGAAGGAATCCCTGAGAATTAGAGGAAGAGGGCTGAATCATTATTTCAAAAGGAAGTTAACTTTTTACGATTATCATTTAAACTCCTTTAATTTTTTTTGTCCAAAACATATTTTGAGCATTAATGAATATTCTTATCACTTTTCACACATCAATTGATTTTGAAAGAGTTGAAATGGTTTTTGAAATAATGGATTTTAAATGATTATTGATATGAATTCTTTTCCCTTAAAATGGATTTTCAAGCATTTTAATGAGTTTGACTA
Source organism: Viscum album (assembly GCA_963277665.1). Taxonomy (NCBI): domain Eukaryota; kingdom Viridiplantae; phylum Streptophyta; class Magnoliopsida; order Santalales; family Viscaceae; genus Viscum; species Viscum album. Next base: position 292,831,422 of record OY728131.1, on the reverse strand, counting down.
ATTTTTGAAATCCATTCCCATGAAACACTGGCTCAAAATATTTTTCCAATCCTGTGAGGTATTCTAAACCACTTTTACATATTCTTCCTAGTACCCACACTTTCTTGAGCGAAACTTGAATTTTTTGTGAGAACCGGAATTTGTGAATATTCTCTTTCAAAGCGTTGGATTTCATGGAATGTATTTGAAATGATTGAGGCATCTCTTTGGCTAGCCACATTTTATCTTGAGACCCACCATTACATTTATTCTTTGTAAGCCCTTAGATTCCATGAATTTCCTTATAGGTTTAAGCCACATAACAAGCCAATTTTTCCTTACCTACCCGCACTTTTAGTATTTTTGCATGGTTATTTCAAGTTTGAGTGTGGGGGAAGGGCCTTTTGTGTGCGTTCCTTGAGATTTGTATCATTTATGGGTAGTGTGAAGTGTGTGTCAATATGTTGGGCTATGGATAACAAGAGAATTGGGCATGTGTCATCATTTCATTGTGCAATATTTGTTTCATTCATTTCTCCTAAAAAAGTAAACAAAAAATTGGAGATGAGCTTGAATTCCTCATTATACATTCATTTAGGACTCATGTCCCTCCCAGAAAAAATCAAGGGCATGAATTGTCATTCATTCATTTTATTCAATTTTCATCTCATCCTCCATAAAAAAAGAAAATAATGAAAATAAAGTTGTGCCTTTCTGGAGCTTTGAAAAAAAGTAGGAGAACTTAGATGATATCATTCATTATAGTCACTTATTGGCTCATGTACAATGTCATAAAGAGGGGTGGGTTTATTTTTAACATTTACAAGTGGTATTGAGTGAGAAATTGCCTGTGTTTTCACTTGAATTAATCATGCATTGTACTTAAAAGTCAAACCTCCTCTTTCTAGCCTGGAACTTTTTTTCAATAATTTTCCCACCAAACCTAAGACACATAATCATTTGAACCTTTAATTAAATCCCTCATGATTAAATTCATTTTCATGTTTCACGCTGTGGAGAAATGAGAATTTTCACAAACCTATGGTGATACATGCGATTTTAAATTATGAGTATAACTATAGATTCAATTTCTCTTGAGTGAAGAGTGACATAAAATTCAATGTGAGGTAGGTTGTGATTGGGCTGGATTGATTTATGAGGTTGAACAAATTTTAGTGATTGAAACGAAAATAATAGAGAATTATTATTCATATTTGAGACATGATGGAATTCTATTTTGGATAAAATCATTGATATTTTCTCATTTTTGATTGTTGTGTGGAAATTGATTTGGATGTATTATGATTGCCCAGGAGTGCAATGTTTAAGTGTGTGGGAGTGATGAAGCTCACATTTTCATATATTTTATACTGTAAATAATTGTTTATAATCCCACAAAAGTGTTATTGGATGGGTAATTGTCAGGTTTTTAAGTTTTAGTGTTATTTTGAGCCCAAATGTAAAAAATGACTAAATCTGGATTTTTGACAGAACATTACGTCAGGGGTATTTTGGTCATTTACGGAAAAATAAAATTCCAAATTTTCTGATTAATTTTTTTTAGAATCCTTATTTTATTTCATTTATTTTTATCTGCTGGACCAGGAGCTGATTCGGTCATCTAAAGGGTTTAAAAATTCATTGAAGTTGAGACTTTTTCCAGGAGGATAGCGTGGGCCCACCCAAAATAATGGACATAAAACTCTGCCTAAAAATATCTAAATGATATTTTTTCACCTGGGATATGACGAGGACATATAGTTCCGACTCTAAAAGAAATTTGGGGATGTTTGGAAGTCATTAAGGAGTCCATTAAACGACATTCATTTGGAGGAACCATCCTGGAAGCTTCGTCCAGAAACAGAAACTGAGAATGAAAAATTCATAACTCTTTCATCCGTTTTTCAACTTATCTGAAATTTTGAGGTGAGACGGCCAATATAATTATGAACAACATTAATGAAGGATGTAACGCGTGAAGAAGTAATTAATGAGGTCTAAAACGTGTCTACTTTCGGGGGTCTAATTCTACCTATAAAAGGAGGGCCTCACCTCCTTCCCAATGCATCCCATTCTCCATCCATTCCTTCAAGGAACCAAGGAGGAGATCTCCATCAAGGGAGGTCGGCCACAGATCTTCCCCATTTCATTTCATTTCTTTATTTTTTTTAGTTTTCAATTGTAATTTAGATTTCTAATAAAATTCATGCATTATTTTTGTGTCCACCCATCCACCCTGTTTTCTTCTTCATCTTTTCTTCTTTTATTCTTCTCATATTATCCACCGTGACCTCTTACCCTAAAATATGAGGGGTTACCCCGAGACTTGGCATGGGGTAGGTATGTGGAAATTTCATTTATTTGGTGCTTAAATTCTTATTCTTATTATGTTTGTGATGAGCAAGAGTGATGTGCACGGGTGTGGCGATCGTCCACCACGACACTGATCTCAAACCCATTTCTATTCTTTTATTAAATATTTTCCCTCCCTTCTACTGGATACAAGCTCTTCATATGATGGAGTTGAGCCATTCAGTGGTTGAAATGGCATATGATGGAGCCAGGTCTTGGAAGATGACACACTCTCGATCGAGGTGTGCCATCAACCTTGATTATAGGAGGAGGTGAAGTTAAGATTGAAAAATGCATTCAAGATTTAACACCAATAAATAAAAGAATAGTAGTTCATGAATGAGATCTTATAATTGAATTATCAAACTTAATTTATATACCAAGAAGGAGAATGATGAAACCAACAAACCAACCCTTAAAGGCCATGTTCTTTCTCAATTAATTGCATTTTTTCCTTGCATGTTAGTTTTATCATTTATTTTAATTTAATTGTTTTCCATTACTATATAATATAAAAACACCAAAAATAAGTAGTTTAGTTAAATTAGATTAAGTAATTAAATGATTAAGAATGCTCCTCAAGTGAGATGACCCTGGTCAGCTTCTATGTTGCACTAGGAAAATTAAATTGCTTTTCCACGCCCTACGATAGGCGTGCGTCAAAACTGGCACCGTTGCCGGGGACCTAATCAGCTTTTTACTTTAATTTTTATATTTTTAAATTTTAGATAGCTTTCATTATTATTATTTAAAAAAAAACTTTTTTTCATGATCCATTCAAATTCAAATTATTCTGCATGGAACAATTACTCACAAGTGCAGGAGGAAGAAACAAACTATACTGAGGAGGCCCTCCAACGAAGAGCCGATGCACTGATGAAAATGGTCAGGCAAGTGGAAAGAGGCATAGAAACATGGATCTCATTGAAAGATTTGATGGCCATGGTCGATGAACTCCAAGCTGACTTAAAAAGATTCAAGGCCAAGATGGATTTTCCACTAGTCTTTCCTAATTTCACTGGAGATATCCATGAAGTTGAATCCAAACCTGAGGTGGGGGAGCCCGACTACTACCTCCATCCAGTGAAGATCGACTTCAAGAGGCACATTCAATTGAAGATGATATTAATGTTGAACCGACTCAGAGATATGATACAATATTAATCTCAAACTCTTTTAATTTTATTGAAAATGATTTGAGTATCACCCCTAATAGTTTTGAATTTTTAGAATTGGTCATCTCACATTATGCCTTGGAGGATGATGAAGGAAACAAAATTTCACCATTTGAGGAACATTTAAAGCTCCCTAAACACACTTAATATTTACTAGGCGGAGCACAACAAGGGAAAGAGAATGTTTCACAAGAAGCAACAAATGAAGAGGAGGTTCCCTACTTCATCAAACCCCCGCTATGCAAGCTGTACCAAATTGCGAAGGGGGCGGATCTGGTATACTCTGTCTATGGAGTCCTCCTCAACAAGAACAACGATGAAGCACAAGCTAGGAAGAGCCACATGTGGTAGTTCAAATCAAATAAGCTTCATCCACTGATAGATTATCGATAAAAGCTAGTACTGCACTCTAGAGGCAGTAAAAGATGCCAGGGCCCACTTGGGGGATCAAACCAAGATTTATCTTTACATAATTTCTAGTAATTTAAATTTCAAAATCAGCATTAGAAAATAGTCTAGCATTTGGCCCCCTCCCCCTTTTCATTTTGAGCTTAAATGAAATGATCCTTGTTATTAATTGAGTAAATTTTCTTTTGTAGGATCATGAAGGCAGAAGGAAGCCCCGAGAATTAGAGGAATATGACAGAATCATTATTTCAAAAGGAAGTTAACTTTTTACGATTATCATTTAAACTCCTTTAATTTTTTTTCCAAAACATATTTTGAGCATTAATCAATATTCTTATCACTTTTCACACATCAATTGATTTTGAAAGAGTTGAAATGGTTTTTGAAATAATGGATTTTAAATGATTTTTGATATGAACTCTTTTCCCTTGAAATGGATTTTCAAGCATTTTAATGAGTTTGACTAATTTTAAAATCCCTGCCCATGAAACACTGACTTGAAATATGTTTCCAATCCTGTGAGGTATTCTAAACCACTTTTACATATTCTTCCTAGTACCCACACTTTCTTGAGGGAAACTTGAATTTTGTGTGAGAACCAGAATTTGTGAATATTCTCTTTCGAAGCTTTGGATTTCATGGAATGTATTTGAAATGATTGAGGCGTCTCTTTGGCTAGCGACATTTTATCCTGAGACCCACCATTACATTTATCCTTTGTAAGCCCTTAGATTCCATTAATTTCCTTATAGGTTGAAGCCACATTACAAGCCAATTTTTCCTTACCTACCCGCACTTTTAGTATCTTTTTATGGTTATTTCAAGTTTGAGTGTGGGGGAAGGGCCTTTCGTGTGCGTTCCTTGATATTTGTATCATTTATGGTAAGTGTGAAGTGTGTGTCAATATTTTGGGTTGTGAATAACAAGAGAATTGGGCTTGTGTCATCATTTCATTATGCTTTATTTGTTTCATCCATTTCTCCTAAAAAAAGAAAACAAAAAATTGGAGATGAGATTGAATTCCTCATTATAAATTGTTTTATGACTCCTGTCCCTCCCAAAAAAATCAAGGGCATGAATTGTCATTCATTCATTGTATTCACTTTTCAACTCATCCTCCATAAAAGAAGAAAAAAAAAGAAAATAAAGTTGTGCCTTTCTGGTGCTTTGAAAAAAAGGAGGAGAACTTAGATGATATCATTCATTATAATAACTTATTGAATCATTTACCATGTCATAAAGAGAGGTGTGTTTGTTTTTAACATTTACAAGCGGTATTGAGTGAGAAATTGTCTGTGTTTTCACTTGAATTAATCATGCATTGTACTTTAAAGTCAAACGTCCTCTTTCTAGCCTGGAAGTTTTTTTCAATAATTTTTTCACCAACCCTAAGCCACAAGAATAATTTGAACCATTAATTAAATCCCTCATGATTAAATTCATTTTCCTGTTTCACACTGTGGAGAAATGAGAATTTTCACAAACCTATGGTGATACATGCGATTTTCAAGTATGAGTATAACTATAGATTCAATTTCTCTTGAGTGAAGAGTGACATAAAATTCAATGTGAGGTAGGTTGTGATTGGGCCATGGATTAATTTATGAGGTTGAACAAATTTTAGTGATTGAAATAAAAATAATAGAGAATTATTATTCATATTTGAGACATTATGGAATTCTATTTTGGATAAAATCATTGATATTTTCTCATTTTTGATTGTTGTGTGGAAATTGATTTGGATGTATGATAATTGCCCAAGAGTGAAATGTTTAAGGGTGGGGGAGTTATGAAGCTCACATTTTCATATATTTTATACTGTATATAATTGTTTATACTCCGACAAAAGTGTTATTGGATGGGTAATTGTCATGTTTTTAGGTTTTACTGTTATTTTGACCCCAAATGTGAAAAACGAATAATTCTGGATTTTTGACAGAATTTTACATCAGGGGTATTTTGGTCATTTACAGAAAAATAAAATTTCAACTTTTCTGAATCAAATTTTTTTTAGAATCCTTAATTTATTTACTTCATTTTTGTCTTCTGGACCAGGAGCTGATTTGGTCATCTAAAGGGTTTAAAAATTCATTTAAGTTGAGACTATTTCCGGGCGGACAGCGTGGACCCACCCAACATAATGGACCTCAAACTCTGCCTACAAATATCTAACTGATGTTTTTATATCTGGAATATGACGAGAACATATAGTGACGACTCTACAAGAAATTTGGGGAAGTTTTGAAGTCATTAAGGAGTCCATTAAACGACATTCATTTGGAGGAACCATCCTGGAAGCTTTGTCCAGAAACAGAAACTGAGAATGAAAAATTCATAAATATTTCATCCTATTTTCAACATAGCTGAAATTTTGAGGCGAGACGTACAATATAATTATGATCAACATTCATGAAGGGTGGAACGCGTGATGAAGTCATTAATGGGGTCTAAAACGCGTCTACTTTTGGGGTCGAATTCTGCCTATAAAAGGAGGCCTTCACCTCCTTCCCAAAGCATCCCATTCTCCATCCATTCCTTCAAGGCACCAAGGAGGAGATCTCCACCGAAGGAGTCTGGCCACAAATATTCCCCATTTCATTTCATTTCTTTATTTTTGTTTTATTTTTCAGTTGTAATTTAGATTTCTAATAAAATTCAAGCATTATTTTTGTGTCCACCCATCCACCCTGTTTTCTTCTTCATCTTTTCTCCTTCTTTTTTTCTTTTATTCTTCTCATATTATCCACCGTGACCTCTTACCCTCAAATATGAGGGGTTAACCCGAGACTTGGAATGGGGGAGGTAGGTGGAAATTTCATTTATTCTGTGCTTAAATTCTGGTTTTTATTATGTTTGTGATGAGCAAGAGTGATGTGCACGGGTGTGGCGATCGTCCACCACGACACTGATCTCAAACCCATTTCTATTCTTTTATTAAATATTTTCCTCCCTTCTACTGGATAAAAGCTCTTCATACGATGGAGTTGAGTCATTCAGTGGATGAAATGGCATATGATGGAGCCAGGTCTTGGAAGATGACACACTCTCGATCGAGGTGTGCCATCAACCTTGATTATAGGAGGAGGTGAAGTTAAGATTGAAAAATGCATTCAAGATTTCACACCAATAAATAAAAGAATAGTAATTCATGAATGAGATCTCATAATTGAAATATCAAACTTAATTTAAATACCAACAAGGAGAATGATGAAACCCACAAACCAACCCTTAAAGGCCAAGTTCTTTCACAATTAATTGCATTTTGTCCTTGCATGTTAGTTTTATCATTTATTTTAATTTAATTATTTTCCATTAATAGATAATATTAAAACACCAAAAATAAGTAGTTTAGTTAAATTATATTATGTAAGTAAATGATTGAGAAAGCTCCTCAAGTGATATGACCCTGGTCAGCTTCTATGCTGCACTAGGAAAATTAAATTGATTTTGCCACACCCTACGACAGGCGTGCATCAGTTATCCTTGACCAAAAATTTCCTCGGTATTCCACAAACCTACATTGGACCCCTCTATTTTTGAAGTTCTTTCTCTACCTTAATTTTAATTTGGTTCTCTTCCTTATTCAACTTCTACATATACTCATGTGGCTTCTCCTGATGATTCTTCCAAGGGAAAAGAGAAGACATCCAATGATGAATAATAGTGAACACTATCTTTTGATAGGGATATTTATGTATTTTCATTACCTACTATTTGTAATGATACTTATTTCTCCATCTAATACATTGTGAACTCTTATTAACTATTCTCTTATTTACTTTTGTACACTTTTTGAAAATACCAAAAGGGGGAGATACCCATACAATAAGGGACACACATCACACTATGAACATATATCTCACTTATATAATTTGTGTTCAGAAAAAAGGGGGAGATTGTTGGACTCCTCATGTTTTAATCATGATTTAATGATCAGAAATCCTAAACATCTTGTTTAATATGTTTCTAGTCACGTGTAAATATTGTTGGTGTCTTTTTGTTGTTAAATAAATTTTCTCAAGATCACAATTGATATAAATCATGTTTTATTATTGTAAACTATATTTAACTTTGTTCTATAATTATTTCTTTTATGAATTTTTGAGTCTAATTCATTTTGTGGAAATTACTGCTTATGTCAATATACATATATTTGGCTAGGTCTAAGAAACCATGAGTCTTCCACCGGGTCTGGTTTTTTTTGACAAAAGACCAGACACCGTCACCCAAAAACTATGACCAGACACCATGACCCAGACACTGTGACCCAACACCATGACCCAGAAACCATGAACCATACACTGGGACCCAAACACCATGTAAAGACACCGTGACTAGACATATTTCGATGTTGTGAAAAGGACCATACACCATGATCCTAACACCGTATTTGTGAAACAAATTCATGATATCTATACAACCATGCCATCATAACTGTCTCACTACTCAAGGGAAAAGAAGAAGAAACCATTTCATGGTGAAACCATTTCAAAGTGACATTGTTTCTATAAAGACTATGACGTCGTTATTTAAAATATTTTTTTCATTTTCAATTTAATTTCTAACAATTATATTTGAGCCTTTTAAATTCACAGGATTAATTAATATTTCTATATAGACATGTCACCTGATAGTATAATGTACGAGGTGCAGAATACATGAATCATGTTGGCTCCAACACTTTCACTCCATGAATAAGAAGAAAAGCATGGCCCAAAAATATACATATATAGAGAAGACTAAATACGACAATCCTTGAAAAAAGAACTGACAGATGAAACAAGATAGATCGAAAGAACACACCAAGCATTCATAAATCCAAAAGCTGGGATACCATAGATCTGATTCATAAAAAACATTGCAATAAACACTCCACAAAGAACATGATCTAGATCTATCATAAAAGTAGAGAAAAAATCATTCGATAATCTATTTCTCACAAGAGGACACGATTCATGGATGTACTTCATAATAGAAGACAAGAGTTTCATAGAATAAAACTGAGAGCACTTATAACCTTATATCATCATCCTTTCTCTCTTGTGTACAATTTTTATCTTTAGAGTAGAGTGTGTTTCTGTATTAAAACATGTGTTGTGTCCTTCACTAAACTAAAGTATATATGATGTCCTTACTCTTATATCTTTTTACACTTGTTTACTCCCACAGATAATTGTGGAAGTGGTCCCTATGTGACCTGGTAGTATATACCCTCGATGAATTGTGGTAGAGGTCATATGACCTGAATAGTCCTATGCACTATTTTTTACCCTGATCTAGGGTGTAGATCAAGTTTATTAATATAAACTTCTTGGTGGTTGGTGTTCACCAATTGAAGTGAATTAGGTCTTAGAATGAGACTGAACCACTTCTTTTATAGCCACCGTGCTGATTAATTTAGTTCTCTCTATTTTAGTGTATAATTCATAAATATGTAAATTTACTTCGATATTTAATATTGGACAGAAGCTATAATTGATTTTCCTTATTAGAATGGCTTCAAAAGTAATATCAATAATTGATATTGAGATTAATGATAATTAATCAATATTTTAAGAAGTTATTTGAACAATAAAAATTTCATAACTGTATAACTTTGATTAACTGGGCTATATTCATTTTTATTGGGGAACCTTTTATGAAATTTTTTCATATATAAATTTTTTTAGATACTCAATTCACCCATCCTCTTGAGTACTCTACTTTGACAAACAATAGGTTAGAAAAAATAAATGAAATGGTCCAATTCATTGAAAATATTGAAAAATATCTTTCACCAAAATATAAAAATGGATACAAATAGAGACTTAGATATAAGGGAAGACAACAAAAGATATAACCTTATTATATTTAACGCCTTTAAAATATTTCTATTCAAGTAATAGATGTGGGATTCATCTACAATCCTAGAATAAAGGATGAGTATGGGATGAGAAAACCCTTCTAGACACTAGAATAAGGAAGAGGAAAAAGGAAATCATGATTTATAAGACATTAAGGGATGTTTGGTGAATTTAATGTCAAATAGGGGAAACAAAATTAAGGCACATGATTTGAAAAATCATGCAAAAATCATGCTCAAGCCACTTATTAAAGAAATACCCTGCATGAGTAAGGAAAAAAAATTATTTTAACAAGAACCAACAATCTAAAATTGCACTGTAAAATTCCTTACATTTCTTCTATGGTACTATGCTTGGAGTGGCACAGTTTTAAAAATAATGTATACCTCCTACTACACCTCTATTGTTTCCCGCACGGTTAGTAGAGGTCAAGCAAGTGGGGAAACATAGTTTTTACTAACCATGTGGTCTAGTCATTTAACAAAAATGTTTGTGTTATGGGCTTCAAACCAGCCCTAGAAACCTCTATGACCTCCATTACTCCATCAGTTAACATGATAAGGTCCATTTAAAGGATTTTGAGTTAAAAAAATGAGGCACTCCACTATGTAAATAAGGGTTGTTACAACCTCTTCTTTTTATAGAATCTTGTCCTCGAGTTAGCCTTCTGAGGTTAAAGAGGTGTTTTCTGCAAATATTTTTGGCCATTGATCTCATACTTCAGCTTTCTGCTGCTAGGTCTCATCCTATACTCGTCTGTGATTCCATTTCACCATTATCCATGGAACAGACCTACCATGGAGAGTCTTCACAATGTGATCAACAAAAAGAGCATGGTGATTTTTGAAGGAAGAATATATATCCAATTATACCTCATATTGTTGAAAGATGTGTGATTATTCATGAGGATATTAGTGAAGATGAGATAAGTGCATGGCATCATGCATAGACTTATATTTCTAAGACGGTGACAACTGATCATCCACTGGTCTGATCAGTTTTACAACCTGGGAGAATCTAATAAACCATATTGAGAACCTACCCTGCCTTCGAATACATCCATGATCCATCCTGGGAGATACTTTAATGAAAAATATTTCTCCTACCCCAAGATTGAGAGGTCACCAATGTCTGCTGGCATATGAAGACTATCTGGGCTAAGCTATCATAATGATCATTTTGATCCACTAGACCTACTTTTTAGTATCCTGCATGAGACATCGTCTAATCATAGCTACCTCCCCATATTATAGCCAGCACAAAGGTGAATGAAAATACTTAACATATAAGTCTTCATAAATATCCATTTTAATGGTTCCATAAAAACAATTATTATAAGAGATCTCGGTGAGGGAAATGTTTTTGTCCAAAGAACCCTAATGTTGAGGATACTTTGTACATAGAAAATATTCAAACACATAAATAGTAATCTCTATTTAGAAATCAATTTGTGGGTGATAGGTTGTTCTCAAATGTACTTTCATACCCATGGCCTTTGGACACCCTTTCCAGAACCATGACATACTGAGAGTGTCTATATCAGAAATTATTGAATGAGGAGCTCCCAAAAGATGTACATCCTCACTAATGTTCAACCTTCCTATATCATCTATCATGAGGGTCTATCAAACTAGTAAAACGTGGAAAAAATTTGTCAAATGATCTATGGAAACCCACACTATATCATTACCATAACGTTATATTGGTAGACAAATCATGAAATCCCTCAAAAAATCATCCCATTTCCACTCGAAAATGGACAATGGATGAAAAAAACTTCCAAACACTGATGCATTTCCTTCACTTACGGATAGGTGGAGAACCAAGTAATGATGATGAGAAACTCATGTTTCATACCATACCATAAATAATTGAGCTATAAATCCCAATACATTTTTTTGAAACTTGGGTGAACTTCCCATTTCAAGGTGTGAAATTTCTGTATCAGATCCTCTCTGATGTCTGATGGGACCTATACATTCCCATGGAATTTCAGGAAAATATATCAGTCCATGGTCCATCATGAATATGTATCATTATCTGAGATACATTCCCTTATGTGAAGGCTTTCATGACAAGATATCATTGTCATTAATACTCATTCTAGAAGAGAATATTTCACTTCTAATATTGAGAGGATAGTTTGACCTCAATCATCTTGAACCTAAATGTGCGTATTAAAGAATAATTTAATGAGATTATATATTCTACTAGCCTTTAGAACCACCTAATTCCATGTATTTAAGCTCAGAGCATCATATACAACATTACTTATTCCCGAAGTGTAGGAATGCTCGAAATCAAATGATTGTATGTACTCAACCCACCAACACCATCTAATTTTTATATTTCAATATGAAATTATGTACTTGAGGATTTTATGATCATCTAATACCACAAAACTCTCTACATGTAGATTGTTCACCAACAATGTAATGCATGAACTACTACAACTTGTTTGAGGTTGTGTTTTAGGAAATAAAGCTCATAATGGCTCATCTGTTGAGACCCCTAGGAAAATAATCACTCATTCTACATCATAATAGCTTTAATACTGATACCCAAAGTCTCAAAGTATAAAACTTATATCATTCCTAGATCTCGAAGAATCATTATCAGTATTGAATTCAATGATCACTTCAACTCCAAAATGGGTTCATTAAAATCTTATGACCATATGAATTTCACACCATTATTTTTTAAACTAGTAAGTGACGCTCCAAGTTGTGAGAAATCATGGATAACGACTATGTAATACCAAGCTATCCATAATAAACTAAAAATTCCAAATATTTTTATTTGGGTGCTCACAAAATAGTATTACACTCACTTCCTATGAGTCTAATGAAACTCTAGACCCCAAGCTAATGTGGCCCAAAAAGTGAGATTTATTAGTCCGAAAGACTAATGTACCGAGATTATCTTATATATATTAGTCTCTTAGTGTATTCAACATGATCTCAATATGGTTGTCATTATAATTTATAGATCGTGAATACACTACGATATCATCGAAAAATACCACAAAAATGAATTTAGATATGTGTGGAAAAAACCAATTAATTAGATTCATGAAGACCGATGGTGTGTTTGTGAGTCCAAATGGTACAACCAGGTATTCATAATCACCATACCTATATCTATAGGCTGTGATAGGTATGTATGAATTCATAAAACTCACCTAATTATAGCTCGACCTGAAATATATATTTGGAAACACTCCCAATCCTCATAGATTATCAAAGAGGTCATCTAATCTTGGAAGTGGCTATTGATTATTTATGGTGAGCTTCTTTAATCGACAATAATCCACACAGATCCTAAGGGTACCTTCTTACTTCTTATAGAAAATGACCGGTGAAACCCCTGGAGAAGTACTGGGGAATATGAAGCATTTACCTTCAAGATCATTCAATTTATTTTTTTTATATGATTCATAGGTAACATTATATAAGAATTAATGATAACTAGTTCTTCTCCTAGAACTAAATCAATATTGAATTATAACTATATCACTAGAGGTATATTGGAGAAATCATCATGAAATATATCATTGAAACACTCTACTACAGAATAATAAACATCAGGTCATATCCCTTGGTCTTCCAGGAATAAACTGGCCATCTGAGTTGTCACATCCTGACCTTTTCTACTTGGGTAAATATCATTTCACACTGACACACCACTTTCCCTTATGAAAATTCCAAATTCACTAAAGTGATGTAAACTCCACACTCCAATGATTGTATTCAATAGGGGATTGATAGAGAACTAACTAGTATATCCCAATGAATACATCAAATAAAATTATGTTGAGGATGAAAATATTAGATATGAAGATGTATCTACCTATCTAAATGGGAAAATACATACAATGGAGAACACCCTTTGATCGGATACCTAATGGGGTATCAAGAATCATAACTCCATGAAAGTGTTCAATATTGAGCACATACTATCCATAATAGTCTCATATATGAATGAGTGATACACACCTATTTCAAATAAAGTCAAAACTAATGTAGATTATACTATAATATTACCTCATAAAATAGAAGGTTAAACACTCTCCTCCTCTTATATAGGATGGACTGCAAATAACATGCATGTACCATGCCCATGAGTCACTTTCTGAATTCCAAGGGAAAGCCCACCCAAATGGTTCTGAGAATCATTAGTCTGAATACATCTTCCTCTACATCCACATCCGTATGATTTGTTTTTGGTATTATATATGTCTTATAAAAGTGATCCCACCTTCCCTTCTTCTCAACATGGGGTTAGAGTAGATCTATTCTCGCTAGTAACTAATGGAAAGGACTTTCCAAAGTGCTAGATGTGCCCCATTCTGCTACAACCACTACATTCCACTGGATAATATTACCACTGAGGCTTTGTGTTTCCTGGCATCCCACACCGGTGACATATCATGAAGCTCTCTAAATTGGGTGCTTGATTGTTTCTACCTTTAGAATTGGCCTCAAAACATATCTTTCTACCAAATGAAGTAACACTTATAGATCTCAATGCTTAACTTCCCTGACCCAGACCATTACCTTCCCTCATATTCTTCTCAATGATAGGGGATTGGTGGGTGATTTTAGAAATGGTAGTCGACAAAAATTCATTGAACTATGATCAAATGGCATAAACAATCCCATCCTCGAATAGCCTAGCAGTAACAAGGACATTATAGACTAGATTAGTATCAAAATTCTACAGCTTAGTGAAATGAGAAGATTATTTCATAAAAGGAAAACATTCTTATTGAATGTTCTTGAATTCCCTTACATTTTCAGCACTCTGATTCTAGGGAAATAAACAACCATAGATGATGTTATGTAAATCCACCCAAACCATATCTCTATTTCAATCTAAATGGGTAATAACATCCCACCACCACTTCATAGAATTATGCATCATATAAGCCACAAGTTTGATCCTACACTATGGAGGGATCTCAGGATGACATAATATATAAAGAATTTCATCAACCGAAGACTCAATAGTATATGGTCCACCATATCCAAAGAAGGTGGGAGGATGATTCTACTACAATTCTCAAGTCAACTCTTCCGTACTTGAGTAAGGTCGTACAAAACCTTTCATATTATATAGTATATGAAGAAAACCCTTTAGAATTGGGTGGAAAAGACCATATTAGAAACATGTAGAGGATCCACAGGTGGAACTATAGGAGTGATCACTATAATATTAAGTACAACCACCTTAGGTTCATGGTCTTCACCACCTTCAGGGTTTGCGGATGGAGGAATTTATGGTGTCCAAATACTTCAATGAAAAACAAACTCCTCATAATATTTATATATAACAATAGATAGGATTATCATAATGGAAACTAGGACAGGTAAAATGGCATCCTTTGATCAGATCATACCCCTCCTCCTACTCCTAATGCTAGGAATGGGTAATAGTGGAGAAACCATGGAAGGTCATACGATCATAATAGATACCACACTACCCACTACTAAGGCCGATTTTGGGTCTATGTCTCTGTTTCACAGGAATTGGATATCGAATATTCATTTTAAAAGGAATATTCATTTTAAATTTGTTCATGTTCAAATATTGAAGTGCCTTTAAATAGATGAATTAGGTGGATTTACCTTTCCAATCCATAATGGACCGTACTCCTAATGAACCAATATATAGAATCCACATTACTTATACCATAACATCTTCTAGCCCATGCGACCAATGATCTATGGCCCAACATGAAATAATTATGTACCTAAGATGTGTGCTTTAACTTGTGTAAGAAAACATTATAAGGTTAAGGAAGACACATTAAGTGTCATTTATTTTTCTCAATCCCTAAAAATAAATTCATCAAAATTTAATATAATTATCAAGGCATTATCAATATTAAAAAAATTCATGCTTAAAATAAACGTGGCATGGAAAAATGAATGACATATTAGTCTTATTACAACTATAATGGTTGTTTTAGTGAAAAACAATCATTTCATTTGTCCAATGTAAAATAAATTATTATTTCAATAATAATAAAAATAAATCCATATAAAATTGAATCATCAAATTTTTAATTTATATCAATCATATTTAGTAAAAAAATTAACTACAATTTTCCATCCCTGATAATTTGGATTCCCCTATACATGGGTTAGATAAATCCAAGAACAATGTCATTTCCAAATTTTTTAACACCTAGTCTCTTTTCCAATAACTAAATAGTAAGAATAAGGGGAAAGAAGCTTGGACACCAATTTGTAACATCACGCCCTAGGATCCACTTAACCCATGCCCCAAGCTGGTGGGTCACATGACCCCAAGGACACCACTTTTTATGATATATGCTACAAACTAGTAGGGAGAGTGTAAATGTTTTATTTTTGGGGGGGGCAATACACTCATTTTAGAGTGGTTCATTAGATATAATCATAAACATACAACCACAAAATCCTATGAAAACTAACAGAATAATAAACTAGTTGAAGAATAAATAACTAAAAAACTGAGTAATAATATAAAATACCTCTAGGAAGTGTCATTTACATGGATTCATGGCATGATGATATCAAAAAAGTGGAATAAGGGAAAGGAATATATAATCATTCTATAAAAATTTACAAAAATAAGAATAGTTTGCTCCACTAGAATCATTAGAATACCCTCGATCCTCTACTCTTTTTCTCCACCAATAAGCAAGAATATCAAAGTCCATTAGTAAGGAACGTGCCCATATCCATACCAATAGTTACAAAATATTCATGGGTACCCAAGGAATCCAAATTATGATGTCAGATTAAATCTCATTCGTCCACCAATTTTTTTTTGATGTAATCCAAGAAGTGCCTGTTACTAAATAATATTCAAGTATAAAAAGAATATGAAACATGTGCATAAATAAATTACTAGCCTTCTCATGTTCCTTGAGGACACTTAGAGGCTTTACCGGCATCGTCTTAGGGCCAGAATGAAATGTTTATTCATTCACCATATATAGTCATAGTATTTAAATATAGTAGTTATATATTTCATCAACCTATATGAACCAAGTACATGAAAACATAAGTTTCTATATACCGAGAATACAAGTTTCTATCTAGACCAGTGCATAACTCAAATATCCATATCCAGTATAAATAAATCTATAAGCGTAATCCAAAAGGTTACCTACCATAAATCCCATAAAGAGTGATATATTTCATGCTCGACACATGGGATGGTGAGTGTTACATCATGTCAACACTCAAGCAAGGGATGTTTCCCATATATCCCACCTTCCATCTTTTGTCAATGGGTGATCAGTGTTTATCGACACCTGATGTAAGGGAGAGTCATACCATAACAATAGACATATCATTTACCAACATACCATAGCCTCTATCATGGAGTAAGATTATTTAATGTGAAATACATGAGGAATTACCTCTCATTTACCTCAATAGTCAAGCGAGTTATAGGAAATGAATTACAATTAAATTAATGCGCTTAATATGGAATTATTTTTTTGGTGTGGCCTTACTGACCTTTAAAAATCATTTCATTTAAATCATTTAATTAATTTATCGGAAATTAATCCATCACAAAAGATCCATCCCATATAGTCAATCCATTTAACTAACTAATATTGGACATATCAATTATAAGGATCAATGAACACTTAAACAGTTTCTTTGGAAATTGGGAATCTACCAATAATGGAAATTCCGTTATCAAGGTAGGATATACAATTAGGAGGTTAATTTAGTTAAAATAATCATTCATATAATCAGGAAAAACTCAAATATATCTCAATATGAATGATAAATAGGAATTCTTGGTGTTTAAACAATTAACTATAAGGTCCCTTCAAGGAAGAACACCCAAGGGGTGTCCATTACAGATGTCAAAATCATCTAATTAACTAAATTATAATCCTTGGGATCTATGTAAGTTTTGTAGATCAATTCAACTAGAATAAAAAAATTAAACTGAGACATACAAAAAATTATAGTGTGCGCAAAAATAAAAATTCATTAAAAGCACTGAAACATTCCAAAAAATGACTATACCACCTCAAATAGGTCGTTTGATGAGTCCTCATCTGATGGAAGCCTCAAATTTGAAGTACCTTGGACAGATTCAAATAAATGGTTAAATGTACCAAAAATAGGGCATAATAGCTTTCACATAAATATCACACTAGTTAAAAAGATAAACATATGTTGAAATGAAGAGAACTCGAGAGCTCACCTAATGTTATTCAACACCATCAACAAATCAAAGTTTGGAAAATGGAAATGATGGTAATCTCAAATCCTAGATTAATGGATAATTTGGATGATGAGAGTAGAACAACTATCCAGCCACTAAAATGTAGAGAAGAAAAATGAAAATCAGGATTAATAATTAATAAGGGAATTTTGGCCAATTAACCCCCAAACAGTTGGTGTAAGGTTAAGGTGAATTGTTTGAAAAACCATTTTCAAGCCAATACTTATGGAAGGAACCCACAAGATTATGGAAACAGTTTCCCAAAACTTGTGTAAATAGTGAAAAATACCACTGTCAAATATCTAAAGCTTTTCACATAGTCATGCACCTAGAGTAGTATGGTTTCAAACAAACCATACGACTACTACCACATCTTTTTTCCCACATAGTTAGAATAGACCGTGTAGGTTCGGATGCATGGTTTCTATTAACAGTATGAACCAAATTTTTTTAAAAAATTCTAGTGTGTTGGTATCTGAACAAGCATTGGACACCCTCATTACCACCATGACAATATTGGTTTACATGATAAGGTTTATATAGAGGAATTTGAATAAAAAATCAGTTGTACCACCATTAAAAGATGAGTCATTACAATGACTTATGTTATTAAAGGACATCATAGAAAATGCAAATACCCATGCTAATGCCAATTTCAAAATATGACTACCAATGCAAAAAAGAACCATGTTGAAAAAAACAGCAACATAGAAAAGTCTTCAACACATTCCAAATTCCTTAATCCATTATAATTACCAATTACCTTTAAATTTTAAATTATATGAAGCAATTTCATTTAATCCAATTCCCATTTTCCTACAATGTCACTAATTTTAAGAATAATTTTTACAATTCCATTCCAAAATCCAGTTATTCTTAATTACACTTCACATGTTTCTTATGACCTTATTCTATCTTATAATTATGCCAATTCCAATTTAATGTAAATTAAAAAAAATACATTCGATGGGAATATTAATGAATCAAATTACACTAATTCACTTGTTAGTCGATTTTAAATGTTATTCCATGTGGAAAATATATTTTTTAACATATGGATCTAGGATCATACATTACTTATTTTAATATGGGGTCAAAGGTAGGAACATCAATCAGGTGGATGTAAGTAACTATCTCAAGAAAAAATGGACCCAACGATATCCATTGCATGTCTAGGTACAATGATTCAATCCATACAAGTGATTTTTTATTAGAAGGGGTTATGTCGATGAAATGTTGGTTTGATCACACTAGTTGTACATTCTAAAAATCAAAGACAGACCTTATAGATACATTTTAGATCACTGAACTCAATAAATGAAGGATAAAAACTTATTTCATACAATTGGATAAATATGAAACAACATGAGCCCCTATAGAAAACAATTCACAAACTCATTCAAGGTTGGATGAAGATGATCCAAGTTGAAGACCGAAGGAATCCACCAAAACTGAGAGGATATTTCCAATTCAAGTCATCTAAATAAAAAATGATTCAAAAGATCATGGATAAGTGTCAGAGAATCCTTAAGAACTATGGATAAAAAATCCAATTCATAGAACATGAAATAGGGATTAAAGAAGGAAAATTAATTGCTTATTGGGGCTTTTCTGGGTATATGATACAATTCCACCCATCACTACACTAGCCCATTTTGATGCCACTGGCTAGCCATTAGTGGTTAGTAAAGTGCCTACACCAATTGTGAACCATTATTATTAGGAATTAGTGTATAGTTGGAGGGTATCACCGTTTGACTAGTGAGCCATCTCTGGGCTTAGTATGCTCATGTTCAACCCACCTGCTAGTAGGTGGACTACATAGGCCAACTGATGACTCTAAAAAATATCCAATGAGAAATAAAACTTCTATCGATCCTTATGATCATATCCTTCAAGTCCTTGAACATTTCTAAAACATATCATTAACAAGAACACAAGGCTCTATTATAGAACTAAATTCGATCAAAGAAAAACATAGATAGAGGATGTATCTAGAAGAGAGAGAAAGAGATCTTATAACCTTTCCACCATATAACTACTCATATTTACGATATGATTTGAAGAAACAATAAGATTTATTAGTGAACATGTTGTACCACCATGACCACATATCTGAATCCTTCCCCATGGTATCCTCTTGAACATTCCCATGACACCACTACACTTGCATAAGGGGAACAATAATTTTGTATTGATTCATATCACTATGATCTATGATACAAATCCAATTTTTCCCAAATATTACATCGATATAAAACTCTACATCAAAAAATATATAATTTGAGAAGGGTTATGGTGATATCCTTAATGTCACAGTATAAAAACACATTGTTGATGGAATTGTATCACATTGAGTGTGATTGTTTGTATTCTACTGGTCCAATTCTCCCTACTACCTCAAACAATTGAGGAACCTGAGTTCTAGCTTTCAATATATTTAATGTAGTGTTTACCCAACCCTGCTGATAGCTGAAGATATATGAAGTGACTATCTTCAAACACCATAGTTTGTATCTAATGTTTATTAAATAATCTATGCTGGTACAATGTTATTACCAAACACATTTTGATAAACTAAACCTTATCATATGTCTCATACACAAGAATATGTAAAAAAACACCAACCCACCCATATCTAACCAACACAATGGAAAATGAAATAGTCTTCCATATAAAGCCTCAAAATATCTATTTGGATCGATGAATGAAACATTTTATTGAATGAAATATCCATAAGTTTTATATGATACTCTAAATAACCAGAAAATACCAAAACATTGTCTCATAATAGGTCATCTATAATGTGATTCACCCACTGATATTTTCTATTAGTATGAATATGGTAGGCTATTCTAGTAAGAATGTGTGATCCCAACACTTTTTGTATGCCCTACTAGAGTCGTGATATGAAATAAAGATCCATAAAAACCCCATTATTACACCATGTAATCAAAATTCATCCCACATGTTGGGATTACCCTGATTTTCTATGTTGAAGGACTATCTGATAGGAAATAAGTGGCATACCTTCACCAATCAATCCACAATCAATTACACTACATCAATTATCTACGGTGTCGTAGGTAATCTATTAATAAAGTCTAGTTTGATTTCATGTAACATCCATTATGTGAAAAGTAAAAGGTCCCAATAACCCAACATGCCTATGATGCTTAGAATTCACCTATTTATATGTATATCATCACCCCAAAAAACACATAATCATTTTCTTTATACCATGAAACCATTTTTTACATACAAAGATCATGATAAGTCATCATCAAACAAGGATGTACCATGAAATTAGAGGATTGTAATTTCCTCACCAGGTCCTGAAAAAAAACACCCAAGAACCTTGATATGATCATTTACATAAGGATCTTTATCAATTCTAAGTGATGAAGCGGATAGGGGAATAACACTATATATACTATCCTTTAGGGATGATCCATATAGATTATATAGCTATCCTATCATGATCTGATCTTGTAGCATGAGAACAATAGAGGTTGATGTAAGAGTTTCTCACCCATGGGAATCTTGAACATATGCATATATATGAAGACCTACAACATCTTCTCCTAATCAAAATATTCCTTCCACTCACGAGTTTTCATCTTCTGACGCAAGGAATCATAAATGATGCAACCCTTTCCTAGAATGTATGCTAACTCAATGTCAAAATATTATAGTGAATCAACCCACTTCCCCTATTTTTAGTTTTGTTCTAGTGGTAAAAATATTTTATTTAGGCTCTTGTTAATTTTGTAGACCTGGGCCACTCACCCAACAACTACTTCCACCAATATCTCAGAGATTCTACCATCACATGTAACTTCATATCATGAGTAGAATAATCCATCTATTATAGCCTCAATAATTTGGATCCATAATAATAAATTGACCCCTGCATCAAAACTACACAGACCCAAACTTATTATACATTAAAAAATATACTATACTTTGTACCCATATCATTTAAGGTGAGGATTATTACTGATGCCAACCTTTACATTAAATACTAGAAATCCTTCTTACTAGAATGTTACAAAAAAATGAACTATATTCATTGAAATTTTAGACGTTAGATATTTTAGATGGGAAAATACTTGGATGAAATGTTGGAAATATACTTCCAAACTAAAAAATCAATGAATTTAGAAGACATTAATGGGTCATTCCAAAAATATAATGACTTCCACCTTCACTGAGTCTACTGAAACTCAATCCTCTAAGATAACATGACCTTATAAGTGTATGTTTTCAATCCATAAATGAAATTATGATATATTTACATTTATTTGATGTTATCTAATTATACTCAATATGATGTCAATATATTGGTCATGATTGTTTCTAGAGTGGGAGTACACCAAAATTTCATGAAAGAAAAATCACCACAAACTAATCCAGAAATGGATGGAAGATATGATTCATCAAGGCCACGAATAACACCAGAATATTAATTAGATTAAAAAACATTATCATGAATTTAGACAAGAAGTACCATCTCTTAAAATTAGTTCAATGTATTTATGTAGATATGAACCAAAACTGATGTTACCCTGACCTCTTGTCAATATTGAAGAGAATCTAAGCACAAGTTGGCTGGACGAATAGATCATTGATACAAAAAATAGAATATTGGTTATTGGCCATTATCTGTTCTAGTATCCCAAAATCCACACATTAGTGAAATGTTCCTTCAATATTCTTAGTGAAAATAAAAGATTAACCCCATCATAACATACTATGTTGTATGAATCTCTTATCTTCTAGATCAACCATGTTCACTTTTAACTCTAAGATATTTTTTGTTCTATCATATAAAGTTGGTTAAAAACTAGTTCAACACCTATCACTAACATTAGGGGGATGTTGATTCCATTGGAGTTGGAGGTCCATCATTACATAATTATGAAAACATGAGGGTCAGTCCTTTGGTTATTTTTTAGTGAAGGATTGACCATAAATTGTATAAAAGGCTTCTATTATTCATAAAATACAATTAATAAATCAATAAGTTGATAATGAAATGGGATTTTTTTGAAATTATAAAAGGATTATTCCTTGATATTTTAGTATTTTAAATACCTTATTTTCATTAGTTTTTATAAATATGAAGTTAGACTAGGGTTCATGTAGTAGTAAAAGATATCGCACTGTGGAGATATTAGTGATAGGAATGGGATTTATTTTGAATACAAAATTTGGCATAAGAACCAGGAAATTATTTCCTATATATTTCCAATTAATTTTTAGAAGTTAATTTCATAGAAATCAAACTTTACATATTAAAATATTGAAATATTGAAATATATCACTCAAGGATATTGAGTGAAAAAAATAATAAGTGGGATAATTTATATAATACAAAAGAGTATACTCTTTTAGTTTAGAGGAATGAGATGATATTTTTTATATTTTAATATAACTAAAGAGTAATTCATGTATATATTAAAGAAAATACATTTTACAAGATAAGTATTATAATTACAAGATCACAATGGAATTATAAAGGAGAAAAAAGAGGTATTGTCAGACTAATAGAAAGAAATTA
This sequence comes from Viscum album, assembly GCA_963277665.1. NCBI lineage: Eukaryota > Viridiplantae > Streptophyta > Magnoliopsida > Santalales > Viscaceae > Viscum > Viscum album. The sequence continues at coordinate 292,807,861 of OY728131.1, read as the reverse complement.
GTAAATGGGGAAGCTGTTGTAGACTTCAATCATGATGGAAAACTATATTATTAATTATATTAGTGAAGATGCAACATATATATATACATTATTTTAACTATTTAATATTTATAATTAGTGAGGATTGAGAATTAATTTTTAAGGATAAGTAATCCTTCTATTTTCTTGATAGAATCAATATTTATATTTTTTTATTGTTGAAAACCAAGATGGTTAGTATGGATGGTTACTGTTATAATTAGAGGTTTTAGTTCATCATGTTCATTATTATGTCGTTACTTCATGCTCCTTGTATTATTCTGGTTTGGTTGAACCAAGTTAATTACCTGTGTCTATATGATTTACTACATTATCAATTCATATCAATTTTAAGGGATAGAAAGTGTTCCATATAATCAAGGAACATGGATTTTTGGAAGTATTGTCTTAATATATATATTTGATGATTCATCCCACTCTCTAGATTGTCACATTTCTTGAGAACAATAATTAGTATAAAATAAAAAATTTCTTGGTGAATTTTCAATCTCTATGATGCTATGGAAATAGTCATCAACAACATGGGAATTATAATTTTCAAGGGTGATGATTTTTTATTATGGGAAAATAAGATGAAACAATACCACATTTAATTTTGAATAGATATCTACAAGTGATTTCATCCATCATGTATGTGGAAATTTATTATAAAAATACTAAATATGGCTTGTTATTAACACCAAAGGATTCAACACATTGTGGATGGAATTATCCAATGTTATATGCGTAAAGGCAATGACATGTAAATCCCTAAATGTAATATGGTAAAAAATATCAATATTTATCAAGGTTATTTTAATTTACACAAAATTTTATTCGGTATTATGAAATAAGAATGAGAACATTAGATTGATCCTAAATGAGATTATCATTGCATTCTTTGAAAAATTGGACATTTTTATAGAATACACATGTTGACATAGATAAAACCATGATGACATAAAAATTGTAAAAAATCCCAATAGCACTACCACCATGGTTCAACATGACGGTCTCAATAGTTTAATAAAAATTTACAATGTAAGAGACATATAATAATATTTTGAGAAATCTCATTGTATATGTGAAACAAATTAATGAAAATGAGTCTTTGTGAAAGTGAAATTCATAGAAGCTAGAATTCTAGGTGGTGAAGAAAATCTTAGTGGAAAATTATTCTAAGGATAGGGAATTATATGACATTATACAATTCATTTATGAAAATATAATAACCGGAAAAGAAATATTTAAAGGAAATCGTTTAGTAACAAGTTTTTGATGCATCAAAGTTTGGTATCTTATCAAAAAATTTCCAAGGATGTTTTGGAATGATAATGAATACAAAGAACATATAAAATATTTAATGGTTATAAAAAGTAGATAATCACAAAAAATAAATAATTCCTAAAAATAAAATTTCTTTAATGATATGTTTTTGGATAAGAAGAAAGGGAATTGGACGAAGTTTATTACTACAATGAACTCAGAAAGAATGTTCTAGTGGTCTCCATAAACATAACAAAGGTAATTGATAGTGATGATAAAGTTGATAAAGTACATAAAAGAGTTGATCATGGTGATGAATTGATATATTCTCTTAATGAAATTTATGCTTGGAGAGATGAGACTATGAAAATAATTTATGTGGTATGTGACTTGAATATTTATATGAAACAATAAGATAAATATAAGTTTAAGCTAAAATTTGAGATTGATAGACTCAAATCAAGAATCTATAGAAACAGAGAGAAGTATTTTCATATTAATATCCATATAAAATAGTAACAATAGATTATTAATCCGATTAATGATTTAGTAAAATATAATTTTGAAATAATATAGGGATTATAATAATAAGTAAAGATGATATGATAGAATCATGATGATTAATAATATGACATCCCGCCTTTTTATTAAATAAATTTTCATTACATTTTACAATCAGAGAATCTTTAAAGTCTAGTGTCTTGGAAATCATGAACATAATACATGAAAAGAACATAAAACATTATTCTAAACCACTTGTAAGTCTTTATAATAGGTTCATACTTTGTACATTTACTGCATCTCATATACTGGAGACATACATCAAAGGAAAGGGTGAGCAGAAGGCCCAATAAGTGTAAACAAGGGAATCAGTTTACTTGTGTTATCAATAAGAACATGAATAAAAACATAAAGACATGAGCAATGGAAGAATATGAATATCATAATGAAAATAACTTCTAACATAACTTGGATATGTGTCTACAAAATTTCATTTAGACATTCATGAACATATCACCAAGGTCCATCCCTAAGGTGTCAAAAAAATTATCAAGGTTATTCACCAAGTATCGTGAAACCTGTCATCTCTAGAGATTAATTTTTGTTGGTCGGAGTGGACACACACGAGGGGGGTGAATTGAGTTCTAATTAAAATTTCTATTAAAATATTGTCTAGTTAAAATCCCCCAATTTATAAAATAAGTTAAACTGTAGTGAATTTATACATATTGTAAATGTTCACTTAGCTTCTCAAAGATTGATTAGATCTCAGTTAGTTTAACCACAAGATCAAACTAACTCTTGAAACTAATATACTAATTTAGAATATTTGTAAACACTTGCTAATTTAACTATCAAAGTAGTTTCAAAATAATTTTGTATTTTAATGTAATGGCAGTGGAATAAATATGATATATGTCATATACATTAAACTTAAATAAAAGATGCATAGAAGATATAACAAGAGGTTCAGTCTCAAGCCGAAACTTAGTCCTCTAAAAAATATATATAAATTTTATTCACACCCTGGATTGGGGTTAACAATAGTTTTACAAAACTGTCCAGGTCTAAGACCTATACCACTGTTATACGTGGGAAACAAACACAATAGAAAACCAGCTGTCCAGGTCACACATGACCTCTACCACTATCCCAGTGGGAAATAAAAGATGTAAGAGTTTGAGTGAGGATTTACATATCTTCCAATTAATGTTCAGAAGACAGTGTGTGTGTAAAAATACAACAGATGACACACACTGCTCAAAAAGTAAATAATAAATCACAGAGGAAAACATGTTGAGTTTAGAATGGCTCTAGTGGTTTCAGTGCAACTCTAGACTCGTTGGATTCAGTAGGAATGCTTCTGAGTTAGTCTCTGGTTTTTCTGTTGAAAAACAGAGTGTCGTAGTTCAGCTTGTCTTCTTCAGAAGTGAGAAGGATGTCTTGATTCGTCGTGTGTTCTTCAGTAATATTGGATTTCACTCATGAGAGTTCTTTGAAAGTCTTGCAATCTCCTTCTTGATCAGCACAGTGCACTCAGGTGTACGTAAGTTCTTTGTGTTGTATATTCACGTTGTTGTAGTTACATTCTTTTTTGTGTACTGCATCTCAGTCTTTCTTATATTTCATGAGTTCTGGTAGTAGGAATGATTCCCTTTTCATCGGTACGAGATACGGTTTCCTTACATGCCAACAACTAACATTAAATAACATTAATTTCATTAAAACAAAAAATATGACCGTTAGAATTATTTAAAATAATATTGACAAAATCTTAAGAAATGGTGTCACTGTGATCATAGAAACGGTGTCTTCTTCACAGTGTCTAATCACTGTGTCTAGTCACGGTGAGTGGTCATGAGTGGTCACAGTGTCTGATTCACAGTGAGTGGCCATGAGTGGTCATGGTGTCTGATTCACGGTGAGTGGTCACGGTGAGTGGTCACGAGTGGTCACAGTGTCTGATTCACGGTGAGTGGTCACGAGTGCTCACGGTGTCTGATTCACGGTGAGTGGTCACGGTGTCTGGTCACGGTGAGTCCTTCACTGTGTCTCCATACATAGAAAAATATCTGTATTTGGAATAAGACAGTGATATACAAAATATGGGTTAAGGTTAATCATTAGAGATAATACATGAGAGAATTGTGATCATGCATAAGACTTGTAAAGAGTAATTAACATCCATAAGATTTGTTATTATAAAAATATCATGTGCACTGAAGATCAAGATTAATTAATAGTAATGAGATTTATGATCATTAAAACACGATTAACACATGAGGAGTCCAACAATCTCCCCTTTTTTGATTATCACAAATCATATATAGGCAGAATATAAAAGACATGTAATATTAAAGATACTAACATAGCAAAAACATTATAGAACAGATACTTGTAGTTTTTCTCCCACATTTATACGATTATAGAACTGATACCTGTAGTTTTTCTCCCCCTTTTGGGATTATCAAAAAGTAGAGAAAAGGAAATGAAACTCGGCAGTTGTCATTAAACAAAGGATCCAGAATACAAAGTACAGGAGAAGTACAAACAAGAAATGACATCCCATAAAAAAGAAAACGGTGGCTAGACTCTTTAGGGATCCATTTTTTTCTTGCCTATATCAGAAGCTGGAGCTGGTGCTGAAGTAGAAGAAGGCATAGATGTGGTAGACAACGAGGGTAAGGGTAGACCTTCAAAAACAGATGGAGCCAAAGTAGGAGCAGTAGAAGATCTAGCCTTAGGTTGGTCAAGAATGACTGGCCAGATCTGAGAAAGGGCTTGGCTAACTATCATGGAAGTTGATGCTAAGGCAGGGAGTCCAGGTCTAAGGGGTGCAGCAGCTGGAGCAAATATAGCAGTACTCTCCACATGGAGATACGACTTCAAAAGAATGATTAAATCAGTAATGATTTCACCACCATACTGCATAGCCTATTCAAAATCATCCTTATTCTCTAGAAATTTGTCCAACAATCTGGTGAACTCTGAAAGTTTCTGAACTTGAGCTTTAAAAGTTTGAGTCACCGGAGGGATTCTCAGATTTTCCACAAGATATCTAATGTGATCTGTCATGTCACTTTTAGAGAAAATCTTTGAAAGATACAAATCTATTTTCATGGAGATCTCTTGTTGAGAATCATTGGCTATCTTAGAATGAATCTTAACCAAGTCCAATGCTCTATCATTGTTCTCAATTACTTCTGACAAAGAAGATAGATCCAAGCCATTGAAGGCATTCTGAAATTCTTCCTTAATTATAGATCTCATCATAGAATCATCCAAGGAAGGTGTGGAGGTCTGACCAGAAGCAGGTGAAGCCTTGACAGCTTTGGTTAGAACTTTAAGATGTTTCAGAACTTTTTGCAGACATCCAGTGTATTCATCTGTGAGCTTATTCAGAGTTTCCACAAGATCTCTCATGCGTTCCAGCATCTTGGTGTGCATTTTTCCAATATTTTGATAAAAAGAAATTAGGTAAGGATGAACTTGAGACACAATCTACCTAGAAAGAAGGGAATCAGAAGACTCAGGAGAAACAGCAACAAATGCAGGGGCAGAAACAGGAGCAGGCTCTGATCTCACAAAGAACTCATTCTGCAGACTTGCTACCATACTTTTCAGATTTGCAACATCAGCACTTAGCAGCTTATTCTCTACTCTGACTCCTTTAATTTCTTGGATCATCCTTTGTTGAATATGCAAGATAATATTTTCCAAGAGAATTGATGCATCTTCTTAACTTAATTGAGTCACTGGGCGAGGTTGAGTGGAGACGATTTTCTCAAATCCAGCTAACAAAGTCTCAACAAAAAAATTTCATATCATCTTTGGTTACAAAGGAGTGAAGCTCAGGTAAGGCTGCAGGTAAAGGTGGAGGTTCATATTCTGGTTGAGGGTCAGAGTCATCTTCAGACTCATATTCTGATCCAGATTGAGCTTGGGGCTCTGGTTCTGGTTCTGAATGAGCTAAGGACTTCAGTTGAAACAGTGAAGAAAGATCCATTCCAGTTGCAGTCACTTACTGTGACTCATTCACATCATAAAAGCTTAGGAACTCATACCGAGAGTGCACAGAGAAAGTGAAAGAAGGTTGATAAGCTTCATCAGATCTAGCTTCCGCAATATCAAGATTTCAAGTTTCCTCCCCCTCAACATGTGCTTCGCTTTTAGATTCTTCAGGTTTAGGAACATGGAAAAAAATCCACAGGATCATCCCTTATCTCTTCAGAAAACTCTTGCCTTGCCAGCTGAAAGGAAATTTCAATTATTTCTTCAGCATATGGAATAATCTCAGGAACCGATTGTTCCACTGGATAAGCTTCTAGACTTGCTTGTTTCTCAACAGAAAGAGTCTCTTCAACAAAATCTGCCTCAAAGGTTGCTTGCTGTTCTGAACCAGGAAAAACTAATTTCCTTTCAGTATTGGGATGAGCTTCTTCCTCATGAAGAACAACTTAAGGATCCTTAGTCCTTTCCTTTTTAACAACAGCTTCCTCTCCTTGAGGTATTTCAGCAGGGATAAAAGTAAGGACAACAACCCTTTCCTCTTTAACAGGAACTGTTTCCATTGGAGGTATTAAAGATTCTTCTCTAAGTGGAACTTCAGTTGTTACTTCTTCTTGTTCTTCTTCTTCTGAATACTCATCCACTTCATCTGGTTCGAAACCAGGATCAGCTAGGTTCTTAGGCCTTCTTGGATAGTCAACATGATTAAACATTTTATATAGTTTATCACTATCCTCAACCCATTGCTTTTTCCAAGAATTCCAGCTAATTTGCATCCTTCTGATGATAGGCATGGATAAGCAGAAATCAAGGTCCTCTGATTTTTCATCATTCGGTCCAACCATCCCTTTTGCAACTAACATGGCTGAAATCATCCTTGTATAAAACTGGGAGGTGGATTTTGAAGTTACTTTGACCAGCTTATAGATATGATTGATAACATACTTACACAGATTGATCTTATGGCCATTCTTCAACAGGTGAATCAGGAACACATCCTGATACTTCATCACAAAAAAAATCTCCTTTTCTTGGACTAACCAAATTCTGAATGAACTTTAACAGAAGTCTTGTCTCCCCATCCAGTTCAGTAGCTATGTCCCTTCGCTTAGTCCCATTTATAGTTAAATTTTCCAAAGCGGTTTCCAGGTAAAAGATGTCGGTTGTTGGAGGAGGGTCTCTCTGGTAATATTCACACACTCCTTCATGTGGAATTCTTAGACATGCATCCCACAGCCTTGAAGATAATGAGCACTTCTGACCATCGATCCAGCTGGTCACCAAAAATCTTTCTCCAAACTCAAAAGAGAACTTCACATACTGATAGAATTGAGATACAAGCCTTGGGTAAATCGGTTTATTCTGTCTAGTGAACCATTCAAGCCATCCTTTTTCTTTTAAAACATTCAAAACTAACGATCTTCTAGACAGCAACCATTCAGGGAAAACCTATTTTTCAGGTACAATGGTACGGCTTACCAGGTTTGGGTTTATAGGTCCTTCGGGAGCTATCCTTAGTATCCTCTTTTATTTCATAGAGCGGCGCTTCTCAGACGAGGGTGAAGATGGAAGCTTTATCCTTGGCATTCACTAAAGGTTCAGGTGAGAGTGAAGAGAAGGTTCAGGAGAGAATTCAGGTATGTAATCGAATGAAACCCTTATGTTTTATCATTTGGGAATGTCAAACGTCATAAAAACACAAACGCAGGAAATCAAATAGCGGTGAAATAAAAATTACCGCGATACGGGGGAAAAAAATAAAAATAAACATAATTCTCATGGTGAGACCGTGAGTAGGTATTACAGTGAGACAGAAAACTAGTCATTAGGGTGAGACAGTTTATAGTCATCACGATGAGACATTGAGCATTTTATATAGTCACGGTGAGACAGTTAGTTGTCAAACCATGAGCATAAAACAGTAACTTAGAAATAGTAAGTATGAAACTGTATGGTAAAGTACAGTAAAGTATTAAACATTAATATCAGTAAGATATTCATTTATGATTAATCATAGCAAGATCATGTATGATGTAGTCTAATCTTTCAGAATTTAATGGTTTAGTGAATATATCAGCAAGTTAATATTCAGTACCTATGAATTCCAAAGTGATATCACCTTTTTGATAGTGATCCCTCAAAAAGTGATTCCTTACATCAATATGTTTTGTTCTAGAATGAGAAACATGATTCTTAGAAATATTAATAGCACTTGTGTTGTCACAATTTATTGAGACATGTCTGAATTGATATCCATAGTCTAGTAATGTGTGTTTCATCCACAAAATTTGTACACAACAACTTCCAGTAACTATGTATTCACCTTCTGCAGTTGACAATGCAACATAATTTTGTTTCTTACTACACCATGATACTAGTGACTTGCCTAAAATATGACATGTTCCAGAGGTGCTTTTTCTATCTAGCTTACATTCAGCAAAGTCAGCATCAGAATAACTAACTAATTCAAATGATTTTCCTTTGGTATAGAACAGCCCTAGATTGGGAGTATGCTTGAGGTATTTTAAAATTATTTTTATAGCATTTAAATGTGACTCTTTAGGGTTTTCTTGAAAATGAGCACACATACACACACTAAACATAATATCAGGATGAATAGCAGTCAGGTACAGTAGACTTCCAATCATTCCTCTTTAAGTGGTTTGATCAACAGATTTACCATTTTCATCAAGATCCATCTTACAGGTGGTACTCATGGGAGTGTCACTAATTTTTGTGCTATCCAATCCAAAACGTTTTAAAAGATCTATAGTATATTTACTTTGAGTTAAAATAATTGCATCATCATTTTGAAAGATTTGAAAACCAAGAAAGAATTTAAGTTCACCCATTAAACTCATTTCAAATTCATTTTGCATCATTTTAGAAAAATCAGTACATAAATAATTTTTATAAGATCCAAAGATAATATCATCAACATAAATTTGTACTACTAAAACATCTTTTGAAATTCTTTTTATAAAAAGAGCAGGATCAGCTATTCCTTTTGTAAAAACATTAGAAATTATAAAAGTTCTTAATCTATAATACCACGCTCGTGGAGCTTGCTTTAAACCATATAAATCTTTTGATAGTTTGAAAATATGATTTGGAAAATGAGGGTTTGAAAAACCAGGTGGTTCTTCAACAGAAACATCCTCGGCAATATATCCATTTAAGAATGAACTCTTGACATCCATTTGATATAGTTTGAAATTTAGATGTGTAGCATAAGCAAGTAAAATCCTAATAGCTTCTAATCTGGCTACTGGAGAAAAAGTCTCCTTATAGTCAATACCTTCTTCTTGACTATAGCCTTGTGCAACTAGTCTAGATTTATTTCTAACTATGTTTCTAGATTCATCTACTTTATTTCTAAACACTCATTTTGTGCCTATTTTGAAAGTGTCCTTAGGTCTTTCAACAAGATTCCAAACTTTATTTCTTTAAAATTGATTGAGTTCTCCTTGCATAGCAATTACCCTAAATTCATCATTAATAGCATCATTAATGTTTTTAGGTTCAAGCTCTGACAAGAAGGTTTGATGTTCAACCTGATTTCTAAGAGAATCTCTAGTCTGTGTCCCTCTATCAAGATTTCCTACAACAGCATCTAAAGGATGATTCTTTAGAATTCTAGTTGATCTATTAAAGGTAGGACTAGAAATTTCAGGTTCATCAACAGGTTGGGAATCAATAGAAGTGGGTTCTAGAAAACTTCCAGAACTGGTTGTCTTTATAGCAGGTTCATTTGATTCATCATTAAGGTTCAGAACTAATAAATCTTCTTCAAGATTTTCAAGAGAGATTTTAGGCTCATGTGGATCAGTTTCATCAAACTTGATGTGAACAAATTCTTCCACACACTTGGTTCTCTTATTTAAAACTCTATAGACTTTACTAGAAATAGAATAACCTAGGAAAAGTCCTTCATCACTCTTGGATGCAAACTTGCCAAGATTATATTTTGTATTAAGAATAAAGACATTGCACCCAAAGACTTTGAAGTATTTAACCTTGGGTTTCCTATGGTTCCACAACTCATAACAGGTCCTCTTAAGAACAGGTCTGATTAAGACTCTATTTATAATATAAAAAGCTGTATTTACAGCTTCATCCCAAAAATAAACAGGTAGGTCATACTCATTAAGCATGGTTCTGGAAATTTCTTGCAGGCTTCTATTCCTTCTTTCTACTACACCATTTTGTTGAGGTGTCCTAGGGGAAGAGAAATTGTGACTATAGCCATTGTGTGAGCAATAGGATTCAAATTCATGATTCTCAAACTCACGACCATGATCACTTCTCAATGTTTTAATCTTAAGTCCACTAAGGTTCTCCACAGATTTGGAGTATTTAACAAAGTAAGAACAAGATTCACTTTTGTGAGCTATAAAATATACCCAAGTATATCAAAAAAAGTAATATACTAAGACATAAACATAGTTCTTACTATTTAAGCTAGAAACTCTAGATGGTCCAAACAAATCCATGTGAACCAACATGAGAGGTTGATAAGTTGAGACTTCTTTCATTGGTTTGAAAGATATTTTGTGTTGCTATCCCTTTTGAAAGGGATTACAAACTTTTTCATTTGGAAACTCAAGTTTGGGTAGGTCTCTAACTAAGTTCTTCCTAGTAAGTTTTCTAAGTGAGTGTATATTGCAGTGTCCTAATCTTCTATGCCAAAGCCAAGACACTTTATGAAAATCATTTAAACACGTAATATTTTTCATGGCTAAAGAATTTAAATCAACAGCATATACATTTTCATTTCACAGGGCATGAAAATACTAAAGCATTTTTAGAATTAAAAACATTGCCAGAATAATTTTAAAATTTAACATTAAAACCATCATCACATAACTGAGAAATACTTAACAGATTATATATAAGTCCATCAAAAAATAAAACTTTAGAAATTAATACTGAGTCAGTGTTACCAATCTGTCCTAAGCCGATGATTTTCCCTTTAGAATTATCACCAAAGGTGACAAAACCTCCATCAATTCTAACTAAGCTTTTAAAGCATGAGAAGTCTCCAGACATATGTCTTGAACATCCACTATCCATGTACCAGGTCTTACTACAGGAGCTCTTTAAGCAGGTTTACTACAAAACAGATTTAGATAGGAAATGATTTTGGTACCCAGATCTTCTTGGGTCCAGACAGGTTAGCAATCAAAGATTTTGGTACCCAAATTTGTCTTATGGGTCTCATAAAATATTTAGAATCAACAGACTTTGAAAGATAAACCTTATTAGTTCCATAACTAGGAATATAAATCGATGAAGAATATAAATTTCCAGAACTAGAATTAGCAGCATTTTTTCCAGATTTAGGAATAAATCTATTCTTAGTAAACTGTCTCTGTCCAGGTTTTTAGCCTATTCCAGTAGTGTATTTTTTTGCAACATTCTTTCTTAGAATTTGAGTTAGTGTATCCTTTCCATTTTTTAATTTCTCTAAATCCTTTCTGAGTTGCTCATTAGACATTTTCAGTTCAGTTTTCTCCTTTAACAGTTGAGCATTTTTCTCTTTTTCAATAGTAAGTTCAGTTTTACAAATAGTAGTGAGAGCATGATGTTTCTATAATGATTTGTATTTATCCTTAGGTTCATTGAAAGTCTCTTCCATCATATTACAATATTCAAACAATTCCTCACTAGTCATGTTTTCAGAGTCAGAATCAGATTCTGCACTATCTTTAGAATAATAAGAATTTAAAGCAGGAGTATCTAGGGTTACCTCAGATGTGTTTTCCATAAAGCACATGTTTTCCTTATTTCTGGTTTCTGTCTCAGAAGCTTCAGATTCACTGGACCTATCCTCAGAAGCGCTCTAATTAGCCTTCATATCCTTTTTGTACTTACTGTCCTTGTAATCATATTTCTTCTTGAATTTGAGCTTTGGGAAGTCTTCTTTAATATGTCCTTTTCTTTTGCACTCATAACAGGAAACTTCATCACTTGTATCTGGATTTTCCAATCCTTATTCCAATGTCACTTATTTTCATACTTTCCTTTGTAATTTTATTTTCTGAAGAATTTTTTCTTCATATAAAATTTCTTAAACCTTCTGGCTATCTGAGCCATTTCAGCATCACTATCAGAGTCTATGTTTTCACTGGTTGAACTGTCAGTAGGTAGTTGAGCTTTATCTTTGTCTTTGCTCTTTGAATTAGTAGTCTTGAAAGCCACCGATTTCCTCTTAGGTTCATCATCTTCCTCTTTATTCACCTTGAGTTCTTCCTCATACATCATAATCTTACCAATAAGTTCTTTGACAGGTAGAGAAGCAATGTCACATGACTCTCTGATTGAAACAGATGTGCCTCTCTATCGGTCTGGTAAACATCTCAAGATTCTCATAATTTGTTCCTTTGCTGGAACAGCTTTTACAAGTAAATTCATTGTATTGACTATCACATTAAACCTAAGATACATGTCAGAAATAAGTTCATCAGTTTTCATTTTAAAATTATCATATTTAATAGTATAAATATTTAATCTCATTTCTTTAACATTGGTTGTTCCTTCATGAGAAACACCGAAGGTATCCCAAATTTCAAAAGCAGTTTTACAAGCAGAAATTCTGTTAAACTCTTCATATCCTAAAGCACAGTATAGGGCATTCATGGCTTTACAATTATTATTGTAATAAGTCATTGTAGGTTCATCCCAAGTGGATCTAGCAGTAGTGGGAAGTTTATATTCTGATTCTATGGCAGTCCAAATATCAAAACCTATTCTTTCTAAATGAATTTTCATTTTAAGTTTCCACTGAGCATAGTTTGTACCATTGAAGAAAGGTGGCATGTTAGTAAAAGCACCCTCTATTCTATTATCCATAACTAGATTTTAGAAAGACAATTTAAAGAGATAAAAAATTAGAACTAAAAGAAATTTAAGATCTTTAAAGATGCAACTAAAATCACTATTGAAAAACAGAGTATTTCAAAAATCTTTGAACAAAAAATACTAATCCTCTGATACCAAATGTTGGTCGGAGTGGACACGCAAGAGGGGGGTGAATTGAGTTCCAATTAAAATTTCTGTTAAAATATTGTCTAGTTAAAATCCCCCGAATTATAAACTATGTTAAACTATAGTGAATTTATACAGATTGTAAATGTTCACTTAGCTTCCCAAAGATTGATTAGATATCAGTTAGTTTAACCACAATATCAAACTAACTATTGAAACTAATCTACTAATTTACAATAAGTGTAAACACTTGCTAATTTAACAATCAATTTAGATTCAAAATAATTTTGCATTTTAAAGTAATAACAGCGGAATAAATATGATATATGTCGTATACATTAAACATAAATAAAAGATTCACAGCAGATATAACAAGAGGTTCAGTCTCAAGCCGAGACTTAGTCCTCTCAAATATATATATAAATTTGATCCTCACCCTGGATCGGGGTTAACAACAAATTTAAAAAACTATCCTGGTCTAAGACCTCTACCACTGTTATACGTGGGAAACAAACACAATAGCAGACCAGCTTTCCAGGTCACATACAACCTCTACCACTATCCCAGTGGGAAATAAAAGATGTAAGAGTTTGAGTGAGGATTTATAGATCCTCCAATTGAAGTTCAGGAGACAGTGTGTGTGTAAAAATACAGCAGATGACACACACTACTCGAAAAGTAAATAACAAATCATATAGGCAAAGATGTAGAGTTTAGAATGGCTCTAGTGATTGCAGTGCAGCTCTGGACTCATTGGATTCGGCAGGAATGCTTCTGAGTTAGTCTCTGTTTTTTCTATTGAAAAACAAAGTGTCATAGTTCAGCTTGTCTTCAGAAGTGAGAAGGATGTCTTGATTCACCGTGTGTTCTTCAGCAGTATTGGATTTCACTCATGAGAGTTCTTTGAAGGTCTTGAAATCTCTTTCTTGTTCAGCACAGTGCACTCGGGTGTACGTAAGTTCTTCGTGTTGTATATTCACGTTGTTGTAGTTATGTTTTTTTTTTGTGTACTGCATCTCAGTCTTTCTTATATTTCATGAGTTCTGGCAGTAGGAATGATTACCTTTTCATAGGTACGAGATACGGTTTCCTTACATGCCAACAACTAACATTAAAAAACATTAATTGCATTGAAAACAACAAATATGACCGTTATCATTATTTAAAATAATATAGACAAAAGCTTATGAAACGGTGTCACAGTGATCATGGAAACGGTGTCTTCTTCATGGTGTCTGATCACGGTGTCTGGTCACAGTGTGTGGTCACGAGTGGTCACGGTGTCTGATTCACGGTGAGTGGTCACGAGTGGTCACGGTGTCTGATTCACGATGAGTGGTCACGGTGAGTGGTCACGAGTGGTCACGGTGTCTGATTCACGGTGAGTGGTCACGAGTGGTCACGGTGTCTGATTCACGGTGAGTGGTCATGGTGTCTGGTCATGGTGAGTCCTTCACGGTGTCTCCATACATAGACAAATATCTATATTTGGACTAAGACAGTGATATGCAGAATATGGGTTAAGGTTAATCATTAGAGATAATATATGAGAGAATTGTGATCATGCATAAGACTTGTAAAGAGTAATTAACATCCATAAGATTTTTTATTATAAAAACATGATGTGCACTGAAGATCAAGATTAATTAATAGTAATGCGATTTGTGATCATTAAAACATGATTAACACATGAGGAGTCCAACAATTACTTAACTGATGAATTGGAGCGCTATCAATGATCACCCTTAATATGTCATTATTTTTATTTTATCTGCATAGATCGTAATAAAACACTTCATAAATAACCCATAGAGAAAAAAATAAATGGGTTTCATTTCAAAATCGTGATGTTTTAAAAGTTCTTAAAAATAAGATCAATATATCATTTATAACCCATGGAAAGGGAGTGAGGGTTATATGCATGTCAATTAATTGTCAAATATATCATTTTTATATATTTATAATGACCCATAGGAACGAAATAGGTCTGGGTATTCAATTAAATAAACAAGACATTTTCTTGAGAGAAGGAGAGAAATTTTGAGATAAAATTTCAGCAGCATAACAACTATATAACATGGTTTTATAAAACATTGAAAGAGAGGGGAAAAGGGTCACCCAGTCATAAATATTTCGTAAAATAGTATGGGTATAGAAAAATATCATGTCATGGATATTTTAATGACATACCACATGAAAAAGAAACATGACGTAAAAGAGAATATGTGATTTCCTTTACGACAAATTTGGCAGCCTAACAGCATCCCTTAACAATCCAGAAAACAGATTGATGAGAGAAGAAAGGGTATCTCAACAATTATACAAGAAATGGACAGTAATGAGAACATATAAGAACATACCCTCAACATAATGAGATGGAAACTAGAAGACACAACGTAAAGGAATTCATGCTTTAAAAGAGGTGAGTGAAAGGATCCCTTACCTTGAATATTAACTATGAAATCTTGATGTTTGGGACCTTGGGAGGCTTGAAGGAACCTTGGGAGGACTCCTTGGGAGGTAAAGAGAATATAACTTCGTTGATGAGGATTTGGAAATGAAATGAATGAGGGAATGTCTTTGTATTTATAGGAGAAGTGAGGGGACAAGTCATTAATGGCCAAGGGACACATCGTCAGTGGTATTGGAAAAACCATGGGCTTGCCAATGGTATTTTCACATGGTATTGGCCACATGGGACACATCATAACTTATATTACTATTCAGAAGTCAACCATAATTATTGCATAATTATTACATCCTTAGTGATGTTATTAAACACCCGAAACTCAAAACCGTATTTTCAATATACAACAAAAATTAAATTGTTTCAAAAAAATCCCAAATTTCACTTTAACCAAATATCAATGCTCTGATTTAAAAAATGGACTCCATTTTATGAAAATAATTTTCTAATTAATTTTAATTTAATATTTAAATAAAAACACTATTCATCGAAAATTCAACTATTTGAGAGAAATCCAAAAAATTCACCTTAACTAGATATTGATGCTCTAATTTCAAAAATGAACTCCATTTTATGAAAATAATTTTTTAAATACTTTTAATTTAATTTTTAAATAAAAAACACTATTCACCCGAAAAAACTAATACTTAACAAATAATTTCTGAAATAGTTTTTTACCTATTTTATTGAATCACATTACTTAATCAAGGTGCCTTAATTATATTAATACTTTCTTAAGTGAGTTTACTTAATCCATTTAGTCACATTACTAATCATAAGCATAAAATCACTATTAATAATTTACTATTCATCAAAAATTATGTTGATCTTATTAGACTCTAAATTTTTTACTGATTATAACTACAGAAGACAATTTTTTGAAAATCATTACACATCAATAATTATTTATTTTTTACATAAATATTTTAAAATATCCATTTTCTAGAATTCATCAATAATATTCATACTATATTTATCCAAACATTTGAAAATTCACAAACTTCACCAGAAGAAGAAATCACAAATTTTATTTATATCAAAGGATTACATAAAGCAGCTAAGGTCTCATTACATAGCTACTTATAACACCAGCATATTTCATAAGTGTAAGGTGTGCTATGGTGATAGAATCTTGGTTCGGCCCGACCAACATTGCATGAGTAGTAATTTCTATCAGCTTGAACTTCTCCCAAAGGTGATTCCATTCCACCTTCACACGATGATGTTCAGGTTGGGTTTTGTCTGGAGCAATGCCCAGTGGTGTTACCTCCTTCTCATTCTTTGTCAGAGGGGATTTTAATGGCTCGAGTCTAGAAGAGGAGGCCATCAAATCTTCACTCAATATTAATTAACCAAGATCACTTGTATTGATAAATAAGAATTGTAACACTAAGAGAATATTTCCAAACAGTCATATTAACCAACTGTCATATAACAGTAAAAAACCAATGGTATCATTTTTATTATACAAATTTTATTAAATGCAATAGTTTTTTGAGTATAAATAAAATAACACACAAATATTATGAAACACAAATTATTAAAAAGTTCGGGTCGTTACAAATAAAGAATTCTAGACCCTGACATTAATTTAGGAAGTTTGAGTTCATAGGATAAAAAAGTTATTACAAAGTTCCACACGGATTCATTAAAAAAATAATACACTTTGATAAAAGTGATATATTTCAATGATAGAGGTAAAAATATTTATGGGTTTGACCAAAAAAATTAGTGGCAATTTATGCAAAACCACAAGCACGAAATCTACAAAATAATGCTTAGTTACATGAAACATAACAAACATAAAAATGTATAGTTAGACTAGAAATTATTAGGAAATATAATTCATGAATATGGTGTTATTTTTGTGGAATGTTTGGGCAGACACAATAGGTGTGTTCTATATAAAAGTTTCATATCAATTATTATGAGAAATAAAAATAGATGAGAATATTTTTTTATAGTGGACATGCTTTAATGGATAATGTTTTTGGTGTGAAGGAAGTAGGACAAAAATCCTGAATTGAACATCAAGATTACAATGATATGTGACCAATGATATCTATAAGAGAAGATAAAATCAGTTTGAAGCATAATAAAATGGTATGGAAACTAATAATAATTTTTTTACTTATAAGATGAATATGATCCGATTGATTAAGAGGTGGAACAATGTTATTCACCAATACAGTTAAGCAGAAGACATGAGAAAAAAAAGAAAATTATTATAAATTAAATTCTATTTAAATTTAATTAATTATAATATAGTATGTTGGAATATAGATTCTTGGAAATGGTTATAATTCTCATATGATGGGTTATAAAGATCTTATTACATGCATTAAAAATGGCAAATAGAGTTTCTTTATCTTTTATAATGATGGAGAGATAAATATCATTTTATTGGGAAAATAAAAAATATAAGGAAAATACTATAGGTGAATAGATTTATTATTGGTAGTAAAACATGTTAATAGTTTAATAAATTTATGTCCGTTATGTGATAGGGGGAATGTGGTGAATTTCAATAAGATTTCACGTGCTCACAATGATATAGATGATGTTATTGCGAATCAAGAGAATCCCATGAAGAAAAATATCTACTTTGTTGGTGGGAAAGAAGGAAAGTGTTTAATATCCAAGGAAGAATATAATGAGTTGCGTCATAAATATATGTTCCACTGGTTCCAAATTACATTGTATGTATAGTGAAAAATGAAGTAGAATGTGATATAACTAAGCTTTCATGTGATCAAACCCACACATACGAACCTTTAAAAAAGGGAAAAAAATTCAACAATAGGATGATAAGTTTTTTTTGGTCAACAAAAAGACAAATTGGGAAATATGTTGAAGGAACATTCAATTGTTGGAGTTGATTAGAAGTCAATTTGAGATGACTAGATCTGATTCTAGAATTAGTAGGAAAAGTACACCTAAGGATATGACCTCATGAGTTTTCTTGTTACTAGGGTTGTAATTAAAGAAATGTATTTTATTTTATAGAAGAATCATTTCTAAGAATGTAAGAACCTAGTTTTTGAACCTATAAGACTTTTCGTTTTTCTTGATGTTTTTCCAAAGCAGGACGTTGAGACAATGTGCGATTCCGATCCCAGGTGTGGTCGGAATTAAAATTGACATGCGTTCACACTGGACGGGAAAAATAAACAAAATAAATCCTAAAAGGTTGCTCTTATTGAAAAACTGAGGGCACTATTTATTTCAGAAAGTTCCATTAACCCTAAGAGGGATATAAATTTCGCGAGCGTGGGCCTTCTATGAAAAACGCAATTAGGGGTGTTATCGTAATTTAGAGGCATCGGACGTGGACTTTACGAATTTTGAATGGAGGCTCGGATTAAAATTCGGAGATCACATTTACGATCAAAATGTGGATTTTTCCCTAAGGGAGGCTTAATCTCGACCCCATCGAGAGTCCGTGTATGGGCCTATTGGTGGATGTTTAAAAAATTAATTAAAAATGAATTAATTTTTTCTATTTAAACATAACCACCTCCAAGCTTCCCCTCCCTTGTTCTTCCATGGTGAAACTCCTCCCAACAAAGAAGGTGGAGCTCCTCTCCTCTCCTCCACCTCTCCAAGGTGGCACGGCGCTCCGGCAGACCGTTCGGGATGCCACGGGCTACGCCCGAAGAGGTAGGTGGTTTCATTTTGAATTATTATTTTCTTGTATCTTCTTAAAATTAAATATCATGCATATAATTGCTGTTAAACTCTCAAGATTATCCCATGTACGAGTAGGGCCTGTTATAAGCATTCCAATGCTTGTTTCAGTTCAAAAATCTGAGACCTGAGGTGACCACACTGATCCGAGGATGTCCGGGGTGTTTTTGGTGTTTTTTCCAGTAGATTTGGGCTCTACGGCGGGTTCGAGCGGTGGTCAGCGGCGGCACGACGTTCTTAGGAGGCGGCGGTGTGGGCTCAAGAGGTGGCACGGGATCAAGCGGAGGACCAAGGTGGCGCATCGGTTGTCTTGGTGGCGGCCTCCGGTGGTGCTCCAGGCGGCGGCTCTAGGCCACGGGCGAGGTTGTCTGCGCGGGGCATGAAGAGGTGGGGTCGCGGCACACGACCCCGTGTGGGGACCGAGACCCACCGAAGGGGGTTCTCCACGCAAGACCGCGACCGGCCCTCATGGCTGGTCGGAACCGCGTGGACTCATGGTCCACGTCCGGGATGTGCCGTGTGGCTAAGACAAGGGCCGACGCTACGAGCCGGGCCGACCGACGCGGGCAGGCATAGACCGGGCGGACCGGCCGGACCAGGCCAGTCCAGCCCAAGGGGGCTCGCCCCCTCCGACTTCGGACACCCGTACTTTTTTGCTACAGGGGTCCGTTTTGTATTCCGTTTGTGGAAGTGAATTCCTGGAGTCGAGACAAAGATTTTGAGATGGTCTCAGGGATTTTAAATTCCTGATACAGGGGCCTCGCTGGCATGACATGCCAATTATGTGGAATGGGATTTTTCCAGGGATTCTTGTTTTGGTTCGCGCAGACACATCCGATGTCCGATTTGAGCATCGTTAGTATCATTATGACCCTGGAATTGAGGTGGAGATTTGTAGTATGTTTTTGGGCATTGAAGTCGGAGTTGAGGCATGGTCCCTACGAGCTGTCTTTTAAGAAAGCAGCCCTAAAGTAGTGGCAACCATCTTTTCCATCGAGAGGTCGTTTCCAGAGAGTAAGTAGTCTATCTCGCATTTTTTCTGTAAGGATTACAATGGGGTATTCTATTAACATGAGCAAAGACTCTTACATGATCTTATTAAATATGTAAATATGAAAGGGAATTGGTCGGATGTCTCTTTTACGCAGTCTGACCCAACGAACGGTCACAATGCTAACAACACCTGGTGATGGCACGGGAAGCGTGGAGTTGTCAGACCAGTTTTGGGTTTACCCTCTAGCGGGGCTGGGCAGTGCGTAACCTGTTTCCCTTAGGGTTTACTTTCCAGCGGGGTTGTTTAGTTGGTTACCCATTGATTTTAGGGTTTACCCTCTAGCACAGCTGGGTAGTGGGTTACCCGTCTAACTTATTAGGGTTTACACTCCAGCCGGGCTGGGCAGTGAGTTACCCATTCACTTACTAGGGTTTACCCTCGAGCAGGGTTGGGCAGTGGGTTACCCGAAGACCTCTAGGGGTTTAACCTCCAGTAGGGCTGGGGAGTGGATTATTCGGTGACTTCTTTTAGACTCAGTCCTTTTGACGAGGCTAGTTAGTGACTTTTTTCCGTGCCTACCGGAGCGGGATCCTTGGTTATACGGATCGATGATGTGACAGCTTTGATGTGACCATAAAACATATGATGATGAGAGGCGCTTTTCCCGCCGAGACACATCCTTGCGATGCGACCTAAAATCCATGCGGGTGAGTCAGTGCGCACCAAAGCGAATAGTATCAAGGTGCGCTGATTGATCCCCTTTGACCTGTACCTCCTAGGTTTACATGCATGACGATCAGGTCAAGTGTTGGATATCCCTAGAACTGTTAGCGACTCTTCATCAGCTGAGCTGGGAGATGGAGGTCCCCATACACACTCGTTCGCGTTCCTTGTTGATCATCTGTATACATATACAACTAACTTCGGTTCCCACTCCTTGGGTTTTTTTACTCTCCTTATAGGAGGGGAAAAGACACACGGGGTATGCCATGTGATTTCCATGTTTAGCTCCTCTTGGTTGGACAAGTCCACTCTCCTACTATAGGTAGCAAAGACTCGGCAAGAAGTTCATCTTCTCACCATTCCTAACTCCTTGCATTTAGATGATTTTACACCCTTTCACTTATTGGGTTGAGCTTCATTCTCTTACTCTACTCTTTTACTATCCTGGTTCTGGCTACTGCTCACCACTTTAGTGCCGCCTTTGTTTCTCCCTCGATATTTTAGGGAATCTTATAGGGTATCTTTATACTCACCCCTGCTTGGGCTTTTCCCGCACCTGGTGTGCCCTTGAAGACTAAGGACAGGTTGGTTGTGACTACAGAGGAGCGTAGAGGTCACGAGAGCTCAAAAAATGTTCCTTGATCATGCTAGAGTTTTCAGGTGGGGATCTATCCAATTGTTTCCTTTTGTTATCTATTTCCGGGTTGTGTCACCTTTGTGGTTGGGCACATGTTTGTCCCTTTTTACTGTTTTGTTTACTTTTCAGTATCTTCATTGCTTTACTTGCTCTTTTTTAGTGGTTGATGCATGAATGTGGTTGGGTTATAGCTGTTTGTCCCGTGGTTTTTTACTTTTTACTCTGCACTTCTGAATCGAGTGGGTTGTGTGTCTATGTTTACAGGTACTTAGGAAAAGGCCTCCCCGATATTGTTATGACTCCAGCGCTGGTCACCAGCCTCTGGCCTATGGAAGTGGGATTGAGGTAGTTGCGGCTCAGGACCGGTAGGGTCGGGTCGTGACAAATTGGTATCAGAGGTGGTTCGTTCCTTGGGTCGTTGTTGAAACATCCCTAAAAAGGAATTGGTTGGGATTTAGGGAAATGATGTCGATGTGTCTTGAGAGTGGCTCTCAGGCAAGGGAGTCCAGTGATGGTACAGGAGGCCGATGTATCCATTCATCAGGACGTTGATAACCGGCTTGTCGATTCGAAATGTTGAGACACTTATTGTAGGAAACATTAGAACATGCATCTTGTAGGAATAAGTCTTTGACTATATGTATTTGAGTCACCTTCCCTTTGTTATGATTGTTATATATATATTCTCATCTGATCACAATATCCCTTGACAATTTTTAGGATGCCTCCACGACAGCAGCCAGCCTGGCTACCCTCTCCGGTTCGTGATGACGACCAGGCGAGTGATGAGGTGTTAGTTCAGGGACCCTCACATGATCCCATTACACTCAGTGCTTCATCAGCAGCCCCCCATCTGTAGAGAGGCAGTTAATACCTATAGCTGAGGCTGAGGTTGCACGTAGACTGAGCGCGCTATGATATTTTTTGTGTCAGAGGCCGCTGGGGATCTGTAGGAACACGGATCCCCAGGTAGCAGAGGACTGTCTTGATTAAGTGGCACGACTCTTCAGGCTGGTACAGACTCCAGCAGACCGAATGGTGGCACTAGCTGCCAATCTTTTCTTTGGGACAGCCGGACGATGGTGGGGTGTTGTGACATAGACCCAATATGAGCCGTCCCTCACATGGGATGACTTCAAGTAGCTTTTCCGGGAGGAGTACTCCCCCTCGTGTTTACACTCCATTTGGATCTAGGAGCTTCTGGAGTAGAAGGAGGGGGGATTTCCATGTCCCGGTACTCTGCTTGGTTCACTAATCTTACACGCTACTAGAAAGACATGATCCATGACATCTACTTCCAGGCGCGGAACTTCGAGAAGGGTATTCACAGGGAGATTCGTGCTAGAATGGTACCCTTTTGCATACCCACTTACACCGGGGTACTAGAGAGGGAGCTTGTGACTGAGAGCTTCCTGGCCGAGGGGAGCTAGATGGAAGGACCTAGGAGTGGCCAGTTTAGAGCGGATTCTTGAACAGGCAGACGACAGAGGGTTGGGCCTTAGTCGACGAGGCCCTTCCTTGAGTAGACCTAGGGACAGGGTCATACACCATAGTGGCATCATAGGGTACCATGGGAGATGTGAGAGAGCCAGTGTTATGCATGTGATGGTCGGGTCCATCGAGCATGGTATTTCCCGACCAGGCGTGCAGATCAGTCATGGAAGGCAGCGGGTGCACCATAGAGGCAGATGCAGCGCCGTGACTATGGGTCACCTAGGCGGGGACCGGTCGGTCCTCAGGGAGGTGGCACAAGCAGAGCGGCAAGACCAGGAGGTGGAGGACAACGATTTGAGATCTCTCCACCACCACCACCAAGTGGCCCACACCAGGCTCAGGGAGCTGGCGGTCGGGGCTCTTGGCAGCTTCATGCCATGGATGTTCGAGACCCTCTAGTGCACAAGATGGTTCGAGGTATGCTTTTTGCTTACTCCACACTTTCTTCAGTACTAGTAGACACAAGCTCCATCCATTCCTTTATATCACTGTTGTTAGTATGGGTGTTGGAGCTTCCGATAGAGGTGCTGACACCTGCACTTAGCCATGAGGATCCTATAGGAAGCACCTCGTTAGTGACCATTATTTGCAGACAGTGCGAACTATCATTCAGAGGGGGGAGTTTCACGTGGGACCTTCTCGTAATCACAATGGAACCTTATGACATCATCATGGGAATGTATTGTCTTTCTATGGTTCATGCTCAGATCGACTGTCGTGAAAGACGAGGTAGATGTGTTTTTTCTGTTGGGACTAGGTTCACCATCCTTGGTGAATGACACCTCATGGAAGAGCAGATGGGTACTCTGAGCAGGAGACCCCAATCTTTTTCGCACCAGCTGCTGAGCATGGCTCTTGGAGCAGCAGACACTACAGGCACCTGGATCCCTACCGTAGTAGAGGACTACATGGACGTTTTCCCTAGGATGTTCCTGAACTACCTCTGAGGTGAGAGATGGAGTTCTACATTGACTTTCTAGTGGGGACTACCCTGATATCATGTGCGGCTTATCGGATGGCACCCACAGAGCTTTGGGAACTATGACTTTAGCTGGACGCCCTTCATGAGAAGGGATTCATCAGCCCCAGTGTGTCCCGCTGGGCACCTCCAGCATTGTTTGTGAAAAACGAAGATTGGAGTCTGTGTCTTTGTGTGGATTATCGATGACTAAATCAGGCCACGATAAAGAATAAGTACCGTTTTACGAGGATCGATGACCACTTCGACTAGTTGAGAGGAGCGAAGTGGTTCTCCAAGATTGATCTTCGATATGGCTACCACCAATTGCGGGTCCGTGAGGATGATATTCCGAATCTAGCCTTCCATTGTTGATATGGGCACTACGAGTTTCAGGTGATGCCCTTTGGCATGAAAAATGCCCATGTTGTCTTCATCTTGATCATCACACATACATATGTATCTTTATAACCAGGGAAATAGGGTATCATAAACATGAAGGAAATCACCATCGTTACCACCCCCTAACATGCATGTTCCCTACAAAAAATAACACCGTCTCATATCCATATATCTCCAAAAAATATTAAATCATCAGTTGACACACATAGTCAACATATTACCACCACCACAAACTACTGTCGAAGGAAAAGAATGGAATATGGGTTAATAAACCATGAATCAATCACCATCTCTATGTTTAGGAAAATACCCCCTAAAACATTTATTATTAAGTACATAGTACCTGGTGAAATTGGGGTGTGTATAAAAATAATATGAAGATACAAGTATATATAGACACACATTGGCATCCCATAAGCCTAAGTTGAAGGATTCATATCAATAATTCATTAACTTAATCTTATCTTGAACACCATAATATCATTACCACCGACTTCCACATGTAAATGATCCTCGACCAAACCAAACTACCATTCACAAAAAACATTAATTTCTTTGAAATTATACATTAATACATTTCACATATTAATACATTACTATCCATTGTTAATTAATTATGTAAGTTTTCCACATATTTAATAACAAAACTTTTAAACCAAAATATGTATTTATGTTAAATTTAAGTGAATCTTGTTCAAAAGTATTTAATTTTTTAAACTAGTTACTGTATAAAAATAATAGTCCTAATTTTTATAAATTATATCATAGACCATTACCCTTTAATCATTTCCAACCTTATAATCAATTTCTACCCATGTACTACAGCAATGATACACACAACAACCCATTCAAATTATTACTACAACACCTTCATATACTTCCAAATAAAATGCCACAATCTAACCATCTAACAACAATAACAACTAAAAACTAACCAATACACATTAACATATCTGAACAACTACATGAATTCCCCAAAAAATCCCATATCTAAATCAATAACCACCATAATCATATATACCATCACAACCCACATAACCGTATGGAAATAAATCATATAATAACATCATTAAACATCATATTCCGGTTCACATAAATTCCACATTTCATTTAATTTGGGGGTTTCCTCATTAATTCATCATATCATGCATGGGTATTCTCAAACAGTTCTTTATGTTCAAAAGAATCCAATTTATTAGATATATATAAGTACTTATTATTTTATGATTAGTGTTTTTAGTAAAAAATTGAATCACATGTTATCATTCCAATGTAGTTTCAATAAGGGAATCATAATGGTAATCAATTTTAATTCATGGAATACTAAGAACAATAGAGCAATAATTAGTTACCACATGTTAAGACACCCATCGTCATAAATCCGACATAATGTAGTTCATTTTATTCAATAATTAATTATTATTACCCACCCAATGGAAAAAATATTGATAATTACATAGATATATAATGAAGAAAGAACAAGCATCCTCTATAAGGGAAATATGTTCTAAGACACATGACACCAGAACATGGGAGAAGAAGATGATGTCACAACCTTAATATAATGGATACATTGGATTGATCGACCACCAAAAAAATCATTTAAAAATAAAAAAATTAATGTTGAAAAAAACAAAATCTCAAAACATTATAATCACTATAGAAAAAAGATTAAATGGCTATTGATCACACCTAGAATGAAGAGTGGAATGTTATTAGTTCAAAGGATGTTTACTCTAAGGATTGAGAAGAAATAATTACAATCTTATAGACTCAATGGAAAAAGGATGAATGTTAAGATACAATACTTTTAGTTTCTATATATAAATCATCGAATATTTATATGGAAATCCATACTTTAAAATTTTTATTTAATTTATTATCATTTAAAACATGTGGAGTGGCATATTTAAAATCATATTCCTTAAAGAATTAAAATACCAAATTAATCCCTATAAAAAATATTTTAAAAACATTTATTTAACATATAAATCCCCTATTTTAAATTAAAGTCATTTTGATTAAATTCTATAAAAATATGGGTATTTTGAAGTACTAGAAATTTGGAAAACTATTTGATCGAATACATGACCAAACCAAGAAACCTCATGTGGAATCAACCTAACTCATGAAGGAACATATGACTATATAATTGATATAACTAATGACATTATTGTACAATGGACTATATGATTGGACCATCAGCCACATCGAATGAAGAAACCAACAGACTGCATGAAGGATCCAACTGACAACATGAAGGAACAAACCAACCACATCATGGAACAAACAAACCACATAAAGGTACCAATAGATGCATGATGTAACCAACTCCCCACATGAAGGAATCAACCATCCTCATGAAAGAACAAGATACCACATGGTTAGTCAATTAACCATGAGATCAAATTATAAATGTTTAAAGAAAGAATGATCTAAACACTCTCTTATCACCTCTAGGACGTGGAAAACACTGGGTATGGTTTTTGGAAATCTAGTTCATTTCATAAAACAAATATGATAAAATTTGCATCATATTGAATTGAAGAAGAACCAAAAATGAAGAGGAAATGGATTCCTAAAAATCCCACATGAGATACCTATTAAGTATTTTTCTTTAAAATTAATGAAAAAACACATCGAAGTGACAAATAATATAGAAAAGAGACATTATCAACCAAGGGAGAGTGTAAAAAAGACACAAATTATATAGTTAAACATATTATCTCATCCAAAGGAAACAAAAAATAAACACTACTAGAAAGATAATCCATTTATATACTAAGGTTATAATGCAAAAATTTGTGACTCTCATTTCTATGTGATATCCTCTCGGCTACCATACCTCCAAAAAACATGAATGAAAGGAATTACTCACCAATTAGAAACCTTGTCCCTATGGTCCTTGATATAAACAGATTCCTCCATGATAATCTCGTCATCCTTGATGTAAAACATTCCCTAATCAAGGACATGGGAGACAACATGAAGATACTTATAGATCTATGACATTTAGAAAACATTGTGAAACCTATCTATCCATTATGGGAGCACAAATGGATAAGATAGATCGCTAACATGATCTAATGCTTCAAAAGGATTGATGAAACTATGATAAATATTACCCCCTCATCCAAACATAAATTATTCTCAACAATTAGAAACCTTCAAGAAGACATGGTTCCCAACCTAAATCTCAAAGGGTCTTCCTATGATACACATAGTACTTGTGATGGTATTGCACAACCTTTATACCCTCTTGAACCACATGGGTATCTTTCTTCTCTATAGTACTTTAGAAAAAGGACTACTAACTCCCCCACCATAGTTTAGCTCTATAAATAATGAAATGGATTCTCATAAAATGTCTCAAAGGGAGAAATATTGATTTCTTGTAAATAAATATTTTTTTGGAAAACTCAACAAACATTCAATGTTTCAACCATGATTTTCAAAATTACATGATATAAGTTCACAATATATATTAATCCCTTTGTATGGTCTTCTCTCTCTGTGTGTTTTTATAGGGATTTAATGTTATGTTAAGGCTTAACTGAGAGTTTAAATCATTTTGTAATACTATCCAAAATCATGATACAAATGAACATCCAAATAACATAAAAGGTTTTTCAATATCACATAGAGTCTCCCAAACTCATCCATGTTCTAACTCATCAGTGCATCAACAACACTTGACTCATTGATAAATTTAAAATGGTCAGACTTCATTAATTTTTCCATGATCAACAAATTGAAATAAAAACCACCCTATTCCTGTGGTATTCAGGTGATGAAATGTAACACCCCAAACTTCCACAGTATTTTCCACTTTGAATAATGAAATAGCTTGCATTGTACCCTACTTCGAGATTCTAACACACAGTGACCAATCAAACTAGTTGTTATGAATATTAATACCCACATTTTGAAATTTTATATATTTTATTTTTCAAAATTGACTTCATTTTTGAATTCGGAATATCGAAATTAGCTTAGGGTGATTTTTTGTTATTTTATTGAGAACATTCAATTTTAGATTAATAGTGAAAAATATTAAATTTTAATTACAAACAACTTTTTTATTTGAAATAACTTATAGTCTTAAATTGTACATTTTAATGGTTTTTAAGTATCATTAGATTATATCATTTAATATAATTTTGGTAATTGGATGTAATCTCATGATTAAACTGGACATAAACAAATGTCAATCTTTTGATAGTTATTATTTCATAAAAACACGCTTTTTTGACAATGGGAATTAAATTTAAATTAATTTCTATCACTTTTGTGTTTTGAATTTGAAAAAATTGATTAAATATTTGGAATTAGGAGGTCCAAATTGTGTAAATAGGTATCTTTTATTTTTATACATTATGAATATTTACTTTAGTAAATATTTTATTTACCGTGGTTAAAGGGGTAAATCCAGCAAATAATGTTAAAAAATAATATTAAAATAATATTAAATTACCCTAACACATGTCCTAACCCTATTTAATGATACATTTCCGACCATGGGCATACTTGGATCGATTTTGGGTCCCCATGGAGCCACTTGGGAGTGATAATGATATTTTATATTAAATAATCTAAAGTAAAGACAAAAATAACAAAAGAAAATATCTTTTAGTAAAGAAATTTTTATATAAGGTTATATAAGTTATATATTTGACTATAAATAGTGATTAGAATGATATAAATATTTCCTACATAATTTTATTTTATTTATATTTTTTAGACATAAAATAAATATATTTATATATCACATAATAATGACGCAATATTTTCCTTATTAATGAAACAATCAAATAAATGATATTATAAATATTAAAATAAATATAATTTGAATGTTTTTATTCCATAAAATAATTCTATAGGTTAATATGAGATGTTAGGGTTGATTAATTGAATTTTTTTACGTAATCATGCTGTTAAAACATTGACAAAAACAAAATACCAAATTGTGTCAAAATTGACATTAACTAGTTTTAAAAACAAATATTATATTATTAATTGATATAATATTTCTAAAAATTGATGGTTTGGAAAAAAGACTTATATAATTATAATTTTATCATTAATGAACCACTTGGGGTTCTCTTAGATGTTTATAGTATGTTTATTAACCATATAATATAAAAATACAATGAGTCAGGGTAAATGTCAAACTATTTAACTAAGAGTAAAATAAAAAACATAAGGATAATATGGTGACCTAAACCTATCTAAAACCTATTGGTTTAGATATTTTAGACCCATAACCACCTAATCCACTAAATAAATCATTTTTGAGCCATTAGAAACCGAAAATGATTTTATTATCAAATAATATTTCAAGCTTTTCCTAAAGTGACCCACACCTCTCTTATAAATGGGAACTTCTTCTTCTCTTAATTTCACACCTCCAAAGAAGTTTGGCTCATCCAAACCCTACCAAAATATCCTCCAAACATTCCTCCCTTCA
The DNA here is from genome assembly GCA_963277665.1 of Viscum album. Classification (NCBI taxonomy): domain Eukaryota; kingdom Viridiplantae; phylum Streptophyta; class Magnoliopsida; order Santalales; family Viscaceae; genus Viscum; species Viscum album. The sequence goes on along the minus strand of OY728131.1, from coordinate 292,778,252 downwards.
TCCTAGTGGCCTTCCATTGGTCATAAAGCCATCCTATGGATCCTTTTGGATCAAATCAAAAGGAAAAACCCTGATGAAGAGGTAAATAATTATTCAACTCTTTCAGGTTCTTTTCTTCTTCCACTGGTTCGTTCTTTGTTGTTTCCATACCAAAATAATAACTACAAAACCTTCTACATTCTATGATGTTATTATAAATATGGTACAACCATAATATTTATTCTATCCATCCTATAAATGTCAAAGTCACCATACGTGCGTACATACGGCATACCGTCTCCATGCCGTGGTGTAGTATGTTATTCAAACACATCATTATTTGGATGTGTATAATAATGAGTATAACTGATTTAAATAATAAATATAAATGTTAATTACTCTGTATATATGATATAACATCCAATTACAAATGATTTCACCCTCAATATAATAATAATGTCGCTCGTGCATACGTACGGATTACCATCTCCAGGAACGCGATGAGATTCATTCCCCATTGTAATAATTCAAGAATAATTATCAATTTATAATTAAAAATAATTTATATGAACATAATATCATTATGTATATGAATCAAATACATACTATCCATAACAAACATGGCTTACGTAACCAATCATAAAAAGTAAAATGAATTAGTTAACACCCGAAATGATGATACTACTAAAATATTATTAACAATGAAATATTAGAGGATCATATATGATATCATATTTATGTATATAGTTATTATATAATTCCATAACAATGTTTTAGCTATTATACAAGAGTTTAACATAACATCGACTGAGGAAAAGTACAAGGTAAGGGTTATTTTTACAATTTCTTTATTATTCGAGGTTGTTTTTATGTAAGTATCTACTGTGACCGCTTTATCATCTGAATACATGATTCCTTAAAAATTTATTTCAATTTTTTTTTTACAATTTAATAGGCTATGAGTTAAAGTATTTTATACCCTTATTTGAACTTATTTGTACTGAAAAGAATCTTTCCATTGTTTTCCAAACAAGGTACATTATGACCTTTCCGACAAAATAAAGGTAAGAATTTTTTAACTTATACAGATGGTGTGGTTATTTTCCGCCATTAGAACATCATATAATATTACCTTAAATACTTATAAGAATATTTTCAAAATAAATGTTTTATTTTATAATTATGTGACTCTTAAATGGTTTCAAAATAGGAAGATGTATTTCTTTCAAATATTTTTCATTTCATCTATGTCAACATTCTTTGTTGGATTTTAATCTTGTTTGACGTTGATTTATTATGATAAAAATCTTCCATATTGTATTGAAGGTTTTGTGATATTTCTTACTATGGATGTGTTATTTTTATACCATTCATATTTTATGGTTAAATTATTGACATTGGGTATGCTAGTTTTAATACAAATTTTTATGTTATGTTTCATCCTTTTCATATGAGGAATGTATTGGACATAGTATGTGATGGGTCGAGCCCGCTATAGCTCCTCGGTACATCAGTAGGACTCATGATACAATTAGATGTGGAGATGGACGAGGCCTTTACCAATTTTATATATGGTGTTGGCCGATGCTTTAATCATTTTTAGACGTGTTATCTGAGGCCTTGACAAAATGTTTCAGAATGTTTGGCATTATACATTCCCTCATTAGGAAAATAGTGATGATGGTTCATGTTGTTATTATACTATTAGAATACCCAAGACTATGTGTTATTATGGAATTATTTAATCAACTCATATTTCTTACATAATGTGTTCATGCTTATTATTTGTAAAGGCGTGTGTTTTGAATTATTCATATGGACAAATGCTAATGTTATATTCCACTGTATTGCTTACCCTTACTGAGCATTTGAGCTCACATCTTCCTTATGTTTCATTTTCCTAGGATATAAAGAAGTTAGTTATGAGTGTCTTGCTGGCATAATCTAGGAGGCCTGTATGTTTCTAATGAAAATAATTAGTTTTGTATTTCTTTTCAGGATGTAATGTTGAACTTATGTATGTATCTTGTTTCTAATAATATTAAACGGATCTGTATTTTAGGACATAATTCCTTGTATCATGCCAATGTTATGTAATAAAGTACCGACTCAGGATAACTAGGGTCAGGGAATTACAGTTGGTATCAGAGGAAGTTTAGTACAAATCTTGGAAACTACATTTAGAAAAAATCTAATTAGAGAACATTACCCTAAGATAGAATTTGGGGATTAGTTTCGAAGAACTTTATTTAATTTTGGTACTAAAGAGATATTTGAGTTTTTCAAGAAATACATCCCTGTCAAGATATGAGCAGGTAGAGGCGGATTTAACACAGATATACCTAGGGGTAAAACCTAAAAACACCACTTTGAGGTAGATTTTGTAACATCTGAGGCAAATAATGAATAAAACATTTTCATTTTTATTAATATTTATGAATTAAATATTAATTTTACTTTAAAGGGGTTTCTATGTTTGATAGCGTACCCGATACGCAACAAAGAGTTTCATTGAAATCTTACGTTGCACACTAGTAATAAAATAATATTATTTTAAATGGTAGTTAACACATAGCCATTGTATTGGAGGTAATGGATAGAAATAACTAAAATATGATTATATATGTTTTTATATGTTTTTACATTTATCCAATAAAAGATAAAGGCTTAAAATAAGAAATGAATTCAATTTTAGGCATAGATACTCTAATATTCACTAAAGGTCCACTTATCACCTTTTCATGGTGAACCATCTTTAAATATAGTTTTGGTCACTTTTATACATTCTATTGGACCAAATAAAACTCTTCTTTTGAATCGGGAAATCAAAATTTACTTTGTGTAAATTTTTTGTATTTTTCCGATAAAGTTCATTTTTTAATGAATAGTGTAAAATGTTCTATTTTAATTCAAAACCTCTTTTTAATTTAATTTATTTATTTCATTATATTACCTTTTGAATTGGTTTTAAAGTGAAATTATAAAATATTTTTACCATTAAATCCAATAGTGGTCGTTGGAATTAATTTCGCTTTGAAATTGGACTTAAACTAGTGTCAATCTGTTGATACTTATTGTTTCATAAAAACACGCTATTTGCTCTGACAGCGGGAATTAATTATTAAATTAATTAATGCAAGTTATATGTTTTGAATTTTGTAAAATTGACTTCATTTTTGAATTCGGAATATCAAATATAGCTTAGGGTGAAGTTTTGGTATTTTTCTGAAAAACTTCAATTTTTGATGAATAGTGAAACCACTAAGTGGTATTTAAAAAACTGAATTTTCGTTTAAATGAAATTTTACCACCTCTGTGTTTTGAATTTAAAAAATACGACATACATGGTTTTCATTAAGATGTAAAATGTGGTTCAATGAGATTAAAATAATTTTTTGGTGAATAGTAACTTATTAAGTTTTTAATCACGATTAGAGGTAATTACTGCAATTTAAGGCCAAAATGATATTATAATAAAATGAAAATACCTAGACACATGTCCTACCCTTATTGGATGTGTCATGGAAGACCAAGACAAGCCATGGGTCAACTTGGGGACCCCATGGAGCCACATTGGTTGGGAAATGACATAAATAACTTTTTATAACACAAACATGAGATGTTTTACTAAAACAATTTTTACATGGGGTTATACAAGTCAGATTTTTTATTATAAATAGTAATTGGAAAGCTAAAACGATTTGCTACATCATGATAGTTTTTTTATAATATTTGGACTTTAAATAAATTAAATTATTTATGACATCATGATGATGCAGCAATTACCTCATTAATAAAGGATTTAAATAAAATGAAATGATAATGTAAAATCTATGACCTACACATGTCCAAAACCTATTGGATGGGTGGATTTCGAACCCTTATCACCTTATACTCAAATTATATCAATTTGGGATCATTTAAATCCGAAACTAATTTTCAAATAAAGTAACATTTCTTTACTTTCCAAGAGTGCCCCTCATCTCCCCTTATAAAAGGCCCCCACCTCTACCTCCTTACCCACACTCCAAAAGCCTTTGGCTCGGCCAACCCCTGCCCATTTTGTCTCTACACATCCCTCTCTTACTCATTGAAGCCTCACTTTGGGAATAAGTCTTCACAAGGAATCCTTTGAGCTCAAATCAAAGGGAGTTACCCGATTTTAAGGTAATGTCTTCACTTGAGTCCTTTTGTTTTATTTTGCTTCTCCAACCCCCTAAACTCATTTTTTTATTTCTTTTGTAACAACTACAGTATCTTCAATATACTAGGATGTTGTTATAAGAAGTATTCAAGCTACACTTACACACACCTACATATAATGGTTAAATAACGTACGGTTTCAATGGATGGTGAATTTATGCCTCCCGAAACGATGATTGTTCAACATTCCATTAACACCTTAAAAGGTGTCCATTAATATGTAACTATATTTATATATGATATATAATATGTTTATTTTTTCCTTAAGCTTATGTATTTTTAATTTTTGGCATACCTTTATGGTTTCCATTATGGGAAAACGCGATATCTTCATTTAAGGAAGTGCGGACTACCGCCCCTTCAAAGTGATTTGATTCGTTAAATACCATATTTGGTACGTATAAAGGATGGAACTATGATATTATATATGATATTATACTGGAATTATAATATACTTTTATATAAGTATGATTCCATTCTATAAAATATGAAATAGAAATAAAAGTATCATTCATGCATACGTACGGCTTACCGTCTCCATGAACGGTGCATTTCATTTCTTACCTCTAAATGATTATGTAATATTATAAATGCATGCATTTACTGGATATATATGACATATATAATATCTATATCATGAATACCATTCTGGATATAATGGATACATGAAAAACTTGTAATTATAAAGGGCTTATTTTTGACTCAAGTACCAATGATCGTTAAAACGACCGTTATTAACTTAAATAATTACATAGTGTTCATGAAATGGCAATAAGTGATATAAAAGGAATAATGAACTTGAAAAAGGTTCTTAAACAAGTAGAAATTAAGTCAAGTTTATTATTCAGGACGTTAAAGAACGATCGAGTCAAGTCGGACCCGAGGTAAGGGACTTCGTCTCAATCTCCTCTCATTGAGGCATATTTCGTTTTATACACAACTTTATTTTATACGGTGTATAAACCGATTTGGATTTTACTTTTATACAAATGGAATATTTTTCTACGAAGCGTTTTACTAAATGACAAAAAGGAATGTTTATTTTAATGTACGTGGTGACAACGACCTTTTCCGCTGCCGTGATTATTATTTGGTCTTTGGCTTTCTCAACAAGCCGTAATGTTTAAAAAAAACAAAAACCATATACTCTTTTATGTATTTTGGGTATTGAAAATGGTTTTGATAATGGATTCTATTATGTGAATATATTTAAATGATATATTGTGATTGAAATGAGGAAATTTTATCATTCCTTTATATTGGTTTTATATTTTATGATTTTATATTGGTACTTGGACATTTGATGGGTGGTTACCTGATAAACCATATGACGGGTGGTGCCGTGAATACCAGGACGGGTGGTTACGTTATAACCTCCAATGCATTGGGTATGGAAGTCGGTCGTATGGCTATTCCATTAAGTATGTATGGAAATTGGCTGTATGGCTATTCCATTAAGTGATATGTGTGGAAGTCGACAGTATGGTTATTCCACTTAAGTATGATTATGTCCCAAGTTACCTTTATATATGATATGTTTTCTTTATATGGGTTTTATGGTAATCCTTTGGTTACAAAAAGGTAAGTAATGATACTTTATTCAGTGAAGAGTTTTTACTACTTCATGAAGGTGATGGTATTACTTTGATAGAGTATACATGGTTTACTTGATGTTTGAAAAAGTGACAGTTTTCATTCTTTGTGTATCCCTTACTGAGATTTTTATGCTCACCCCAAGTTTTTTTGAAATGTTTTTCATAGGACTAAATGTGGAATAAGGTCAAGGATGGGATCAAGGGAATGTCATGCTATATAAAACAGGGAACTAGACATGTTTCTTTTTAAGAGTTCTTTTTATTATGGAAACTTAGTACAAGTGTCTACTTTGTAATATTTTGAGATGTAATAGTTATGTTCTAATTATCTAAAACTCTAAACCTGAAAAGATCCTCATTTTGAATTATTCATTTAATTCAATATTTAGTAAGGTTTAAGGTCAGGGCCTTATAGTTGGTATCAAAGGTCAGTTTAGACAACTTTAGGAGTTAGAAAGGTGTTAAATTATATGTTAATCTATAGTTTGATTGAAATGATAAAGCATTTAAAGATTACCATGTTTCTTCTCCTAAGATATTTCTGTGTTAAGAATGGTTTTTCATAGAGGAAACAGAACAGCTTTTCTAGGAAGGTATATAGAGGGAAATGACCTTTCAAATTAGTATCCTGATGTGGTCAGAATCAGAACTAAACAGTTTGTTGCAGTGATGGCACAGTTGAATCAGGTGAAAAATGTTGGTTGTTTTTATTGATGAAATTTTGGAGTTTTCTAAAAGTAAAGAGGAACATGAAAGTCATTTAAGGGTTATTTTTTAAACCTTAAAAGAAAAGAAACTATATGAGAAATTCAGAAAGTGTGAGTTTTGGTTACAACAAATTTCTTTCCTGGGTCACATTGTTTCAAAAGATGGCATAACTATTGATCCTGCTAAAACAAAAGTTGTTGAAGAATGGCCAAGACCCACAAATGTAACTGAGATCCGTAGTTTTCTTGGTTTGGCAGGTTACTACCGAAGGTTTGTTGAAAAAATTTCACGTTTATCTAGTCCAATGACTAAGCTAACTCGGAAGGGTGTTAAGTTTATCTGGAAAAAAGAATGTGATGATTGTTTTCAGGAGTGGAAAAGAAGATTGGTGAATACTCCAGTTTTGGCACTTCCTTCCAGGAATGGTGAGTTTGTTATATACAGTGATGCTTCGTTGAAGGGACTTGGATGTGTCCTTATGCAGAATGATCTGGTAATTGCTTATGCATCACGTCAGTTGAAAACTCATGAGGTAAATTACCCTACACATGATTTGGAATTAGCTGCTGTTGTTTTTGATTTAAAAATTTAGTGGCATCATTTGTATGGAGTAATGTGTTAAATATATACTGATCACAAAAGTTTAAAGTATATATTCACTCAGATAGAATTGAACATGAGACAGAGGAGATGGCTGGAATTAATCAATGATTATGATTGTACAATTCACTACCATTCCGGAAAAGAAAATAAAGTGGCCGATGCTTTGAGTCGAAAAAGTAATGTTTCATTAACCATGATACGTTTGGAATGAGATCCTTTGGTTTTGATTTGATGAACTTTGGCATAGAAGTTGTTGGTGTAGGAAGTTCTTCTATTTTGTTTCAGGTATCAGGGAGATCATCCCTATCAGACAGAATCAAGCAAGCACAGAAGCAAGACTGTGAGTTGTAGAAAAAGGTAGAGCTGGTTCAGAAGGGTAAGTTGCATGAATTCAACATTGATAATGATTGTGTTTTCAGGTTTGGGAAGAGATTATGTGTGCCTTGTGATTCACAGTTGAAGAATGAGTTGTTATGTGAGGCTCATAGTTCTCCGTTTTCAGTTCATCCTGGAAGTACTAAGATGTATAGAGATCTGCGGGAGTATTACTGGTGGGATGGAATGAAAAGGGATATTGCTGATTTTACTATGAAGTGTTTGACTTGTCAACAGGTTAAAGCAGAGCGGCAGTTACTGAAAGGGATGCTTCAACCTTTACCAGTTCCAGAGTGAAAATGGGAAAATATATCCATGGATTTTGTCATGGGATTACCAAAGACATCCAGAGGTAATAATGCAATCTGGGTTATTGTTGATCGCTTGACTAAATCTGCTCATTTCCTTGCTATACGAGATAATTTTTCCCTAGATCAACTTTCTCGTTTTTATCTTAGAGAGATAGTCAGGTTACATGGAGTTCCTCTCTCCATTGTATCTGACCGTGATCCCAGGTTTACTTCTAACTTTTGGAAAGGACTTCAGAAGTCGTTGGGTACTGAATTAAATTTTAGTACAGCTTTTCATCCTCAATCAGATGGGCATTCAGAACGAACAATTCAGACCTTGGAGGATATTTTACGAGCTTGTTTGATGGATTATCAGGGAAGATGGGACCAACATCATTCTTTGGTTGAGTTTTCTTATAATAACAGTTTTCATTCCAGTATACAGATGGCACCATTTGAGGCATTATATGGGAATCGGTGTCGAACTCCAGCATTTTGGGATGAAGTGGGTGAAAGTAAGCTGATGGGACCAAAATTGGTAGAAGAGATGGCAGAAAAAGTTCAGTTGATTAAGAAACACATGAGAACAGCTCAGAGCAGGCAGAAGAGTTATGCAGATAACCAGAGGAAGGATCTATCTTTCGAGGTAGGTGATCATGTTTTTCTCAAGGTTTCTCCATTGAAAAGTGTGATGTGATTTGGTAAGAAACGAAAGCTGAGTCCAAGGTTTATTGGAACATATGAAATTATGGAGAGAGTTGGATCAGTTGCACACAGAGTGGCATTACCTCCAATTTTATCTTATGTACACAATGTTTTTCATGTTTCGATGCTGAGAAAGTATATGCCAGATCCATATCATGTTTTGAGTCCAGAGATAGTTCAACTGGAAGAGAACCTATCTTATGAAGAACAACCAGTCCATATTCTTGACTGAAGAGAGCAATTGTTGCAAAATAAGGTATTTAACCAGGTAAATGTTTTGTGGAAATACCATATGGTTGAAGAGGCAACGTGGGAATCTGAAAATGCTATGAGGGATAAATACCCCCCCACTTATTTTGATAAATGAATAAAATTGCGAGGACACAATTCCCAAAAGGGGGGAAGGGTGTAACATCCGAGGTAAATAATGAATAAATTTTTTTCATATTTATTAATATTTATGAATTAAATATAAATTTTACTTTAAAGGGGTTTCTATGTTCGATTGCGTACTTGATACGCAACAAAGAGTTTCATTGAAATCTTACATTGCACACTAGTAATAAAATAATATTATTTTAAATGGTAGTTAACACATAGCCATTGTATTGGCGGGAATGGATAGAAATAACTAAAATATGATTATATATGTTTTAAATGTTTTTACATTTATCCAATAAAAGATAAAGGCTTAAAATAAGAAATGAATTCAATTTTTGGCATAGATACTCTAATATTCACTAAAGGTCCACTTATCCCCTATTCATGGTGAATCTTCTTTAAATATAGTTTTGGTCACTTTTATACATTCTATTGGACCAAATAAAACTCTTATTTAGAATCGGGACATTAAAATTTAATTTGTGTAAATTTTTGGTATTTTTCAGATAAAGTTCATTTTTTAATGAATAGTGTAAAATGTTGTATTTTAATTCAAAACCTCTCTTTAATCTAATTTATTTATATGATTAGATTATATTTTGAATTGGTTTTAAAGTGAAATTATAAAATATTTTTACCATTAAATCCAATAGTGGTCGTTGGAATTAATTTCACTTTGAAATTAGACTTAAACTAGTGTCAATCTTTTGATACTTATTGTTTCATAAAAACACGCTATTTTCTCTCACAGCGGGAATTAATTATTAAATTAATTAATGCAACTTATATGTTTTTAATTTTGTAAAATGGAATTCATTTTTGAATTCGGAATATCAAATATAGCTTAGGGTGAGGTTTTGGTATTTTTCTGAAAAACTTCAATTTTTGATGAATAGTGAAACCACTAAGTGGTATTTAAAAAACTGATTTTTCGTTTAAATGAAATTTTACCACCTCTTTGTTTTGAATTTAAAAAATCCAACATACATGGTTGTCATTAAGAAGTAAAATTTGGTTCAATGAGATTAAAATAATTTTTTGGTGAATAGTAACTTATTAAGTTTTTTATCGCGATTAGAGGTAATTAGTACAATTTAAGGAAAAAATGATATTATAATAAAATTAAAATACCTAGAAACATTTTCTACCCTTATTGTATGTGTCATGGCCGACCAAGACAAGCCATGGGTCAACTTGGGGACCCCATGGAGCCACTTTGGTTGGGAAATGACATAAATAACTTTTTATAACACAAACATGAGATGTTTTACTAAAACAATTTTTACATGGGGTTATACAAGTCAGATTTTTTATTATAAATAGTAATTGGAAAGCTAAAACGATTTCCTACATCACGATAGCTTTTTTATAATTTTTAGACATTAAATAAATTAAATTATTTATGACATCATGATGATGCAGCGATTACCTCATTAATAAAGGATTTAAATAAAATGAAATGATAATGTAAAATCTATGACCTACACATGTCCAAAACCTATTGTATGGGTGGATTTAGAACCCTTATCACCTTATCCTCGAATTATATCAATGTGGGATCATTTAAATCCGAAACTCATTTTCAAATAAAGTAATATTTCTTTACTTTCCAAGAGTACACCTCCTCTCCTCTTATAAAAGGCCCCCACCTCTACCTCCTTACCCACACTCCCAAAGCCTTTGGCTCGGCCAACCCCTGCCCATTTTGTCTCTCCACATCCCTCTCTTACTCCTTGATGCCTCACTTTGGGCAGAATTCTTCCCAAGGAAGCCTTTGAGATCAAACCAAAGGGAGTTACCCGATTTTAAGGTAATGTCTTCACTTGAGTCCTTTTGTTTTATTTTGCTTCTCCAACCCCCTAAACTCTTTTTATTTATTTATTTTATAACAAATACAGTATCTTCAATATACTATGATGTTTTTATAAGAATTATTCAAGCTAAAATTACACACACCTACATCTAATGGTTAAAGAACATACGGTTTCCGTGGATGGTGAATTTATGCCTCCCGAAACGATGATTGTTCAACATTCCATTAACACCTTCAAAATTGGACATTAAGATGTCACTATATTTATATATGATATATAATATGTTTATGTTTTCCTTAAGCTTCTGTATTTTTCATTTTGGGCATACCTTTATGGTTTCCATTATGGGAAAACACGATATCTTCATTTAAGGAAGTGCGGACTACCACCCCCTCAAAGTGATTTGATTCGTTAAGTACCATATTTGGGATGTATAAAGGATGGAACTATGATATTATATATGATATTATACTGGAATTATAATATACCTTTATATAATTATGATTCCATTCTATAAAATACGAAATAGAAATGAAAGTAGCATTCATGCGTACGTGCGGCTTACCGTCTCCATGAACGATGCATTTCATTTCTTACCTCAAAATGATTATGTAATATTATAAATGCATGCATGTACTGGATATATATGACATATATAATATCTACATCATTAATACCATTCTGGATATAATGGATACATGAACAACTTGTAATTATAAAGGGCTTATTTTTGACTCAAGTACCAATGATCGTTAAAATGACCGTTATTAACTTAAATAATTACATACTGTTCATGACATGGAAATAAGTGATATAAAAGGAATAATGAACATGAAAAATGTTCTTAAACAAGTGTAAATTAACTCATGTTTATTATTCAGGACGTTAAAGAACGATCGAGTCAAGTCGGACCCGAGGTAAGGGACTTCGTCTCAATCTCCTTTCATTGAGGCATATTTCTTTTTATACACAACTTTATTTTATACGGTGTATAAACCCCTTTGACTTTTACTTTTATACAAAAGGAATCTTTTTATACGAAGCGTTTTACTAAACGACAAAAAGGAATGTTTCTTTTAACGTACGCGGTGACAACGACCTTTTCCGCCACCGCGAGTATTATTTTGTCTTTGGCTTCCTCAACAAGTCGTAATGTTTTTTAAAAAATAAAATAAAACCATATATTCTTTTATGTATTTTGGGTATTGAAAATGGTTCTGATAAAGAATTCTATTATTTCAATATATTTAAATGATATATTGTGATTGAAATGTGGAAATGTTATCATTCCTTTATATTGGTTTTATGATTTATGATTTTATATTGGTACTTGGACATTTGACGGGTGGTTACGTGATAAACCGTATGACGGGTGGTGCCGTGAATACCAGGATGGGTGGTTACGTTATAACCTCCAATGCATTGGGTATGGAAGTCGGTCGTATGGCTATTCCATTAAGTATGTATGGAAATTGGCCGTATGGCTATTCCATTAAGTGATATGTGTGGAAGTCGACAGTATGGTTATTCCACTTAAGTATGATTATGTCCCAAGTTACCTTTATATATGATATGTGTTCTTTATATGGGTTTTATGGTAATCCTTTGGTTACAAAAAGGTAAGTAATGATACTTTATTCAGTGAAGAGTTTTTACTACTTCATGAAGGTCAAGGATGGGATCAAGGGAATATCATGCTATATAAAACATGGAACTAGACATGTTTCTTTTTAAGAGTTTTTTTATTATGGAAACTTAGTCTACTTTGTAATATTTTGAGATGTAATAGTTATGTTCTAATTCTCTAAAACTCTAAACCTGAAAGTATCCTCAATGTGAATTATTCATTTAATTCAATATTAAGTAAGGTTTAAGGCCAGGGCCTTATAGATTTGAACAGGAACTGGTGCACGACAACGGGCCTTACTACAGTCTTGGTTACGACATTCCCAGGGGATATGCTTAGGATAATTCTCATTTTATTTACAAACCATTATTAAGGATTTATGAGTATAAACCTCATAAAAGAATTTTTTTATGATTATGGATTATATACATAAACATTTCAATTTATATTATGTGTTTTAGATGTTCAGAATTATGTATTGCGGTTCATAAACTAATCTACTATATGCCATTTTTTAGAAATGGTGCTTAGTGGAAGGAATGGAAACTGTATTAGTGAATGTAATCCATGTAGGGATTTTCCTGCTACTCAGGATAATTATAGTAGAGAAGGTGATGCAACTGGTTCTGATCAGCTTATCACCATATTGGGACAACTCACATAAGTTATGAATAATAACTTTACCCGTATGGAGCACCCTAATCCACAACACAGAGGAAAAAATGTTAGGTTTATTCATGAGGAAACAACCACCAACATTCAATGGGTCTAAAATCCATTTGTTGGTGAACAATGGATAAGTTCCTTAGAGAAAATATTTTATTCTTTGGAGAGTAGAGAAAGAGAAATAGTTGTCATGGATGTTTATCGTCTCACCAGAGATGTAGATCAATGGTAGTCATTTATTCAATACACAAAATAGGATGAAGAAGTATCAAGTATGGAATTTAGGGAGTTTAAAGAGCTTTTATTAGAAAAATACTTTCCTCATGACCATAAAGCAAATATGGGAATGAAATTTTTTAGTCTGAGACAAAAGGAGGATGAGAATGTCGCAATGTTTGATTCTAACTTTACAAGGTTAGAAAGTCAGGTTGTATATTATATAAGTAACCCAAGAAGTAATACTGATTGTTTCTTTTATGGGATAAAACTATTTCTCCATCAATCATTAGTTTCACAATCCTTCTCATCGTATGAAGATATTGTCTCATGTACTATCAAGGAAGAAAAGGAATTCTCTATGTCTTATGACATTAAAGAAACTAAAGAGAAGAAGAGATCTACTGAACAATCTGGGAAAAGAATATAAGGAAATATTGATGAAGGGAATAGTTGAATTTCCACCTTGTGATAATTGTGGAAGGAAGCACTCTGGTGCCTATCTAAAAGGAAAAGGAGTATGCTACAAATGTGGACAGAAAGGCCATCTTGCTAGTGATTGTATGGGGAAGAAAGAAGCTACCAATGTTCAATGCAACAATTACAGGGAGATGGGAAGTTCTGAAAATCAATGTCTTAAGTGCTAAGGGAACTTAACTCAGAAAAGGACAATGGATCAAGGATAAGCTTATGTGATCACTACTGCTGAGGTTAAAGCTCCCAAAAATGTGGTGGCAGGTAATTTAATGTTTTCCTCATGTTTAGACAATGATTTATTTGATTCTGCATCATCGCATTGTTTAATATCTTCCTAGTTTGCTTACAAAATTAGGTATTTCGAATTTGATTTAACAAGGGAGTTGTTAGTAAAAACTCATAAGGGAAGTATCATTGCAACAATGTTTTGTGAATCAATCCCCATTAATCCTTATACATGATGTTGGTCTGTTGATCTAATCATTATACCATTGATTGAATTTGATATAATCCTCTGTATGGATTCAAATTCTGACCATGATGTGAAAAGTTACTATAATAAGAAGGAGGTTACAATTCTCGATGATGATAAGGAGTACCTTTTCTTTAGATAAAAAACACCACCATCTGATTCTCATCTAGATCCACCCACAGTAGCTCTACTAAATTCAATTATTGGGGAGGATGAGAATGAAATAATGATGGGTGATAAAAAGAATGCTTGAATATATAATGTACCTATTATTCAATAATATGTTTATGTGTTTCCAGATGATTTACCTGGACATACTCCAGAATGAGAAATTGAGTTTTCCATTGAATTAATTCATGGTTAAAGGCCCGAATCAAAGACCCCATATAGAATGGCCACTGTGGAATTAGTGAAACTAATGAAAAAACTAGAGGAATTGAGAAATAAGGGATTTATTCACCCTAGTGTTTCTCAATGGGGAGCCCCTGTACTTTTTTTAAGAAGAAAGACAAATCTATGAGGTTGTGCATTGACTACAGGAAGATCAATGATATAAAAATAATTAAAAAGTATCCTCTACCTCACATTGTTGATTTATTAGACCGTCTTCATGGAGCTCAATATTTTTCAAAGATTGTACTTTGATCTAGATATCATCAGTTGTGTGTGAAGAAGGAATACATTCTAGAAACATCATTTCGAACTAGGTACGAGAATTACGATTTAACAGAAATGACTTTCGGATTGACTAATTCACTCTCTATCTTCATGGATATAATGAATAGAGTTTTTTAGGAATATCTTGAAGTCATTGTAGTGGTATTTATTGATGATATCTTGGTATACCAAAAAATCTATGAAGATCATAAAAATCACTAGTGCATTATTCTGAAGGCTCTTGGAAGAAATGAATTATATGGGAAGTTTATCATGTGTAAATTCTGGCTTCAGGTGATTTTTTTTCGTGGAAATATTGTCTCTAAGGATGGAATCTCTATTGATTATTTATAGACCAATGAAATAAAAGAATGGCCAGCACCGACCGGTATAATTGACGTAGGCAGTTTTATTGGTTTTTCAGGCAATTAACGTCGTTTTGTCCAGAATTTTGCTTGGTTGGATAACCCATTAACCAAGCTCACAAGTAAAGAGGTTAAATATGTTTGGAAAAAATTGTGGGAAGAATATTTTGAAGAACTGAAGAAAATATTAGTTAATTATTCATTCTTAACACTACCATCAGGGAATTATGGTTTTGTTATTTATTGTGATGTTTAAAAGAAAGGAATTGGTTGTGTCCTTATGCAGAATGATAGAGGTATTGCATATGCATCACATCAGCTACAAATTCATGAGAAAAACCATCCCACACATGATCTTGGGTTAGCATCTATAATCTTCACTCTGAAGATATGGAGACACTATCTCTATGGTGGAAAATGTGATATTTATACTGATCATAAGTGTTTGAAGTATATTTCCTCACAGAAAGAACTCAACATGAGGAAAAGATGATGGCTTGAACTACTCAAGGATTATTAATACAATATAAACTACCACTCGGGGAAGTAAAAAAAGGTGGAAGATGCTTTGAGAAAAAAGATCATGCATTTTTGTACAAGATGAGAGTTAAAAGGGATCCTATTTTCATGGATCTAGTAAAGATGGATATGGGAATAACCAAGGATGGTGAAACATAAATACTTTTTAAAATGGTTTCCAAACCATCTTGAATAGAAATGATAAAGAGTCCTTAGACTGGTGATGAGGAGTTTCAAAAGAAGATTAATGTTGTAAATGATGGGAGATTGAGTGAATTTATATATGAAGATGGAATAATGAAATTTGGGAAGAGTACTTGTGTTCCCGATATACCAGATCTAAAAAGGGAATTGTTGGATGATGCTCATAGCTCAAATTTCTCTATACACCCTGGGACCACCAAGATATATAGAGATTTGAAATAACATTTTTGGTGGGACAACATAAAGAGGGAGATTTCTGATTTTGTGTCAAGATGTATAGTTTTTCAACAAGTAAAAGCTGGAAAGAAACATCTTGGAGGAGTCAAGAAACCTCTTCCCATACCTGAGTGGAAATGGGATGATATTGAAATGGACTTTTTCATGGGACTACCAAATAATCCTATAAGGAATGATGCAATATGGGTCATTGTTGATCATCTTACCAAGTGAACACATTTTTTTTACTATAAGGGAAGATTTACCACTTGAAAGTCGAGCAAGAATATATATTAATGAAGTTGTAGGACTTCATGGAGTACCCCTATCAATTATTTCAGATCACGATTCCCATTTTACATCAAGATTATGGAAAAGTATTTAGAAATCCCTATTTACTAAACTTTATTCGATCACTGCCTACCACCCTCAAACTGACGGGCAATCAGAACAGACTATTCAGACATTAGAAGACATATTGAGATCTTTCTCACTTGACTTTCATGGTATGTGGTGTCAATATAGATATTTGGTATAATTTTCCTTTAATAATAGCTTCCATTCAAGTATTTAGATGGCACCATATAAAGCATTATATGGAAAGAGATGTCACACACTAACTTGTTGGGATGATGTTGGTGAATGAAAACTTGTAGGCCCAAAACCTGTTGACGAAATAATGGAAAAAGTTATGATTATCCAAACCCACATCAAGGAAGCTCAAAGTAGGAAAAAGATCTATGATGATAACCAAAGGAATGATTTGGAATTTCAAGTATGAGATCATGTTTTCATGAAGGTATCTTCATTGAAGGGAGTTAAATGATTTAGTAAGAAGGGTAAATTAAGTCCCAAGTAAATCGGACCTTTCAAAATTCTAGATTGAATTGGCCCTGTAGCTTACATTTTGGCAATGCCACCAAGTCTCTCCAATGTTCACGAAGTGTTCCATATATCACTATTGAGAAAATAAATTTATGAACCAATGCATGTACTCAACTATGAGTAAATTGAACTGGAACCTAATTTTTCTTATTATAAAGTGACTTTCAAGATTCTTGATACCAGAGATCATGTGTTGTGAAACCAGACGACTCGTCTGGTAAAAGTTCTATGGAGAAACCATAAGATGGAAGAGGAAACGTGGGAACCAGAGGAACTAATGATGAAGAACCACTCTGATCTTTTTGTGCGGTAGTAATCTAGAAATTTTGAGGAAAAAATTATCTGATGGAGAGAATAATGTAACACCTCAAGCTTCCATGGTATGTTCACTCTGAATAATGAAATATCTTGCATTGTACACAACTTTGAGATTCTAACACACCGTGGCAAATCAAACTAGCCGTTATGAATAGTAATACCCACATTTTGAAATTTTATAAAGTTTATTTTAAAAAATAGACTTCATTTTTGAATTATGAATATATAAATAAGCTTAGGGTGAATTTTTTGTACTTTTCTGAAAACTTCCAATTTTTGATGAATAGTGAAATTTACTAAATTTTAATTAAAAAAAACTTTTTAAATCCAAGGAATTTATAGTGATAAATTATAAATTTTAATGGTTTTTAAGTTTCATTAGATTATATAATTTAATATAATTTAGTTCATAGGATGTAATCTCATGAGTAAACTGGAAATAAACAAATGTCAATCTTTTTATAGTTATTATTTCATAAAAACACATTTTTTGTTTTGAAAACTGGAATTAATTTTAAATTAATTTATGCCACTTCTGTGTCTTGAATTTGGAAAAATGGATTTAATATTTGGAATCCAGAGGTACAAATTTTTTAAAAAGGTATCTTTTATATTTAGACATTGGGAATATTTACTTCAGTAAATATTTTATTTACAGTGGTTAAAGGGGTAAATCCAGTAAATAAGGTTAAACAATTAATATTATAATAATATTCAATTACCATAACACATGTATTAACCATATTTTCTCATACATTTCCAACTATGGGAATCCTTGGGTCGATTTTGGGACCCCATGTAGCCACTTGGGAGTGATAATGACATTTTATAATAAATAATATAAAGTAATGAAAAATATAATAAAAGAAAAAATATTTTATTAAAAAAAATTTAAATAAGGATATATAATTTATCTATTCAACTATAAATATTAATTAAAAATATGAGAAGATTTCCTACATCAGGATATTTTATTTATAATTTTTAGACATAAAATAAATATATTTATATTTGACACAATAATGATGTAGTATTTTCTATATTAATGAAACAATCAAATAAATGATATTGAAAATATAAAAATAAATAAAATTTGAATGTTTTGATTCCATATATGAATTATATAGGTGAATATGGATTGTTAGGGTTTATTAAATAAATGTTTTTGAAGTAATCATGTTGTTATGACGTTAACAAAAACAAAATACAAAATATTGTTAAAATTGACATAAATTTTTTTTGAAAATAAATATTATATTATTAATTGATATAAAATTTCTAAAAATCTATGGTTTGTCGAAAAGTCTTATATAATGATACATGATTTATTAATGAACCACTTGGGGTTCTCTTGGAAATTTAACGTAAGTTTATTATCCATATAATATTAAAATACAAAGAGATATAGTAAAAGTCAAACTATTTAACTAAGAGTTAAATCTATAAAATAAGGTTAATATAGTTACCTAAACTATTATAAAACCAATTTGTTGAGTGTTTTTAGACACATATCCATATTATACTCTAAATATATCATTTTTGAGCTATTAGAAACTGTATATTATTTTATTATAAAATAATATTTCAAGATTTTCATAATGTGACCCTCACCTCTCTTATAAAAGGGCACTTCCCCTTCTCTTATATTCACACATCCAAATCAATTTGTATTGGCCAAAAAACTTCTCAAATACCCTCCCAACTTTCCTCAATTCATATTATATGCCTTAATTTTGTCATAAATCCATCCTATGGATCCCTTTGGATCAAATCAAAAATAAGAACCTAAAGAAGAGGTAAATATTTCATCACATGTTTTTTTCTTCTTACACTTCCCCTTTCTTTGTTGTTTCAATTATAAAATTATAACTCCCGTATCTTATATATATTGTTATGTTATTATAAAATATGGTATAACCATATTCATTATTCTATCCATAATATTAATGACAAGGTCCCCATTAGTACGTGCATACGACTTTCCATCTCCACGTTGTGGTGTAGTTTGTTATTCAAACACTTAATTATTTTGATGGGTATAATAATTAGTATAAATAATGTAAATAATAAATATAACATGTTAATAATTTTTTATATATGATATACCATTAAATTAATTACTATTTCACCATCAATATAATGATATTTCCGCTCGTGCGTACGTACGGATTACCGTCTCCATAAACGCGATGAGATTAATTCTCGATTGTTATCATTCAAGAATAATTTTATTTTTATGATTAAAAATAATGTTTATGAACATAATATAATTATGTATATGAATCAAATACATCCTATCCATAACAAACATGTCTTACGTAACCAAAATATAAAAGAAAACGAATAAGTAAACACCTGAAATGATGACACGACTGAAATATTATTAACAAATCAATATTATAGAATCATATATGATATCATATTTATGTATATAGATATTTTATAATTTAGTAAAAAAAATTAACTATTATACAAGATATTAACATACCGTTGGCTAAGTAAAAGTACATGTTAGGGGTTAATTTCACAATCTCTTTATTATCCGAGGTTGTTTTTACGTAAGTATCTACTTAGACCTCTTTATCATCCACATACAGGTTTTATTAAAAAATAATTTCAAAACATTTTTACAATTTACTAGACTACGGGTTAAAGTCATTTATACCCTTATTAGACCTTATATGTTTTGAAAGGAATCTTGGCATCATTTTCCAAACAATGTAATTTATGACCATTTCGATAAAATTAAGGTATGAATGTTTTTTTTACTTATACAGCGGGTGTGGATATTTTCTGTCGTTATAACATCATCGAAGAATCCCTTACAATCTTATAAGTATATTTTAAATATAAATGGTTTTTTTTATAATTATGTGAATCTTAAATGGTTTCAAAATATAAAGAGGTATTTCTTTCAAATGGTTTTCATTTGATCTATGTCAACATATTTTGATGGATTTTAAACTTGTTTGAAGTTGATTTATTATGATACAAATCATATATATTATATTGAAGTTTTTCTGATATGTTTGACTGTGGATGGGTTATTTTTATACCATTCATGGTTTATGGTTAATGTATTGACATTTCGTATTCTTGTTTTAACAGAAATGTTTATATTAGGGTTGAACCTTTTAATATGAGGAATGTATTAGACTTAGTATGTGAAGGGTGGAGCCCGCTATAGCTCCTTGGTACATCAGTATGTCTCTTGAGACAATTAGAGGTTGAATTTCCCAAAACCTTTCCCAATTTGATATATGGTTTTGGCTGAGGCCTTAATCATTTTTAGATATCTTGGTCGAGGCCTTGAAAAAATGTTTCAGAATTTCATGCATTATACATTCCCTCATTAAGAAAATAGTAATGATGGGTCATGTGGTTATTAGACAAGTAGAATGCCCATGAATATGTTTTATTATGGAATTATCTACTCAGATCATATTTTGTCCATAAAGTGTTCATGCTTATTATTTGTAATGGCATGTGTTTTGAATTATTCATCATGCCTAATGTTTATGTTATCTTCTGCTATATTTCTTACCCTTACCGAACGTTTAAGCTCACCCCTTTCTTATGATTCATTTTTCCAAGATTTGAAGAAGTTAGTTATGAGTGACTTCCAGGCATAATCTAAGAGAATTGTATGTTTCTAATGGAATAAATTAGTGTTGTATTTATTTTCTAGTTGTAATTTTGAACTTATGTATATCTTGTTTCCAATAATACTAAACAGATCGGTCTTTCGGGACATGATTCCTTCTATCATGCTAATGTTAAGTAATAAAGAATCGAATCTGGGTAACTGGGGTGAGGGCGTTTCATGAAATCCAAAATATGTCCTCCAACTTCTTCATAGAGAAATCCAGGGGATGCAATAGACATCATGGAATATGGGGGTTTTCTTAACCATCTAGTAAACTAAGAAGCATTCCATGAACTCCACTATGGACCATATCATCACAGACCACAAAGATACCTCATAAAACCATATTACATATTGGAAACACCTAGATGCATCAACATGGGTGATCATTGATACTCTAGAATAACTCTCTGACACATGAATAGTGGAACAAAAAGTCTCCCATAAAACAAAATTTGATTATGAATATCCTTAGACCACCTCAATGGATCATCAATACGACTAAAATAGTCCCAAATCAGATATAACATCATATCTCCCCACTAAGACTCCTAAATCTATATCATCATATGTGATTCCACTATAATTTAATGGAGTCAGCATCTAGTACTAATATCCTATACAAAGAGATCCTTCCTCAGAATCACTTATATCACATTCTATATATCCTAATAACCCAGAATAACATCTACACATGATTACCATCTTAACATGTTAGTGAAAAAATTCCCATTTACATGGATATAAAACATCTATAAATAATAAACCAAGAGAAATTCTACCAACATATACTAATATGGGTTCTGATATTACTTAAAGAAAAAATAAATTAGAATAATATGGTTAGTGAAGATCCCAATGTGCATAAAAATGTAATAATATAACTATAAATTCTGGAAAAAACAACTATTTCTTACTATGGGTTATGGGTGTCATAGTTACATTCATAGGTACACATCATATTAGACCAAGATTAGGTAACCACCTTTTTCTGAATCAATATATATTCCATGAATAGATGGAAAGCATCATAAAAGATCTTGAACAACACTCCTTCATTTGGAAACCAATGAAATGTGAACTAGTAAACATCTTATTTATGTATACGATATATTCCTACAATTGATCAAGAAAAATGAAAGAAAAGTCGTTCCATTTCAAAACTATCAATAGGGATTTATTCTAAGATAAGTTAGACACAAACCTTTGGTAATAACATTTAAGTCCAAGGAAATTTCAAACCTCTAGAATGTTCTTGGCTACTTCCCACAAATAACTCCCTTAATATTTTATGGGTCATCAAACACACCATATTGAGATACAAAATTTTTAATGAAACCCACCACCCATTTCTAAAAGGTACACTTGGATAACATTCAAAAGATTTGGCTATTTTAAGGGACCTGTGGGAAAACTTTGAGATTTTAGGCATGATCCTTATTTGAATAAGAGTATATAACGATGTATTCAATGAGAAGAACTATAAAATAATATAGAAACCTAAATAATATAGATATAATGATCCCCATGAACATAGATGGTGTATTTAAGAAACAAAATTACTTAACCAAAAACATAAAGTACCCATATATGTAGAAAAAGGTAGTCATAGAGATATCATCTTTCTTTACCCCTATTTGGTGATATCTATACCACAAATCTAAAATGGAAAAAAATTATTCCCCTTTATTTTGTAATATATATCATTTATTTTTGGAAGGGGAAAAAATAATTGATCTTCACTTGGTTTAACCATTGATAGTCCCCACAAATCATTAGAATACCATTGTCCATCAAGAATAAAAATACTAGCACAATAAAGAATATTTAATAGGATGAATTATGTCCTTGTGATATAAATCAATGATCTATATCGTTATATCATCAAAACTCTATAGATTCCATCTGATAAAGAGCCATCAAAATCCTAGAATCACTTATCTATATCTATATTCTAAGCATAATATCTTATTGAGGGTTTATAGTCACATTGTTATATATAAATACATAGAGGAGCTCTTCAATAACCCTATGAGGCTATACCACCTGAGTATCCACTGAGAACTCCTTCAATTGAGATATAATGGTTTATTCATGTCTCTCTCCAATTCAATAACTCCAGTATCCGACAAACACTACTCACTATCCATCTACATAAAAAACCATCCTATTGAAACACTAGAAAAATGAACCCAAAATGAACCACTAATCTATAAAAAGGATGAAATAATAAACTATATCTGTAATAAGAAACATTTCACACTAGTTCATGTTGTCAAATCCTCAGTCTATACCCTTCGAACACATCAAATAAGAAATCATATCCTACAATAAGAATGGATAACACCATGGGAACTACAAGACACTCTACCTGAAATCCTAATGTGCATAACAAGGTGGGTGAAATAAAGGAGAAAGAAACACTAGAATCAAACAAATCAGTAAATAATGTAGATGATAAAATAATCACACCTCCAAAAGCTATTAGTAGCTCTAGGACTAGAACTTACATATCATACACATGCATGTACCTAATACATCTACCTCACTGCTGACAACCACATTGGAAAATCTATTTTATGGGACACTTAGGACAAGGACCATCATAATTATGAACTCAAATTGACGCATCCCCTCACAGTTTCTAAACAAACACATGCATCATCCACTACTACTATGATTGGATAGCGGGCTAACCACTAAAATAAAACTAACCTCCATAACTGGCCAAGTACCCTTCTTGAATGTGAACAGAAAACCCACTAGTATAACAGAAAAATGGGAATATACAAATAGATTCTCCAGAAAAACCACCCTTAGAAAATATTGAACCCAACAGGCTATGATTGGCTTCGAACTCATTAAAAATTTATGTACCCTAGAATCCATGATCTCACATCTGATGCTCCACTCATCATGAAACTCCATTAACATCCTCCTTGAGTCAGTCCTCCCAATGTGTACTTCTAATAAACATCCACATTTCTCTAAACTACCATATACATGTGAAGATTAAATGGTTTTATTACATATCTAAACACTATACACAACACCTCTATATAAATCTATTCTCTAACTACTCAGTTAAGAATATAATTGGAGAAACACTAAATGGTGCATAAAAAGGTTCTATTCACCAATATGTTGAAACTCCCATAATAATAGGAGATCATATCCTTCATATTATTTTCATTCATTATCAATGAATATTACTCAAGACTAAACAATTTCCGAAAGATATACCAAGAAACATCATACTCTTTCCACTATATAAGACACAATTTCTACCATTGATGCACCTCTCCATGATTTTGAATGACTACAAATAAATCCCAATACTCTACTCGATCGTAAATTAAACTAAATAAAATATAAAACTCCTTATTACAATAATATATATATTGAATGGAGATAATAAACATACACAGTTCCAAACCTTAACACTATAAAATAGGAAATACCCATACAATGACTCATACTCCTCTGACATTTTGACCCATTCATAGTTTATAGGATCATCTTGATGAACCTCTATGTCCAAAACTGCATCTAGAAAATAACCAAGTTCAATCAATAGAATAAAAAAGTTAAGGAATCCTATGAATTATTTTATTGAAAATCATTATATTAATTTATTAAATTCATTTTAAAAAACACATTAAATAAAACACCCAAAAATCATTATTCGCGTACTTCTCCTAGGGTGTTATCTAAAAATCATTATTATATAACCCATTGTGTTTAGTAGGGTTATAATCCTTACATCATATCTCTGGGGGCCCTAAACACATGTGTCTTATCCCATCTCCTTTTCTACACCACACACTAATTCTGAAAAAATGCATTTCCATACAATTCCCATGTAACGATCACTAGTGAATAACTCTAAACTCCATGATACCTCTAAACCAAAACCATTGAAACCAATCTATCATGACCTTAACATTTCACAATACCTCTATTTGGATGATATTGAAGATAAGTATTAAGCCCTTGAGACCCACCTCTTGTAGGCCTCAAGATAGAAACTATTGTCGAGGGTGTAGAACAATAAAATGGGAAACATTACCCTCAATATATGAAATTATCGAGAGAAAATAAGAACAATAAAAAATAAAATCTATAACATAAGATAATGAAATATATCTATTCCACAATTCAATAATAATTTTAAGAAAACATAAAACAATGTCAGGAAACTAAAACCAAATAGGGAATCCCATAGTCAAAACACCACAAACAGTCCAACCTCCAAGATAGTAATTTATAATCCAATGTCCAAAAAATCTATAGTTTCTGGAAAAATCATTTATATATACAATGGTGAAAAAAATTATACATAGTATAATGATACCCAAGGTATCCCTTGAAAATGTGAAAAACGAGAATAATAATTCTACAGTGAACAAGAAATAGAACTAAAAACACCTTAACAAGTCAAATAGGAATCTATACCTCATCATGGATCACTCCCTAATTAATATAATAATGAATAATAACATAATATCAAGAGTATATAGGTAAATGTCCCTAACATCCACTTCCCCTATTGAGTTTCTTCTCTAATTACCCAATTTCAAACATTCTATTCTCTCATCCTCTATATAGTAACTCACCACCTTGTTTCCAGCCATCTTTGATGTGGGTCAGGCCACAACCCGTCATACACCAACCTTCCAATGGTCCCCCATCCTATGATAGAATCAATGTCATCATCAATATCAGTAGTTCCACTTACACATCATTATATGCATAATCACATATCCTATTGAATACTCATAACTATGGAAGTAGTGTACCATGAGTGCGAAGGACATTATCCTCTTCCCCTCTTCATATATGAATTACCCCCACTAATAATTTCATCCACTCATGTATGGGAATCACCAAAAACTATACCAGCATTGGTTGGTACTCACCAATTACTGGGTACGTGAACCACACACTACGGTTGAAGGAATATAAGGGAAGAATGGATAATCAACCATCTATCCCTAACCATCTAGATTCTATGGAAAACACAACACAAAACATGTAGGTGTTGCTACGTATTAACTAAAGTGGGTGGGATGTTTATAAAAGTAACATGACAACACAAAAAAACACATACACATGTATATATATATTAACACAAACACATATAAAACAAATAAGCATGACCAAAAGGATCCACATAAATAATTGATCACATCCATATTATCATCAACATTATACGATTGTAACAACATGCTCCCATCATAAAATGAAACTCCACAACACCAAATGACCACCCATAACACTCTCTCAAATAATTCAATTAAAAATTGAAATAATTTTCCATATTATTATATTACCGACATCCATACATTAATTATTTAATTTAACCTCGAATTTTATAAGAAACCTCAATAACCATTATCTTCATATTTTTCCATTTAACTAAATCATCTTTATAACTATTCCATTCATTAAATTGACTGCTACATGAATATTCCATTCTAATTTTTATTAAATTATATCCCACACTGTTATTATTTCATCATTAAAAACCTCATAATTCATCATTACCAGGTTACTTCAATAAGTCACTAAAAACGACCAATTATCATTACTACCATAACATTAATATTTCCAACCAAATATAACGTCATATGGAAACCCTATAATAATAATAACTATAAAAAAATAAATAATCATTAATATAACAAAACTACTATAGACATCCCCAACATGTATTGTATTCAAAACAATCATGACCATGACTATAAAACCCTACAAAATCCACAAAATAATAATCCTAGGATAAAAATACAAGAAACACACATAATCTTTTTATAGTTCACATAAAGTATTCAATTCATTTAATGGGGAGGTATGTTCATTAATTCATAACCTCTTACATGGGTATCCTCTCAAAGTATCATATTTAGATAGGAAACCAATTAATTAGTTGTGTATACTTACTTATACTTTTTTGATTAGTTGTTTTAGATAAACATTCAAAATCAGGTTTACAAATTGACATTATTTACAACATGGGTATCACAACGATAATCATGTTCATTGAATGGAAAAATAAAAATAAAAATATTATAAATAATAATCTCATGTGAAAACAATATCCCCATCTCTTTCAATTCAATTTAATCTAATCTGTTATGTTTGTTATTTAGTCTATAATACCCACTCATTGAAAAAGAACGCTAATTTAACATATGATGTATGATTAAAGAACATGGACCTCATACATGAAAAAGAAGTTTTGAAATGAACTTCATAAGAAATGAGGGAAAAGGGAGATTATTTTATGAAATGAGTATATTAAATGTAAGGGATTGATGACCTTCAAAAAGTCATTGATAATGAATGAATATAAAATAGTAATAGACTCTTACCACAAATTCTTCCAACTAATGTAGATTATAGAGGAAAAAAGTGTTGTTTAACTTTCTAGGGATGATGACCTCAAAGAGTACGGGTGAATGGAATATGAATATGATGATAAAGAACAAATATTTGGGAACATTTATACTCAATGTAAATAAGAATATATAAATTTTATTAAATAACATACTTTAAGATACATGATATAGTTTCATGAATATTAATGTAGTCGACCATTATTTCTGATTCTCATTTAATTTATTTTCATTTTCAAAACATGGATTGATGAATTTAAAATCAGATTATTTAATGAATTCAAATAAAGTATTTATTCCTCATAAAGCATAATTTAAAATCAATATTTATTCTTTAAATCCAATATTTCGTGTTAAAATAATTTTTATCACATACTAAGAAAATATAGGTGTTTTGAAAAAATATAAATTTTACATACTATTGGACTGACTGTGAATCCAAACCAAGCCACCGTATGAGGAATCAAGATATCACATAAAGGATAATGATACTAAATGTTGGAACTAACAAATCAAAAAAGGAGAAACAAAAATCATAATGGAACCAACTAATCAAATGAAGGAACCAAATTACCAAATTAATTAATGAACTAACCACATGAAGGAACTGACCATCCAGGCGATGTAACAAAATGACCACATAATGAAATCACCAAACTACACAATGTAACCAATTAAAAAAAATTTAAAAATTAACCATCTGGTTAGCCAACATAATGTGAGAGAAAAATGTGAAATTTTGAATGAAAAAGGCTATAAACACCTTCTTCTTGACACCTCCAAGCATTGAAAAAAACAAGGAAATGTTTTTGGAATCTATATAATTACATTATAGTAATCTAGTTGTTTCCCTTTCTGTTGAGATGGATATGATGATATTTTTGGCCTAATTTGTTGTGAAAATGGGATATACCTATTGAAAATATTTCTTCAAGGACAGTAATAATATGGGACATGTTTCAAGGAATGACTAGGTCGTAGATGATGATTCTAGGTTGAGAACATAAGATTCTAACCATGGGGATGTGTGAGGGGTTTGGGAATTATGAAAACCTATTATAGGATAATATATGATGGTACCTAGGAAATTAAGTTAATTACTTGGAGATATGTTTTTTTAATGGGGAGAGTCTACCCCTAGGTTCCAATGGTTTTATAATTAATTACATGGCATGGAGAGTATACCCATGTTTTTTTGATGGTATGATTTGATTCATGGATGGGTAAGGGAATTTTCCTGGATTCTTGATGATATTATTCAATGATATGCTAGGGATTGCCTCTAGTTTCTAAATGCTAAATTTTTGGTAGGGTTTACATATAAAAAAAGGTACATGATAGTATATTTCATGATAAGGAGTGTATTATCTTGAGTTATAGAAGATTAGTTATATGTTTTTTGATAGGGATTTGTTTCTCCAAGGGATCAGATATCTTGTTATTCATTTCTGGGTGGGAATATAATGTACTACGGGGTTTGAGATGAGAATACTTGTGTACTAGATGGGTGTGTATGTTCAAATTAGTTCTAGATGTTGTTTTTATAATAAAAAAAAATATGAAACTAGATGAACTAGGTATCATATATCATAGGATTCATGTTTCAACACAAGGATCAATAAAGATTAATATTGTCATGTTTCCCTATTTTATTTATTTATTTAGAGCATATCACATGTCTATACATTGGGTTTTTTTTTATGATAGAGACACCATTGGTGGTGAACGAAATAGTTATATTAACATATTTATCATGTGTATATGAAACGTGGGTACTTAGGTCAACCTCATTGTTTGTAATTCCATGTTGTGTGGAGACTAAATATTGGAATGTTTAACTAAATATTTTTTTATCAGAATTTGGATTTTCTGATTTGGGTATGGACCATGGAGAGAAATATGTGATCATTTATATTTTATTTGTTTATTTATTTTTCATATATGTTAATCCTGGTGTGATATTAGTTGATATGTGTTCTTATATGTTTCTAGATTAATTTATTATTAATTATGGGTTTTATTTATTATACATACAATGATAAAATTTTATGGATGAGGTTTTCTTATTTTACCAAACCTTGTTACCTTAATATAAGAGTGTATTCCCCCCATGGAAAAAACATATACCTTCACTGCTAGTTAGAAACCTATAGTGTATGTGGAGGCATTCCAAATGACACATAGAACTAATAACTTAGACACTAGAGAGTGGTTTGGTGAAGGGGTGTTAAAAAGTTATTTTTTAAAATATTGTTATTTTTTTACAATTTTAGGATTTGGTAGATAGAGGATTGTAACATGCCATAGCATGTGACTAACCTCAAATAGATTTTTTGTGAACACCATTCAGGTAGGAAGCCCTGGTTACCCAAATTACTAGATTGTATTTGTTGGGTTTAAATGTTATAGTTGAGATATTTTTTCAACTATGTGGTTCATTATAGATTTTTTTATTTATGGTTTTGGATCTTGGAAAATTTTAATGAGGGATGTCTTTATGAATCATATTTGGGATATAGATTTTAAATTATATACCCATGTTTTTGATTAGTTGAAATGACTAACTACGGAGGACTTAACTATTGAAAGTATCAACAGAAAAACATACAATATGATTTTTCATATAAATTATTATTCGAATTCTACTCAGATGAACCATGGTGTATATTTTTTTGATGAATGTTCGTGGGGATATTTAGAGATATATTTCCCAATTGTTTCAATGTATCCCCTCTAAAAAAGGTTTTTATAGGGACCCATAGTGGATAAGTATATCAACTTGATTCATTGATAATAGTTTTGATAATTAAAGAGGTTTGGTTACATAAAGGGTTAATAAAAAATCAATATTGTGTTTTTCAACACTGATTCTCGCTGAAATTATACTAAATTGAACATAATAGATATGATTATCTTAATATAGATAATAATAGGATGATTTTATTATATGTATGGATGTGATTGTGGCCTTTATGGGGGGTATTCCCACATTCAGACACCTGGTGAGGATTAGTACCCTGGACCTAGCTGATGAGATGCAATCTGTTTCCTGATATATGTATATATGATTACCTGAGATGGGTGTTTTATATCTTGAATTTCCTTATGATATTTAAGATGAGGAAACCTATGTTTCCACATTAACTATAACCAATATAAGATATGGTTTATGTACTAGTAGGGAGATCAATTTTTTTCCAATAGATAATTCTTAGGATATCATTGAATTGTGTGTTATTATTGAATAACCATATGTTTTCGTTTTGTAGGAAGGAAGAGATATGATCTATGAGGTTAAATTGAAAGAGGAGTAACCCCATGTTTATGAGTTCCTTATATATTGGAGGTGTGGGTAGATCCATTATTTTTACGACTGAGACACAAGATGTTCTACCTAGTATGTGGTACACACATGGTGTTTTCTTGGGAAAACATGATGTAACTTACTTAAGGTAGCTTGGTATCAAGGTTTGGTCTGTAATGGAAAATTTAGTTTAATGACATAAAATATTGATTTTGGGTATGGTTTCTAATGCGATGGTATATCATGATATTGTATGCTTGGATATGGATTGGTTAGAGTGTGTGTAGTTTGTTTTAGTTTTGTTATAACACCCAATGTAGTGGGTGATTGTGTGATATAACTTAGTATATGTGATATGCCTCAGTCATATTGAAATATTAAAATAAGTGAAATACTAATTTGATGGAATTTAAATATATTGGTGCATTAACAATGGTTCATGTGTATGCACCTGGATATGATGATGTATGACTCATGGGATTTTAGGTTAGGTTGTGCTATCAGTTTACATGAGATCATGAACCAATTATATTTGGATGAAACCATGGTAGTACATAATGGTTTTGGGTGGTAATTATATTTATGGTTTGGTGAAAAGTATTTTTTGGGAAGAGGAATTCGGTATTATATTAAATTCATATGGGAATATTTTTCTACTATTTTGATAAAAATGATTATCTTTCCCCAATTATTAATGGTAAAATCAGAGATAGATGGTGTTAGTGGTTAATGTAATTGGTGAGTGTGTCTCCGGAGGAGGGACAAGTATGGGATGATGAAACCAATTGAGTTAAAAATCATATTAAAGTATATGAAAATCCATATTTTGGGTAGTAAATGTATAATTATTTGATAATGAGGCCTTCATTATGGATTGAATTTCCAAAACAGTTGAGGATTATATTCATAAAAGTCAGGAATGGGTGGTGAATTATTTTTTATGTTGATTCTAATGTATGATAGGGATGGATACATCAAATTATTACATGTAGTGATATATAAATTTTTGAAAATATATATTATTTTATTCAATATTGTGATAGTATGAAAACTTCTATGGTGGGGAGATACTTATCAGTTGTTGTTTCCAAACACATGTGATATAAGGTTCATGGGACCAGCAAGACTGATTAGTGAAAATTCTATATGACATTGATATGTCAGTTTGGGGTACGATCCATATATATCTATTTCTATAGTGAACAGTGGATTTAATTTTTTGGTGTAATTTTAGACACATATAGAGTGTGACATCAATCATTAGAGATATTTTGATAGGATTTGATGGTGAGTCAGATTAGAGTTCTGTCAGTTCTTAGGGTGAGAGAATAAAAAATAATGTGTCTGATTGGCTATTCACATATTGTATTACATCTAGTGTTAGGTTTGAAATTTTTTTTTTATATTTTAGGACCATCCAAGGATTCCCCCAATAGATTTATGCATCATTATTGAGTGATTTGACATGGCATCAATAAATACATTTGATTTTTTTGATAAGGGTCAGCAAGATTATGACCAACTGGTGTTATTATATGACATTGGGTGTAGTGTGGTGAAAAAACACACCAATAATATCAATATACAACTATATATTCATTTTTGGTAGGAAATCCCTGTGATGGGGAGCACCATAGATGTTAATTGGAAATTTCATCCAAACCTTATGGTGCATAGAACCATAATATTAGGGTTAAATCATTTGATTATACATGGGTGTCTCAAGATAGATGGGTATGATTTCGAATCTTCATGATTTTGGTTTTTGAGTAAAGAGAATTGATCATGTTTTCATATATATTGTTCTTTGTGTTCAGGTTACACATTGAAATCTCGTTCAAACCTCATTACTAGAATGAATATAATTTATTTTGAATTTATAAATGGGTTAAGAAAATATTAATGGTTAAATGAACATCAAGACATCATAGTGATGATATGTGCAATGTCGTGGTGGGTATAAAATGTCTTTGTTGTATAGGTAGTTAAATTTAATGGTAATTTAGAATTTGGTCTAGTGCAGTGTTCATTTTGAGAATAAACATTTATATCTAAATTTTGAGAGATGGAGAAACATAAGAAGATGTTTTTTATCTATAATGAGGGTTGATATATCTGTTCATTTCTTAGTCAAATTTAAAATAGTTCAAAATAATGCTCAGATTTTTTGGATGATTTCCACTACGCCATGGTTACCACAATGTTCTAGAAAAACATGCGGTTTTTGGTGGAAAATATGGCGATTAATTTTTCATAATGTGTTATGGAGAATAAACTTCACATGATTAGGTTGAAATATGATAGGAAAACTATGAAAAGTGTTTAATATTTCAGAGAGCATCACAAGTTTGGTGGATTATTTTGATAACATTATAGTGAAACCATGTGAGGTAAGGTGGATTGAGGTAGTGAAAGTTGTATAGTAAGATCATGGTTTGAAAAAACATGAAATAACAATTTGATCTCTCTATTTTTTATAAAAAAGTATGAAATAACATTTTCCCACCTCTAAAATTATATTTCAACCCCCTCTATTTTCCTACCTCATTTGACATCAGACCCGGGGAGTCCTCTCCCATCCCCCATTACTTCCTCATTTGAATCCCCTTATAAATGGGGTGATTACATGGATTTATTATAGAGATTCAAGGAGAGATCCTATCCTTTATTATCAATTATTAATTTTAATTTTATAAATTTAGTTTAGTTATCCTTCATTGGTATTTAGTGATGATTTCCATAGAAAAATGGTGGAAATAATTTGACATGAGTGGGATTTTACTTGGTGTTGTAACGACCAAAAGATTCATTAATGGAAATACCTAT
The DNA here is from genome assembly GCA_963277665.1 of Viscum album. Taxonomy (NCBI): domain Eukaryota; kingdom Viridiplantae; phylum Streptophyta; class Magnoliopsida; order Santalales; family Viscaceae; genus Viscum; species Viscum album. The sequence goes on along the minus strand of OY728131.1, from coordinate 292,744,803 downwards.
TGATCTAATTAAATGTCTCTTTATGTTTATATAAGATGTCAACTTCTTTGTTTTTATGTTATGAATTTTGACCATTGATAATATATCTATTGAACAGTAATCACATGATTAGTATAAATATAGGACTTTAACAAATCCAATTTACTCAGAAAAAGGAAGCGATGGCCTCATTTAGTAGAATTTCCCCATACAAAGCCCATTTTTCGGAGCTCGGAAAAGAGGTGGCATCTTTGGGCTTCGCCCTTGACCAAGCCCAAGATGAGATTCATCATGTCAATCTCGAATGTGACCGTCTATGGGAAAAGTAGAAGTTGATTGAAATTACCACTCGAGCGATGTTATCCGAGCCACCACAAGAGTCTGTCACCATCACACACCTTACCCTTAGGTCTTATGCGGCTATTTTAAAGGGTTATGTAACAAATAATTAGTACTATGTTCATTTACATTATTTGTTTTATATAATAATGAAAATAATTTCTATTCATTTTTGATACATTGTAAATAGTTTTTAAAGTACAAATGGTGTTTTTAGTTATTATTTAATTAAGAAATATATTTTATTAAATTAAGGTATTTTTGAATTAAATAAAATTTGAATAAAATAATAATAATATTATTAAATTAATTTTAATTAAATATAAATGATCTTATAATTTTATGAATTCAATTAAAATTTTTATTATGGTTTGAAAGACATTTCTGTCAAAACCCGTGAATTTTCGATAAATGTCAGTTTTTATTTTAAAAGTGAAATTTAACATATTTCGAAAATTATTTAGATAAAATAAATGTTATTTATGGAATCAGGACGTCAAAATTATCCAACGGTGAATTTTTCATAATTTTCTGAGACAATCAAATTTTTGGGTAAAAATTAAATACTGTTTAAATATATAATGTGTTTTATGACATCATAATGACCCAATAGTGATGTAATAAAATACTGTAAGCTTTATGTTCGGCCAATATATGTTTTACCATTAAAATAAAGTTATTTTGGGTTTGTTTGAATTATTTTTCAAAGCATTAATGGACCCCTCAAGACTTATTCAACACTTTTCCTTTTTAAATTAATTTCCATGGGAGTGTGACTCACCTCCACATAAGCAACCTTATTATTTTAAGAAGTTCGGACTTTGGCCTTAAAAAATAATTTTTTCCTATTCTATTTTCCAAAAACCATGGGATGGTTTGGGGTTTGGATTAATTTAATATAAGGGGTCCCAAACCTAAATAATAAAGAATTCCCTCACCTTTCCTATCTAAACCCACCCAAGCTCCCACTTTCTCCTCACTCAAATCCCTTTAAGTTCGTCCAACCTCTTCCCTACTCTCTCTAGAATCATCCCAAGGTGCTCCAAGCTCCCAATTATCCTCTCACAAGCCTCTCTCTAGCCTTTGGAAGCACACTTCCAAGTAAGGGTTTTTTCTTCTTTTCTCTTTTTTGTCCAATTTTCATTAAGTTGTTTTGCCCTTTTAATATCGATTATAAATGTTGGGTTATGGTTTCGATCCTCCCTCATACTTCCCTCTTTATGTTTGAAAGATGGGAGACCCTTTCTCTCTCATTAAATGCCTCCCATGTACACCTGTTACTATGTCAAAATTCCAAAAGGAACTTCTCTCTCCTCTTTTAAATTCAAGCAATACTTTTGTATCATGAATCTAAATTACATTTCAATTATTGGGACATGTATATATATGACCTCCTTAATTTCCATTACATGTAAATATGATGAGGAACCCCTTTTCTCTCATCAACCATTTTTTATGAATTCTTATGTCACGCCGTTACGCTGCCGAAATTGCACCGATTTTCTAAGCCAATGTCATTGTGTAGTCAATACCATGCCCATTTCTCCATCAAGGGTATTAACCTTTATCCACATTTACATATTGATTATAAATTTTCATGTATGAATTCCACATTCCTTTATTGTTGAATAAATGATTATGTTTTATAAATCCATGCTTTATGATCCATGTGGCACACTTATGCATGAAATGAAATGTTTAAGAAGGGTGCACCCTTATAACGCTACAATGCATTGGGTAAAGTATAATATCATGATACGTCATGTGCAATGAGTGTTGACTCATGCTAATTCATGTGCAATGAGAGTTTACACATGCTTTATGTGCAATGAGGATTTACTCATGCTCCATGTGCAATGGGCTTTGGCTCATGCTAATTCCATGTTATGTGTTGTTGCCACATTTCCATGTTATGATTATCATGCTTTATCATGCCTTTATGTTCAAATTTTTCTTATGCTCTATTGATATGCCTACTGTCTAACTTATATTTTACTCCTCATGTTATTCCATGTGTAATCCCTTACTGGGCTTTATATCTCACCCTTTTCTTATGCATGTCCTCAGGTTATCCCATGCAATGCTAAGTACGAAGGAATGTAGTGGTCATGTAAAGCAAGTTTTCAATAAAGATGTTATATTTCATTTTTTATGTTTTTATATAATGATCCTAAGCCCCAAAGACACTAAACCTCTCAATCTTAATTGTTGTATCAAGTGAGGTTTTATGTAATAAATCATGTTTAAGTTGTAATAAAAAGCAGGGTTGTCATAGTTGGTATTAGAGGATAGGTGTAGTTATCTTTGGGATTTGGAAACCCTAGTAAAGCCCTACAGACAATACTAAGTATAATAAAAATACCCCTAAGTTTTGGTGAGTATTGAGTAAGTGGGTTATCAAGCAAATACATCCATGTCTGGATATGAGCTGGTAGAGGCGGCTCTAGCACAGATGTATCCTAGGGGTAAAACCCAAAAACACCGCTTTGAGCGAGACTCAAATAGGAACTGGTGCACCACAATGGGCATTGCTACACTCTTGGTTACGAAACTCCCAGGGGATATGTTTTTATAAATTCACAAGCTTAGTATGAACCCTTATTAAGGGAATTAAAAAAATTCCCCTAAGGATATATGTTCGAAAGTATATCATGAAAAGCCTAGATTGAAGCCTATAGACTCATGAGTTAACTAAATGAAAGTTTATTTATAAGTCATAAACTTTTGTCTTTGGATTACCCTTTATGTGTTACCCCTAACTTTCCTTTTATTCCAGCCAATGGTCGGTAATAGGAGGACTTGGGCTAACAACCATTGTGAAGATGAGTGTGATGACTGTACTAATGAGATGCCAAATCCAATGGGAGTAGGAATCGCGAACTTTGTCACGCTTATCTCCCAGCTAACTCAAGTTTTGAATAGAAACACGGGTCAAAATGAACGTTCAACCCCCCCCCCCCCCCCGTAGAAAGAACAAGTCGCTATCGAGAGATTCATGAGACAAAGGCCTCCTACTTTTAGTGGATCATCCGATCTCACGATCACTGAACAATGGATCAACTCCATTGAAAAGATCTTCTCCATCCTTCAATGTTCTGAACAAGAGAAGGTTCTCCTAGAGGCTTATCATATGTAGGGTGAAGCTGATCAATGGTGTATGTTGATAAAGAATATGAATCCTGAGGTGGAGATCGTGGTGTTGGAATTGAAGGATTTCCAGAAGATGTTATTCGATAAATATTTTCCGCGCACCCTCTGGCGTAAGATGAAAAGGGACTTCCTTTACCCCAAGAAAAAAGATGAAGCATCTGTTGGAGTGTACGAGGAAAAATTCACAAGGCTTGCACGATACGCTTCCGGCTTTGTCATTACCCCCGAATGCAAGGTTGACCGCTTCTTTGGTGGGCTAAATCCTAGCTTGCGGAATGCATTAGCGATCTGTGACTTCAACAGCTACGAGGAAATTGCCTGATGTGCCCTCAAGGTCGAAATAGAGATCGGGGAATCACAAGGGTATCATGGGGACAAGAAGTGTAAGGTGGACTTCAATGCTGGTGGTCCGATGGATAAATCCAACGGTGATAAGAAGATCTAGCACCCCACTTTCCAAAAGTGCGGAAAGAAGCACCCTGGAAATTGCCTTAAGGGGATGATAAAATGCTTCCATTGTGGAAGAGAAGGGCACATAGCTGTTAACTGTCGGCAAGAAATACCCACGACTATGACAGTGGATAGGAATGCTCCTTTCGAACCTCAACGCATTTTTCAATGCTACAAATGCAATGAAACGGGTCATTTGGAAATCAGTTCCCTAATCCAAGGGTTTTCAGAGACAACCAAAAACCTCCAAGGAAGAATGGAAGAGCTTTTTCCATCACTTCTTACGAAGTGAACCCCGACAACGAAGTGGTGACCGGTACACTAGTTATTCATTCAAGAATATCTAATGTACTTTTTGATTAAGGTTCTACACATTATTTTATATCTCAAAAGTTTAGTAGAACAATCCTAGCACCACCACAAATCATGGAATTAAATATGTCGGTGAGTACGGAAAATGGGTCAATCATTGCATCCCATGAATATAAGTCCTCCCCTATTATAGTCTGTGGATGAAATTTCCCAGAAAACCTCGTCATACTCCCTCTGGTGGAATTTGATTCAATTCTTGGCATGGATTGGCTTTCTTTATATAGAGCCAACATAAATTTTCGAGAGAGGGAAATCACAATCCATATATAGAATCGACCCCTGATTCTTTACAAGTGTCAGGAGGAAGATGAATTTCCTTCAGCTCCATCATCTCAAGCATGGATATTACTGCCTTATGAGCACGCGTATCTGGATCAGATGATTGAGTCCAAGGAAGAAACCGTCCTTGAAGAAATGCCTATTGTGAGGGAATTCGCTGAAGTGTTTCCTGAGGAACTGCCTGGTCTTCCTCCAAGAAGAGATGTTGAGTTCCCAATTGAACTTATACCTGGGGCGCTACCAATATCCAAGACTCCATATAGAATGGTTGTTATTGTGCTTGAAGAGTTGAAGAAACAACTACAAGAGAATCTAGATAAAGGGATTATATGCCCAAGTAATTCACCATGGGGTGCACTAGTCCTATTCGTCAAGAAGATGGATGGGCCAATGCGGCTTTGCATCAATTATCGTGAACTTAACAAAATCACGATAAATAACTAGTATCCTCTCCCAAGAATCGATGACTTGTTTGATCAGCTGCATGGAGCACAATACTTCTCCAAGGTGGATTTGCGGTCAGGATATTATCAAGTAAGGGTGAAGAAGAAAGATGTCCTCAAGACTACTTTTCATACAAGATAAGGGCACTATGAGTTCATATTAATGCCTTTCAGACTCATCAATGCTCCAGCAGTATTCATGGACTTGATTAATAGAGTCTTTAGAGATTACCTTGACAAATTTGTGGTAGTCTTTATAGATGACATTCTAATATACTCCAAAACCAAGGAGGATCATGAGGAGCATTTAAATACTGTACTAGTGACTTTGCAGAAAGAGATTCTCTATGAAAAGTACAGCAAGTGTGGGTTTTGGTTGAAGGAGGTCTCATTCTTGGGACATATTATCACAAGAAATGGGATATCTGTGGACCCCTCCAAAATAGATGCAATTGAGGGATGGCTGAGGCCAACATCGCTAACGGATATCCGCAGCTTCTTGGGGTTAGCTGGATATTATCGACGATTTGTGAGGAATTTCCCACGATTGTCCAACCCTCTTACTAAGCTAACTTGGAAGGGAGTAAAGTTTGCTTGGAATGATTAATGCGAAGAAAGCTTCAAAGAGTTGAAAAGGAGGCTTATAACAGTGCCCGTGCTCACTTTACCCACAAGTGGGGAACTTTTGTGGTATTCAGTGATGCTTCAAAGAAGGTCTTAGGCTGTCTGCTGATGAAGAATGATAATGTGATATCCTATGCCTCAAGGAAGGTGAAAATCCATGAGCGAAACTGTCCAACGCATGATATGGAGTTGGCGGTGGTGATCTTTGCCTTCAAAATCTGGAGGCATTATCTCTATGGAGAGAAATGTGAGATATATACTGACCACAAGAGTCTTAAATATATATTCACACAGAAAGAGCATAATATGCGCCATAGAAGATGGATAGAGCTCATCAAGGATTATGACTGTTGAATACATTACCACCCTGGGAAAGCGAACAAGGTGGAAGATGCCCTAAGTAGAAAGGACCCAGCAATTCTATCAATGATGAGAATTGAGAAGGATCCAATCTTCTCAGACTTGATGAAGATGGACATGGGAATCATAAAGAAGGGAACATCATCAATCCTTTCACAAATTATTGCTCAACCATCTCTTTTGGAAAGGTTAAAGGATGATAAAAAGGATGATGTGGGAATTCAAAAAAAAGTGGAAGCTATCAAAAAGGGGAAATCCTCGGAATTTAATGCTAATGAAGAAGGAATTGTGCGGTTTGGGAAAAGACGATGTGTTTCATCAAGTCCGGAGCTGAAGAAGGAACTTTTGGATGACACACATAGTTCAAATTTTTCTATTCACCCAGGGAGCACAAATATGTATCGAGATCTCTGAGAAACTTTTTGGTGGGATAATATGAAGAAGGAGATCACTGAATATACATCAAAGTTCCTAGTGTGTCACCAAGTGAAGGCAGAGAGGCAGAAGTCTAAGGGGATGATGCAACCATTGCCCATACCAAAATGGAAATTGGAGAACATCACCATGGACTTTGTCATCAGACTTCCGAGGAAATCCAAAGGAAAAAATGCAATCTGGGTTGTTGTGGATCGTCTTACAAAGACTAAACACTTCATTTATATTCGAGAGGATTTATCATTGGATCGACTGGAACGAATATATATCAGGGAAGTGGTAAGGTTGTTTGGAGTACCAACATGCTCTTAATAATGAACTGAACTTCAGTATGACCAATCATCCTCAAACTGATGGGCAATCCGAGTGGTCTATCCAAACACTTGAGGATATGTTGAGAGGATTCTCAATGGACTTTAAAGGAGGATGAGATCAACATCTTCCTCTGGTCGAGTAATCTTATAATAACAGTTTCCACTCGAGCATCCAAATGGCACCATATGAAGCCCTGTATGGGAAAAGGTGCAGAACACTGGCATGTTAGGGTGAGGTTGGTGAAAGTGAGCTGCTCGGACCAGAAATGGTCGAAGAAATGGTGGAGAAGGTGAAAACCATTCAGCAGCATATCAAGGCAGCCCAGATTCGACAGAAGAGTTATGTAGATAATTGTCGACGAGACCTTGAGTTTAAAGTTGGAGACATGGTGTTTCTACACATATCTCCATGGAAGAAGGTCATGAGGTTTGTAACTAAAGGGAAGTTAAGTCCAATATACATCGGCCCCTTCGAGATTCTTGATCGTGTCAGGGCTGTGGCCTATCGACTAGCACTTCCACCTACTATGGAAAAATTACATGATGTCTTTCATGTATCCCTCTTAAGAAAGTACAAACCAGACCCTTCACATGTACTCTCTTCTGAGGTGGTACAATTGGAAGATGATCTTTCTTATGAGGAGCAACCAGTGAAGATCATAGAGCGTAGAGAAAAAGTTCTACAAAATAAGACAATGCCCCTCATCAAAGTGTTGTGGAGAAACCACAAGTTTGAAGAAGAGACTTGGGAATCACAGGATATGATGAAGCTGAGTTACCCACATTTGTTTTAGTGTGGGAAAAGAAAATTTTGAAGGGTGAAATTTTTTAAGGGGGGAAATTGTAACGACCCAAAGTTTCATTAATAGAAATCCCTCTTGATCTAATTAAATGTCTCTTTATGTTTATATAAGATGTCAACTTCTTTGGTTTTATGTTAAAAATTTTGACCGTTGCTAATATAGCCGTTGAATAGTAATCACATGATTAGTATAAATATAGGACTTTAACAAATCCAATTTTCTTAAACAAGGGAAGCGATGGCCTCATCTAGTAGAATTTTCCCATAAGAAGCCCATTTTTCGGAGCTTGGAAAATAGTTGGTGTCTTTGGGCATCACCCTTGACCAAGCCCAAGCTGAGCTTCATCATGTCAAGCTCGAACGTGACCGTCTACGAGAAAAGTGGAAGTTGATTGAAATTACCACTCGAACATTGTTATCCGAGCCACACCAAGAGTCTGTCACCATCGCACACCTTACCCATAGGTCTTATGCGGCTGCTTTAAGGGGTTATGTAACAAATAAGTAGTACTATGTTCATGTACATTATTTTTTATATATAATAATGAATATAATTTCTAGTCATTTTTGATACATTGTAAATAGTTTTTAAAGTGCAAATGGTGATTTTAGTTATTATTTAATTAAGAAATATATTTTATTAAATTAAGGGATTTTTGAAATAAATAATATTTTAATGAAATAATAATAATATTATTAAATTAATTTTTATTAAATATAAATGATCTTATAATTTTATGAATGCAATTAAAATTTTTATTATGGTTTGAAAGCCATTTATGTCAAAACCCGTGAATTCTCGATAAATGTCAGTTTTTATTTTAAAAGTAAAAATTAACATATTTATAAAATTATTTAGATAAAATAAATTTTATTTCTGGAATCAGGACATTGAAATTATCCAATGGTGAATTTTTCATAATTTTATGAGACAATCAAATTTTTGGGTAAAAATTAAATACCGTTTAAATATATAATGTGTTTTATGACATCATAATGACCCAATAGTGATGTAATAAAATACTATAAGCTTTATTTTCGGCCAATATATATTTTACCATTAAAATAATGTAATTTTGGGTTTGTTTGACTAATTTTTCAAAGCATTAATGGACCCCTCAAGACTTATTCAACACTTTGCCTTTTTAAATTAATTTCCATGGGAGTGTGACTCACCACCACATAAGAAACCTTATTATTTTAAGAAGTTCGGACTTTGGCCGTATAAAACAATGTTTTCCTCTTCCCTTTTCCAAAAACCATGGGCAAAATCCATGGGATGGTTTGTGGTTTGGATTAATTTAATATAAGGGGTCCCAAACCTAAATAATAAATAATTCCCTCACCTTTCCTATATAAACCCACCCAAGATCCCACTTCCTCCTCACTCAAAGCCCTTGAAGTTCGTCCAACCTCTGCCCTACTCTCTCTAGAATCCTCCCTAGGTTCCCCAAGCACCCAAGAAGCCTCTCACAAGCCTCTCTATAGCCTTTGGAAGCACACTTCCATGTAAGGGTTTTTTTCTTTGTTTCTCATTTTTTTCCAATTTCCTTTAAGTTGTTTTTACCTTTTAATTTCAATTATAAATGTTGGGGTATGGTTTTGTACCTCCCTCATACTTCCCTATTTATGTTTTAATGATGGGAGACCCTTTCTCTCTCATTAAATGCCTCCCATGTACACCCGTTACTATGCCGAAATTCTGAAAGGAACTTCTCTCACCTCTTTTAAATTCAAGAAATACTTTTGTATCATGAATCTAAATTCCATTTCAATTACTGGGACATGTGTCTATATGACCTACTTACTGTCCATTACATGTAAATATGATGATGAAACCCTTTCTTTCTCATCAACCATTTTTTATATATTCTTATGTCACGTTGTTACGCTGCCGAAATTGCACCGATTTTCTAAGACAATGTCATTGTGTAGTAAATACCATGCCCATTTCTCCATCAAGGGCATTCACCTTTTTTCACATTTACATATTGATTATAAAGTTTCATTTATGAATTCCACATTCCTTTATCATGGAATAAATTATTATGTTTTATGAATCCATATTTTATGATCCACGTGGCACACTTATGCATGAAATGAAATATTTAAGAAGGGTGTGCCCTTATAGCGCTCCAAGGAATTGGGTAAAGTATAGTATCATGATACGTCATGTGAAATGAGTTTTGACTCATGCTAATTCAAGTGCAACCAGGGTTTACTCGTGGTTTATGTGCAATGAGGATTTACTCATGCTTCTATGTGCAATGGACTTTGGCTCATGCTAATTCCATGTTAAGTGTTGTTGCCACATTTCCATGTAATGATTATCACGCTTTATCAAGCCTTTATGTTCACATTTTTATTATGCTCTATTGATATTCTTATTTTCTAACATGTATTTTACTCCCCATGTTATTCCATGTGTAATCCCTTACCGGGCTTTATAGATCACCCTTTTCTTATGCATGTCGTCAGGTTATCCCATGCAATGCTAAGTACGAAAGAATATAGTGGTCATGTAAAGGAAGATTTCAATAAAGATGTTGTATTTCATGTTTTATGTTTTTATGTAATGATCCTAATCCCCAAAGACACTAATACTCTCGACCTTATTTTTTGTATCAAGTGAAGTTTTATGTAATGAATCATGTTTAAGTTGTAATAAAAATCAGGGTTGTCATAGGTGTGGTTTGAGGGTGTCCCAATACGATAATATCAACATATTAATCAATATTTATGTGTTGTAATTTCATTGAGTGAGTCTTTAAGAAATTATTCATATTTAAATTAAATTATAATTTTTTTTGATAAATCCTTAAATTTAATTCAATTTGATATCATGGCTTGAGATAAGTTCTCAACAATTGATACTAACTTGTATAATCTTGGTTTGCGATGCTTGAATTTCTCAAAGTGAATAATGTGAATGAGGTAGGCAGTTCATTGAGAATCACCTAGTGTATAGAAATTTTTTTATTTCATTTCATATGTGGTATCTTTATTGTGGGTGATAGTACTTATTAATTTAATAAATTTTTTTCAAAATAAAAAACCCAAGGATATATGAAGTTCCAAGTACCTTGAAATAACATTTATCACTAGCTTAATTCCTTGGCTACCAATGGACATCAAATGGATTATAAATAAATTTATTGATATATGTGGAAAAGAGAGTGGTAATAATAGTATGAGGATAAAACGTAGTGGGGCTAATATAAGAACCACTAGATCAACATTGTATGGAAGATTGATTGATGGGGAATTATTGGACTGATTTGGAAATGGTGGACATTAAGATGAATTCGAGACTTTGGGATTCATGAAATGGGTTCTGGGGGGGAATTTCTTCTGCACTAGCATGTGAGTTCCTAGGTGGGTATACCTTGATTACATTTTGTTTTGGTTTGGTGTGGGGACTAGCCTATGATGATTTTCGAAGTGAACTGGATGATATTATATCTCTATTATGGGATTTTTGGAGGGATTGTCCTAAGAGACCAATGTGGAAATGACATTATTATGGTAATGATAAAGGATTATATTCCCTCTATAAGATAAGATTTTTTAAAGAGGATAAAATGAGATAAAGGAGAAAATGTATTGTTTTGGTTTCATATATGAACAAGGGGACCTTAGTGGGTTCCCAAGTTTTAGGATTTCCCCAATGAGGGTTTTTTTGTAGGAGTGTAGTATTAATTTGATTTGTCACCATAGAACTCAATATTCAATGGAAAGATCTTGGAATAGATTAGTAATGATGAGTAGTTGGTGGGATCGGTCTAGGGGACTCTAGTAAAAGATCATGAGTGATTGATAATGATGAAAATGGTTTTTATAGAACGTGTTTCATGACATGGATGGTCATTTTGGGAAATATTCCTATGAATCTGGATGGATGATGAGATGAGTTTTGAGTCATGTCTAGGAAACAACTAATGTGACTAGGTTGTACACTCGAGTGTCTATCCTAGGATATGTGTGATGTGTTTGGGAATATAGATAACCCACATAAGATTGATGTATGAAACTAATATGAATGAGGTCTTAATTAAATGATAAAATATCCCTTTCCAAATAAGTAAAGAATTCCATGGGGTTTCATAGGAACTGTTATAGGGTTTCTAGTAGAGATAATATTTTCTAGGATTTTGAATGATCTGATATATTTATATGTATGGTGAGTGCATGCCCAGGGGTTCTTGATGATATATTTCCAATAATGTTGTGGGAATGAACCTATATTTATAATGATATTTTTTATAGTAGAGTGTGTCTACCCAGTGGTTTTAGATAATTTGTTATGTGTTACTGAATAGGGTGAGTCTGCCCCTAGTTTTTGATTGACCTATTTTTATTTCCTAAGCGAGAGTAGTTATTCATCCGGTTTACATATGATTTGAATTTTTTCATAATATAAAGTGTGAATTCCTCAAGGTTCCATATGATTGTTTTCATTCCCCAAGAAATCTGAAACTGGCCAATGTAGTCATGTTTAATCTTAGGTTTCATGATAGAACATGAAGATAATTGTTAGTTCATATTCTTTTTTTTATTTTTTTAATTTACTTCAAATAAGTATATTTCATATGAATACACTATATTTACTATTTATGTTAGAGAATCTATTGGTGGACCCATACTGAGTCATACTCACACCCTTCATTGGTCACCACGACACTTGGATACCTAACTGAGACTAAATATTCTTAGGTTTTGGTGGGTTAATGAAAAATATTATACTATTTTTCTGGATATAAAGGATAATGATTCATTGTTTTTGGATTGAGGTATGTAGTAGGGATGGTAATTTTTATGACCCCCACCCAACAAGGGGTACCCCTTCTTGGCCAGGAATGTGAGAAGGGTGATATTGACCCCCCATGTCCCGCCTCCAGTAGGACCCTGGTTGGAAACTAGCATCGAGGGTATAATAAACACACAAAATGGGATGTATTACCCTATAAGATAACACATGAGAAAGAGAGATAATAAACACACCATGAAACTCCAACGTAGACTAAAATATAAATGAATACCTAAATACACACATATAATGTCATGATATAATTAATAAAACTGAAACAGAAAACATCAAGTACCCAAAGAATGTAAAAATGAAAGTGACCACAAATACTAAAGAGCTCATGAAACCCCATGCTAGTAGTAACCAGCCTGATCTCCATCCTGGTCCAAGTGACCTAAAAGATAGTCAATATATACTTATGGTGAGTATAAAAGTATAATCTGTAGGATCATCCCCACTAAGACTTCCTTGATGGTCTGCCGCTTTTCCCCAACATCGTACATCATAAAAATCTCTCTCTATAAAGGAATGTACAGAGACACCTTGGAGAAGCACCGAAACATGCTCATCATGCAACATAAACACTACATCCATGTAACCAAAGTAACCAGGTAGTTTCTTAGAGACACCACAACTCACATAATATGTATCATACAATGTGAATTATACCTCAAGACATTACAACCCATACACTGAATAAGGATCCCCAATCCATCACAACTTATACATGTTACACCTATTTTAGTCCATAGGAAACTAAATCTAGAATATATGTGTGTGAATAAACACAAGCCATTAATTCCCTCTACACATATATATGGGGAAAACTATCCATTTTTCATACCAGTACATGTAACTACCATGAGAAGAGAGAGAAACCAAAGGGGTTAGTCAGCCATCCATCCTCCCACCAGAATGTTGGGGAAAACACCTCCAAGGATTAGAATTCTTTTTGTGTCACTTGACCTAACTAAAGGGGTGGAGTAGCTTACAAAAAAAAAAGTACAGAATATACTATTTATCTTAACCACAATATGGGAATAACCTAGTCTTAGACTCAACGGAAACTAACATCTCCCAGAATCCCGATTGTCACTAATAAGACTAGGTGTCCTATAAGTACACAACCATTTAAAGTGATTTAATATATTACTTCATTACCTTTTTATCATTTTCAATTTAAGTAAATTAATTTCTTAATCATTTATTAACCATAATGAATTCCAAATTACATGTTATTAGCATTCTAATTAAGATCCACACTTCCTTTATATTTAAACCTCAACATTGTGCCCCACCAATCTTCAACCCCATGGGTTAACATAATTTATTCAATCATTTATTAACATCATTATTACATTCCCATATTCCCAGGAATTTTAGAAATACATTTTAATCTACCAAACACAAGAGGGCTCAACACGGCGAGTAGATGAACTACCTATCCAGTCTTTACCACCTATAGTAAGAGTGTAGACCCATCCTCCCTTGAGAATAAAATTGCAGATAGCACATGGAAAATACCACACATCTTCACCTATTTATGGAAGGTGGGCCGCAAAACCAGCTACCTAGATCAGTGGGGAATGTAATGAAGATAAACAACCAATAAGATTCAGCAATAATCCAACATTTACATCCAGCATGTTTCATCATCTTCGGTGTCTTCCCCGACACCAACATGCAAAAACCGAAACCATCTTTCCACTCTATGCATCAACTGCTACCACAACCAGTGGTCCTCCGTACCCCAACATATCACAACATCCTCCCAGGATCACATCAAATCATAATAAGTCAGAAGAAAACCTAATATCAACTGGGATCTTGGACATTAAACAAGACATTCAACCTTTATACATAATGATCCATCATGGCTCAAAAGCCCAAGGCACATGTCCTTACAAGCAAGAGGGTAACCTAGATCCCTACCAGGAATTATATTTTTATCAAACAACAAATTCTTTTAATCCATATTGAATTAACCGATTTATTATCTGTAGATTCCAACTATGGGAAACCAAAATAGTAAGATATCACAAATAACTAAACATGCTTAATCCATCAATTTGAATCATATCAAATTACAATGACAACAAGAAGTAGATTCACTTACATGAATCTATATATTTTAAAAAGAATCACAATTAATCCTAGTTTACATTGTTTACCAATTTCCATCAAGAACATCATTCTTGATAAGGAAATCATAGATATAAAACTCTCTAGAAAATGAAGAGGAAATAACATATGTTCTATACCAATTTATTTATTCGGTTTAAATATTTATTACATTAATTCCATTGTGATTAAGTGGGATGAATCAGGATCACATTACAATTTCAAGTAAAATAACATAAAGAGTAAATTAATCCTCTACCTTAAAAAATTATTGAAATTATTTATACAAGAATAATCCACAAAAGGGATTGCGATAGACTCCCCTCAATAACTACATTCACCTGAGGATGTCGCGACACGACCGAAACAACCAATACCCCAATAAACTCCTTTAGAATCATGGATATCAAATGCCATAATAGGGAAAGGTGAAATGGGAGAATGAATATTTAAGAAAACACAATAATTGAGGTAGATAATTCCTTCTATCGATGATGGATCAACACTTGTTGCTTGTACCAAAATAGGCCGTGAAAATGTAGTAGGAATAAACTTCAAGGGGAAACAATCTAAGGATTAATGTTCAATCACACCACTCCTTTGGGAAGAAGAAATTTTTTGGGTGTCTCGCACCAGGGAACAAGAAGATATAACAAGGGAGGAAGATATCAAGTCTCTTTAGAACATTTAATAGAGTAGTGGTTTAAGATACATTGAATTTTACAGTAAAAGAGGATCACATTTTACCTTTCAGTTTGACCATGTAAAGTCATCCTTAGGCTTAGAAAAATTAATAATGGAGTTATGGGCTTTGAATCTGACTTAAATCCCTTAAAACAAGGCCTTGAATGCATTTTTATTCAATGAAAACACAAAATGGGTTAAATGGTAGGATGTTGGAAACACTGTACACCTTTCGATGTCTTGAAACACTGTTCACATACTGGCGTCTGGAAACATTGTACACCTACCGATGTCTGGAAACAATGTACACCAAATGATATCTGGATAAAATGTACACCTATCGAAATATGGAATCATTGTACACCTACAGATGCCTAGAACCACTGTACAACTACCGATTCCACAAAACATTGTACACCTACTGATGTCTAGAAACATTGTACTCCTACCGACGCCTAGAAACAGTGTACACCTTCCAATGTTTGGAAGTAGTGTACACCTACTAGTGTCTAGAAACACAGTAAACCTACCAATTCATGGAAACAATGTACACCTACCTATGTATGGAAACATTGTAAACCTACCGACACCTGGAAACACTGCACACCTACCGACATCTAGAAACACCATACACTTACTTACACCAGGAAACACTGTACAACTACCGACCCCTGGAAACAATATACAACAATTGATGTTTGGAAACACTATACACCTAATGATGTCTGGAAAAACAATTAACCTACTGACGCCTGGAAAAACTATACACTTAACGATGGCTAGAAACATTGTCCACCTATCGAAGGCTGGAAACACTATACACCAAACTAGAAACACTATTCCATGAACTAGAAATTTAGAAACGTGTGGGGAATAGGCCACCTAGACCTCCTAGAAAACCTATAACAACAAATTTCAGCAAAGTAACAGACCAGAGAGGTATGGGCCCTTAATTCAGATACCAGTCAGAACCTTCCCATTCTATAGAATCCAAAACCAAACTAAAGGGAAACATAAAAGGGCTCCGAACAACCACCCATCGAGATACCTTTCAAAAGAGATAAAGTGAGAAAAATCAACAAAGAATTGAATCACATAAACATGAAAGGTCTACAACTAAGATGTAAACATAGCTACATGAAAACAGTTAAACAACAAGAAATATTGGGTACTGAGCACATATCTGTGACTCAAAGTCCCATGTACTCTCATCCATGCCACCGTGTCACCACAAGACAGAAACTAAGGTGGTAACACGCCCATGAAACACCTTCTCTTTGGGGTCCTGGATCACTATATACTGCATATCAAATGTCACAACATCATCAATATCGATCTCACCCAAATAAATGATGAGAGAGTCATCATGAAGATAATGAAGGAGATGTGACACATGATAAACATCATGTATCCAGATTACCTATGAGAGCAATGATACCTGATACACCATGGATCCAGTATGAGACAACACCTCGAAAGTCCCAACAAACCAAGGAGACATCTTACTCCCATAACAAAATCTTCACTTCCCACGACGGGGAGTCACCTTCAAAAACATATGACCCCCAATATAAAACTTTGAAGGTCTCATCCTTTTATTAGTGTATGATTTATAATGATCATGTGCTTCCTTCAACCTCTCACAAATCCACTGAACAATATCTATTTTATTCTGTACCAGTTCTGGCCCAAGAATTTCTAACTCTCCGACCCTAGTCCAGTACAACGGGAAATGGAAAGGTCAACCAAACAAGGCTTCCAATGGAGCCATACTGACAGTGGATTGGAAGCTATTGTTTTAGAAGAACTCCACTATGGGTAAGTGCCTCATACATGAACCTCAAAAATCCAAGACATAAGAGTGCAACATGTCTTCAAGAGTATGGATGGTTCACTTTGTCTGACTATCCATCTACAGATGAAAATAATTGCTAAGACATAACTAAGAAGTGAATGAATACTAGAGACCTCTCCACACCCTAAAGGTACAATTAGGATCTCAATCTAAAATGATCATCCTCAGGACTCTAGGGAGTCTTACATCCTCCTTCAGATACTGCCTCGAAAAAACCTGCACTGAACTTGACTCCTTGATCGGTATGAAGTGGGATGATTTCATTAAATGATCTACTATCACCTAAATACCATAAATGACTCCCTGAGCTCGAGGTAAACCAATAATAAGGTCCACTGATATTTCCTCTCGCATCCACTGTGGAACATATAATGACTAGAGAAAACCACCGGGGCACCATGCTCATCCACACACCTTCTTGAATTCCAAACATCGAGACACAAAATACACAACTGCAAGATTCATCCTAGGCCACCAAAACAAAATCCTTAAGGCTCGATACATGGTATTCACGCCAACATGCACCACTATTGGAAAATTATGGAACCCTATGAGAAATATTTCATTCATCTCCAAAGGAATGAAAATCCTTCCATGATACAACACATGGTGTTTTTCATCTTCAGACCAACAATCAGGGGCTTCTCCACAAACAACATAGTATCTCTAGACCTCCACCTCTATATCTCCCAACTAGGACTCTTCCAACTATTTCACCAGAGATGAATGCACCGTAATCTAAAAAATACAACCTCTTCCCCCAAATTATCCCATATCAAGATGTAATGATGAATGTTCTACCATTACCCTCCAAGAATCACCTGATTCATGCATTGTGTCTGTAACACCCGAGACTTTTATGAGAAATATTTTTTATTTATGATATATAAAACATCAAAGCAATATTTCACTACACACAACACTAGCTTGGATTTCTTTACACACAACCACAGCCTTCCTCGATAGCTTGCGTCGTACGCAATACCGAGTTTCACTAAACAACGATATGCTATTAAAATAATATTAAAACTAGCCATTATAAATAGTAATAACCACTTTTTGAAATTTTGAAAATTTCAAATTTCAAAATGGAATTCTTTTTTGGATTCGGAATATCGAAATTATCCTAGGGTGAAATTTTGGTATTTTTCTGAAAACTTTCAATTTTTGATTAATAGTGAAAACACTATGTTACTATTTAAAACCGAATTTTTATTTAAATAATTATTTATTTTATTTAAATTTATTTTAGGTCCAAATTGATACATAATACCTATATAAGTTCAATTCAATTCATTGGAGTCATTTTAAAATAATTTTAGATATATAACAATTTTATTGAACTTTTCACCGTCTTTTACCCACCTCCTAGGAGAATATGCAAAATTACATAAAACCTAATTTTACCACTTCTGTGAGTGGAATTTAGAAAATCCCAGAGACACGGTTAATATCAAGGACTAAAATGTGGTTCAATGAGATGAAAATAATTTTTTGTGAATAGTAACTTGTTACTTTTTTTACCACTGTTAAAAGTACATAGGGAAATTAAGGGTATAAATGTTATTATTATTACCCTAACACATGTCCTAATTCTATGGGATAAGTGTAATTAGACCAAAAACAACCTTATGAATAAAATATGACCATTTAGGCCCACATGGATTAGATTAGGACATTTATTATTAATTTATTTAAAGAAGGGTTAAAATAGTTAAAATCAAAGTTTAATAAATAAAGCATTTTTAATACAGGGTTATACATAAGATAAATTCTACTATAAATATTCATTATAAAGATAAAAATATTTACTACATAGTGGTATTTTATTTGTAATTTTTGGACATTAAAAAGTGAATTTATTTATGACACAATGATGATGCATTAATTATCATATTAATAAAATATTGACATAATTGTTGTTATAAATACCAAATAAATGTAATTTGAGACTTTTTATGAATTCCAATAAATTTTTAGGTTAATATTACATATTAGTACTGATTTAATTAACTTTTTGAGAAATAATATTTCTGTTATGATTTTCACAAAAATCAATTACCAAATAGTGTCAAAATTGACATAAAATGGTTTTTAAAACATATATTATATTATTAATTGTTATTTTTTCCCTAAAAATATATGGTTAGGAAAAATGACTTAGATAAGGTTATATATATTAAAAATAATCATCTTGGGTTTCGTTTGTCTTTTTATAGTAAGTTTATTAGCCTTATAGTTTAAGAAAACAAAAAGACACAATAAAAGTAAAATTATTTAACATAAAGTTAAATCTAAATGATAAGGATAAATAGATACCTAAAATTGTCTAAATTCTATTGGATGAGAGGATTTTTACCCATCCCCACCTTATATTAGAAATAAATCAATTTGGAGCTATTAAAAACCGGATACGATGTTATAATAAAATAATATTTTTAGTTTTTCAAAAGGTGCCCCTCTCCTACCTTATAAAAGGGCACCTCCTCCCTCTCTTCCTCACACCACATTGAGCCTTCATGCTCGGCCAAAACCTTCAAAATTCTCTTCTACACTTCTATAGAAACATCCTAGAGGTATTTGTATTCTTCAAAGACCAATTTTAGTGCCCTAAGAGTAGGTCTCAAAGAGGCGCTTCAAAGAAGAGGTAGTATCTGTTACCAATTCTTTCAACTTTATTTCTTCTTCCACATCTTCTTCTTTAGTTGTTTCATTATGAAGTAATAAAATCAGTATCACTCATATAATTATATGGTATTATAAGTATGAAACAACCCTATTTCACCATCTATCCATCCGATGGAAAATGAAATCACCGTGCGTGCATACGTACAGAATACCGTCTCCACGCCATGGTGTAATCTATTTTCCACCACCACCTTACTTGGATGGGTATAATGGTGAAAATAAATAACTATATATGATTATTGTAAATTTTTATTGATTCTTAAATTGTATACATACACTCCAATATAATTCCACGATCATGGGAACAATATCATCGATCGTGCGTACGCACGGAATACCGTCTCCATGATGTGATGTAACTCGTTCTACATGATCTTCATTGAATAATGATTATATAAATGAATTTAATGAATAAATATGATATATATTACACTAATACCATTATATAAATGAGGTATCTATAACCTAAAGAGAAGAATAATAATTTATTCGACAAAACACGCTTAAGAACAAAAAGTAATAAACACCCGAATAACAAGTAGCAATGAAATATTACTAATAAGAAGCTAAGAATATGACCATATATGATATCATAACAATGAGTATGATTCTTTAATAAGTCAATGACATTATTTAAATAAATATACAAGAGGTTCTGACACTTACGAAGCAAATCAGACCTAAGGTAAAGGAAAATATCGCAATCCCAATTTTTATCTGAGATTGTTTATATTTCAGGATTTACTGGGGAATATTTATCATCCACATCCATGTTTCCTAAATATGTAATATTATTTCCATCCACCTACAATTGTTTAAATCCAATTTTACCCTTTATTGAGTTTTTTGTAAAATATATGAAATGAATCATTTGTCGTTTTTTGTACGAGGTACTTTTTGACTTTTCCGAAAAAAGTACGAGAAGAATGTTTTTTTAACTTCTACGGAATGAATGGATTTTGAAAAAATTATTTCCAAGAATATTCCTTTACAAGTTTTCAAGATTATTTTCAATCAACATCTTTTAGTTTAAAATTGTATGACATGTAAATAAAGAAAAATGTTTTTGAAGTAGAAAGGATACTTTCCTCAAGAATGGAGTTCAAGTGTTTTATCAAAATTATTTTCCATCTAAGATAATATAGGGTTCTGTTTCTATCCCTATTATTACATTTATTTGATTATGTTGTGATGGAATTATTTTTATGAATTCATTTATCTTATATGAATTGTTTTATGATGTCATGATGTTTAAGAATCCCATTTTTATTACATGGTTTATGCAATGATGTATGATGTATGATTTTGTGGCACACATAAGAATGGTATCATTATGAGATGGGTGAGACCTATATCTCCCCCGAATGCATTGAGTAAATATTTATATCTCATGAGATAGACATTGTTGGAATGGCAGGTTAATCCGGTTCAGTGAAACATGAATGAAATGAGGAGTGAACTCGGTTCAGAAATGGACTTTGTCCGCTAAGATAGTTTTGGCTATGAGTCTTGACTACTAAGAAATGATTATCTATGGTTATGTGTGTATGCCACAAAGTTTCATGTTTTAAGTTATGATTATTGGGATTACATTTCACTTCTATGATTTATCCCATGATATGAAATTATGATTTCTTTTGCAGGTTAAGATTTCCAAAATGTTATGCTCTTATGAATATGATGTGATTGATATTTCTTTTGTTTACCCTTACTGAGAATTTGAGCTCACCCTTTTGTATGTTTTATTTCCCCTAAGTCAAGAAGAAGGTTATTATGTAGGATATGCCAAAAGGGACTCTAGATATGATGAAATAAATGGGAGACAATGTAGATGATTTATGAACCAGTTGTTTATGTTTCCCAGTTTCTAAAGACATTATACATATATATGGTCCTTTCATGGTTTTGTTATATGTTGTAATAAGTGTGCTTTAATTTTGAAGTATTAACAATGTATGTAAATTATGGGTCATTATAGTTGGTATCAGTGGAAAGGTATAGTCAACCTTTGGAAACTTGTATGTGAAATCCTTAGTAAGAAACCTAAGGATATGTCTAAGCATTGAACACAATCTTAGTGTTTTAGAAATGGCCATGAATAACCTATGATAAGACCTTAAGTGTAAAATTTTATTCTTCATTATATGGTTTTCCTATTATAATTCGTGTTGCTCACACTATTCTTCTTGGTTTTAGTCAATGGCCGGAACCTGAAGGAACCGTTTTAATGCGGAATGCGACGGGAAATGCAATGATTGTCCCCCTGAGCAACCGAACATTATGGGAGCTGGAATGCAAAATCCTGTAGTCATGCTCACACAACTTTCTCATGATATGAATCATGCAGGACTTCCAAATGAGGAAAGGAAGGAGAAACATTCTATTGAATCCTTCATGAGGCAGAATCCACCTTCATTCAGTGGGTCTTCTGATCCATTAGTGGCTGAACAATGGATCAGTACCACTAAAAATATATTTTCAGTTCTTCAATGTTCTGAACATGATAATGTCATCTTAGCAATGTATCATTTGGAAGGTGATGCTGATCAATGGTGGAATCTTATTAATAATATGAGGCAAAGGGATGAAATTGAGTCCATGGAATGGGATGAGTTCAAGAACTTATTTTTCAATAAGTACTTCCCTCGTATTCTTCAAACAAAGATAGATAAAGAGTTTCTTGAACTAAAGCAAAAGGATGATGAATCTGTTGGTACCTATGAAGCAAATTTTACAAGACTTGCAAGGTACGCTTCCAGAATTATTATCCAACCTGAGAGTAAGATCGATCGATTCTTTAGTGGCTTAAAACCAAGTCTTTGAAGGGTTTTATCCATAAGGGACTTCAATAGCTATTAAGAAATCATTTGATGTGCTCTCAAAGTTGAGATGGATATTAGAGTAACCCATCAGTCATATGGGTTTGATAAAAAGAGGAAAATGGAATTCAAAGGAAAATCTAAAGATCACACTGAAAAGAAGATGAGTTTTTCCTTATGCTCAAAGTGTGGAAGGAAACATAGAGGAAATTGTCTTAAGGGGACAAGTAAATGTTATAAGTGTGGAAAAGAAGGTCATCAGGAAATTGAATGTCGAAATAATGGGAATAAAATGTCTAATGATGCAAACAAAGGAAGGGATACACAGAATGGACCTACCACACTTCAACGTTTCAAGTGCAAGGAGATGGGTCATTATGCCAATCAATTCCCAAATCCATGGTTTGATGATGATGATCGACGTCAACAAACTCTTAAGGCCAAAGACAAAGGAAAGTCACATGCAATTACTATCAGCGATGTGGAGTACGACAACAAAGTGGTGGGAGGTACACATACCATCCACTCTAAAGTAGAAAATGTTTTATTTGATTCTAGATCCACCCACTCTTTTATTTTTAAATAATTTTCTAAGGGTATCATCGTATTACCTCAACAATTAGATGTTGAGTTAGCTATGACAACTCCTAACGGCACAACAGTCGCATCAAAAGTTTATAATTCTTCTCCGATTGAAGTTTGTGGGAAAGTGCTTCCTGAAAATCTTGTGATCCTTCCTATAGTGGAATTTGATGTGATTCTTGGCATGTATTGGCTTTCTTTTTATGGAGGTCATATCAATTGCCAAAGAAGGGAAGTCACATTTCATATTCCAGATCAATCTATGATCGTCTATTGATGCAAGGATGAACATAACCTTCCAGTAGAAATTTCTTCCATCTTATGGGTCTTGATTCCACTAAATGAAGGTTATTTATCTCAAATGGTTGGTGAGAAACTCACGATTAAGAATATTCCCATTGTACGAGAGTTTGAGGATGCCTTTCTGGAGGAATTTCCAGGTCTTCCACTAAATCGTGAAGTTGAGTTTTCAATAGAACTCGTACCAGGTGATTTGCCTATTTCAAAGACACCTTATAGAATGTCCCCAAATGAGTTGCAGGAATTGAAGAAGCAACTCCAAGAGAATCTTGATAAAGGATTCATACGCCCTAGTGTGTCACCTTAGGGAGCACCTGTTCTGTTTGTTAAGAAGAAAGATGGATCAATGAGACTCAGCATTGATTATAGAGAACTTAACAAGATCACTATCAAGAACAAATATCCTCTCCCAAGCATTGATGACTTATTTGAACAACTACGCGGAGCTCAATACTTTTCCAAGATTGATCTTCGTTCAGGGTATCATAAATTAAGGGTCAAAAGGGAGGATATACCAAATATGGATATCCGTACAATGTATGGACACTATGAATTTTTAGTGATGCCATTAGGCCTTACTAATTCCCCTGCTATATTCATGGATCTGATGAATAGAGTCTTTAGAGACTATCTTGATCAGTTTTTGGTAGTCTTTATAGCTGATATTCTTGTCTATTCAAAGAGAAAGGAAGAACATGAAGATCACATGAGAATTATATTTAAAACCTTGAGAAAGGAGAAGCTTTAGGACAAATTTACCAATTGTGAAATTTGGCTTCAAAAAGTTTCATTTTTTGGTCACATAATCTCAAAAGAGGGGATATATGTGGATCCAGCAAAAAAGAGGTTATCGAAAGATGGTCGAGACCAACAACAGTAACTGAGATCCTAATTTTTCTTGGTTTGGCTGGATATTATCGACATTTTGTGAAATATTTTTCACGATTATCTAATCCACTCACCAAGTTGACTCGGAAAGGAGTTAAGTTTGTTTGGACGGAGGAATGTGAAGAGAATAATAGGGAGTTTAAAAGAAGGTTATCCAGTGCACCTGTGCTCACACTTCCTTGTAGAAGAGAATGATTTGTGATCTACAGTGATGCATACATGAAGGTATGGGGGTGTGTTCTTATGAAAAATGATATGGTGATAGCTTATGCATCACGAAAGTTGAAAATCCATGAGAAAAAGTACCCAACTCATGATTTGGATTTAGCTGCGGTAATCTTTGCATTAATGATTTGGAGGCATTATCTTTATGGAGAAAGGTGTGATATTTATACTGATCATAAAATTTTAAAGTAAATTTTCACACAAAAGGAGTTGAATATGTTCCAAAGAATATGGTTGGAGCTGATTAAGGATTACAACTGCTCAATTCCTTACCACCATTGGAAAGCAAATAAGGTGGAAGATGCATTAAGTCGACAAGACCATGCTAGCTTATCCATGATGATAATCACAAAAGGTCCAATATTTATGGATTTACAAAGGATGGATATTGAAATTATAATGGAAGGGGAAAATCGTATCTTTCTCAATTAAATGTTCAACCATATATACTTGTGATGATTAAAGAGGCGCAGAGAGAATATGTAGAGTTACCAAAGAAGGTGAGAAATATTCCAGAATTCAACATTGATTGTGATGGGATAATAAAGTTCAAGAATAAGGTTTGTGTTTCTCCCATCACGGAATTAAAGAAGGAGCCGTGGGATGAGGCTCATAGTTCTTCATTCTCTATTCATCCTGGAAGCACGAATATTTATAGGGACCTGAAAGAGTACTTCTGGTGGGATGGCATGAAAAGAGATGTTGCTGAAAATGTCTCTCGATTCTTGGTTTGTCAGCAAGTTAAAGCTGAGAGATAGAAGTCCAAGGGGATGTTACAACCATTACCCATACCAGAATGGAAATGGGAAAACATCACTATGGACTTTGTCCCTGGACTTTCTAAAACATCCAAAGGCAATAATGCTATCTGGGTCATAGTTAATCGTCTTACAAAGTTGACACACTTCGTTGCTATTAGAGAGGATTTATCTCTGGATCATCTTGCCAGTATATATGTAATGGAAGTGGTAAGATAGAATGGAGTACGACTTTCTATTATATCTGATCGGGATTCGAGTTTTACCTCAACGTTCTGGCGATGTCTTCAGCATACTCTGGATACAGAGTTGAGTTTTAGCACTGCTTATCATCATGAGACAGACGGTCAGTCTGAGAGGACAATTCAAACTCTAGAAGATATGTTGAGAGCTTGCTCTATGGATTTCAAAGGTGGTTGGGATCAACACCTACCTTTGGTGAAATTTTCTTATAATAATATCTTTCACTCCAGTATTCAGATGGCTCCATATGAAGCTATCTATGGAATGAAATGCAGGACTCCAACTTACTGGGATGAAGTTGGGGAAAGAAAGTTATTAGGACCTAATCTTGTTGATAAGATGGCAGAAAATGTCATATATATTCATCAACACATTAGAGCAGCTCAAAGTTGACAAAAAAGTTATGCCGACAATAGTAGAAAAGACCTATAGTTTGAGGTGGGTGATAAAGTGTTCTTACGAATATCTCTTTGGAAGAGAGTAATGAGATTTGGAAAGAAGGGAAAGCTGAGCCCTAGGTATATCAGTCCTTTCGAAATACTAGATCGTGTTGGGAATGTAGCTTACCGATTGGAACTTCCACAAAATCTCTCCCAAGTTCACGATGTGTTCCATGTATCTCTCCTAAGAAAGTACATACCTTATCCTTCACATGTACTCAGCTTAGAAGTTGTACAGCTGGAACAAGATCTTTCTTCTGAAGAACAGCCGATAGAGATTCTGGATCGTAGCGAAAAAGTCCTACGGAACAAGACCACCAACTTGGTGAAAGTTTTATGGATGAACCACCAATTGGAAGAATCTACATAGGAGCTTGAGGATATGATGAGGGAAAGTTGTCCTCATCTGTTTGATACAAAGTGACGAATTTCGAGGGAGAAATTCATTTTAAGGGGGGTAGAATGTAACACCCGAGACTTTTATGAGAAATATTTTGTTTTTATGTTATATAAATCATCAAAGGAATATTTCACTACACACAACACTAGCTTGGATTTCTTTATATGAAACTACGGCCTTCCTCGATATCTTGCATCGTACGTAATACCGAGTTTCACTAAACAACGATATGCTATTAAAATATTATTAAAACTAGCCATTAAAATTAGTAATAACCACTTTTTGAATTTTTTTTAATTTTCATCTTTCAAAATGGACTTCATTTTTGGATTTGGAATGTCGAAATTAACCTTGGGTGAAATTTTGGTATTTTTCTGAAAACATTCCATTTTTGATGAATAGTGAAAACACTGGGTTACTATTTAAAAGCCGAATTTTTATTTAAATAATTATTTATTTTATTTAAATTTATTTTAGGTCAAAATTGATACATAATACCTATATAAGTTCAATTCAATTCATTGGAGTCATTTTATAATAATTTTACATATATAAAAATTTTATTGAACTTTTCACCATCTTTTACCCACCTCCTAGGAGAATTTGAAAATTTACATAAAACTTAATTTTACCGCTTCTGTGAGTGGAATTTCAAAAATCCGAGAGACAAGGTTAATATCAAGGACTAAAATGTGGTTCGATGAGATGAAAATAATTTTTGGTGAATAGTAGCTTTTTACTTTTTTCACCACAGTTAAAAATAAATAGGGAAATTAAGGGTAAAAATGTTATTATTATTACCCTAACACATGTCCTAATTCTATTGGATAAGTGTAATTCGACCAAAAAAACCTTATGAATAAAATATGACCATTTAGGCCCACATGGATTAGATTAGGACATTTATTATTAATTTTTTTAAAGAAGGGTTAAAATAGTTAAAATCAATGTTTAATAACTAAAGCATTTTTAATATAGGGTTATACATAATATATATTCAACTATAAATATTCATTATAAATATAAAAAGAATTCCTAAATAATGGTATTTTATTTTTAATTTTTAGGCATTAAATAATTTAATTTATTTATGACACAATTATGATGCCATAATTATCTTATTAAAGAAATATTGACATAATTGATGTTATAAATATCCAAATAAATGTAATTTGAGACATTTTATGAATTACAATAATTTTATAGGATAATATTACATATTATTACTGATTTAATTAACTTTGTTCAAACTAATCTTTCTGTTATGATTTTCAAAAAAATCAATTACCAAATAGTGTCAAAATTGACTTAAAATTGTTTTTAAAACAAATATTATATTATTAATTTTTATTTTATTCATAAAAATATATGGTTCGGAAAAATTACTTTTATAATGTTATATATATGAACAATAATAAACTTGGTGTTCGTTTGGCTTGTTATAGTATGTTTATTAACCTTATATTGTAAGAAAACAAGAAGACACGGTAAAAGTAAAATTATTTAACTTAATGTTAAACATAAATGATAAGGTTAAAATAGATACCTAAACTTGTCTAAATTCTATTGGATGAGATTATTTCGACCCATACCCACCTTAGCTTAGAAATAAATCAATTTGTATCGATTAAAAAATGAATATGACTTTATAATAAAATAATATTTTTAGTTTTTCCAATGTTTCCCCTCTCCTCCCTTATAAAAGGGCACATCCTCCCTCTCATCCTCACACCACATTGAACCTTCATGCTCGTCCAACCCCTGCCCAATTCTCTTCTCCACTTCCCTAGAAACATTCTAGAGGTCCTGGTATTCTTCAAAGACCAATTTTAGTTCCCTAAGAGGAGGTCTCAAAGAGGTTCTTTAAAGAAGAGGTAGTGTCCGTTACCAATTCTTTCTAATTTATTTCTTATTACACTTATTGTTATTTAGTTGTTTCATTATGAAGTAATAACATCAGTATCACTCATATACTGATATGTTATTATAAGTATGAAACAACCCTATTTCACCATCTATCCATCCGAATTAAAATGAAATCATCGTGCGTGCGTACGTACGGAATATCGTCTCCACGCCATGGTGTAATCTATTTTCCACCACCACCTTACATGGATGGGTATAATGGTGAAAATAAATAACTATATATGATTATTTTAAATTGTTATTTATTCTGAAATAGTATACATATACTCCAATAATATTCCACGATCATGGCAATGATATCATCGCTCATGCATACGTACGGAATATCGTCTCCACGATGTGATGCGACTCATTGTACATGATATTCATTGAATAATGATTATATAAATGAATTGAATGAATAAATATGATATATATTACACTAATACCATTATGGAAATAAGGTATCTATAACCTAAAGATAATAATAAGAATTTATTTGACAAAACATGCATAAGAACAAAAAGTAATAAACACCCGAATAACAAGTAGCAATGAAATATTACTAATAAGAAGCTAATAATATGACCATATATGATATCATAAAAATTATTATGACTCTAGAATAATTCAATGACATTATTTAAATAATTATACAAGTGTTTCGGACACTTACGAAGCAAATCGGACCTAAGGTAAGGCAAAATCTCGTAATCTCAATTTTTATCCGTGATTGTTTATATTTCAGGATTTACTGGGGAATATTTATCATCACATCCACGTTTCCTCAATATGTAATATTATTTCCATCCAACTACAATTGTTTAAATCCAATTTTACCCTTCGGTGAGTTTTTAGTAAAAGATATGAAATGAATCTTTTGTCGTTTTTTATACGAGGTACTTTTTGACTTTTCTGACAAAAGTACGAGAAGAATGTTTTTTTAACTTATACGGCATGAATGTATTTATCAAAAATTATTTCCAAGAATCTTCCTTTCCAAGTTTTCAAGTTTATTTTTAATCAACTTATTTTAGTTTAAAATTGTATGACATGTTAAGAAAAGAAAATGTTTTTGAAATAGAAAGGATATTTTCCTCAAGAATGGAGTTCAAGTGTTTTATCAAAATTATTTTCCATCTAAGACAATATAGGGTTCTGTTTCTATCCCTATTCTTACATTGATTTGATTATGTTGTGATGGAATTATTTTTATGAATTCCTTTATCTTATATGAATTGTTTTATGATGTCATGATGTTTAAGGATCCCATTTTTATTACATGGGTTATGCAATGATGTATGATTTATGATTTTGTGGCACACATATGAATGGTATCATTATGAGATGGGTGAGACCTATATCTCACTCTAATGAATTGAGTAAATATTTATATCTCATGAGATAGACATGGTTGGAATGGCAGGTTAATCCGTTTCAGTGATACATGACTGAAATGAGGAGTGAACTCGGTTCAGAAATGGACTTTGTCTGCTAAGATAGTCTTGGATATGAGTCTTGACTACTAAGAAATGATTATATATGATTATGTGTGTATGCCACAAAGTTTCATGTTTTAAGTTATGATTATAGCGATTACATTTCACTTCTATGATTTATCCCATGATATGAAATTATGATTTCTTATGCAGGTTAAGATTTCCAAAATGTTATGGTCTTATGAATATGATGTGATTGATTTTTCTTTTGTTTACCCTTACTGAGTATTTGAGCTCACCCTTTTGTATGTTTTATTTCCCCCAGGTCAGGAATAAGGTTATTAAGTAGGATATGTCAAAGGGACTCCAGATATGATGAAATAAATGGGAGACAATGTAGATGCTTTATGAACCAGTTGTTTATGTTTCCCAGTTTCTAAAGACACTATACCTATACTGTTCTTTCGTGCTTTTGTTATGTGTTGTAATAAGTGTGCTTCAATTTTGAAGTATTGACAATGTATATAAACTATGGGTCATTATAGTGTCACTTTGTAACTTCTTAGTCATTGCATCAGCCAAAAAATTCCCATTTCTTGGTGTATACAAGATTTAAAAGTTGTCTTCATTTATAAACTCCATCAATTGATGATTCACATTTTCAAGTCATACTGTGAGAAAATATAGCACATGATCTAATGATTGGTGAAAAACACAATGCACTATCCAATGAGGTATTGAATCCATAACTTTAGAGAAGACACCACTGCTACCAACTAATGTTGGTGGAATAGTTAAATTCACGGGGACACAACTACAGAGACCCATAAGAATCCACTGATCTCTACTTCATTGCAACACAACCTAAACCTAGAGGCAAAGCATCGAAAAAATAGCAACTGAACTCCCTCTACTAGGAGACAAAGATCCACAGAACTGAACAACTTCTCTTTCAGATACTTGAAATCTTCCTTACACCAATATTTCCACAAAAATGACTGATCTTTCTTATTCAAAGTTTTCAGAGGAGTCGCAACCCAAGAGAAATAAGCTACGAACCTCTTGTAGTAGCCCGCGAGACCAAGGAAACATCACCCATCTACCACTATACTAGGGTAATCCCAAGACACATTCTTATATCATAGATGGATCAACAACTACTCCATGATGGGACACCACATTCCCAGTGAAACAAACATCTTGATCCCAAAACACACACTTTGAAAAGTTCTGAAACAAATGCTGTTGAGGAAGAACTCCAAAAACAGTGTGCAGATGATTTTCTTTTTCCTCTTTAGATGTATAATATAAAAGGAATTCATTGATGAAAAACCCCAAAAACTTTTCTAGGAACTCACAAAACATGGCTTTCATCAATCCCATGAACACAGCTGGAGCCTTCGTTACCCCGAATGACATTACAATGAACTCATAATGCCCTTGAATCCCATGGAAATAAATATTTGGAATATCGTCATCCATTACAAAAATCTGATGATATCATAACTGTAATTCAATATTTGATAACCAACTTTCACCCTTTATTTGATTGAATAAATATTCAATCCACAGAAGAGGATAGAAATTAATTATTATCACATTGTTTAAGTGGCGATAATTGATACACAACTAAAAATTATTCTGAGCCTTTTCATGAAAAAATGAGTGTTCCCCACTGTGACACTTTCATCTGAAAAAAAACCTCACTTTAAAAGACTATAGAGCTATATACACAACTCCCATAACTCAGAAGGTCCATCCGATATTGATACATAGAGATAAGAGACACCCTGGAAGTAACTCAGTCCCAAACATGATCACTCGTCGAGGGGGTAATGCTAAAAAATCTTCTGGAAAGACATCGTGGTACTCTTCTAAATCCTTGGGAATCAGCAAATACTGAACCTATGAAGAACTCGTCATCAGCTCAACCATCAAGGATAATAAATATGAAACATGCCGCTGACCCATCCGATCATTCCTCTCACCCACCAACACCGCTGGCTCTCAATCAGAATCAAAGAACACAACCAACCACCTGAAGAAATCCATGATATCCTACACTGAATACAACCGATCCATGTAGAGGATGAAGTCATATAATTTTATCCATAAACATTTGAAATATCTCCCAGGGTGGTGCTTCCCCAGCACTAGCTCAGAGTCTCTACAAACATCAAAAAAGTTAGCTGACATCCAACTGGCATAGTCAATGCTAAGGGAACTCGAAGCCTCTCTACATCAAGTCCCATTGCATGGATTAGGGAAAGTGATTTTAAAAAGTGTGTGTCTCCTAAGTCAAATAATGAACACATCAAAGTATAAAAAAGAAAAGGGCACCATGAATAATGTCTGGCTCGCCTGGTACTGGAAATGCTAATGCAGGATGCGGAGCATAACCTCCTCCATGATCTCTCTGACCCTAATGAAGACCACCACCACAACCATGATATTCTCTCTATGTACAAGGAGAATCACAGGGATATTATCTACAAACCCCATCTCCTCTCTGCTGATCCAAAGCTAGTGCAACCTACTGCTACAACCTTGGCTGGAATTTCATCACCGGAGGATCCTAGAGTAGAACAATCGGTGCACACTGACCACAATGAAAGGTTAGGAACTCTATATTATAATGAACTTGGCCTCCACAATTAAAATAATCTCTTGATCCATTGGAATATTCCTGATAGATAATTCCCCTAGTGAAACAAGATTCTGAGTATTGGGACCTAACCCCAGTTGAATAGAAACTATACTTCCCTAAAAACTAGGAACCTAAAACCACGACTCTTCTTCATGAAGAATCATTAAAACTCCCCTCTCATGATGATTTGGTTCTGCAAAATGTAGTCTTGACGACCTCTTCCCTCACCAGTGTCTCATGATTTTTCTTCATCATAATCAAATTGACTTGGTACTAGATCTATGGATTCAAGTCTTCTTTGAAATGCCTCGACCTGACCTCCTCTTCAGGAAACTGGTCC
The DNA here is from genome assembly GCA_963277665.1 of Viscum album. NCBI lineage: Eukaryota > Viridiplantae > Streptophyta > Magnoliopsida > Santalales > Viscaceae > Viscum > Viscum album. Next base: position 292,712,115 of record OY728131.1, on the reverse strand, counting down.
AAAGCATATCATAAAAGGTTCATGAGACAGATTTCAAACTCTCGCACACTAGAGCTCTCCTATTGATGGTTATGTAGCTCATGGAGACTGGATGCCTTCACGGATGAAGAAAGGATCTTGGGGCCGAACTTATCCTCAAACTCCTCCAACAAGATCGCCGACTCCTCGTGATCCCCAATGAACAGGAACCAACATTTCCTTGCTTCCCCCAAAAAGAATCATCAAAACCAAAGACACCCAGTGCTCCTTCTGATCATGGATCGAACTGAACGATATCTTAGCCTCCCCTAATTTGTTTTCTGTGAATGCATCTGAAACGTATCCCTTGTACTTATGCAGACTATAGCATTGAAACTCTCGAAGTTTCCTCCTCAAATTATCCTCGTCATCAACCTCTACCCTATGGTGATTTGTTAGCGAGTTTTCTAGATAGCTTCTACAAAATCCCGATGAGGATGTTGCACTGGAGCCGTACCGAAAAAATAAAAAACATTTAGATCTCCTTAACCCAGAATATGGAAGACTCAAAAGTAATTAATTAATTTATTTCTTTTATTAATTTTAGGTTAACCTATCCCAAGGTCTACCCATTAAGACACCAAAACAAATAATAAAGATGAATTATCCATTCCTAGGTTTCTAACCTAAAAATAGTACCACCTTGTCTAGTATCCACTATAAACATAACTGTTCAGGTATTAGATAGCAGGGGGGGCCTAAATGCCTATGTCTTTGATGGTATGTAGTGTTTACATCACTTTCTAAACATAACTGACACTATTACCCTACCAACCAATGCAACATCCCCTATACCTTACACCAAACTCCATCATATCCATCAACATGACCTCTGATACCACTTCTCCACAACCCCCTCCTCAGAAGGTGTACCCCTCCTAGTCCGGAAATGTGAGAAGGGAGATAGTGACCCCCCGAGTCCCACCTCCATTAGGCCTCGGGTTCACGAGTAGCACCAAGTGTATAGTAAACACACAAAATGGGAGGCATTAACCTCTAAGAGAACACATAAGGAAGAGAGAGATAAGATAGACACAAACAAAATCCACAACAGATTACAATATAAATCTGAACCCAGGACACATATGTAATGTCATGCTAGAATGAATATAACAAAAATGGAAAACTACAAGAACCAAAATAATGTAAAAACAACAATTCCCACGAAGACCAACCATCTCATGTAACCCCATTCTAGTAGTAACCAGCATGATATCCAACCTACTCCATGTATCATGAAAAATAGATTATATATACATATGGAGATTACAATAGTATAATTAGTAGCATCCTCCTCAGAGCCTCTTGTGAAAACGTAAAGAAAGCATGATAAAGAATAGTGAACAACTAGTGAAACCAACTCACCACATAAATAGGTATAATATGTTTCCATCCTCACCATGGGTACTCTCACCAAGTATCACATACAAGAGTATATAATATAATAAAAATTATCAAGGGTATCCCTCTACAACTTCCCCACTGGTTCGCTTCTTTTCCCCAACATGACACATCCAATCCATTTCTATCCATGGATTCATTCCCTCAAACCCTTGGTATAAGCACCAAAACATGCACATCATACAACACAACCATTATGTCCTCGTAACCAAAGTAACCAAGTTGTGTCTAGGAGCCAACACTGCTTGTATAATGTGTATCGTATGTAGGGAATTATACCTCAAGAAATTACAACCCATACACCGAGTAAGGATCCTCAATCCATCACATCCTATATACATTACACCTATAGTAGTGTATAGGAAACTATATCTAGAATATATGTGTGTGAATAACCACAAGAAATTATATCCCTCTACACACATATATGTGGAAAACTATCCATTGTTCCTACCAACATAATTAACAACCAAGAGAAGAGATCAGGGACAAAGGGGGTATTCCGCAAACCATCCTCCCATCAGAATGTTGTGGGAAACACCCCTAGAGCTCAAAATACCTGAGGTGTTAGTTTCCCTAACCGAAAGGGTGGTGTAGAATATAGAAACATAGAAAGTACAAAATATACTATAGGGTAAAACCACCCTATAGACATAACCAATTATTAGAATCAACTTCAATTAACCTCTATTGGACTCCATACTTTCACTACAAATACTAGGTATCCTATAAGCACACATCCACTTAAAGAGATTTATTATATTACATCATACACTTTTTATCATTTTCACTTTAAATTAATTAGTTCCTTATTTATTAACTAACCATTATCAATTCCACATCATATTTCATTATCATTCCAACCAAGATCAACAATTACATTAAATAGAAACCTCAACATTGCTTCCCACCAAGCTCAAACACCAAGGGTTAACCTCATTTATTCAATCATTTATTAATTGCATTTTTAATTTCCCATATTCTCAGGAATTATAGAAAAAAATTATAAGAAACCAAATATAAGGGGTCTTAAATTGGTGAGTAGATGAACTACCCATCATGTCTTTTCCACATATAATAGAAGCGTAGACCCATCCTCCCTTGATATTCTAAACATGGAAACCACGTGGCATACCCTGAGCGTCTTCGCCTATTTTTGGAAGGAGGGTAGAAAAACCAGCATCCTTGAGCAGTGGGAAAAGTAAATAATATTAATATCCAACATGTTTCAGCAATAAGTCAACATTCACATCCATCCCATTTCATTATCTCCAGTGTCATCCCCAACACCCATATGCATAAACTGAGGCATATCACATCTCTAGGCATCAACTACTACTACAAACAATATGCTGCCCTAACCCCACATATCACAACATCTACCCAGTATCACCTCACAACATAAGAAGTGAAAAAAAAAACATATCAGCTACGCTCTTGGACATTAAATAAGGCATCCAACCTTCAAACACAACAAGAACTCATGGCTCCAAAGCACAAGGCAGTAGGCCTTACATGTAAGAGGGTAACTTAGAACCCTATAAGGAATTTTCTTTTTTATCAAAAATCCAGTTCTTTAATCCATGTGGAATTAACCAATTTAATATATGTAGGTTCCAACTATGTGAAACCTAAATAGTATGTTATCATAACTAATTAAACATGCTTACAACATCAATTTTATTCAAATCAAATTACAACAACAACAACCATATTCATTTACATACATCGTTATCTACAGAAAATAATTACTATTAATCCCAACTTAAATTCATTACCAATTAATATCAAGAACAATTTTCTAAAAAATGAAATCATAGATATCACATTGTCTAGAAAAACAATAGGCAATAACAGATGATCGATACCAATTTATTTATTCAATTTTTAATTTACGTTAATTCTATTATGATCCAGTGGGATAAAACTTGCAAACATTACGATTGAACATCAAAAAATTTAGAGGACCAATAAATCACCTACATCAAAAGGTTCTTTATGTTATTTATATGAGAATGATCTAGACAACTATTTAAAATCTCTTCCCCTGCAAAAACTGCATCTACCCGAGGATACCGTAAAACAACCGCACCACACGATCCCCAGAAAACTTTATTAGAATCATGGAAAAAAAATTTATAACATGTGAAGTATAAATAGGAGAATAAGTATCGAAATGAATGGAGGTAGATCATACATTCTATTGATAATGGATGAAAACTTGATTTTTGCACCAAAATTGGGGGTTCACATGCAGCTGGAAGAAAAATTAAGGGGAAATGATCCAAGCATTATGGTTCGATCACACCCCACCAACTAGAAGAAGGAAATGTCTGAGCGTATCACACCAGAGAACAAGAAGGTAGAATAAGGGAGGTAGATATATCATCCCTTTAAAATATTTAACAGAGTATCATTTTAAGATACAATGTATATTCTATTAAAAGCGGATCACATTAAACCATGCGGGTTGACCAAGTAAAGGCATCCTGAGCCATAGGAAAATTTCGATATGAGTTATGGGCTTTGAATCAGACTTAAATCCCTTAAAAAGGCCTTGAATGCACTTTTCATCACAGAAAATGCTAAATGGGAGAAACTGTAGGATCCTAGAAACACTATACACCTACCGACATCTGGAAACACTGTACACCTACCGACTCCTAGAAACACTCAACACATACTGACATCAAGAATCATTGTTCACCTACCAATGCCTGGAAACGCTCTACACCTATTGATGCCTAGAAACATTGTACTCCTACCGATGCCTGGAAACAGTGTACACCTACAGACACCTCAAAAAACTGTTCACCTATCGATGTTTGGAAACACTGTACATCTACTAACCCCTGGAAACACTGTACACCTACCGACATCTGGAAACACTATACACCTACCGATACCTTGAAACTCTTTACACCTACTAACATCTAGAAACACTATACACCAACCGATGACGGGAAACACTATACAGAAAATTTGAAACACCATTCAAAGACATATAAATTTGGAAATGTGTTGATAATAAGCCACCTTGACCTCCCACAAAACCTCAAACATAAAATTTCAGAAAAGGAACAGACTAGAGAGTTCCATGAAATTATAGTAATAATAGATTTTACTTATTCTATTTATTTGTTTATATTATATCTATGATCAGTTTAATGGTAGAATATTTGGGATTAGAACTTATATATGTATGCAATAATTTATTATTAATGGTATGTTCTACTTATTAGATATAAATGAATTACTTGTTATTTATGATGTTTTAATATTTTCCCACTTTTTTTACATTAATATGAGGGTTTTGTCACTCCATAGTAACACTATAGACCCTCACATATATTTAGAAAGCTATGAAATATAGGTATGCACTCCATAGGTCATGTAATTACATTATCTTGTACATAAGAGAGTGGTTAGAATAAAATATTTGAATCATATTACTTATGACCAATCACACTATGATGTTCATCAATCCCCATACATGGGGACCACATTGTCCTAAACTCATATTCATTCGAATAGGTGGAACTCGTGGTTACACATAGTGTGTGACCCTCTATGTCATTATCTTGATAGTAAGTAGTCCAACCCCAAGAAAAATAAGGGATTATAGAAAACCATCACAGACAATATGGGGAAATGGAATGTTATAGATATGAATACCTCTCAGGATCATGTTCTATGTAATAAAATCACTTTGTCTCACGATATCTCATAGATCAAGATACACACATGTGTACTCATTCTTTTAATTATATATATGCATACTAATCGTACAATATGTACTTACATATTTTACCATGGACTTAGAATGTGTGAAGCTACTACTATCCTTGTTAATTTTGGGACATGAGACATCTTTTCATCATGTCAAAAGTGAAACATTCTATATTTATCATTTAAAAAATTCCATACCACCACTGATGAACATAACACTAGATAACACGCAACAACTTTAACGTAATTATTTTTTTATAGAATCAATGTGCATATTTAAATGCTAAAAATTGATAATGATTTCATTCCAGGAAACAAATAAACATGTTCGAAAATAGTAATATGTAATTGCATCCAAATCATGTTGTGTTCCATTTGGCAGGACAGTTTTTATGATCTCATCTATGTGAGATCAACAAGTGAAAACTTCATGAGAAGAATCATCAATGCTTATGACCCCCAATAGATGATAATTAGACATTATATGTGTCCCATAAATATGATGTATCTACCCCATGATACATATATTTGATATTACTATCATAGTATCTCGGGGTTTACATTTTAGATGGGAACTGTTATAACCTATTGATACAACACATAATCAAAAGAAAATACCATGTAAATCAGGGATGAAAATGTATAAAAACTATTATTGAATGAATAAATACATGTATATATCAAAATTTAAACATGTAATGGTAATAAAATTATATATAGGATTCTGTTTTATGGATCCCACTCACAACACTCCCAATTTTACAAGATCCAACTACTAACAAGGATCAACCTAAAAGCTCCCACATGAGTGTTATTTTTCTACTAAGATATGGATGTAGTGAGGGGGACTACCAAATTATTCTTTGTGATTACCCTACTAACCCTAAATTTACCATTATTTTCATAATCGTTTAAGAGATGAACCTCCAAAAGTATATGATATTTCCTCTTGTTTTACATGGGATCCATGGAAAGAACAATTTCCACATTATTATCATACTATATTGTAACATGTTCGAAATTGTTTGGTAGAACCCCCTGCTTAAAAAAAATATGTGTGTCCAAACTTCTTCTTTATCATTACCAGAAGCCATAATAAACTCATGTTGTATTGTATAATCTGCAACCATACACTTCATCGAGCTCTTACAACTCACTGCACCACCATTCTGAATAAAAGATCTATTTCCATGTTAGGATTTGAGATCATTATGATCAATATAGATGCTTAAATTAGTGTATTTATTCATGCGTAATTCCACATATCCTACATATAGTAGGAATATATCCTATATATATGTCTAGTATTTTTTGATTGTTTTCACATCTTTTTTATTAAATCTATATGATATTTGATTGATATATACAATGCATTATTAATGAAAATGAAGCATTAAACCTAGTACATTGCATAAAATACAGGGAATATCCCACTGAAAAATAATGAGGGATTCTAATTCTTTCATTAACCTCCTATTTCCTTGGTCACATGTTATCAGAAAGACTATTGTTGTGTGACATTGGAAAAAAAAATTCTCTATTGGATTGTTCCAAATTGTACCTTTCAAGTGCTTTTTGAATACATATAATTTTAATCATCCAAAGAATCATATTAGATCTATCTTGACATATGTTAATCCCTAGAATATAGGTTTATTCACCTACTTTGTTTATGGGGATGCATCTATTTCACCAAGTTATCAATAACTGTAATAGATTAAAATCATTTCCTATTAAAAACATGTCACCAAATTATAATAATAGGAAAACAATGTCTCTCCCATTAAACATATCATCAAAATATAGATGTAATTCTTTAATAATTAATATAATATATTATGGAATCATCAAAATGATGATTCCATAATCATAAGAAAGTTTAAATCCACAAATAGATCTATGTGGATTTCATAATTCATTATAAATCATTGAAAAAATAAAGCCTTAATGTTGTTTGACATAGATTTATTCAACAATCAACCTATTTTAAAAAAATATTTGAAAATTAGTTTTCCAAATTTCATTCTCGTAGAGGGGTATTATTTTAAGTGAATTTAGGACAGATTTTAGCATAGTGATAGAAGAGTTCGTTTCATCATAGTTAATTATTTGACATTGTCTAAAACTACTCACTATTTTCTGTACAATACAGGTGATTTTTTGACCATCCATGTCAAGATTTTTCTTTAGTACCTATTAACACAAGAAATTTTATAAAAAACTTGTTGGGTATACTATTATATAAATATGTTTTTGGTGCATTTACTCTATTTATGAATTCATGACTTCATTATATTTAGAATTTTATCACATAAATATTTTTAAAAATATTATTTTTTTCATTAAATTTAATATTTTAGATGGTTTATGTCACATGAAACACCTAGTTTAACTTTTATTACTGTAAAAAAATATCCTATATTACATGTAACACCAAGTTTCCATTAACTTTGAAAAAACACCATGTTTAAATAAAACATGATGTAATATTAAATTATTATTATTTAATATTACAGTTATCACCCAATAATTGGAGTGAAGAGTCTGAATAGGATTAATTAAATCATGAAAATACATGGTCTACCCATGTATATAAAAATAATTCTATGGAAAAAAATAATTAGAAATGAAAATTACAACTATTTGAAAACAAATGAAATATTTTTCTGAAAACCCATTTCTACAATGAAATATATGTTTTTACCCAATAAATTTAACAAACCAATTTTTTTGAATGATTTAAACAAAATTTATATATTTTCAAGTCATTAAAATGTTTAAATTTTTTCTTATATGTTTTCTTGACAGGAGGGAAGAATAAATCCAATTTAACACTTTAAAACTATATTTTCTTAAATATTAGTTTTTACTCATTTTGTACACTAATTTTAGAAATAAATTTGTTTAAAAATTTAAAAAAATTGGGAAAAAATTTATTTTTCTAAATAATAATGTAAAAAATGTCTTAGAGTGAATTTATGAAAAAAAAATTTTGATGATTAATTTTTAATGAAATGTAAAATATATTTGTTGTTATATATTATTATTTTTTCATTTAAATAATTTAAGAACAATATTAATACTTTCAGATGGTTAAAATATTTAAATTATTTAAATTATATATCTATTAATATAATTTTTTTATTGGAATAAATATCTTATTTATTAATATATAAAATCATTCCGTACTTTTGAACATTTTATCTTTGGAAAATTGCCTTCTCATCACGACTCAAGGATAAATTTTAAATGTACATATTTAATTTTTTTTAATTGATCTTGAAAAATATATTCCATATTTTTAAATATAATAATTTGTATTATCTAATGAGTTCAAATTAAATTTTTACCATAATTAATACTAAAAAGAGTACTAATTGTTTACCACATTTTTGGTAAAAATGTGTTTACCATGGGGTTAATCTAAAAAGGTTTGGGCTAAAGATGACCCAAATCTTTTACAACATGAATATTTTATAAATATAACAAATTTATACTCATTTTATCGATAATGGTACTTTTGGGACCCTTTTTGAAGGTGAAAAATTGGGTGCACCTTTTTATTTTCGAAAACTATATGTGTATTGATATCTCACATATAAAAGGACACCCCCTCTTTTATCCAATTCACACGTTAAAAACCATTTGTTTCAAACAATAAATAAAAAATAAAATCCTTAATTCCATACTCTCATAATATAATCCTCATTTTGGTCATAAAATAAAACTAATAAGCCTCTAGTTCAAACCAAAAGAAGTTTTCTAAAGAAGAGGTAACATTCCAAATTAAGTGCTTTATTTTATTTCTTCCAACACATTTTTATGTTTTTATAATAACTTGATGATATAAAAAAATAAATATATAAAATAAACTAATATTTTATAATTTTAATTTAAAAACATAAATCATTCTTCTCTTCTATCAAATGGGTTATGAAATCATTCTTCGTTTGTATGGTGGACTACCACTTTGTGAACTAATGTTATCCATTTTCTGTCACAACATATCAAATATGCATATAATGTTGGATTTATAATTTTTTATGATATTTTTGATATTTTTATACTTATTTAGTAATTAAATTTCATTTTCCTTCTTAATTTACATTCAGTGGGTATATAATAACGTCATTCATGTGTACGACATACTACCTCCTCATGATGTGATGTGATTTTATCACACATTACCTCGAAGATAATAAGGATGGTTTTAATGAAAATATGTTTTATATATATATATAATAAAATATTATCTTAATATACTTTTTTTTGTTCATGTCAACATTCAAGAAAATGTTGAAAATGTTTATGTGTACGTACGACCTACTATTTTCATGAACTGTGTATTTTATTTTCTCTATCTATTTTTTATGAAATATTATAAATACATATATAAGGGATAAATTTAATATTTATATAATTGGTAAAATTATAGAGACCAGGGAACCATGATCAATATAAGTGTACCAAAAATACCATATCAAAACATATATGGAAAACAGAGCATTTATTACCCGAAACATCTCTTTTTCATTGACATGTTAAACAATAAGTAGTAAATGGTATTAACTAAATAATATATGGAATTATATAAAAAATATGATATTTAATTGAATTATAATAAAATTTTATTTATTATAAATTATTTTGAAACACTTATGAAGTAATCCGTGACTTATGGTAAGGGATTTCCATCTCACTTTTTACATATGTGAGGCACATGCCACATTTCACACATATTTCTTTTATGTGGTGTATATAATGATGATGAATGTATTTTATTATTATTATAATCAAAATTATTGGAATTTACATATTCATTTCATTATATTTCTCTAACATGGTTTGCGATTTATATGATACCAAAGCGGTAAGGGATTTTTTGTATCAATTTTCCTTCTTTTAGACGTATACTATTTTATACACCTATCTTATTTTATGAGGTGTATGTACATATAATATGAAATTTAAAATCATTAATTTATTTTTTCTCAGGATATTACAAATTAAATTAATTTTATCATTTCATGGGGATCACGATTCAAGTTTACCAAATTTTACAAGGTTTTATGTTATAATCTCAACGTTTATTAGGATTTCTCAAGATAATTCTTAAATTGATGAAATCATACAATCAATATATAAATAATCTAGTTTATTTTATTATCATATGGTTATTTATGGATAATACATGTTTACCCATCAGTTTCATCTCTTTATGTAAGGAAGTGTTCAAAATAATTTTTTCATAAAAATATTATTTATTTACCTCTTTGATTAATGACCCATTTATTCCCTAAATTATTTTTTCTAAAATTGTTTAAAAATGTATTTTTAACATTATAAAAACTATTTCTAAAATTTTTTCTTCCAATTTTTAAAATTATTTTTTAAACTAATCCTCATTTATTTTTCCAAATAATTCATGATTGGTTTTCCTCGAAATTGTGCAAGGATTATTTGTCATAATGTGTATGGAAGGAACCCAATTTCCCACCATAAATGCCATTATTTTCATGGAAGCCTAAATTATAGGTTTTTTGAGTTATTTTAAGAGAAAATTATTTTAAAATCATTTTATCATCTAAAATGTTTTTTTCAATGTGGAAAGGATGTTTTTATAAAAAATTGATTTACATGATTTTAAAGCTTAATTTATAACTTTCAATGCTTATTTCTAAAGATAATGATTTCAAAAAGATTATGATTTTTTTGGAAAATATTTTAAAAATGGTACAGTTGTTTTCCTCATGAAATGATTTAAATTATTATCAACTCTTCCTTAATATGATTCCAAGGATATTTTTAAAGAAAATCATTTTCAAAATGTTTAATGTTTTGGATGATATTTTATAAAGTAGAAATGATATATTTCTTAAGAAATATTCCAAGGGATCTTTCAAAACCATTTTTCATCTGACATGAAATAAATTTTCATTTTTTATGATATACTAAGGATATTATTGAATGATTACAACCTTATTGTTTAACTATTATAGTTAATGTTTATGTTGATGTCATTTTTATGAAACCCAACTATTTTTCATGGGTTATTCTTTGGTGAATTGAGGAAATGTATATATAACCTATTTTATTTATATGGGTTATGATGTGATTATATGTGGATTATTATGATATTTTGGAAGAAAAAATTAAGGTGTTAATTATGATTTAGGTGGGACAAATATCACCCTAAAATGAATTAGGTAATGATTTATACCTCATGAGATAATAACGGAAAACAAGTTGATGGGATTGATCCGCTATGGGAAATAGGTGCATCCTCATATACTTTGGGAAATAAAGGCATCTGTCTACACTATGGTAAAAAAGTGTAGCCTTGTCCACTATGAGAAACAGATGCTTTCCGACCCATAATGGGAATCATGTGATAATCCCTAATCCAATTTGTTGATGTTCATTGTTGTTAACATTGATATACGTGATGGTTTTCTATATTTATGACGTTTTCCATAGTTTTTTGACATGATATTATGGTTTATGATTGATTGATGATCATATAGCACTCTTATAGACTATTTTTTGGAAATAATAGTTTTTTTTCCGTGAATCATGTTCATCTTTAGAGATAGGTTTGGGAATTAACTACATAATTTCTGTTCATGAACAAATATTTTTATGATTACATTATTATTTAATAAAATCATAGATTGATAAATAATATTTTTACCCCCATTGAGAATTTTATCACACCCATTATTATGTTTCCATTCTCATGTTTTGAAGAATGGTTTAGGTAGTATATTACATAGAGGAATACTATATGAGAGTATCCTTATAAGAGATGTTGAATATCTTTCATGAAATAAGATGATATGGTTTCTATTATCCAATGAAGCTAAACTATTATTTAATTTTGGTGTTTTCAATGATATTTTTTATATATTCTTCTATAATGATAAGATATTTTTATATGAAAATTCGGGGATTCTATAGAAATATTCTTAAAATGTGCTGCTTTATTAAATGTTTGTTTTTTATATTTACCTAGGAGTAATGTGTTTCCTAACTAGGTGACAATAAAACCATATCTATCTAGTTCTTAAAAATATATAGTATACCTACATAGTTCATATGGTATGGTAACATCTTACTCTCTAACTATCTCTCTTGGATATTGTTCCCATACCAACTCTTGTTCATCTGGAAGATCAACTTCATCAAATTCAATCTTTGTCCCACCATTTTCATTGGAAATGTTTTTCTATTTATATAAATATCTCAGGAATTTTTATATCAACTATTATATTTTTAGTTTTATATATATGATATTCTCTAGTATTATTAGGAAAATATATAATTTGAACTTCATTATTCAAATTGCTAATTTGCCACTAGGTAACGTCTTGAAAAATACATCACATCCCCATACATGTATGTGTGTTAGAGGGGATTTCATTCCATAACACAACTCATATGAAATCCCATATTCATCATTAACTGGTATAGTATTTAGTGTATATTCTATAGTTAGAATTGTATATCCCCAACATTATAGTGGTAGAGTTTTATAACTCATAATTTATAAGACCATGTAAAGCAGGGTCTGATTCCTCCTTTCACTAGCACTATTACACATTGGTGTATAAGGAGGAGTGAGATTGAAAACTTTCACATACTTAAATAAATGATTGATTAAATATTGGTTACGATACTATCCACCACGATCTGATTAGTGATTCGTAATATTCATAGAAATTTGTATATTAACATCATTGAAATATTTTATAAACATGGTAGTAGAATAATAATTATTTCCATTTAAGTAGATATATCTATATCTACTATAATCATTAATAAAAATAATTAAATAATAAAAAAGCATTTAGTATTTTGGAAATGGGTCACATACATCAGTATGAACCCATTCCCATCATTCTATGGTACTTTCTCCTTTACCACTAGAAGGAGATTTGGTCATTTTACCATATAAAAAATCATGAAATACATAAAAGTGTTTTAAGTGAATGGTTTATAATTACATTTGTTGTTAATGTTTTCTTAAACATATCTCATTTACATGACCTTTCCTTGAGTTACATAGGTGGGTGGGATATGAGTCATTCTTGTTGGAGTTTTTTAATGATTTACAAAATGTGATTTTCTTGTTCAAGTATATATAACCCCTTATTAAGATGTGAGACCCCATAACAAATCTATCCTTAGGATTAGGGGAAAATTTATTTCTAAACATGAAATAAAAAACTATAGTGTCTAAAATCAATACTGATATTTTTTTTCTGGTAAGAGATGGTATATAATGACAATTATTTAGTATAAGTAACAATCCACATGGAAATATTCAACGATAATATCCTAATACCAATCCTATTAGTATGAAACCAAATTATTCTTCTAGATCTAATCCAAATTTTTCAATTGTCTTTAATTTACTTGATTTCAATAATTTAATATAAAAATGTGAGCAACACAAAGTATCCTTGACACAAATTATAGTGGTATGAATATTTTATTCAATGGAAAATATAAATTATATAGAATAGTTAACATGATTCTTATTCTTAGATATGAAATTATTATTCAAATGTAATTTCATCCCATATAAATGAAGATTTACTTCTACAAATTTCTCTCCCCCTTTATATTTGTATTCTTGGATGGGTTTTCCATCATTTTCTTTGACTTAGACCTATTCATTCGAAATTTATCCTTTCCTTATCTTGTTCCTCAAACATACAGATGATTTGGAATTCAAAATATTTTTATTAACCTAGAGAATTAAATCTAAAAACTCTAGGATTGACTTACTCATGTGATGCATATTATAATTAATAATTAAATTCAAGAGGCGATGTAATAAAGGGGAAATATTGAGATCAGTTAATAGTTATTGGTTCAGTTTGAACTCAATGGTTTTCAGTATATCAATGTACCTGATCATCATCAGTAGATGTGTTCATTCATTATTCCTTTATACTATCCTTAATCTATATCAGCCACTGGGTATCTCATATTTTTCTTTTAGAGGTCTATCATAGTGTAACATAGAGATATATAAGAGTATTTTGAAAAAATCATTGTCCACATTCATTTTCAAGAACTCACTAGAAATAGACAACAACATAATGCACTAAACATCATGCACATCATCCATATAATTCTAGTATTTATCTTTATCCACCATTTATACTCCCTGTGGAGACTCAATAAGAATTGAGGATTCTAACTAATAAATATTCACCTCCCAGAGTATTACTATGAACATGTTCATGTATCACTCCAATAAGATATAGTCAGTCAAGATATTATCTTTATCCAATATTAAGCATAGTGAAATTGAATTATTTTTGGACTCCATTTGACCTATGATAGGTAAATTTTACACATTATTAAATTATTTGGATTACCACTTGATATTTTCGAATTATTGATTTTAAATTTTCCCCCTTATTTTATCAAATCTCTATAGCCCTCAACTACTACATTTGAAATATTTATATTCATGATTATTATAGCAGAAATGATCGCTAAATATCTCTTCATATTCTGAGCTATGACATGTCCATTACACTAAGAGTCTTACGTAGTATTTTTATAGTCCTACCACATTAACTCATGGTTCATTGATCTACTGAGTGGAGTCTATCTACTTCACATGATTACTTACAATTGCTCAATGATATTCCTATAATGTTTTAACAAGCTGTCTATAAATTATCATCTTCTGCCAACATTATTTATGTTCACCACCACTCTCATATGAACTTTGAGTAATAATAGATACACTTGACCATTGATGTAAACCACCTCAAACAATTGGGTTATCAAAATTTTTCCAATGGAAGGCATTTAATTCCTTAATATATTATTTGATGGATATGAAAATTTAATATTCCTTGATGAAATATTTTTATATTAACACTCTTTTTTAGTGTGATCATTATCTCAACTAAACCATACATTCAATTGAAAGCATTCACAAAAAATGTTGAAATTATTTAGACATTATTTTTTATTATTAAACAACATGATCACACTCAATAAATACACCTTCATAAATAATAATCCAAAAATATGATTAATTAAATAAATAATGTTGTTATTATGATTAGTTAACTAATATTTAATCTATCTAGGGAATAATAAATTATATAAAACCCAAGGGTAATTATATGCATCAATACCTAGCTAGATTTATAGCACTTACAACTCTAGTACACTTCTCTTTTTTGGTTTACGATATCTCTATACTCAAACAACTTTCCTATAAAAACCTTAAATAATCACAATGTATAATTATAAACAGTTGAGGGGAACTCAGGTTAAGAAATGACATTTCATCTCTTAAATTTGGCCACTCAGTCACTTATATAAATTCTACAGGGAGAGATGACACACAAATCAGAAAAAATAAAATAGTTATTAAATTATGAAAATTAAATTTATTTAAAATATAAAATATAAATTCACATGTTGGTATCAGCCTGTGAGAATTTAACATTCAATTATATTTCATAATAAAATTTGAATTTTCTAAAGTTCAACTTGAGTTTATTTTTAATGCGTTAAAATTCATTAAAATAATATTAATTAATTATTGATACATCACTCAAGACATGAAATAGTTTTATTAAATAAAAAAAATTAAATTTTATTTACAATTTTTTAATAAGTTTTAATATTCATTTGGATATATAAAAGATCCCAAGATAGAAATTTAGTTCCTATAAAGTGATTTGCAGGTTGGGAAGATTTGATCCGAACTAATCCAGTTAGAAATAAGCTTAATTGGGATCCCATTTAAGATATTGAGATGAGATGATATGAGAGGATATGAGATCATCTCACTCCCAATTAATCAAAATGTTCAATCCCTCTATTTTGGAGGCTAAAATGAGATATTATTCCTCATTTATACTTTATAAAATTTCACTTTAGTCACTAGAATGTAATAAATTTTATTTTAGAATCTTATTCACACATATGAATTAATTAATTTTTTCATATATCTCATGAATATTTTATCAATAACTTGTAATAATTTACAATGTAATGTGATAAAATAATACCCATTAAAATTTTCTATTCACACACTAAATATTTTAATGAACCGTGAACGTGTTTTGTTCATTTAAAAATATTTATTTTATCATATTAACATTTATAATGAAACAACATGTGATACCTTAAGAAATAAATCTAATCATCATTATTATAAAAATTAACAATATAATTGAATTATTTTACAATGATCTATCACACATGAATGTTAATAGGACCCCACACATGGGGCCCTTTTAATTCTAAACAAATATTCATCTGAATAGGTGGAATTTTATGGATGAACATGGTGTGTGGCCCTATAGGTCCTTTCCTGGATAATGGTGTGTCCAAACCATATACTAATAGAATATACCGCCAAACCATAATACCCCCTAAATAGACATGGAAATTAATTGTTATAACTACCTCCGTCAAACACATTCTATATAATATAATCTCTTTGTCTCACAAGATATTTTAAAGAAATCTGCACAATTATGTCATCATAATCTTAATTATTTATATATTTAATGACTATTCCATATTGAATTAAATTATATAACCATATATTTAGATTTCACTATGGAACTACCATCCTAGTAAACCTAGGGCCATTAGATATCTGATTATCAACCTATAAGTGAAAAATTATATGCGGACAATTGAACCAATGTCATACAACCAAAGGCACACCCAATTCAGGATTCTCCTCAATAAATTCAATATCATGGTTTTTTACTTGAATTGAGTTATTTGATTAAATGGTACAAGTGTAATTTTTTTCAAGTTAGGTGACTAATATTAATGTTTGTAGATAAGGAAAATCATTAATACTTAAGACATGAGGTGTTAATATGGGGGAGCCATTCCTCATGATATCATCTACTTGAAATCAATAATTTTAAGTTTCATGAGAAGAACTCATAATGATTTTGTGCCCCCATCACCTAATAATAAGATATCATTTATGTATAATCAAAATGGTGAATCTAGATCATATGACATATATTTAGGATTACCATTATAGCATCTCAAAGTTCTCATTATTTATGAAAACTACTATAAAATTTTGATATAAGTCATAATATAAGGAAATTACCATGCAAACACGGGTTTATAAGTAGAAAAAAATTATGGCAAGAATGAACACAGGTATATTTGAAACTATATACTAATAATTTTAATCCAAGTTCATAAATGCACAGGGTATAGGGAAAGAACTCAAAATATTTATAGAGACTATTTCATGATTATTTATAAATAATGAGTTACATGTACATGATTTCACGAGCACTGGGTTGGATATACTTGTTCTAGTATGCACCATGAAGTATCATATCACATAGGGACTTATTTGGTAGTTGGAAGTATGTTAAAATAGAAACCAACCTTCTATTATGAAGAAAGGTGATGTTCTCATATTAATGAAATATAGATATTTTGAGTAGAAAATATGATATGTTATAATTATAATGGGTTGGTGGTTTTTATTGAAACTATTAAATACATATTTGAATATTAATGATGTGAATATACTATGAGTTAATCTAATGGTTGGGTTTAAATTGGGGGTTCTAGACAATGATTATATTTTTAAATTTTGAATTTGAAATCCAAATACTCTCAAGATAAAGAAGAACTTATTGTTTTGAGATTAAGGGTATCATATATTGATAAAATAGAGATGAATCAATAATATAAAAATATAGAGAATCATCATTGATATTCATTGTATACCTGATATTAAATGGAAATGTGGGATTAATAATAGTTACAAAGTTGGCAAAAATGAATGATTTTTTGTAAGAGTTTTTTAGTGAATAAATGGAATATAAGGGAAATATATAAAAACCCATTATATTATAGTTTCATTTCATTGAATGATTGAATTTTTTTTCATTGATTTGATTATTTATTACATCATTATACCCTCTTATAAATAGTGAGTGGAAGAGAGGAAGTGGTAATTGACCTTGAATGATAATTGAGATTATCCTCAATTTGTAATCATATATCAGGGGAGAAATGATTAATTGGAATATAAAAAACATAACTTATATGTTCTAATAAGATGTATCACTGTGTGGATGAACCACATAAAAATAATTTTTTCATGATCATTACTATTTTTCATTTTATTGTTATATATTAATGGTTTTAAGGTGACTTTTACAACATGGTGTAGAGATCTAATTTTTTAAATAGGAGACAAATTTCTTATGTATCCCTAGTGAATACCCCATATTAGTCTGTTTAGTGGGAATTTTTGAATAATATGAGGTATTAGAGATGTTGTTTGTTTATTATAAATATATAGAGAAATTTACTTTCACGTATAAAAAAATGAATTCATTGGGAGTACCCTTATTTCATGGGTGTAACCATAATATTTTAAAGAACATGATGAGGTAAAATTTATGATCTCTTGGACTATATGTACACTCAAAAATAGTATTTTAAATTCATGTAAGTGATGGAAATAGAGGATCAGTGGTGGAAGTTGACAAGAGGTTGTTGAATGATGAATCAAGGTCTCTAAATGACTTACTGAGAGAATTGACTAATCAAATATATTTGAAATAGATGGATTTTCCAATTTGAAAAATGTTTTTGACAAATTTTCTAACATTTACAAAGGTGATAAAAATTAAAAATAAAATTCAAAAGCTATTGAAAAATTACTTTAATGATTTAATGATGAGTTCTTATGAAATTGTAAATGGATTATTTATTCTTATTATTAAAATTTCTTGGTATAATATTCAGACACATACATGAGATCAAGGAATCCAGTATTGTAATGAAAATCATCAAAATATTATCGCTAATATAAAATACAATAGTTTTATCCCATGAATAAATTAACACTGGGGAATGATTTATTGGTGATGTACATAGCTAGTTTGTTACATCTATACTATGGGTGAAGATGAAATTATATTAAAAATATTCATGAAATGAGATACAATTCAAATAATTTGAAAATAAAGAGGATTAGGAGGCCCAAAATGAAGATGATGTAAGGGTCATATTCTTATCAATGGTGGAAAAAACATTTTAATTATGTAAAGGATTGTTTATTAGTAAAGGTAATAAGCAGGTTTTGATTGTGGGAAGATTGAAAATATATTTTTTAGGGTTCCAAATAGAAATGATGAAGAATATTTTGGGGTTCATGTCTTGCCAAAATATAAGAGTAATAATACTAATGAATGAAATATAACTCCATTAGGGGAAGTGGAAATAAATTTCAAAATAAACTCTTGGCCAAATTTTTTTTGAAAGACATAGAGGAAAATATATTAGAAGACATTGAGACTGATTTTATCAATGATATAAAAAACGAAATGATGGATTCAATGGAATAGCCTAAAATAAATTATCTACTAAAGGGGGTCATTGATCTCATGATATAATTTGATGAATATCATGAGTATCTTGATGTATAAATAAATTATAATAGCATAATTGGAGGTTTATTGTTATTGTCTCCATGTTATATTGGGGTATATGAAACATATGTTTATTTCTATAAATATTAATGGTAGAATGCGTAATAAATCACTTGAAATATAAATATTCATTTAATTCTAGATTTAATATTGAGGAACTAAATATTTTTATTGATGATATTACTCATGAGATCAAATAAAAATATAATAGAAATGAAATTCATGATTTAGAAGTCAAATCCATTAGAAATACACTAGAATAATAGATTAATATAAATGTCTTGAATAAGAAACGTTAATTTGTAATTTTTAGATAAATTATTAAAATAAAATGAGGATAAAGGGGAAATTACTTATGAGGAGATGTTGAGTGATCAAAGAAAATGCAGACTGGAAAAAAATATTCTTATATTTGACGGTGAAACATCAAAGGAACTGTTGCTAAATATAAAGAGTACATGTAAGTTGATGAAAGAAGAAATTTATCAACAATTGAATAATTACCAATAGTTGAATATATATTCAAAAATAGAAGATTTATAGAGAAATGATGAAGTCATGATATTTTAATTGATGAAATATTATATTTTTGGTTATTTTTCTATACCATATATCCTATTCTGGTGAAGGTGAAATATATTATGGAGAGAATAGATTTTATTTTGGGAAATGAGAGTTGTAATTAACTCTTTATATTCAAGAAAAACTTATTTATATGGTTAAAAATGTTGGTACTTTAACATTAGTCATCATGAAGTAGATTACCTGAAGAGATGGGTAATACGTTCTTATGGAAATTATAATGAAATTGATTAAATACTATAGAATTAAATTTATTTGAAAAATAATTTTTATCCTCTTGAATAATAAAAATTTGATCTAAAATAACGTGAATATGAAAATGATAATAGATCAATCGAAGTATGAACTCATTTTAGAATATATCCGAATGAAGGAAAGAAGATTATGAAGGAAATTTGGATAAAATATTTATGAAAACATTGAATAAGAGTAGTACCTAGATTTTAGTTGATAAATTTTCATCTCAATATAATGTTAATATGAAAATATTATAGAAATTAGAGTAATTATTTGATCAAACAATTCAATTTTAAATTTATGGATATTTTAAAATTAAAGAAAGCATAAAGACTCTATTGGTTGGTAATGAATTGAATAATATTGATATAATTTATATTTATGGTATTCATCTTCATTTTATGACTGTTAATCTACTTAATGATTGGGGAAAAGAAGTCCCATTTAATGAGAGACATGATAATTTCCACAAAATTATGGGTTTATTTATGAATGTTTCGAGGAGAAATGAAAATATATATCACATAAATTGAAATAATAATTTTCCTCTAATATTGGTAGGATGAAATAACTTGTTTCAAAGGATATTAGTACATGTTAATAAAAAAATATAAATAATTACTCTATTTTTATTATTCTAATATACATTACAACCATTAAGTGACAGTAGGAAAATATTATCAACGCTAGTATGAGAGTAATGATTTTTTTAATTCATATCCTCTAAAGAATAATAGTGTAATAGGGTTAGTATGTTTTTTCACATTGATGTTTATGGACAATTTGGTTCAGATGGGATATATGGTTAGGATTACTTCGTCCAATTTTTTATGATTATAGTAGGATGTGATGTTTCATGCTTATGCAATAAAATATGGAAGAGTTACATTTCAAAAAAATATTATATAAAAGAGTATAAAAATTTTATTGATGAACTATAAATATATTAAAGAAAGAAAATAGAATAGTGTAAACATTTTATCTATAAGAACCAGATATTTTATAAAATATATATTTTTTCAAATAAATTTAATTTTTCTTGATTTCTTGCATTACACACCACACAATTTTTTTAATAAACATAACATAATATGAAAATATTATTATTTAATTTAATATTTATCAACATTACATTGGAATGGTGGGTGTGAATATTATTTAATAAAATTTGAAAATATTTTATTAAAAACATTATATAAAATGAGTTCTTTGGTGACCAATTAATTAGAAATGAAAAGAAAAAACAATTTTAAAATAAAGTAAATCTTGTT
Source organism: Viscum album (assembly GCA_963277665.1). NCBI lineage: Eukaryota > Viridiplantae > Streptophyta > Magnoliopsida > Santalales > Viscaceae > Viscum > Viscum album. Next base: position 292,690,400 of record OY728131.1, on the reverse strand, counting down.
ATGAAAATCAAATTTTATGCACACAAATGCATTGTACCTCAATAAATTTAAAAAATTACATTTTATGAAAAAAATTCATAAAATTATAATTTATATATTCATTAAAATGTCTAAAATTCAACTTATGTCTTCTCAAGATATGAGATAAAAATATATCAAATTTTATATATGTGTCTAGATCTTTATATATTTCTAAATTACAATCATGCAACTCCCCTAATGTATAAAATTCCACCACCTCTTCTCTTATTATCACATTTTAAATACAATTTCGTTCAGACTAGACCTTCCCAAATATCATTATTAAATATATACCCACACACACTAGGGGTCTTTTTAATACCTGAAATCAAATCTAGGAAGGCTATTATTAACACCTAAAGTGGATGTCCATTTTATTTTCTAACCTTCATGGCATATATTGTTCTAATTATACCAAACCATTAAGAGATTTTTCTCTCAATTTGTATTTTTGGGACATATGTTATGTTATGTACCTAAAATATTTAATGATGCCTATATACAGACCAATTAACTTATGATAACATGAATTTATTAATTATAATGATATTTTTTAAATTTAATTATCTTCCTTCATGGGTATTAGGGTTCATTGTTACCAATATGGTAAGTGTTTTATGAAAAAATATCATAGTTTTTTGGGATTTTTTATGTTTATGAATCCAATGATAAAATATTGTGATATATATATATCAGTTAAATTATTAATTTTATAATCTTTTAGTTAATTAATTGGGATACATGTTTTCCAATAATTTTTCTATTTTTATGTACTCATTATTCAAAAATAATGTTTTAATGATAATCAAATATATTTTTCTCTTCGGTTGAAAAAAAATTCCTTGCATATTTATTTTTTTTAATGATATTTTAAGATATTTTATTAAATTTTTATAGGATATAATAAATACATTATCTATTTTTTAGAAAAAATTTAATAAAATTAATCTTTATTTATCTTTCAAAACATCACCCATTTATATTTTAATGAAAATGTGAAAGGAATTTTTGTTTCAACATGTATGATATTTTCTATTATCATAAAAACTAAATGTTTGAATTATTCCATTATAAGTTTCATGGTTATTTTCAAAGAAAAATGAATTAAAATATTTTATGTTTTAAAAAATGTTTTAAAAATGGGAAATGATGTTTTCCTCATGAAATGTTACATGTGATTATTCAAAATAATTTTGCATATATGATTTCATATTTTAATGTTACTTAATATTTACTTGGGATATGATCCAATGATACCATCATTATTTTTTCTATCGACGAGTTATGATTATGATAAAAATATTTTTATGAATCCAATTTCTTGTTTACTTATAATATATAATGAAATGTTTATGAGACCATACCCTTATTTGAGGTTTATGTATGACGATTGTTTTATGATCTAATGGAATACAAAAGTATGGATAATATTATGGCTGGGAAAAGTATCTACCTGAAATACATTAGGGATATATTGATAACTCATGAGTAAATATGTTATTCATGAACCCAATTATATGGTAACATTGTTATGTATGAACAATATTTTCCAGTTTATAATGTCAAATGTAAACCTGATTAAATGTTTGAAATGTTCCATCTGAACCAAATATCATGCTCACAATGTTATGAGTGGATCTAGATTTCATGTCTTTAGGGTTATCGGTAGACCTATCTGCATGCCCATAAGTTTTTTTGTGAGGGAAAAATTTCATGTCCTCAAATTATTGAGGGAACCTATTTCTATTTATACATTTTAAAATTGTTATAAGATTATATGTCAGCTAAAAATCATTTCCAGTTCCAATGAAATATTCTCATAGATTATGTACTTTGATTTCCATTATGATTCATGCCTTATGAACTACCAATATTTATGCAATAGTTCATGTTTATGATTTTTTAAATAGCTGGGTATAATCATTCTAACTAATTTAGATGATCTCATACCCTTGTTCTTAATTTATTCATGAATATGAATTTCATTTATATCTCCCATTTTTACCCTTACTGAGCATATGACCTCACCATTTCTTATGATTATTTTACCCAGGTTATGAAGAAAGGTTTTAAATTAGGTATGCTTAGTAAGAGTACAAAACAGGGACATAATTATGAGAAATATGGAAGACCATTCTTGAAATTAGAAGATTTTTTATCTTGTCTCTAACTACAAAAAAACTATAATGCCCTTGAGTTTTCTTTTGTGAAATGTTTTGGATATTATTTTCAAAAGATTTAATATTTATGTATGAGAGGTTTGGGTCTTTGGTTTTGGAATCATGGGATTGGTTTAGTAAACATTTAGAGACCATGATAAGAAAAAAGTAATGAAATCCATAGGGATATTTATATGTATATGTTAGGGGATATGTATAAGGACATGTTCAAGGATGATTCTAGATATAGGGAAAATGTCCGAGAATTTTGTTAAATGATAGATTGGGTAGAATTAAAAAAATTACATCATTGTTTAGATATTACAAGTGGATTGGCTCTTGAACATAGGTACCTAAGGATAATAACTCTAAAAAGGGAACATTAGGCTACACATTATCATTACTAGGTGAATCAAAAAGGGCCGTACTAGACACCTAGTTTAACACTCTCAAGGTACATATATTGTAAATTCATAAAAACATTATGAAACCTCCCGAAAACATGAATTATGACCATAAATGAATTTAGTTATACCTAAGGATTCATATATCAAAAATGAAGTGTCTGAATTTATACATATTATAAGGTATTTTTCATGATTATACAATTTTCCACTATGAATATTAATACTCAAACTATGATTTTTGTTTCCAATGGTGGGATGAAAATTGAACCAGATTAACATTGAATATGATAGGCAACGTTTTTATGAGAATCCAAAGGAAGTTATGAATGGAGTTAAGGATATCATTATTATTCATAATCAGCTATCAGGATTTATGATTGACAGCATGAAATTCTTCTATCTCTCGATCTCACAAAATAATAAAAGGATATAAATAACCAAGAGTTCATGTGGTGGATACCATAGAGGAATGATGAATCAACTCTTAATATGTTTTTATGGTGGGAAGAAGTGTTGAAGGGAATGTATCCAAGGGATGGAAAAATGATAGAGCGTGGAAAATAATGACAAAAAAGAATGTAATTTCCATAGAACAGTTAATATTTTAGCTAACATAGAGATTGAGAGTAGTGGTTTACCAAGGGAATAATAAAAGGATGAAAGTTATAAATGTTTGATGTATGGGAATTATTAAAATATTTGTTCAAGGGGGAATTTGTGGGAATATAATTAGAATGGTTGTATGATTAATGGTTATACCACTAATAATGATGTGGCCATGAAAAAAATATGAGAGGTAAGAGTATTTCTGACAGTATTGTTTATGTTAATATTGAGAATCATGATAAAATTGAGGTTGATTAATGTAAATACATTATTCATGAATCATATTATTTGAAAGAGTTATTTAAGTAATATGTTGATGAAACCTAGTTGATGGTTTAAGAATGAAATGGAATGATTAAAGTGTTTTTATGGTATTGAGAAATTATGAATCATGAAATATATATTTATTGTTATGTATAATCTTTCCATTATTTATTTCCTAGAATATTATCAATGGTACTGATAAAATAGAAAGTTGAATTAAGGGAAATGTTATATTTTATGGAAAACACATTATTAAGGGATGATAACCCTTAGTATCTCCCTGACATAGATAAAATTGTGTATATTTTGGATAAAAAGATAAATTATTTATATAAATTTAATTGGATGGTATAGATATCCTCAAAACTGATTAATTATTTTTTGGCAACATGGGTTTTTTTTCTCATTGATGAATTTAAAAAAAAATTATTTAAGGAATATATTCAATATTCTGTCACTTAATAAAATAATGTTTGAAGAATAAAAGTTTTCATTTTGGTTTTATGGTAATTATTTTTTTATACGGTTTAGGAGAATATATGACCACGATATTTCACATATTTGGCATGTGACCGTTCACATCAACTTAATTATATTTTGGGGTTTAATTTCAAGTTTATTTTTGGAAATTTAGTGACCTTAATTATATTTTTCCAAAATTTTAGAAGGGTAATGAGTGTAACATCCCGACCTAGGTTCCACACATGGGTACCCCAATCCAGGTGGATATATAACCTCAAGAGAACCTCCACATACATCATATTTTTTCAACTAACAGCAAGGGTTTAATATAAAACACAAGAATACTATACCCACATTATTTGAGTAAAAAAATCATAAATTGAACAATAATTTCCAAAAGAAAAAACCGACAACTAGAGTAGTGCCATAACTATTACAAACTAAAAAGTCATATTGATCAAGAACATGAAAACCAAAATCAAACAAACTAGTAAATATTCCATGCCATATATATTTCATGTGTGTAATGAAAAATACAAAAGTTAAGAGATTTAAATCTCCCATGATGTTCTTGAAATCATATATTTTTCGCTTATTCATTCTCCACCCCAACTCAGCCTTCTAACATCGGTCTCTTTACATTATTCATTCCTACAAACATAAAATATATTCTTGTACCGATAAGCCAACCCAAGTAGGTTGTGAGTACAAATAAGTAGGACACCACCACCAACATCTAAAATAATATTTAGTCTATAAAAGTGTAGGATGTTGTATGATTAATAATGTACAATCAATAATGTAAAAAATTTGCATATTCAATTATTCTATAATTTAACATTTTCTTTTCATAGGGTTCATGATGACACCCAAACCCTCAATACATGTTTCAACCCATGATAGATTCTAAAACATATCCCATAGGTAAACAGAGTTCATTATAATAATGTATTTTATTATCCATTTCATTTTAATTATTCACATAAACACTTGCAACCATATTCCAATGAAAATATCATTAGAGTAGAACTCTATGTCAAGCACCCCATAGGTATTTGAAGCAACAATCCCTATCCCACACCTCATGGGAATTTGGAGCATCAGTCTCTATCCCATAAAATATTATTTAGATGAATGCATTTGGGGAAAAATTACATGTCTATAACTCCATGGGTATTTATAGAATCTGTCCTTGTGCCACAACCAATTTATCAAAAAAATCACATATATCACATATATCACATTTTCCAAGGTTAACTATTATTAAACCTCTTATAATTATTTCAAAAAATGCTATACAATTTCAATAATCAATGAAATCATTATTATTCAATTAAATCAGATGTAATAATACAAAAAAATCATTAAACCGTTGATCAATATTTAATCAAATAAACCAATAACCCTTCAGGGTTAAACCAACCATCTCATTTTATTCTTTTTATTAAACAATTATATATCTCAGTAATTAAAAAATTGAAATAACCATTACTTGAACAATTTAAAAATCCTAAATACACATTGATTCCATAATCACATCATTAAATTTAATAATTAACCAATAAATTAATCAAATTCATGATTTGATTTATAAACATGGATATTACTATTTCACAATTCCATACACATAATAATAATCAAGGATATGGGAATTGAAATTTAGACCACCCATCTCAATGTTGTTGGTGGATGTTTTCAAATATGGAAATCACTAAATTGAAGTGAAATGATCAATTTCACAATGAATAATGAGATCAAAAACAAAAACAAAGATATAAGATCAAAGATATCCATACCAATAAAACCAAGATCTAAACCATCACCAATTGGTAATGAAACACTCCTTATCTTCACGAAGGGGATACCAGAGAGAGAAAATATGATTGGGAAGAAATCACTTACATGTATAGGTAAAGATCCATCAATTGGATCTTGGAATTTTCAATAATGAAGCTTTTAATGACTTGGAATCGATACATGAGTGTCTAAAAATTTAGGAAATGGATTATGCTTTAGATAGGGTGTTTAGAGATAATAACTGGGGGTTTGGGAATTTATGGAAATTTTTTATGATTAAAATATCACATGCATGGTTTCCTCAGTTTGGGTTTCATGTCTCCTATAACATATTCTTTAACCATGAACCACGCACAAGGGATGAATAGGTTTTACTAAGAGGTTTCATGGTTTGAAAAACAATGCACCATCTTTGTAATACCCCTATGTTGGGGGTTGCATGGTTTTTCAGAGGCAGTAACATGATTTTGGAAAATAGTGTGCTAAGCATACACAAACACTTTTTCTTACAATGTTCTAAATTTTCAATTGAAGCATGAAAAGAAACAAATGTGATACAAAAAAGTGGGTAAAATTGTATTCGTAAACAAGATCGAGGAATCCTATAAAAAAGGTTAGGGAATTAAAATAACCACACCTTATTATAGATTATCCTCAAGCAATGCTCGTAAGGATCTATATGATCCTGAGGTAAAAAGATTTGTCTAATGAGCTCACGTATCTGCTTCTCTCTTCCATGATTCCTCCTAAACATGAATATGTTTCCACAAAACTAAAACTATCAGCACATTCATTCCCAGAAAAAATTTCTCACAGTAACCCACAACACTTATAAGATGATCCTAAAAGGGAGCATCACTCTCAATCCCAGTATAATCCACATTGATAACATGTGAAAGGTCATGGTGATACCATTGATGTTGCGACACATGAAAGACATTTTACATAGAAGTTTACATCCATGGAATTCCCATTCAATGCTCCACCAGCCCGATTCCATCCACAACTCAAGAGGTTCTAAAAACTAGGGCACCAAAATTCCATGTATCTAAATATAAGGGTTACCCAATCTTGGTGACACCCTAAAGAAAACACAATCACCCGCTATAAAATCAACAGGTCATCGATTCATATCAACATATGACTTCTTCCAAATATGAGCCACGTTCATACATTTATAAATCAACTAAACCATCTCTGATGTATCATGAAGGAGACTAAGTCCCATCAACTCCGACTCACCTACCTCCATACAAAAAAGAGGTGATCTATATGGCCTTCCATAAAGAGCCTCATATGGTTCCATCTATATATTTTCAAAACAACTATTGTTATAGGGGAACTCAAAAATTGAAAATTGGATCTCCCAAATCTCACTAAATTCAAGAACCAATGCTCATAGCATATCCTTATATAAATGTATAGAACAATACCACTTCCTTTATTTATGTTACAAGAAAGTGTTACTCAAAAATACCTATATACGAAGCTCTTTTTGCATAACATTTTAGAAATGAGAATTGAAACAAGAGTCATGGTCTAAAACTATAATTGGTGGAACCCCGAAAAGAAATACTATTTCCCAAACATACATATATCACAAAAAATAAACTAGTAATGTCTCATGAATGTGTAATAAATGAAATAAACATTTCAATAGGTCCATAATAACCAAATTGGAATCATTCTTCTAAGGAATCCTTGGGAGAACCACAAAAAATTCCAGGGTAATATCATGGCACATCCTTTCTGTAATGGGTATTGGATATACTATACCACTAGGTAATTGATTGTTGGCCTTCACCAGGTGACATGTGTAGCATGGTGTCACAAACAATACAATTCCATTTTCCATGCTCATCCACCAATACTATCAACATAGGTCACTGTACATTTTGGTCAATGTCGGGTGCACCGGCCACTTTGCGGCATGAAATTCCTGATTTATCTCTTCATGCATACTCATATTAAAAATAAAATGATTCCATATATAGATGATCTCATCCTCATATATGGTCTAATATGAATGATAATACCCACCTTCAAGGATTTATCTCTTTCCCAAACACTCTATATTTTTATACATTGTTTCCCTAAACTGGACAGAAGTGTTGATTATATAGATACTGATACATGAGGAATCTTCTCCTGGACCTCCTGAAAAAAAAATTACAACAAATCTTGACATGAAATCATCTTTCACTCCAAGATAGACTCCCTAACTACCTGGGTATGTTTTTTCCTGATCAAACCATCAGCAATATTGCTTCCATTCTATAGAATATATGTTATTTCAAAATCAAATGAGTAAATATACTCAACCCACCTCTACTTCTAAATATTAAAATCTCACATCAAAAATATATAATTTAATATATTGTGATCAGTATCCATAATTATAATTTCACCCAATAGATATTGCTGCCAACACATCATGGCCTAATCCTCTATAACTAAATCATTTTCATGTATAGGGTAATTCTATTCATGTGGCTTCAATTTCCTTGACCCATATGATACAACTCAACCTCATGGAATCAGCACTTCTCCATGTCAAATCCCAGATGCATCAAAAAACACTATATAATCCTCGCCTGAATTGGCTTGGATCTAGATCAAAGACGTTTTAAAATTATTCTTCAACTCATTGAAAGAATTATCACATGATCTAGAACATTAAAACCTAATTCCCTTCTTGATGAAACCAAAAAGTAGTTTTTCCAAGAAAGAAAAGTACAATATAAATATTCGAAAATATCACACTAACACTAGAAATCCATAGATATCAAAATGATTATTTGGATTCTCATTAGTAAAAAATGCCTATAAATTTTCTAGGTCCACTAATACATCATCTTATTAGATGATGTTTCCCAAGGAATGTAACTAATAAATTGATAATTAACTCTTTTATCACTCAACATATAGTCATCTCTCTCTCTCAATGTATATAGGATGATGTCATGTTGATGGTAATGATCGTCATGAGTCTTAGAGTACAACATGATTTCATCTAAAAAACAACCAAAAAATAATCCAGGTATGGGTGGAAAATTCTATTCATCACGGCCATAAATATATTAGATTCAATCATCAGCCCAAATTGAATCACGATGAACTCATAATGGTCATACATACTTCTGAAAGATGTTTTTGGTTTATCATATTGTCAAGATCTCAACTGAAGATACCCCAATCTCAATTTAGTCTTTGAGACAACCTAAGATCCCCTCAACTATTTTAAGAGATCATCGATACGAGGAAGAGGATACAAAGTTTTGTTTATCATTTGGTACAAATTATGATAGACAACACACAATCATAGAGGCCCATCATACATCCTTGAAAACAATGGAGAACCCCAATGGGATGTACTAAAATAGTTAAATCAATTACCCATCAACTCTTTAATTTAATATCCTGAAGGAATTATTTTTTATTGATTTTTGATTACCACCCTTTCAAGGGATGATGAAGAACCCATACAAGGCCCATAGTCTTTAGAAATTACATGGACTATAGGATTAAGTGAAATTACTTTACTGGAAGGTCACTGAAAATTCAAACAGACTATAACTACAATGAATTTCCCCTACCCAACAGCTGCATCCTGATAGTAGACCTTCACCTTTGTATGGCCTCTCGGATAAGCTTACTGTGCAAGAACATGCTTCTCTTGATGGAGTTTCCATACACTCTCATTCTTTCAAATTTTTTGGTTCTGCTCTGGTTAGTGCACTGGATCTGATTCTCCTATAGGGATACTCCTTTTTTGTAGATTCTTTTTGTGGTAACAAAATTGATCATGTGGCCCAAAGTCCTTTTTGTTGCCCGAATGAAATAAAGGTGTCCTAAAGGCCTTACAGACCAAAGGCTTGGGGGGACCGAATGTGTTAAGGACTCCAAGAAAAAAATAGTGGCCCAAGGTTAATAGTTCCTACTACTACATTACCAACTAGTACATACTATAGTAACTGTTTGAGTACTTACTATAGTACTTCTATAGTAACCATGAATTATGCCTCCGCCTGGTTTTGAACCTGGGTCTTGTGGCTGAACATTGTGAGAGCTCACTAAATGGGCTGAGGATCATGTTCATTATCCATAAACTCTTCATATTGATTCTTAATTTATAAATGAATTATTGGTGACAATATGTATGGTGGAATAGAAACTGGATCATCCCCACCATGAAATCAGTTGTAAATTCCACATCTCTATCGTGTTGCCTCATTAATAATTCCACAATAAACACATACTAGAACATGTACATTGAGGGTAGAATGGAATAATGATTTAATCCTTCATCATCTAGAAATTTTCTTGAAACCTGTGTAGTGAGCTCCCCCAGTTGCTGATGAACTGACAAAACATTGCCTTCCTGAATATCCTACTATTCATATTGAACATAATTGTCATCCTCTAGAGACATAAAGGTCACTATCCAGTGGTAATAATGGATGTGGTGTTTTAATTATACTAAAAATTCCATACCTCTTAACATGTTAAATACTCACATTTAACGTAAGTATAGATTCAATAGGAAATGGTTTTCCATAACCATGATAGAAAACAACTTGCATAAAAAGAAGCCTCTCGAGTGTACTCCCAAATAATTATTGAACTACATAACTCCAATAAAAAAATCTACAATCAGAATCAAACCATTCACATGTTTCATAGATATAATGTAATGATGGTATATATTATGAAATAATGAACTACAAATAATAAAATCTATAATAATTTTAACTATCATTATTGATGGTCCAACCACACTATCTGTATGTATAGAATGAACTGCATGCAACTATATAATCCTTCTTCCCTTTGTTGTAGTCTGAGTCCCTTGAGTTACACCACAATACTGATATATGCATACTTGTCCAGAAGTACCACATACTCTACCTCTACTACCAATAATTTCATAACTATAAATATTATACAAACATGAGGAATATAACCCCATTATTTCACATTGAGTTTTATTTTTTCCCACCATCACTTCCCATAATTCATGGGTTCCCACAAAACTACCTCATATGTTCTATTACACTACAATTTTGATAATCTATTGGTGGTAAGGGTAACTATATATGAACGTGACCTAGCCTGACAGAGTGGAAAAAGAGTGCTCGAGTATGTTCATGTGTGTTTTGTATTTCTGTGAAATATGTGTTCTAGTTTTAAGAATCACTATTTATAGGTGGTTTCCATTGTATTTATTCATGGAACAGGAAACCTCCAGGTGTTCTTTATCCATGTGGACCTTCTTTCCAAAGGCAGGTTTTCATTATGTTTTAACTTTACTATACTTAAGAATGTGCATTGGTCGAGAGGATGGGAGGTTAGACTCATCACACCCTTTTGAGGGGAATTATTGTCTACTTCGGGACTCTCTTTGTAAATTTAAGATATTTTCATGAATCCTTACTAATTCTCTAAGTATATCATAATTATCCAATGTAATTTACAATCAGTTATTAACATGTGTAAAATTTAGAATCATTCGTATGAATTAAGGGTTCTTCCTAAATGGAAACATTTGTATGTATTCGAGGTTTTCCATTAATGGTAACCTCTAATATACTGATTAGAGATTCTTTTAATCATTGTTGTGATGATACATGTTTTTAAGCCACTCAGTGGGGCACTTTGGAATTTATTTTCATCCAGGGAGACGAAAGATTGTTTTGATCTTTGGATCGTGCCCGTAAAATGGGCTACCTACATATCCTTTTGAAAGGAATTAGATCCCTCATAGTTCAGTGTCACTTGATAGGACACAACATACCTTTTACATTCATGTGATAAGGACCTCTAAGAAAAATGTGCTTAGTCAAAACTTTGTGTGGGACCTGCACTGAAGTAGCCCAAGGAAATTTCGAAAGGATATAGGATTCCAAGTAGGATCAGACCCTATTGGGAATATGGCCCAATGAGAATAGTGTTGATTTGAATTGTTGGGTTTGAACCTCAAAGAGGCTTCCTACATATCCTATATTAATTGGAATCAAAACCCACATTGTTCTATAAAACTCATACATGAGTATGGTCCTCTAAGAAAGAGGTGTTTGGGATTATTTCCAGAAAAGGATGCCTTGATGATTTGGATATTAAATTTGTGGATTATTTCCTATGGAGGATGCACAATGAGATCAGGCCTTGAGACTACTACCTTGTATTCTGAATAGAAATCAGAGTTCTCATAGGTTTTTGAATGAGTGTCTGTGAACATATTGTAACTGTCACATATCTCTAAGAAAACTTGATTCATGCTCGGTTTGAGAAACAAGAGAATGTGAAAGATTCAACAATGACACATCAAACTTTTCCTCCTCTGCTGATGGTAGAGGGTATGCTGACCATGGAAGAGGGCGAGGTGAAGTTCCTTCCCTCTATTAGATTTACATCAGACAAGGGTCCAATATAAGGAGTAAGGGATGAAGGTGAGGGGCTAACACCAGTATAGTTGCCCTGAAATTGATCCTGGTAGAAAATGGAGACTTCTACTTTTCTTGTGAGGAAAAGTAAGCATGAACTGTACCTTCCCCACTAGAGAACTGAGGTTCTGGGTCACCTCTTTGAGAAAGAAGACGTCATGACCCAACCCTCTTCCAAACTGGGAACTTCCTATCACTGTTTCTAAGAAAATGGTCCATGTGACTGCGGATATACAAACCCATAGACATTTCGTGAATCCTAACCACATTGTGAAACAAATGTGGGAAACCTATGACTGTAGAAATAAAAACCCAAATAGGAGACACATTGATATGTCATTCCCAAAGGTTTGATAAGTCAGGAGGTTTTGGTGGAGGCTTCAACTAAGTCCCATTCTAATAAGGGAACCAAAGAAAGAGATACCCTTCCACGAATAGCTTTTAAAAGGTCTACTTTATTTGGTTGCGTAGGTACCTCACGCAATTATGTCATGCTGGTACCCCGCTTTGATATACCACACTAGTAGACTGTGCAGGTATTCCGCGCAGATCTAACATGCAGGTCTATTGCACAGGTATGCAGCACATGTCAAATTGATGACTGAAGAATGTGGATACCTTCAAAATAGGCTTATACCATTTAATTATCTCTTCTATCATGGTCTAGAGAGCTATTTTAAATAATTTGAGGGATCAAGGAAAAGGATATATGCAGTGGGAGCATCAGAGAGTCATTCAATTTTACTCAATTCTCAAATTGAGAGCCCAAGGGCTCTATTTATAGGCATAGATGAGGCCAGGCCAAAGAAATGTTACTCGTGAAGGTACTTCACATAGCTCCACCATGTAGGTGCTCCACATAAGAGCAAAAAACATCTTCGGGTGCAAAGATCTTCCACGTAGGTCAAATGTGTAGGTCAACCATGCAGATCCGTCACATAGGCCTATGAAGCTACTCTATCACAATTCTCTCTGGGAGTATTCTTGATTTTCCTTTATACTCATTGAACCATGCTTTGGGTTCTGAAATATCCAGATTTCTTCTTCATAATCTTTTTCTTTACAATCTCAAGTTGTGTAAACAAAATACCCCCCTCTGGATTGGATCTGAAACATCTAAAGAGGGTTGAGTCCAGAGGTGAAAAGTTTGGGAAAAAATATTATCAATGGATTTCTAATCAGTGTAGGTTTTCCAAGTATGTGTTTCCTACAGGTATGATGTAGAGCGGTTTCACGCAATCCTGACGCGTTGGACTTCAGTTTCCTATAAATATGTCTCAACCATTACGATTTTTCTTCACCCGTGCCTTCCCCAAAAAAGTTGTGGCTCTCATTGTGTATCTCATTCAATTAGCTTCATCGTGTTGTGCTCTCGTGTAATATCTTTGAAATTTCTTCAAGGTAAAATTATTTACCGGACGGAGCTTTTCCAAAGGAAATAACCAATAGATTTATGCTAGGATCCTTGGAGATGGACCTACACAACGTACCTCATCAAAGAACCTACACAACATGCCTTGTCGAAGGACCTACACAAAAAGTGTCCTTTTCCAATTTGTTTTGATTTCCACTTTAAAATTCATACCTAGACTTTTGGTAAATCCTTTGTAGGAATTAATGACTCATTTGATGACCCATACTGAAAAAGATAAGGCTATCCAGAATGAAATGATGAAGATCGTTAGAGCAGACTATTATGATGTTATTGAAAGTACTCTTCCGGGGTTTTGGAAAGGTTTAATTTCATACCAGTGTGATTGTCCACAAATTCCTTACTTACCCTTGTACAGGTATGTGATTTTGAAAGATCCCCATTTTTTATATGATAAGAAGTACTTTCCAAAGAATTGGTTGCTTCAATACTCCAACTGTAACTACATGAATATTAGTGAAATGGGGTTCCAGTACAAGAAGAAACTATCCATATTAGTTGAATCCTTCATCAAAGTGGTTTCAATCCCGATATGAAGGATCATGTTTTATAGCCAACACCACATTTCAATGATTTAAATTTTCGAGCTTCTCAAACAGATCAGTCTAATGGTTGGAAGGAAGATTGAGAACTTTGTTCTGGAGGAGGTTTCAAACCTGAGTGGATGTGGGCATTCTGGGTATGTCGGACTTGTGCAGAATTCAGGAAGGAGTTATCAGACATTCATATCTACAAAACTGTCTAGATAGGGAAAAATTATTTTTATAAAAATAATTTCATTTTTGAATTACTAAGCCATTTGAGTCCACAAATGAATTCCATTCATCTGGAGCATGGTGAAGTTGGTATTTGTCTCTGACATATTTACCAAATAGTTGGGATTCCCATTCTTGTTGAAATGTATGATGAATTCATTTTTCCTGATACAACCTCAGGTAATGATACTAGAACACAACCATTGTCCCATGAATTATTTAATATTGCAAAGAATTTACCAAAAGACAAGAAAGATATCCATGCCAAAGTGTGGATAGAAGCCTTCTTAAAACCAACAACAATGAAAGGTCCAACTTATGGATGTCCTAATATTTTTCGTTCTACAGATAACAGGGGTAGTTCAGGAACATATTGGCCAATGATAGAAATGGGTGACTATAAGCACTAGGGCTATAATTTAAAACCCGATATAGATGAAAAATTATGCTTAACTACCTTTCTTGCTATGTGGTTATGAATTTATATTCTTCCAGTTTGTGAATATGGGGGTGGTGTAAGATCGAGGAATTTTATCATTACATGTAAATTGGTAGAAGGAAAGTATATTGGGTCATAAACCCCTTAATTTGTAAGAATTTACCATCTTCTAATGAATTTATATAATGGGAAGGCTCCATTTATAATTCGAGTGTCATTCCAAGTGTTTTGGGGCAAGATTGCAACACATCTTTCTTCATACTCAGTGTTAAATTCAGTTGGAGTTCTGAATGGTCGATTCACCCCATTTTTAAAGAATTCTTTTTGTTATTCAGCCTGTAAGTTTGAGACCTAATGTGCTTTTAAAGGCATTTAATGTCTCATGAGAATTCAACTTCTTTCTTTTTGGAAACCCACAAGTTGGATCATTTATTGATGATGGTAAAGAAAATAATTAAGAGTTGAGATCTTATATGATGTCATTCAGGGATGGTGTATTGTTAACCAGGATTGATGGTGAAATTATCTGCGAGGCTTATGTGCCCTATAGGTTTCCTCATCACTTCATATGCCTTCAACAATCAAACAATTTTCCACCTATATATGTCAAATAGGAGAAACACCCAATGGTAGCATGAAAATTGTGGATCCTGATGGATTTAGAGGTATCCAAAATATCAATTACGCTACCTCCACCAGATGTGTTGATTGGATTGGAAGCTAGGTATGCCAAAGCATGGTCCCCTTCATATCCTCAAGGGGATTTGACAAATGTAATATATTGAGTGGTGGAATTAAAGACTTTTACATGTGGAAATTATGGTAAAAGTCCATGTCTTGAGTTGATATAAGAGTTTCAGACGTTTTAGAGCCCTCAAAACATTTTCGTAGGTGGTATACCAGGAAGACGACGACTAGAGAAGGAATACCTCCAACGCCAAGGTGATCCAATCACCACCATCAAACAGAGATTCCTATTCCATGTGTTGAACTTTCTGAAGAAAGGAGGCCAGAAGAAGATTTCCAGTCAGAAGGTGTTGAATCTCCTCTATAGTCAACCATACAAAGATAGAATTATGTGTGACCTTAATCCATTCATCATTGGGAGAGTGTAACCTGTGATATTAGGAACACATGGGAATTTCTCTAGCATGGCATTCGAATACCAGATATTGGTGACATCAATTCACCTTCTGATTGCAATCCAAATAATAACCTGGCTGAATTACATAATTATATTGTAGATTTATATGTTTTTATATATGAAACTGATGAAAAAATCCCATCCTCTAAATGATTAACTCATATTATGGACCTAAGAGATCGAAATGGGTAATTAGTGATTCTGAGGAGGAGTGGGATATTTATGATAATACTGAGAATGTATTTCCCTTTTTCATTTGTATCAAATCTTCTTTACCATTTATCATCATTATTCTTGATGAAAATGTATTTGCGTAGCTTGAATGTAGAGAAGGAAGATCCAGACCAATTCTAGAATAACCTATGTATGGTCCTATAGGCTCATTTACTGATGCAAAAAATGATCCTCCCAGATCACCAAAACATTCTCTAGGAGTAAGAATCACGAGTGGGGTAATGGAAATAGATAATACTCAACTATTACCTCATGTTTCCCATGATAAGAGGAGTGTTTCAACATATCCCCAAGATTTTGAACAAAAACACAAGAGAGTAATGAGATTGATTCGAAGTGTTCACCGATGGAGTAAGTATTTATACTATCGTTAGGGAATATAACTCGCTCAATATAATCTGATAACCATGTTTTATCCTCTTGTATGATCTATGTCTCTCTCCTCTGTCAAGGTACTAAGAGCTGATTCTTCAAGACCAGAAAAATAATCCTCAGGGGGAACCCAGGTTCATGCTGACGAATATGCAATTATGTAGATAAAACGTCAAAGGATTCAACTATACCTTCTCCTGGCTCTTCTAAGATAGTGGAAATCCATGGTAAGATTAAATAAATTACTCGGTTTCTTTTGACAAAGGATATTGAAATAATCATCACTGATAATCCTACTACTTCATAGGAATGTAATGATGATCGATGGAAATCTAAGACAAATGATGGTGTTTACCCAAACCTAGAATGACCTGATGCTGGAAAACCAATTGAAGAGCCAATGGAACAAAATTTCAGTGGAGCCAATTTGGGCTTCAACCAACAATTTTTGCATACCTTAAATGGTGAAGATGGTGTTACATTTTAGGTCGTATACACTAAAATGATAGACACCCTTAATCCAAATATTGATATTCCAGGTTCCATAAAATAGATTGGGGATTTTCATGAGGAATTTCAAGGGCATGAGTCCCTATTCTTGTACTTTCCATACATAATTTGTTCTTTAACCTGATTCTTTACATCAAAGATCACCTTATTCAACTTTATCTGCAGAAAATACTGTAAACGCTCATCAAGAATAGGGTGTTCCACTTTATCCTTCCACTGGGACTGGAGAAATTTCTATAGCAGATCCTTTATCAAGAGATGTTCCAAGAATTCAAATTTCATAACTAAGAAAATTATAGGAAATGCACCTTTTCAAGAAACATCTCCTTAAAACACTGAGGCTGAAAATACGGGGAATAAATCCAATCAAGTTGATGACTTATTATTGGGTAAATATAATTATCTTTTTGAATCATATTTGTTTACTCTATTTGAAACAAATAATGACCTTGATTTATAATTTAGGGTTATCAGCTCTTAGATCAGAAGGTGAAGCTTCTATTTTCCCAATAAAAGTAGAACAAGGCCTCTCTTTAAGCGACTTGTTTCCAGAGTACATTTTACCACATGGTAGTGACTCAATTTCAGACTTAGATATGAAATATGATCTTGGTATGGAACGTAAGAAGACATGGTGGCATATCTAGATCATAACTATTTAAAATCCTTTAGAAGAATTATTGTCCCATTTTTCAAAACTCCCGACATTATTCTCCATATTGGGATTTGGTGGATTTAATTATTGGCCATTCTATGATGCCATGAAAGGGAATATTCATCGACGAGAGCAGGAACAGAAGCTTCAAAAATATTTTTAAGAGGCTAAATGACTCATCAATATTGAGGGCTTTCAAGTTTTATTAGTTGAGTTGGAAGGAAATCATAACAAGAAATCACTCGAGATTAGCCAACAAATCGAAGAAACCATGAAGGATTTGTTATATCTTCAATAGCAACTGGATGTTGTTCATATCAAACTTGAGAAGTTGAATCAGACATTAGGAGAAACCCAATTAGATGGGATAACTTCCATTTCAACTAGAAAGGAAGCACTTCATCAGGTAGAGGAGGTTGGAGTTGCTCAACTGTCTCAACTTCAACAAGCAACTGATAGGGATTATGAAGCGATCCAACAAATGAAACGTCATGTTGAGAGTTTATTCTAAAACATGATAGAGAGTCCATATTTTGTGAATGTCCCTCTATTTTTATATGAATGAAATAAATATTGTTTTTAATCATATAAATCTGCATTCTTGTTTTTCATGATTGCAATATGAAAAGTAAATGATGATAATGATTCCTTTATGTTAAACAATCATTATTATAATAAAAAAAATGAAGTGCTCAAAATTTTCTTATTAAGATGAGGGTCCTAGTGAGAATAATTTGATTGTTTATAGGGTTATATGGATAACCTAAAAAAAATTATCTTTTGGCCTATTTTTTTATTTCTCAATATTACCTAAATCATAGAAAAAAAATTATGTTTAGTGAGCTAGGACTCAACTTTTGTTCAGATTCCCCTTCAAGGGTTCCAAATCTAATGAGTACCATGTCTTTTGTTGTTTAGTGGTTTAGAGTCATGCATGTTTGACTATAAAGGGCTAATATTTATAGTCGAAATATCTTTTACTATAAACTTGGATTAAATCCCAAACACAACATTGTGGCTAAGAATTTATTTAATATTATTTAAACATTTCCATGGGGAATCATGGGCCCTGATTTTTTATGGATACCAAATTTAAATCATGTACCATCATAATGGTTGTCTTTTCCACGAATGAGGTTACCATTATTTGACAAAACCATTATGGGAGATGTATTATGCAGGGCCAACTAGGGCATATTCTTTATATCCAAATAGTAGAATCTTTTGACTGACAGCCCTATTATGTAGGCAACTTATGCAAGGCCACCTAAGGGCACGTACTCCATATTCAAGTTAACAAATTCCTTATAAATTTAACATTTTGTGGTTCATAGATAGGTGAAATAATATTTGGGTGACCCAAGACCACAATGGGTGGGTTCTCCATGGAAATTAATTTTATGAATAAAAGAGCTATTTTATACCGACATATGTCATGAATAAGAAAACCATTTCTATACAAATTTGGAGTACGAGAAATGGCTAAAACATTATAAAAATGGGGACATTTCTGATATAGTACTGTGCAGTTTCAAGTCAAGCAATAAAGACATTGGTACTGTGCAGTTTTAAGACATTCAGTGAGGACATTGATACTGTGCAGTTTTAAGTCATGTAGTGAAGAAATTAGTATGTTATAGTTTTAAGTCATGCTGTGGGGACGTTGTGTGGCTTTAATATGAGGTCTTTATCTTGGACCAAAGGTATGATAAAAATCTCCCAATTTCTTGATAATTAGTTTAAAAACATACTATCATATTAACCTATGGAATGGGAAACTATAAAATGTGATTTAGGTATTTCTGCAACCAAGCAATGATATGGGAAAAGGGCTAAAAGAAATAGAGGATGTATTTTCTAAGAATAAAGTTAACATTACTTAACATACCCATTATGGGGGATTTATTATGCAGTGCCAACTGGGGCATATGCTGCATATCCAAATAGTGGTATCTTTTGACGGACATGCCTATCATGTAGGCATCTCATGCAAAGATGACTAAGGGCATATACTGCCTAGTCATGTAAAAGAGCTCTCAGAAGTTTGACATTCTATTGCTAAAAGTTGAAGAATGTTTATAGAGATTCAGATTTTCCGAAGCATAGATTTTGTTTTACAGATAAAGGTACCTGAATATAGAAAGGGTGTTTCCAATCAAGATATCAATCGAATCAGAGTAATATGAATTTTATGAAGGTCTAACCCAAACATAGAAGATATGGTGTCTATAGTTTTAGGTTATACAACTGGGACCAGAAATAGAAATAATATATAACATGTGGCCAAGTGGTTTCAAGGTTATTCCCTAGTGCATTGAACACATGGTGAAGGAAATGTGTAAACCACGGTCTTGAATATTTTCAGATTGTGAGAATGATAACGGGAAAAATATACTTGAATTATTGTTTTTAAAATTCAGATTCTTATATATTTTCATCAAAGAATAAAGGGGACAAATATACTATAACTATGAAAGAAGTTTCCATTACTTGAAAAACTTGTTATTGTGGTTGTATTATGCAGATCCAACTACGAAATATGTTGTATAGCCATGTATTGGCATCTTTTTGCTGACAAGTCTGTTATGTAGGCAACTTATGCAAGGCTGCCTAAGGGCACATTCTGCATAGTCAAGCAAAAGAGCTCTGAGCTATTAGAAACCCTATTAATAGAAACCTTATGAAAGATTATGAAGATCTGAAAATATTCATGATTAAGAGTATGAAACATGTAAAGGGTTTATGGTCAATGAAAATGAGAAATATTTGAACCAGTATTATCCATGAGTTTGATATCCTTTACATATATCTGACTCATATGTAAAATGGAGACTTTCTTTGTTTCTTATGAATTAATATTATGATGTGTAGTTTAAAGTCATGCAATGTGGACATTATGCTATAAAGTTTTGAGTCTTGTAGTGAGGACATTGATAACATCATCAAAAATTAAAACACCTTCTACAAAGAAGTCATTTACCCAATTCTTAAGCTTATCTGATCTATGCTCAGTGTGAGAAATAAGGAGGTGTAAGGGTTTCTTTTATAATGAAAAGGTGATGCAAATGAAGAATAAGGGTATTAGATTTAGATGTTGTTTAACATCATGTGGTAAGGATGAAGATGAACCAATGTGAAGGGAAATCCATATTGTAACTGCATTAAAGGATAAAACACAACTATCACTTTATGTCTTGTTGGGGAAATAATCAAGTCATACATAGCTCTTAAAACATTTTCTATGCAGATTGACTATTAAACAGAAAATTAATGGGTTTTTTATCATAGTTGGGCACAAGATTGAAGATCTAGGCATCTCTACGTATCTCAAAATAAATGAGAATCAAGCAATACATAGTTCTTTAAACAATCATTTTTCACAAAATTTTTGACATGAAGAATGGGGGATTTTAGCATGGTTTGAGAGAACAATAAATATTCAAGTCCTTAAATGCTATAAGGAACAAATCAAATATCTTATAGAAACACTGTATATAGATCAGATTCATATACATGTGGAGGAAAGAAAATAAGAAGATTTTTTTATTGTGGTTGGGCCCAAAATTGGAGATTTAGGCATCTCAACATATCTCATTGAAAATGATAATAAATCCATAGGTAGTTCTTGAAACATGGTATCTATGAAGATCTGACTCTGACATAAGTAAGAGAGGGACTCATGTACTACTAAAGAGTAGTGATGACATTAATTATTTCTTCTTATAGAAACATCTAACGTCTTATAAAGAAAATGTTAGTTGTACAAATGTTTCCATGTAGTTTAACGTCTTGCGATAAGGATGAAGATGCTACACACTTCATCGTTATGCAGCATGGATGCTTATGGTTTTTATGTAGTTTGATGTCTTTCAACTAGGACATGGCTGATGTGCAATTTTATGTCTTGCAGAGAGGAACATGATGTATAATTACACAAAGTATTTCTTCAAGAATTACTCACTGGTTGGAGTTGTACTAAGGTCTCCATCCATTGAGATTAATTCATAGGCTCCATTGGAAAAGACCTTACGCATGGAATAAGGTCCTTCTCATTTTGCTTCAAGTTTTGGAGGTTTCATTCCTGGGATTATTGGAATCAGAAATACCAATACCAATTCTCCATGATGGAATGAACGAAGGAAAACTTTATTATTAAAAGCTCATGGTATCCTGTTCTGATAGACTTCTCAATATTGTAATGTATCCAGTATTTTCTCATCCAAGCATTCCAGCTCATTGAATTGTTTTGGAGACCTCTCATCTATAGACAATTGATGACAGATTTCAACTCTATCTGAAGTAAATTTTATTTCAATTGGAAAAATTGCTTTAGATCCATATACCAATGAATAAGGAGTTTCTTGGGTTTCATTATGGGTAGTTGTCTGATAAGCCCACAAAGAACTCAAAATATTATCATTCAATGATTTCTTATATTCACCCACAATTTTCAGGATTATATTTTATAGGGTTTTATTGAAGTTCTCTATATGTCCATTGTCCATCGCATGATTGCTAGATGAGTGATTGGATTTGATATTATGTTCCTGATATAACGTTTTTACTTCAACAACACAAAAATTGGTGCCATTGTTTGTCAAAATAGTATGAGGGACACCAAATATAGAGGATAAGGTCCTACTACATTCATTCCCCATTTGAAAAATGGCCCGGAGTATTTAGCTGCATGTAGAAACTTTGGGGGTTAATGAATGAAGTTGGGATGTACTTGGCATGGATGACATTTTTTAGTGAAATCTGTACAATCTTGTGTCATTGAAGGCTAAAAGTATCCAAGCCTTTGGATCTGATCAGAGAGTCTGTGACTAGATTGGTGGGCACCACATGCTCCTAAATTTACTTCTTTTAGGACAGCTTCAGTATCTTCTCTATCAATACATCTGAAGTGAATTTCATCAAAGACTCTCATGTTAAGGATATTTTGGTGGTTGGGACCATCATAAATAGTGAAATTAGCTGCTCATCTCTAGATCTGTTCTTTCTCATCTTTTTCTGGTGGAAGTACCCTATTTTGAAGATATTCAATTATAAATATTCTCCATACTGTGCTATGACTATATGGTTCAGAAATAGGGCTAATTTTATTAATTTACTCAATTATGGTTTGAACAAAAGGTGAGACCACAAGGTGATGGGTTATGATGCTAATTGTCTCATCCTGTTTTGGATCTTCTAAGGTTGTAGTTGCATTATCTAGTGCATCTTCTGGAGCATTTTGTGATCACGAGATATAAGAAAATGTCAGCTCTGAGGGAAATATGGCCATTAACCCTCTAACATAATCACAATAAAAGAATAAATCTTCTTTTCTAATAGAATATTCCCCATTGATTGGTTTGATTACCAATTCTGAATCACCTTTTACCTCAAAATGATCCATTTTCACCTGAAGGGCCAATTCCAATCCTACGATGAGAGCTCGGTATTCTGTTACATTGTTGGTACCAACGTCTGATAATAGGGAAAAATAAGACAATAATACCTTTTCTAGGGAAATAAGGATAGTTCATAATCCAACCTTGTTGAGTTTGGGATTTTCTAGTCTCTTCCCTGTTGGACTTCTTGAAGCACCATTAAAATACATATCCCATGTTTGGGAATTATCTTGAATAGGGAAGACTTATTCATTTGTAAGTTCAGTATTAAATGATGTATCTTCCACGGGTGGGTGGTTAGCGAGGAAATAAGCCAGAGCATGGACCTTTACGACCTTTTGAGGCACAAATTGGATATCAAAATATGGAAAAATAACTACTCACTATGCAAGACGTCCTGTAAGCATAGAGCGACTGAGGATAAATTTGAGCAGGTTACTGTGAGATACTGATTGGACCTCATGATGTTGCAGGTAGTGCCTCAACTTCTGAACAACATTGATTAATTCCAGGAATCACTTTTCAATACTTGATCATCGAGTTTCGACATAAATCATAGTTCTGGTAAGATAGTAAATGATTTTTTCATTCCCAACATCATTTTTTTGGGTGATAAAGGCACCTAGTGACCACTCTAAGGCTGTCATGTAGAGAATAAGCAGTCTTTCTTCAATAGTTGGCATAAATATTGGTGTGCTCAAGAGATATTTCATGGGGTTATTAAATGATTATTGGAAATATTCAGTCCATCAGTAAGTGACTCCCTTCTTCATTAATATGGTGAGGGTAAACACTTGTCTTCCAAATTTGTAATAAAGTTCTGAATATAGGAAAAGTATCCTTGGAGTCCTCTTAATTAATTTAAATTTCGAGGAGGTGACATACCAAGGATTGATTTTTTTTAGGATAACATCGATACCACAATGATGTACAATGAAGCCAAGGATTTTTTTAAGGTTACCCTGAAAGCACATATCTATGGGTTCATCTTCAAACTAAGTTTCCAAAATTTATTGAATGTGGTTTTTAATTCATCCAAATGATGGGAACATTGTCTGGATTTGGCTTCTAAATCTTCCACATAACATTCAACAAATTTCCCTAAGAAGGGTTTGAAGACATGGTGCATGGAACTTTGGTATGTTTCATCTGCATTCTTTAAGCCAAAGGGCATTACCCGATAGAAAAACAAACCTTAAGGGGCTATAAAGGCTTTAGATTTGTCATCCTCTAGGGCTATTTGAATTTTATTATACCTAGAGTTACCATATATGAAGGAAAGAGCTTCATAGCCAGTCAGTGCATCAATTAGAAGTTCTATAATCGTGATAGTAAAATCATATTTAAGACAATGTCGGTCAAGATCTCTGAAATTAATGAAGACTCTAAATTTACAATTCTTCTTTTTCACTGGGACAATATTGGTTGTCCATTTGGGATACTGAACATCCTTGATAATGTAATCCTTTATAATATTATCAACATCAGCTTCAATTTTATAGGCATGAGTTGGGTGTGTTATTCTTTCGGGTTACTTGAATCCATGATGTTCTTCTAGAAAACCCAAATGATGGGTGGCTACATCAGTTTCAAAGAGTTAGGGTAGGATTCGGTATTTGAACATTTCAAAGAAGAGGCCACCATATCTAACCCTACTAATGACTATGGGTCTTTTTGTGGTAATAAATATGGATTGATGGTTTGAGAATCAACATATTTTTCTTCCCCTATCATTGCAACAATTTCATCTACTCTGATTGACAATGTAGAGGATTATTGTAATTCATTAGATTAAATGAAAACGTGTCCATTTAGGCTTCCATCATAGATTTCTGTATCAATAATTTATCCCATGTTGTCAGGCTCAATTTATGCAATTGACATTATAGAAATTACTGGATAAGTTCATGGATTTGGTTTTACCATATCAATTTGATTGATGGGTAGCACATAATCTTTACTCAAATGCATGAATAGATTTGATGGAATCTTTTCCCGTTCACTTGGAGAATTAAATATGGTTATTTCCTTCGTCATGGGCTTCTTTCCTTTTGTATGATAAAACGTCAGCTCAATGTATTAAGACTCACATATTTTTAATGGAGCCATGTCACAAAACAATGTCCCAATTTGACCATTGAAACAATATTCCAGACATTGATGGTATGGTGAAGGTATGGCTACATGTTGATGCAACCAAGGCCTTCCAAGTAGAATATTGAAGGTTATGTCCTGAAAAAAAACCATGAAATTCGAATTAGACCCAAGATCTCCAAACCGAGTTCTTAGTGTAATCTCATCCATAGGTTCTTGTTTATTCTTTTCATATCCTTTCAACATTAAAGAAGATGGAGATAAGTGAGATTCAGTAAGGACCAATTGACGGAGTGTACAAATAAGAATTATGTTGACCTCGGAGCCATTATCAATGAAGGCTCGTTGGATATCTATGTCATTGACCTTTCCAAATAGATACAATGGTCTGATATTCCCATGTACCACATGGTCTTCATCTTTGTCTGCAAAAGATATGACTGCCTGAGATTCTGTAGAATCATCCTCTATATGGTAAACCTCAGCAGTAGCTACATCAGTTTCAAACTCTTGAGACTTGACAAAGCCTCAATGAGTGACTCTCAAAGATCGTTTGATAGATTCAAAGCATCTAGATTTGAAAACTTGGCTGGTACTTGGGCCAATTGTTTCAATACGTCATACTTTTTTTCCAAAGGGCTACGTTTCCCATCATGGATATGCGGGTTTTTAGGTGCATTAGAAGTTTGTGTGTCTGATGTAGTCATATTCCATGTTGAAGCAGAAGTGGAAGATATTCCTGACATTGGAAGAATATACTGACTAGGTCAATTCACTTGCTGGGAGGAAGATGTAATTACTTTTAATCAGTCCTCCAAAATAATAGTTCTAGAACTAGACTATTTTCGCATGGAAGAAACTCGGGGTTCTTGTTGAGCCTGCAAAAGGGCTCTTCCATGAGTTTCTGCCATATATATGGTTTGAGTAAGTGTAAAATCAAAATGGTGATTTCTGGAATTTCCACGTCTTCCCATGTATCCTTGACCTTGTCCCCTTCCTCTTGTTCCCCAATTAAGCAGAAGGAATTCTGGATCACTACAATCTGAATCACCATTGGAATAAGGATCTGTTAAATGGAAAACATTAATAGAACCAAAGATTAATTCTTCATCTGATGATGATTTTTCTTGACAGGTTAGTTCAGGTTGTACCATTTGGTTGGGCGGTGCCTGTGATTTCGAAACAGATGGTATAAAATATTCCAGGGTAAAGAACAACTTTGGCCTTGTCACAAGCTTGTCTTCTTCTGACTGTTATTTGTCTTTATCATTAATTTTATTCTTTGAGGAATGGCCTTTTGATGAAGATGGGTTTTTTGTGGCAGGAGTGGTAGAAGATACAAATTCTTGTCTCAACTATGAATGTAAAATAACATGAGTCTTGTTGATCATTTTCCAGATCATCCAATCATCATATTTTTGTAAACTTTTACTTTTAACCTCTTTCCATTCTCCCTCTTCCTCTGGATTGGTAGAAGTAACACATGCTACTTGTGTTGATGAACTTTTAAATTTCACTTGTTTAGAGTCTACCATATTTTAAATAATTTATTTGAAAACAAAGCACTACTAAATGGGGTGTCCCAACATCTGATGAATGGGACAATAATTTGGATGATCTTCATCTCCATATTTATTGGGATTATTTGGCCTTGGCAACTAAACCAAATTGTTTTCTAAGGCTAGGATGAAGTAACTAGGAACTTCTCATTCCAGAAAGAATAAAATTTATTCTTTAATTCCTCAAACTGTTTCCTCCTTTGATCTCTTTGATCATCTTGATGAGATGGTTGTTTCTGTTGAGGCTCAAGAGGCAGATCCCTTTGGTATGATGAAGGTTTTGAAGTAGAACAGGTAAATGCACCTTCTTGAGTTCAACTATTGTAGCTTCTTCCTTTCACATCCTCTTTTCTGGAGCTAATGGAATTATACAAGTTTTATCCTTAGTTTCTATAATATAGTCTTATATCTACTGAGTGATTGAAGTAAGGTCTCAGAACCCACTTCTGTATTTCACAGGGATCAATGGTGTGCGTAATTCATCACATACATTTTCCACACAGATTGATAGAAAATATTCTTGAGGGAGTGCTAAACTTAAGCAATAGGTTAATCCCTTCCATTAGGAAATGAAATATGAAACTCCTTCATTCTCCCTATGTTTACACTTGGTAAGATCAAAAACTGTCTTCTTTGGTAGTGTGGATCTAAATTGAAGAAGAAATTTCTGACTAAGATCTTCCCACCCTTTAATTGATTGAGATTAGAAAATTTTATACCAGACAAAAGCTATTACTTGTAATTATTTCAAAAAACACCTAAGGTTAACTACATCTTGTGTTTGAGAATTTCCCATCATAGGATCACAATGAGAAATAAAATGTATTAATTATTGTTCTGGATCTCTTGAACCATTAAATATTGGGAATGAGGTATTCACCAAATTTTGTGGGGGAGGAATTGAATCCAACCATTTAGGGTAAGATCTCTTTCTCGGCTGAAAGGGTGCACGTCGTTCCTCCATAGATTCCAATCAAGTGATTAATGCCCCAATTGTGTTCATATGGAGTTGAGGAATATCCAAATGAGTTGGATTCTGTGCAGGTATAGAAACTGGAGTGTGAGCTGGTGCAAAGATCGGCAAGACCACTCATGGTGGTGCAGATATCTTCCTTGGCTAACCCATGGGAAAAGTTCTATCAGGATGTATATGGTTTTTCCTTGATTGTATACCAAGTAGAGGGAATTCATTATCTGCATCTATAGTTACTAAGAATCCCATTTTTTGAGGATCTCCTACAGGATTTTCACATGGATGACTTTCCTGGGGAGTATGTCTAGGTGAAATGCTCTTTCGAAGTAACTCTGTATTGAGTCTATTCAACTCCTTCATTTCCTCTTCTTGTTGTGAAAATATCTCTTCAAGTGAAAGATATTGACCTTCTCTAGTGGAAAAGTGAGATGCAATCTGACTTTTTCCTTTCCCCTTGTAAGTTTCCTTTCTGGGAGGGGGGTTGGTTATT
This sequence comes from Viscum album, assembly GCA_963277665.1. Lineage (NCBI taxonomy): Eukaryota > Viridiplantae > Streptophyta > Magnoliopsida > Santalales > Viscaceae > Viscum > Viscum album. The sequence continues at coordinate 292,662,188 of OY728131.1, read as the reverse complement.
TTAATAAATACAAAAATTCTGGGTAAGCCAATGATTTCACGTATGAACAACATTTTCATTTGCCTCGGTGTGTACCATATTATGGAAAATAACTTCATATTTTGATTCCCTTAAACTGGGATTATTTTTTTGGAGGATCTTCTGTAATGGTGTTAATAAAATTCACTAACGCATAATGCATTGATGGAATTATATCAGTGTTTTTGCAAGATCGTCTCCCATTTTGTCTTTCATGAGACTCTATTCTCCTATATGAATAATTCCCTAGAACTGTTTGGCGAATAGTAACATGAAGGGAATCATTTGATAGTTCAGTTGTACGCTTTCCCTGTGACTTCTTCCCTAATCCAAATAAAACTGACTTCTGTTGCGGAGGGGATTGTAGATATGAAAATCCCCCAGCCTGGAAGGCCAGGGTTGATATTGTCCTTCTTATTAAAATATTTGAACATTATTTAATTAATTTTAAGGTTCAATTAAATGAACCCCCATCCTGGAAAGATGGTGTGATTCTTGAACTTCTACAGCTGAAATTCATGCAACTGCTCTTCTGGTTTTTCAGATTTTGGTTCGAAAATTTGGTGGGATCATTATCTGACAATCACTCAAATCATCTATTTCAGAATATCATTGTGCTATTTCATTCATTTTCATCATATTACCCCTTCCATCCTTTAAACGGGATGACGGATCAAGATTTTCAGAGGCTTGATTTAAAATTAACTCAACAACTTCTTTTCTTTGGGCCTGATTCTAATGAAAACTAGTTTAGTCTAGTTCTTTAGTGTACATTTTATTACATACAAAACCTAGTGATTTTGGCAGACCGTTGGAAATAACATTTCATGAGACCACTTTTAGTGGACTTTGCTGATTTTGGAGTGTAGTGAAGTTCAATGCTCCATATACACCACATCCTCTGATGTGAACACTAGATGGTGAATCCGAAATTTATTGGCATAGTCTCTTTAGAGCATTGAGACATGTGTGCTGAAGGGTTCTCTTATTGTTTTTCAACCCATTGATGTTGGAAAACTAATAGAGATTCCATGTCAATTTTTCACTGCAACCCTTCTATTACCTTTACATGATTTTGATATTCATCATATGGTAATACAATGGTTTTCAAATGATGAAGATTTTTCCATAAGTTGAGTCGAATGTCATGACTGCAATCTTCTGTTATCAATTATGGAGTATCATAATAAGAATTTTCTAATGGCCAAAAAATTACCGGTATTTACCCTTTAGATAATTGTTTCCACATGTTTTACATATATTCTTCATCTACAACAAGAGGTTTCTCCACTTGATCTGACCATAGTGGATGCTCTGTATTAGAAGACATATGACCTAAAAGAGGTCTGGAGAATGACTATTCCCTTAAGTAGTCCTCTAGTTGAGAAAGTGTTTCACCTATAATTCTTCTTGTTCCTTGGTCTTCTGGCCACATGGAGGGTTGTCATGGCTCTCATCTAGAGATAGAAAATCAAGATTTACCGAATTTTCATGAAGAAATATTTCATGATGAACTGTCCAATGTGAAACTTCATAAATTCAACTACCACTCCCAAAATTTAGTAATGAGAGGGTAGGATCTTGAGCTGAAACAGATAAATGTCTAAGGGCTTCAAGAACTCCAGCATTAAGAGGAGTTAAATCACTGCTTGAATCTTGATTTTCCAATGGTATTTGGAGAGTCTTCTTTTTTTTATGTTCTCTTATACTTATTTGGGGCCACCTTATGGGAGAAGTAGTTATAATTGGAAGGTGTATGTGCCTACGTTAGAGTAGTTATTGGAATAGAACAATTAACCCCAATTGGATAGGGTGAAATTTATCGATCCTGTTGTCCATATGATATGGGAGAATATGCCCCCAGACCCTCCTAGACTGGAACAGAGGTGTTTATCTGTTCTAGGATGGAATGATGATGTGTCATCATATGTGTGGGAAAAAATTTATATGTATGTTCCCCTAATACTACTGAAGTAGTTGTTAAAATTTCATGGAATGCTTCCATAATATGGGTAGGGAAATTCATCTGCCCTTTCACCATTGATAAGATGTGTTTGGTGACTTAAGAGGAAAGAAAGATAATATATGTCCATTTTGTATCTAGAGTAGGAGTATGTGACTTCTATTTTCATCTTTTTCCTGTTAATGGATATTGACAGTACTCATGCATGGAGGAAGAGAGTTGGGTCTTCCCCAAATTTTTCATTGGAGCATTCTGAATGACTTCTCTGGGTGCTACAAAATGAGACTGTTGGTAGTCTTGATGAGCATTGGAAGGTGTATGTTCCTTCTGGATGTTTTCCATCATGTATGGTTGATGGAAATCCTTTGATACTGGAATATGAGAGTTCTGACAGAATTGGTGATTGTAAATATGTGTATGTGCTTGTTCACCAGTTTCCACCATATTAGATTGGTGGGATTCTTTAAATGCAGCCAGACGAGGCTACTGACAGGATGAAAGCTTGTAAATAGGTGTATGTTATTGTTCATGATACTCCACCAGGTTTATCTGGTGGGATTGATGGATTACTTTCAAATGAGTCTACTGAGCAGAAAAATTTGGACGGATGGGGTATGTGTCCGCTCGTTGTTTGCCATCAAGTTAAATTGTTGGACTTCTCGAGAGGAGGTAGAGGTGAGAACCTTCTCCCTATTAACCAGACTTTTCCTTGGTGGTTCTTCATGAATTCTGTGGTTTGAGAGACTTGGGATAAATATCCAAAGTCAACACCCCCATCATTTTTGGGGTTCACTGCCACATGATTCTAGTGGTGATTGCAGGTGGGAGTGCTCAGGAAGGACTCTTGCATTCTTGAATTGAGGCCTTGAGTGACTTCTGTACCCACATCCCTATATTATGGGAATGATTTATTATTGTGTTCTAAGGATAAAGACCAAAAATGGTTAGTTATGGTGTATGGAACTGTTTTCTTCTTGATCATTGGTCTTTGTTGGCCAGATGATCAAGGATTATTGTTCACCTGGAGGGCCTGTCGAGCATCCTCCAAAGTCGGGATTGTACTATGCTGGCGATATTCCTTCACCATCACATTAGAGACCCAGTATTGAAGACCCTAGGATGGTGACGATTTCATTCCTATAGATGAAGATTCATCTTGATCAGTGCTCAGGAAGTTCACAGATGTTTTCTTGGAGAAATCCATTCATTGGATTGAATGGAGTTTTGTGGAAACCTGAGTACAACAACAAGATCTATTAGAACAACATCTTTTGTAGATGAATACATGCATGATTAATTCCGTTTTATGGCCTTCCTTTATCAATTTAATGGGGCCTAACATGTGGGTAACATTATTAACTTAGTTAAAGATTCACATCAGGTTCACCATTTTTATTTCGTAGTTCCTTGAAATATGTGTTCTAGTTTTAAGAATCCCTATTTCCATGCAGTTTCCATTGGATTTATTCATGGAACTTGAAACGTCAAACAGTTCATTATCCAAAGGGGACCTACATTCCAATGGCAAACATTTGTTATGTTTGAACTTTACGATACTTAAGAACATGCATTGGTCGAGAGGATGGGAGGTCAGACTCATCACACCCTCTTGGGGGGAAATATTGTCTTCTATAGGACTCTCTTTGTAAATTTAAGATATTTTCATGAATACTAATTAATTCACCATTTATATCATAAGTATCCATTTTAATTTACAATCACCTATTAACATGTGTAAAATTTAGAATCATTAGTATACATTCTTGGATCTTCATCAATGGAAACATTCGTATGTATTCGAGGTTTTCCATTAATGGTATCCTCTAATATACTGATTAGAGATTCTTTTAATCATAGTTGTGATGATACTGGTTTTTAAGCCACTTAGTGGGGAACTATGGAATTTATTGTCATCCAGGTAAGCAAAAGATTGTTTTGATATTGGGATCGTGCCTGTAAAATGGGATACCTATGTGTCCTTGTGAATGGAATCTTAACCCTCGTAGTTCGGTGTTGCTTAATATGACACATCATTCCTTTTAAGGTCATGTGATAAGGACCTTTAAGTGAAAGGTTCTTATTCAAAACTTAGTGTGGGAGCCACACTAAAGCAGCCTGTGGAACTTTGGAATGGATATATGTTTTTATGTAGGATCATACCCTATTGGTAATATGGTCCGTAGAGAACGGTGTTAATTTGAAGTATTCAGTTTGAACCTTAAGGAGGCTACCTATGTATCCCATATTAATGGGAATCAAAGTCCACATAGTTTGATAAATCTCATAGAAGAGTATGATTCTGTAAGAAAAATGAATTTGGGTTTATGTATTAAAAATGATGCCTTTATGATTTGAAAATTGAATTTGGGGAATATTTCCTAACGAGGATTCCAGATGAGCTCCATCCTTGAGACCACATCCTATGTATCCTGGATAAGAATCGGAGTTCTTGTAGTTAATTTTAATGAGTTTTTGTGCACTTGTTGTAACCATCACGTATCTCTAAGCCCACATGAGTCATTCTTGGTGCGAGAAATAAGAGTATGTGAAAGATTCAATAAGGAAACTTCATACTTTTCCTCCTCCATTTATGGAAGAGGGCGCGTCGACCGTGGAAGATGGCGAGGCGACGAGCCTTCCCTCTGTTCTATTTACATTGGACAATGGTAAAATATAAGGATGAAGCGATGAAGGTGAGGGGATTACACCAGGATGGTTTCCATGAAATTGATCCTGGTAGGAAAGGGAGACTTCTCTTTTTCTTGTGCAGAAAATTATGTTTGAACTCTACCTTACCTAATAGAGACCTAAGGTTCTGGGTCACCTCTTTGAGAAAGGAGAGTCCATGACCCAACCCTCCTCCAAACAAGGAACATTCCTACACTATATTTGGGAGAAAGGTCCATTAGACTGAAGAAATATAGACCCATATACATTCCATTAATCCTAACCCCATTGTGAAACAAATGTGGGTTTCCTCTGACTGTGGAAATACAAACCCAAATAAGAGATACACTGATGTGCATTTCCCAAAGGTTTTATAAGTAAGTAGGTTTTGGTGGAGGCTTCAAATTAGTCTCTTTCAGATAAGGTAACCAAGGAATGAGATATCCTGCCATGAATGGCTTTTAAAAATGGTACTTGAGTTGGTCGCAAAGGTACCTCGTGCAAGTATGCCATGTAGGTACCCTACATTGATATACCACAAAGGTAGACCATACAGGTATGCCGCGAAGATCTGACGCGTAGTTCTAAAGCGCAGGTATGTTGCGCAGGTCTAAATGATGACTGAGGAATGAGAAGACCTTCAAAACATGATTATACCATTTAATTATCTCTTCTCTCATGGACTAGAGAGCTACCTGAGACAATTTAATGGATCTAGGCGAAAGAGATACGCAATGGGAGCTTCCTAGAGTCTTTAAATTTTTTTCATTTCTCAAATGGGGTGACTAATATAACGAACAATACATTACATATATTGTTAATAATTCAAAATTGAAGCACACTTATTACAACATATAACAAAACCATGAAATGACCGTATAGGAATAGTGTCTTTCGAAACTGGGAAACATAAACAACGGGTTCATAAAGCATCTACATTGTCTCTCATTTATTTCATCATATCTAGAGTCCCTTTTGGCATATCCTACTTAATAACATTCTTACTGACCTGGGGGAAAGAAAACATACAAAAGGGTGAGCTCAAATGCTCAGTAAGGGTAAACAAAAGAAAAATCAATCACATCATATTCATAAGAACATAACATTTTTGAAATCTTAACCTGCAAAAGAAATCATAATTTCATATCATGGGATAAATCATAGAAGTGAAATTTAATACCAATAATCATAACTTAAAACATGAAAATTTGTGGCATACACACATAATCATAGAGAATCATTTCTTAGTAGTCAAGACTCATATCCAAGACTATCTTAGCAGACAAAGTCCATTTCGGAATCGAGGTCACTCCTCGTTTCAGTCCTGTTTCCCTGAACCGGATTGACCTGCCATTCCAGCCATGTCTATATCATGAGATATAAATCTTTACCCAATGCATTAGAGGGAGATATAGGTCCCACCCATCTCATAATGATACCATTCTTATGTGTGCCGCAAAATCATAAATCATACATCATTGCATAACCCATGTAATAAAAATTGGATTCTTAAACATCATGACATCATAAAACAATTCATATAAGATAATGGAATTCATAAAAATAATTCCATCACAACATAATCAAATCAATTTAATAATAGGGATAGAAACAAAACCTTATCTTATCTTAGATGGAAAATAATTTTGATAAAACACTTGAACTCCATTCTTGAGGAAAATATCCTTTCTACTTCAAAAACATTTTCCTTTCTTAATATGTCATACAATTTTAAACTAAAAGAAGTTGATTAAAAATAAACTTGAAAACTTGTAAAGAAATATTCTTGGAAATAATGTTTTAAAAATCCATTCATGCTGTATAAGTTAAAAAAACATTCTTCTCGTACTTTTGTCGGAAAAGTCAAAAAGTACCTCGTACGAAAAATGACAAAAGATTCCTTTCATATCTTTTACTAAAAACTCGCCAAAGGGTAAAATTGGATTTAAATAATGGTAGGTGGATGGAAATAATATTACATATTAAGTAAACATTTTTGTGGACGATAAAATACACCCCAGTAAATACCAAAGTATAAACAATCTTGGATAAAAATGAGATTGTGATATTTTCCCTTACCTTAGGTCCGATTTGCCTTGTAAGTGTCCGAACCTCCTGTATAATAAGTTAAATAATGTCATTGACTTATTCCAGAATCATAATCATTTTTATGATATCATATATGGTCATATTCTTAGCTTCTTATTAGTAATATTTCATTGCTACTTCTTATTCGGGTGTTTATTACTTTTTGTTCTTATGCGTGTTTTGTCGAATAAATTCTTATTCTTCTCTTTAGGTTATAGATACCTCATTTCAAGAATTGTATTAGTGTACTATATATCATATTTATTCATTCAATTCATTTATATAATCATTATGCAATGATGATCATGTAGAACTAGTCACATCACATCATGGAGATGATATTCCGCACGTACGCACAAGCGATGATATCGTTCCCATGATCGTGGAATTGTATTGGAGGGTATTTATACTATTTCAGAATCAATACCAATTTACAATAATAATATATTGTTATTATTTACACCATTATACCCATCCAATTAAGGTGGTGGTGGAAAATAGATTACACCACGGCGTGGAGACGGTATTTTGTACGTACGCACGCGCGGTGATTTCGTTTTCCATAGGATGGATAGATGGTGAAATAGGGTTGTTTAATACTTATAATAACATACCAGTATATGAGTGATACTGATGTTATTACTTCATAATGAAACAACTAAATAAGAAGAAGTGGAAGAAGAAATTAAGTTGAATGAATCGGTAATGGACATTACCTCTTCTTTGAAGCGCCTCTTTGAGACCTCCTCTTAGGGCACTAAGATTGGTCTTTGAAAAAGACTAGGACCTCTAGTATGTTTCAAGGGAAGTGGAAAAAATAATTTGGCAGGGTTTGGCCGAGCTTGAAGGCTCAAAGTGATGTGAGGAAGAGAGGGAGGAGGTGCCCTTTTATAAGGGCGTTGAGGGGAACCTTTGGAAAAACTAAAAATATTATTTTGTTATAAAGTCATATTTGGTTTTTAATATCTCCAAATTGATTTATTTCGAATATAAGGTGGGTATGGGTCGAAATACTCTCATCCAATAGAATTTATACAAGTTTAGGTATCTATTTTTACCTTATCATTTAGATATAACTTTAAGTTAGATAATTTAACATTTACCGTGTCTTCTTGTTATCTTACACTATAAGGATAATAAACATACTATAACAAGCCAAACGAACCCCAAGTTTTTTATTACTAATATATATAACATTATCTAAGTCATTTTGCCGAACCTTAGATTTTTAGGAATAAAATAACAATTAATAATATAATATTTGTTTTAAAAACAATTTTATGTCAATTTTGACACAATTTGGTAATTGATTTTTGTGAAAATTATAACAAGGTGATTAGTTCGAAAAACGTTAATTAAATCAATACTAACATGTCATATTAACTTATAAAATTATTTTAATTCATAAAAAGTCTCAAATTGCATTTATTTGGATATTTATAACATCAATTATGTTAATATTTCATTAATAAGATAATTACTACATCATCATTGGGTCATAAATAAATTAAATTATATAATGTCTAAAAAGTAAAAATAAAATACCATTATGTATGAAATCATTTTATCTTTATAATGAATATTTATAGTCGAATTTAACTTATGTATAACCCTATATTAAAAATGCATTAGTTATTGAACTTTGATTTTATCTATTTAACACTTCTTTAAATAAATTAATAATAAATTTTCTAATCTAATCCATGTGGGCATAAATGGTAATATTTTATTCCTAAGGTTATTTTTTTCGAATGAAACTTATCCAATATAATTAGGACATGTGTTAGGGTAATAATAATAACATTTTTACCCTTAATTTCCCTATTTAATTTTAACCGTGGAAAAAAAATTAAAAAGTTACTATTCACCAAAAATTATTTTCATCTCATTGAACCACATTTTAGTCCTTGATATTAACCGTGTCTCTCATATTTTCGAAATTACACTCACAGAAGTGGTAAAATTAAGTTATATGTAAATTTGCAAATTCTCCCAAGAGGTGGGTAAAAGACGGTGAAAAGTTCAATAAAATTTTTATATATCTAAAATTATTATAAAATAACTACAATGAATTGCATTGAACTTATATAGGTATTATGTATCAACTTTGACCTAAAATAAATTTAAATAAAATAGATAATTATATTAATAAAAATTCGGTTTTTAAATAGTAACCCAGTGTTTTCACTATTCATCAAAAATTGAATGTTTTTAGAAAAATACCAAAATTTTACACTAGGATAATTTCGATATTCCGAATCCAAAAATGAAGTCCATTTTGAAAGATGAAATTTAAAAAAATTAAAAAAGTGGTTATTACTATTCATAACGGCTAGTTTTAATAATATTTTAATAGCATATTGTTGTTTAGTGAAACTCGGTATTGTATACGATGCAAGCTATCGAGGAAGGCCGTGGTTGCCTGTAGAGAAAGCCAAGCTAGTGTTGTGTGTAGTTAAAGATTCCTTTGATGATTTATATAACATAAAAACAAAATATTTCTCATAAATGTCTCAAGTGTTACATTCTACCCCCTTAAAATGAATTTCGCCCTTGAAATTCGTCACTTTGTAACAAACAGATGAGGATACATTTCTCTCATCATATCCTCAAGCTCCCATGTAGCTTCTTCTAATTTGTGGGTCCTCCATAAAACTTTCACCAAGCGAGTGGTCTTGTTCCGTAAGAATTTTTCTCTATGATCCAGAATCTCTATCAATAGTTACTCATAAGAAAGATCTTGTTCTAGCGGTACAACTTCTGAGCTGAGTACATGTGAAGGATCAGGTATGTACTTCTCAGGAGATATACATGGAACACATCGTGAACTTGGGAGAGATTCGGTGGAAGCGCCAATCGGTAAGATACCTTCCCAACATGATCCAGTATTTCGAAAGGACCGATATACCTAGGGATCAGCTTTCCCTTCTTTCCAAATCTCATTACTCTCTTCCAAGGGGATATTCGTAAGAACACTTTATCACCCACTTCAAACTCGAGGTCTTTTCTTCGATTGTCGGCATAATTTTTTTTTGACTCTGAGCTGCTCTAATGTGTTGTTGAATAGATCTGACCATTTCTGCCATCTCATCAATAAGATCAGGTCCTAATAACTTTCTTTCCCCAAATTCATCCTAGCAAGTTGGAGTCATGCATTTCTTTCCATAGAGAGCTTCATAATGAGCCATCTGAATACTAGAGTGAAAGATATTATTATAAGAAAATTCCACTAAAGGTAGGTGTTTATCCCATCCACCATTTAAATCCATAGAGTAAGCTCTCAACATATCTTCTAGAGTTTTAATTGTCCTCTCAGACTGACCGTCTGTCTGAGGATGATAAGCAGTGATGAAACTCAACTCTGTATCCAGAGTATGCTAAAGACTTCGCCAGAAATTTGAGGTAAACCTCGGATCCCAATCAGATATAATAGAAAGTGGTACTCCATGAAATCTTACCACATCCTTTACATATATCCTGGCTAGCTGATCTAGAGAGAAATCCTCTCTAATAGCATTGAAGTGTGCTGACTTTGTAAGACGATCAACTATGACCCAGATAGAATTATTGCATTTGGATGTTTTTGGAAGTCCAGTGACAAATTCCATAGTGATGTTTTCCCATTTCCATTCTGGTATGGGTAATGGTTGTAACATCCCCTTGGACTTCTGTCTCTCAGCTTTAACATGCTGACAAACCAAGCATCGAGAGACATATTCAGCAACATCTCTTTTCATGCCATCCCACCAGAAGTACTTTTTCAGGTCCCTATACATCTTCGTGCTTCCAAGATGAATATAGAATGAAGAACTATGAGCCTCATCCAACAGCTCCTTTAATTCTGGGATGGGAGGAACACAAACCCGATTCCTGAACTTTATTATCCCATCACAATCAAGGTTGAATTCGGGAATATTTCTCACCTTCTTTTGTAACTCTACGTCTTCTTTCTGCACCTCTTTAATCATCACATGTATAGATGGTTGAACATTCAATTGAGAAAGATACGATTTTTCCCCTTCCATTATAATTCCAAGATCCATCCTTGGTAAATCCATAAATATTGGATCTTTTGTGATCCTCATCATGGATAAGCTAGCATGGTCTTGTCGAATTAATGCATCTGCCACCTTGTTTGCTTTCCCAAGGTGGTAATGAATTGAGCAGTCGTAATCCTTAATCCGCTCCAACCATCTTCTTTAGTGCATATTCTGCTCCTTTTGTGTGAAAATATACTTTAATATTTTATGTTCAGTATAAATATCACACCTTTTTCCATAAAGATAATGCCTCCAAATCTTTAATGCAAAGATTACCGCATCTAACTCCAAATCATGAGTTGAGTAATTTTTATCAGGGATTTTCAACTGTCGTGAGGCATAAGATATCACCATATCATTTTGCATAAGAACACACCCCAATCCCTTATTAGATGCATCACTTTAGATCACAAACCTTTCTCCACTACAAGGATGTTTGAGCATAGGTGCATTTGATAACCTTCTTTTCAACTCCTTGAAATTCTCTTCACATTCCTCCGTCCAAAAAAACATAACTCATTTCCGAGTCAACTTTGTGAGTGGATTAGATAATTATGAAAAAACTTTCACAAAACATCGGTAATATCCAGCCAAACTAAGAAAACTTCGGATCTCAGTTACTGTTGTTGGTCTCGACCATTTTCGATAACCACTGTTTTTGCTGGATCCACAGATATCCCCTCTTTTGAGATTATGTGACATAAAAATGCAACTTTTTGAAGCCAAAAATTCACACTTGGTAAATTTGACATAAAGATTATCCTTTGTCATGGTCTTCAATATAATTCTCAAGTGATCTTCATGTTCTTCCTTTCTCTTTGAATAGACAAGAATACCGTCTATAAAACTACCAAAAACTGATCAACATAGTCTCTAAAGACTCTTTTCATCATATCCATGAAGATAGCAGGGGCATTAGTAAGGCCAAATGGCGTCACTATAAATTCATAGTGTCCATACCTTGTACGGAAAGTCGTCTTTGGTATATCCTCCCTTTTGACCCTTAATTGATGATACCCTAAACGAAGATCAATCTTGGAAAAGTATTGAGCTCCACATAGTTGGTCAAATAATTCATCAATGCATGGGAGATGATATTTGTTCTTGATAGTGATCTTGTTAAGTTCTCGATAATCACTGAAGAGTCTCATTGATCCATCTTTCTTCTTAACAAACAGAATAGGTGCTCCCCAAGGTGACGTACTAGGGCATATGAATCCTTTTTCAAGATTCTCTTGGAGTTGCTTCTTCAATTCCTGCAACTCAATTGGGGCCATTCTATAAGGTGTCTTTGAAATAGGCAAAGCACCCTGTACGAGTTCTATTGAAAACTCAACTTCACGATTTGGTGGAGGACCCAGAAATTCCTGTGGAAATACATCGTCAAACTCTCGTACAATGGGAATATTATTAATCGTGAGTTTCTCACCAACCATTTGAGATCAATAACCTTCATTTAGTGGAATCAATACCCATAAGATGGAAGAAATTTCCACTAGAAGGTTATGTTCATCCTTGCATCGATAGACGCTCATGGATTGATCTAGAATATGAAATGTGACTTCCCTTCTTTGGAAATTGATATGAGCTCCATATAAAGAAAGCCAATCCATGCCAAGAATCACATCAAATTCCACTATAGGAAGGATCACAAGATTTACAGGAAGCACTTTCCCACAAATTTCAATTGGAGAAGAATTATAAACTTTTGATGTGACTGTTGTGCAATTAGGAGTTGTCACAGCTAACTCAACATCTAATTGTTGAGGTAATATGGTGATACCCTTAGAAATATCTTCATAAATAAAAGAGTGGGTGGATCCAAATTCAAATAAAACATTTCCTACTTTAGATTGGATGGTAAGTGTACCTCTCACCAATTCATTGTCGTACTCCACATCGCCGATAGTAATTGCATGTGACATTCCTTTGTCTTTAGACTTAAGAGTTTGTTGACGTCGATCATCATCATCATCAACCATTGGATTTGAGAATTGATTGGAATAATGCCCCATCTCCTTGAGCTTGAAACATTGAAGTGTAGTAGTTTCATTCTATGTATCCCTTCCTTTGAATCATTAGACATTTTCTTCCCATTATTTCAACATTCAATCGCCCGATGACCTTCTTTTCCACACTTATAACATTTTCATGTCCCCATAAGATAATTTCCTCCATGTTTCTTTCCACACATTGAGCATAAGGGAAAACACATCTTCTTTTCAGTGTTCTCTTTAGATTTTCCTTTGAATTCCATTTTCCTCTTCTTATCAAACCCATATGACTGATGGGTTACTCCAATCTCCATATCAACTTTGAGAGCACATCAGACAATTTCCTCGTAGCTATTGAAGTCCCGTATGGATAACGCCCTTCAAAGACTTGGTTTTAAGCCACTAAATAATCAATCGATCTTACTCTCAGGTTGGATAATAATTTCGGAAGCTTAACTTGCCAGTCTTGTAAAATTTGCTTCATAGGTACCAATAGATTCATCATCCTTTTGCTTCAGTTCAAGAAACTCCTTCTCCATCTTTGTTCGAAGAATACAAGGGAAGTACTTATTGAAAAATAAGTTATTGAACTCGTCCCATTCCATGGACTCAATTTCATCCCTTTGCCTCGTATTATTAATAAGATTCCACCATTGATCAGCATCACCTTCCAAACGATACACTGCTAAGATGACTTTATCATGTTCAGAACATTGAAGAACTGAAAATATCTTTTCAGTGGTACTGATCTATTGTTCAGCCACTAATGGTTCAGAAGAACCGCTGAATGAAGGTGGACGCTGCCTCATGAAGGATTCAACAGAATTTTGCTCCTTCCTTTGCTCTTTTGGAAGTCCTGCATGATTCATAGATTGAGAAAGTTGTGTGAGCATGGATACAATATTTTTCATTCCAACTCCCATAATGTTTGGTTGCTCAGGGGGACAATCATTGCATTGCCCGTCTCATTCCACATTAACATGGTTCCTTCGGGTTCCATCCATTAACTAAAACCAAGAAGAATTGTGTGACCGAGACTAATTACAATAGGAAAACCACATAATCAAGAATAAAATATTACATTTATGGTCTTATCATTGTTTATTCATTGCCATTTCTAAAACACTAAGATTGTGTTCTATGCTTAGACATATCCTTAGGTTTCTTACTAAGGATTTCACATCCTAGTTTCAAAAGGTTGACTATACCTTTCCTCTGATACCAACTATAACGACCCATACTTTACATATATTTTTAATACTTAAAAATTGAATCACACTTATTACAACATATAACAAAACCATGAAAGGACCGTATAGGTATAGTGTCTTTAGAAACTGGGAAACATAAACAACGGGTTCATAAAGCATCTACATTATCTCCCATTTATTTCAGCATATCTAGAGTCCATTTTGGCATATCCTACTTAATAATCTTCTTCCTGACCTGGGGGAAATAAACATACAAAAGGGTGAGCTCAAATGCTCAGTAAAGGTAAACAAAAGAAAAATCAATCACATCATATTCAAAAGAACATAACATTTTGGAAATCGTAACATGCTAAAGAAATCATAATTTCATATCATGGGATAAATCATAGAAGTGAAATGTAATCCCAATAATCATAACTTAAAACATAAAACTTTGTGGAATACACACATAATAATATAGAATCATTTCTTAGTAGTCAAGACTCATATCCAAGACTATCTTAGAGGACAAAGTCCATTTCTGAACCGAGTTCACTCCTTGTTGCAGTCCTATTTCACTAAACCAGATTAACCTGCCATTCTAGCCATGTCTATCTCATGAGATATAAATCTTTACCCAATACATTGGAGGTAGATATAGGTCCCACCCATCTCATAATGATACCATTCTTATGTGTGCCACAAAATCATAAATCATATATCATTGCATAACCCATGTAATAAAAATGGGATTCTTAAACATCATGATATCATAAAACAATTCATATAAGATAAAGGAATTCATAAAAAATATTCCATCACAACATAATCAAATAAATGTAATAATAGGGATAGAAAAAAAACCTTATATTATCTTAGATGTAAAATAATTTTGATAAAACACTTGAACTCCATTCTTGAGGAAAATATCTTTTCTACTTCAAAAACATTTTCTTATCTTAACATGTCATACAATTTTAAACTAAAAGAAGTTGATTAAAAATAAACTTGAAAACATGTAAAGTAAGATTCTTTGAAATAATGTTTTAAAAATCCATTTATGCCTTATAAGTTAAAAAAACATTCTTCTCGTACTTTTTTCGGAAAAGTCAAAAAGTAACTCGTACGAAAAATGACAAAAGATTCCTTCCATATCTTTTACTAAAAACTCACCAAAGGGTAAAATTGGATTTAAAAAATTGTATGTGGATGGAAATAATATTACATATTGAGGAAACATGGATTTGGATGATAAAATACACCCCAGTAAATACCAAAGTATAAACAATCTCAGATAAAATGAAATTGTGATATTTTCCCTTACCTTAGGTCCGATTTGCATTGTAAGTGTCCAAACCTCCTGTATAATGATTTAAATAATGTCATTGACTTATTCCAGATTCATACTCATTGTTATGATATCATATATGGTCATATTCTTAGCTTCTTATTAGTAATATTTCATTGCTACTTATTATTCGGGTGTTTATTACTTTTTGTTCTAATGCGTGTTTTGTCAAATAAATTCTTATTCTTCTCTTTAGGTTATAGATACCTCATTTCCAAAATGGTATTAGTGTACTATATATCAAATGTATTCATTCAATTCATTTATATAATCATTATGCAATTAATATCATGTAGAACGAGTCACATCACATTGTGGAGACGGTATTCCGTACGTACGCACGAGCGATGATATCGTTCCCATGATCATGAAATTGTATTGGAGTGTATGAATAATATTTAAGAATCAACAACACTTTACAATAATCATATATAGTTATTATTTACACCATTATACCCATCCAAGTAAGGTGTTGGTGGAAAATAGATTACACCACGGCGTGGAGACGGTATTCCATACGTACACACGCGTGGTGATTTTGTTTTCCGTAGGATGGATAGATGGTGAAATAGGGTTGTTTCATACTTATAATAACATACCAGTATATGAGTGATACTTATGTTATTACTTCATAATGAAACAACTAAACAAGAAGAAGTGGAAGAAGAAATAAAGTCGAAAGAATCGGTAACGGACATTACCTCTTCTTTGAAGCGCCTCTTTGAGACCTCCTCTTAGGGAACTAAAATTGGTCTTTGAAGAAGACCAGGACTTCTATGATGTTTCTAGGGAAGTAGAAAAAAGAATTTGGCCGGGTTTGGCCGAGCATGAAGGCTCAAAGTGATGTGAGTAAGAGAGGGAGGAGGTGCCCTTTTATAAGGGAGGAGAGGGGCACCTTTGGAAAAACTAAAACTATTATTTTATTATAAAGTCATATTCGGTTTTTAAAATCTAAAAATTGATTTATTTATAAGATAAGGTGGGGATGGGTCGAAATCCTCTCATAAAATAGAATTTATACAAGTTTAGGTATCTATTTTAACCTTATCATTTAGATTTAACTTTAAGTTCGATAATTTAACTTTTATCGTGTCTTCTTGTTTTCTTACACTATAAGGTTAATAAACTTACTATTACAAGACAAAAGAACCCCAAGTTTTTTATTATTAATATATATAAACTTATATAAGTCATTTGGCCGAACCTTAGATTTTTAGGAATAAAGTAATAATTAATAATATAATATTTTTTTTAAAAACAATTTTATGTCAATTTTGACACCATTTGGTAATTGATTTTTTTTGAAAATCATAACAGAATGATTAGGTCAAAAAAAGTTAATTAAATATATAATTACATGTCATATTAACATATAAAATTATTTTAATTCGTAAAAAGTCTCAAATTACATTTGTTTGGGTATTTATAACATCAATTATGTTAATATTTCATTAATAAGATAATTACAACATCATCATTGTGTCATAAATAAATTAAATTATTTAATGTCTAAAAATTACAAATAAAATACCATTATTTAGGAAATATTTTTATCTTTATAATGAATATTTATAGTCGAATTTATCTTATGTATAACCCTATATTAAAAATTCATTAGTTATTAAACTTTGATTTTTACTATTTTAACCCTTCTTTAAATAAATTAACAATAAATGTCCTAATCTAATACATGTGGGCCTAAATGGTCATATTTAATTACTAAGGTTGTTTTTGGTCAAATTACACTTATCCAATAGAATTATTACATGTGTTAGGGTAATAATAATAACATTTTTACCCTTAATTTCCCTATTTACTTTTAACCATGGTAAAAAAAGTAAAAAGTTACTATTCACCAAAAATTATTTTCATCTCATTGAACCACATTTTAGTCCTTGATATTAACCGTGTCTCTCTTATTATGGAAATTCCACTCACAGAAGCGGTAAAATTATGTTTTATGTAAATTTACAAATTCTCCTAGGAGGTTGGTAAAAGACGGTGAAAAGTTCAATAAAATTTTTATATATCTAAACTTATTATAAAATGACTCTAATGAATTGAATTGAACTTATATAGGTATTATGTATCAATTTTTACCTAAAATAAATTTAAATAAAATAAATAATTATTTAAATAAAAAGTCTGTTTTTAAATAGTAACTTCGTGTTTTCACTATTCATCAAAAATTGAAAGTTTTCAGAAAAATAAGAAAAATTCACCCGAGGCTAATTTCGATATTTTGAATCCAAAAATGAAGTCCATTTTAAAATATGAAATTTACAAAATTTAAAAAAGTGGTTATTACTATTCATATTGGCTAGTTTTAATAATATTTTAATAGCATATCGTTGTTTAGTGAAACTCGGTATTTCGTACGACGCAAGCTATCGAGGAAGGTGGCGGTTGCGTGTAAAGCAAGCCAAGATAGTTTTGTCTATAGTGAAAGATTCTTTTGATGATTTATATAACATAAAAATTTTTTCATAAAAGTCCCGGGTGATACACCTAAGGATTCTATTTATAGGCACAGATGCGGCCTGACCGATGAAATGTTGCTCATGTAGGTACTTTGAGTAGCTCACCCGCGCAGGTGCTCTACGTAGGTTCACAAAACGTCTTCTGGCATGGAGATCTCCGCGTTGGTCAACTGCGCAGATCTGTCGTCTAGGCCTATGAATCTAATCCATCGCGAAGCTCTCTGGGAGTATTTTTTATTTTACTATGTACTCATTGAACCATACATTGGAATCTGAAATATATAGAGTTATTCTTACTAGTATATTGGGTTTCAATCTCATATAGTGTCAAAAAAGTGTAATGGAACCTTCTATGTGTACATTTTTCAAGCAATCACACAGGTTGACATTATCAAAGTGAAAAATCCTACTTCTAGAAGGTGTAACTCAATACAAAATAGTAGTATATTAATGTGTTACTTTGGAATCCTCTTTTAGGTTTTCCTAAGACATGAGATCTTAATACACTACTTTCATAAAACTTTTCAGCCAAACCATATTCACCTTATACTTAATTAAACATTTAGTCCCATCTTGAATCCATTTTTCTGTTGTCTCATTAACTTCTAACAATACTAGAATAAATATATAAAAATACTTAAATGTCACACATAGTCCAACAAAGACTTAATCCCCTAGGTCAGTCTCGTGAACTTAACTTCCCCCTCCTACCAAAGCATATTAGAGTAATATTTCTAGAAGACATGCTACATAAATTCCGACTGGTTCATATTTTTTAGCTATCCATTCAGTGTCTAGATGACCCAAAAATGATTCACATGTAAAAATAACATATAATTAATCTTTTTTGCTCTCTTCCCATAAATAGTGTCTAATTGATCTAGCATCATTTAGAAAGACCCAATCCAGAACATAGTTGCCTCAAGTCCACCCTCTCTGTAAAAGTCCGAGAGTGATGTCACATGAAATCCCATGTCAAATAATACACACTTTTCACAAAAAACATTAGGTTTCTATAAATAAAATACTTTAAATGAGAAAAATTTTTATTTAAATTATCTCTATATCCTCACCTAGCATTATTAGAGCCTTACATTCCACTATTGGGGGATCATTTATAGCCATGTCCTCCTTCCATCCAATCAACAAGTGTTGTCATTAAGGCATATCTCTACAATTCCAAACACACGTATTAGGTAAAATATCACAAAATTTGCATATTTTAACAACATGGAATCTCACAATAAATAACAATTAATTCTATATTTCTCACCACATGGTCAAACCTAAGGTAATTTCACTACCGTTAACCATCCCTCATATAGGTCCTATGTCACATGGGGTAATTTTTTTAAGAGTTCCATTTATTCAAAGAATCCTAATTATGAATTTCAATTTTCCAACAATTAGAAAATTTTAAAATTATCAATTTAAAAGTAGGTAAATTTTTTTCTTAAATGGAATAAAAATTAAAAGCATTTTCTTCTAACGAACCATCCCAAAACCCGTTTCTCTATGTCTTCCAAAATTGATGCATATAACAATTAATCTCGAGTTCCTAAAATGATGCATGTATGATCAAATATAACTCCATACCAAGACATGTGTGATATCATTGAAAATTTTAAAAAACAATAATAAAATCACACAACAAGTTCATCACCGAATGTGAAATAAAATCTATCTTTAAAAACGAAGCACAGAAACATTAATACCACATCTTGTACTTGGGTTTTCCCAGCATTCATGGGTTAAATACTCCCATGCACGAGCTCATCACCATGTAATGACTCTCCCTATTTAGTTATCTACATTTTCTAAATACTAAGATAAAATAAAAGAAATGAAATCTAGGCTCTCATAGAAATTTTTAATGTCCCGACCTAGGTGCCACAAACTAGTGCCCCAATCTGATATGTTATATGACCTAAAGCACGATTCCCTATGCAACAGAGGATGTCAACTAGTAGTGAGTATGTAATATAAAACATAGGTATATAATAAAATTTTTATTAGAAAAATAAAACAGGGGAAAATAGAACAATAATAAGAAAATGAAAATAACCATAAACTATAATAATGCCAGAAATAAGAAAAACAAAATACAAACTAAACCTAAAAAATGAAAATGATATACTAACAAAGAATAAGTTATATAATTCCATATATGTGTCAAGTACAAAATAAAAAACCCAAAAGTAAATACACTAAAATATCCCATGTGGGTCCTTTTACAACGTATTCTTCCCTCATACATGTGCCACCACAACCCAGCCATCTATCATAAGACTCTTACCCATATCATCTCCTGAAAATATGATGTCTATTCGGGTACCTATCAGGTTACCTGAGTAGGGAGAGATTACAAATCAGTAATCTACTACCAATAGTGTCTAAAAAAATATATAGTTATTGAAAGTGTATACAATTTTATATATAATAAATTGTAATAAAGTGTAACTAATTTCCATATTTAATTAATCTTTAATTAACCAAATCCTTTTCTCAAGGTTCATAATGACACCCACAAAATCAGTACTTTATTCCTCCCATTCCTAACTATAAACCATAACACATATCCAAATAAAAATACTTATGACATGATATTTTATTTTTAATTTCATTTTAATTCATATAATGACAACCTGGAGCCATAGTTCTATGCCATTGTCATGGGCGTATAATGTTGTGTTTATCACCCCATGGGTATTTGAAGAATCGTAACCCACCACACACATCACAGGTACTTGGAGCATCAATACATATTCTATAAAATAATATTTATATGAATTCATTTGGGCCCAGAACACCATGTCTATCACCCCTTGGGTATTTGGTTCATCAGTCCCTATTTCATGACCCATTTATCAATCAATCACATATAACACATAAAACACATTTATCAAGGTCGACCATAACTAACCCTATTATAAATCTTTTATAACTTGGTATACCATTTCAATTATCAGTTAAATCATAATTATTCTCTTTAATCACATGTAATAATATGAAAAATTCAACATTAATCCATCTGTCAACATTTATTCAAATTGACCATTAAACATTCATGGTATATAAAAGCATTGATTTTTATTCCCATTATCAATAAATTACATATCTAATCAATTAACCAATTAATTAACTAATTTCATAATCTCAATATCGTATTTATTTCCTAATCACGTCATTACATTAATTAATTAACTAATTAATTAATCCAATTCAAGATGTCATTTAAAAACCTAGGAATTTCTATTTCAATATTCCATACACATAATTATAATCTGGACTATGATATTTTAAATTTATATGACATACCTCAAGGTCGTTAATGATTTTTCTCCATGTCAAAATCCCCCAGATAAAAATAAAATGATCAATTTGATAATGAAGAAGAAGATATAAAACAAAAACCGTTATTAAAAAGAGATTAATTTCTATAAAAATAGGATTTAATCCATCACCAATGGGTAGTAAAACACTCCTTTGTGTTGGGAAAGGCATATGGGGGAGATAGATATTTTATCAAGAGGAAGTCTCATACCTAGAGGGGTGCAGATCCATCAATCAGATAATTGATTCATAAAGAAATAATGTTGGAATACCTTGTAATGCATCTGGGAACATCTTGAAAATATAGAAAATAGTTTTACCCATTTATTATATGTTTAGGGATAATAAAAGGGTATTCAAGAATTCAAAACAATGTTTTTAGGATTAAAATTTTATGAGCACAGTTTCATGGGTAGGGGTATAAGGTTTTCCAAACCATGTTCCATAATTATGGGCCTCATCATAGGGGGTGCCTAGTTTCTCCAAAGAGGGTGCACGGTTTGAAAAACTCTTCCCCATGATTGAAATCCTCTTCTTCATGGGGTTTAATGGTTTTCTTAGTGTAAGTGCATAGTTTAGTAATACCATGCACCAACGGTGCACTACCCATTTTTCTTCAAATTTTCCCAATTTCAAATGAAACACCCCAAAAAAACCCAAAAATGATTTTAAAAAAAATGAGGGAAATAGAGTACCAAATAAAATAACAAAACATAACCATAAAATGTTGGGATCTTATAATGAGGTTAACCATTGAGGTGATAGTTTATGTTTATCTTTGGAGGTGGTCTTAGAGATTAATGTATTACTTAACTACATGAATATTTATTCATATTGGATAACGTGTGATACATATTTTTTTTATTATGACTAGATATAGATGTGAAATATCATCATTCTACTATAAATATTATGACTCGTTAGAACTCCATGCTTAAATAAGATTCATCTTCATTTATTAGAGTAAGAGATAAAGTGGAAAATGATCGATGTACAACAAAAATATAAAATTGTTCTTAATATATAAAAGAATTATAATCCCTATTTATATCAATCCATTTGATATTATGGATCATATCGAGGTTAGAAAATATCGATTGGAACTTCCAACAAACCATTATATAGCCAATACTGTGTTCCTTGTATTTCTCCGTAGAAATTACATACCTGATCCTTCACATGTACTGAACTTAGAAATCGCACTACAAGAGAATGGTGTGTATTAGAATGAAAATTTGGATGATATTATATATTTTTCAGAGAATTTTCTTTGAATCAAGACCAATCATTGGGTAACACTTTTGTGGAAAAATCACTAGCTTGAGGAAGCGAGTTGGGATTCGGAGGATATAAGGAGGTTGTATTATTCTCAATTTTTGGTTTAATTTTGAATTATTAGGTGTATGTAATATGTTTTAAGGGAGTGTAATGTAACACCGATATATTTAATTAAATATATATTCAAAACAAATTCATGTTGCTTTGGTAGCTTGTGTTACACGCAACATCGACACTTAACGAAACCAGAAAAACTATAAAAAAATTTATATTACATGATAGTAATCACATAGCATTTGTAAGGATATTTATGAATATAATTAACTAAATTAAGAAAATATATTATTTATACATCTATGTAAAAGGATTTTTGGTGGATATTTAGTTATAAATGAATGGAACTATTTTAAAATAAGGGTAATCTTTATCTGAAAAATATTTTTATGCACCCAAATGTGTTTTAAATAAATAAATTAAATAATAATTTTATTAAATGATTAAATATTTTTATATGTTATATACTCAATAAAATGTTTAAAATTCATCTTATTTTTTTTCTCGACGCGTGGTTAGAATAAATCCAATTTCCTACTTAAAAATTGAATTTTAATAAAAGGTTGTTCTGTAACCTTTTCCACAGTAACATTAATATTATTTTTTCTACATTTAGAATATTTATTTTAAAAAATATATTTAAATTTTTATATCATAATTTCAAAATTATAATTGAATTATTATTTTTTTGATTTTTTTGAAATGTTAAAAGTTTCTATGAATAGTGAAAATGCTGGTTTTCATTATAAATTTCATTTTTAAAGCAGTAAATAAAATATTTCATCAAGATGGTTTTAAAAATAAAATTTGTTCAAATATACTTCTATTAAACCAATTTCATTCATTTTATTCGATTTCATATTGAATTTTTATATAGATACTTTTTAAACTTCCAAAACTTCTCCATTTCGAGAACCACTCTTTTTGTCACCTATGTGAGAATAATTTTGAATTAAATTTTTATAATGATGTGAATTTAAGTTATAAAAATTGAGTATATATTTTGTATCCGAATAATTTATATTATAAAATATCTACCACTTTATTTTCCTTCATAGTTAATTTTAAAAAGTTTAAAAATTAATTAACATGGTTAAGGATAAAACAAGTTTACTGATGGTTAAAATAAAATGAAATGGGGTGAGAATGATCTAGAAAATTTTAAAAAACCAATTTTATGGTCATATATCTACCTTACCACCTTTTTTATTTTATATTGGCCAATTTTGGATCCTTTATAATTTGAAAAACATGATCACACATTTTTCATTTCAAAAATTACAAGTTTACTACTCACCTCACTTATAAAAGACAACCCTCTATCCTCTACTGTTAACTATTCCGTGAAATTTTTCATCATGTATGAACTAAAAAATATTATTCATTATTTACATCCCCAAATAAAATAATTTTTTTTGAGATCATAAATCTAATATATGAAGGATTCAGGTTAAACCTTAAGTGGTTTTTTGAAAAAGGGGTAAATATTTCAACAATGAATTTCTGTTTTAATTCATCTTCTAAGTACATAAAATATTTTAAAACTCTGAAAAATTTATAACACCCTAATATTATTTATAATTTGTTATTATCATATTAATTTAAAAACTAATATCCATCATTTCTTTTATAAAATAGGTTACCAAATCCTCATTCATGTGTACGGAGGAAAACAACCACGAGAACAAATGCTATATTTTTCCATCACCACCTCTTACAACTAGATATGAAGATTGAATTAATTTTCATATTTGAAAATTATTATATTATTAAAACTATTTAAGGTCTATAATACATATTAATTCTTACCTCCTAACCCATTGTAAGATAATAACATCACTCATGTGTATGGACGATTACCGCCACACAAACCGATGAGATTTATTTTAAATTTCTATTTTACTTTGATAGTATAAAGGATAGATAAAATGAATAATTTTTATACTTTTCATATAATTATACTTATTTAATTATGCTATCACATACAACTTATGATATTCCATTCAATGGTGTATACGATAAATTCGTTCATTTGTATGATGAACTACAGCCTCATGAATCGATGTGATTCATTATTTATGCATTCCTTACAAGGAAGGTAATAAAGATATATTTAAATGAATATATGGAATAAATATGAAATAAAACATATTATATAATTAAAATATATTATTTACCCTTCTTTCATTCATTTCATCAAAATAATGGAATCGACACTTATGCATACGTAAGATCTACTATCTTCATAAACAATGTATTTCATGTCATTTCATTTACATTTATGTATTACTATAAATACATATTAAATAAGTACATATTATATTTATATTATGGTTAAAATTATACAGATTATGGAACCATGATAAATTTATATGGACCAAAAAATAACAAATCAAAAGATACACGAAAAACAAAGAAGATATTGCTCGAAAAGTGATTTTAAAATGGAATCTTTAGAAAATGGGTAATAAAAGGGCATAAGTAAATAAAAAATTGTATGATAGATATAATTAAGGTTATTTATTGAATATTTATAATAATGATATTTATTATAAAGGATTTTTGAACTTGTATGAAGGAAGTCGAGGCTTATGGTAAGGGATTTTGGTCTCACATTTTACTTTTGTGAGACACATGCCATATTCACCACCTATTTCATTGAAAAATTTAATGTAACATAATATTTACTAGGTATTTGATCAATTGATACCATAATTATTATTTCTCATGATGGGTCAGTAATATGATGACATGATGTTTATAAAAGCAATTTCTTTTCATGGTTTATACTACAATGAATTATTTATAAAACCAAACCAATTTTCATGTGTTATGATATGATGAATTTTTTATGAACTTGTGGAACACATATATATGGATAATGGGTTTTTAAGGACCTATATCTCTCTCCATTACATTGGGAAAATGTGAATACATCATTTTTAAATATTATATATGTGAACATGATTACATGTTTACAGTGTTATGTTTTAACATGATTTCTTGTTTTGGTTATTATTCATGAACCAAATTCCATGTTCAAAATTTGATACATGAACCACATAACATGTTAATAATGTTATGAATAGAACTAAAATTCATGTAATTATAGTTATTATTGGACCTTTTTTCATTTCCATAAGTATTTTTGATGGCATAGTTTCATGTAATTGTCTTAATGACTGAACATGTTTCTATTTGTACATGTTAATATTGATAGAATATTGTTTGTATTCTATAAATATTTTTCATGTACCATGTTATGGTATCATGGATTTTTTACATTGATTTCCTTTATGATTCATGTCTTATTAACATCCATGATTTTTTCCATGACTCATGTTTATGGTATTTGAATGAATTTTGTATGAATTTTGTATGTTATCTTTATGATCTATATTAATTATACTTCATTTATACTTTAATATTATCAATAATTGATATCTATAATGTTTACTCTTTCATATCTTATGCGACCTTCAATTTTTATGTTTCCCTCCCCAGGTTATGAAGAATGGTTTTTAATTCGGTATGACTATAATGATTACTAAATGGGGAGAACCTAATAGGATAAGTGGAATATCATTCATGAAATAATAATATTTTGTATGTATTCCCCAATTAAAAAAACCTATATGGTCCCCATACATTTATTTTTGAAATTTATTTTATATTCTCCTACAAAGATGAAATATTTATTTTTGAGAAGTTTGGGCTTTTACACTTTGACGTTGAGAATTTCCTTGAAAATAATGATATTAAATATAATGTTTCTTTGTCCAAAACATCCAAAAAGAAAGTAATTTTTGAAATATAAATTAACAATGACAACATATAAATGAAAAATTTGATAGAATTTTTTATCTAGAATGACTACTATAATGAAATAAAAAAATCGTTGTGTATACTTAGAATAGAGTATTTCTCATTCTCAGAGTGGAGAATATTGCATATGAAATGTTTCATGGATGGAATAACTCATTGATTATTTTTTTATAATTTATAAGAAAATGTTTTATTTCAAATAAAGATGTAAATAATGGTCCAATTTTGATATAGTGTATAAATATATGTTTTTAGGTTATTCATCAAAATGTGATGCCAATAATTATTTCAATAAAAGGATGATAAAGGTTATTGAGATAAGTGATGTGAATGTTGTTTAGTATGAATCTAAAGAAAATTTTGGATAAATTGATCCTGAAGAAGTGTTTGGACAAGATATAGATATAAATTTACAGTTGAGATAATATCAAAATATTCAGATTGATGAAATTTATGATGATGAATCAATATAAGAAAAAGATGATGTAGTGAGACAACCTATGAGTCAAATACGAATAATAAGAGTATATGATGATATAAACTATATCATTTGAGATTAATCTACTGAAATTCATACCCATAGAATATAAATAATAGAGAACACTACTTTTCCATATGATATTGTACTAACCTTTTTATTATAGAAATTGTAAATGAAGAATTATTGATAAAATATATGAATTAAGGCTTGGAAATGATTAATAAAAATTAGACATGGGATAATTTTGATAAAATGAAACAAAATAATGTGATAGATAGAAATAGGGTCTTTAATAACATGATAGATAAATATTAAATAGTTTTCTGAATAAAATTATAGTTCATATTTAACATATGTTATCAAATTAATGAAGTTGATGTTGATAAAGCACTCACTCCAGTTATAAGAATAGAGTCTATCATACTTTTTCTATGGTTTTATATTTAAATAAATTCCAGAATACCCCAAATGGATTTGAAGTCTAAATTTTTAGATGGATTCATGAATGAATGATTTTATATAGAATAAAAGGTTTTAATATTTATTGTAAATGATGATTCAAAATCATATATATTTCAAAAGGGTTTGTACATCTTAAATTAAGAACCCCATATATGGATTTCATGGATATTTTTTTTAAAAAAGCTATTGTTCAAGAGAGAGGGGGTCAATCAAATCCTATACATGAAGATTTTATATAAAGTAAATTTTATGGTAATGGTGTATATGGATGGAATCATCATTGGTGGTAATAAAGAGAATTCTTTTGAAAGGTTTTATCAATAAATAGGTTCAAAATATGAAATATAAATTGTTATAGAACGGAATTAAATTATATGAATTAAAATAAAATAAAATAAATAATATGAATTAATTTCTTTGGTAAAATTTGGAATAGAAGTGTTGATTTAATTCAGAATAGTACAGTGTATGAAAGTTTAAAATTTTATATCAGTTGTAACTAAATTAGGAATGCATAAAGATAACTAGGGAGTTGACTCAACATTATAAAGATGAATTATTATGATTTTATTTGTATTACAATAACCCTGAAATACCTTTTCTTTAGAAACTTCTTGGCAACATGAAATAAGATATTTATTGATAAAAGAAAAGTTGTTTATGTGAATAGAGTCATCTGGTTTATTCATGGAACACACAATTATGGTTTGGTATTAAAGGATATAAATTATTTAATTTTTTTGATATTTATTATTTAAATTTGGTTTGTGATATTATATATTTAAAATCAACAAGTTATGGAGATTTTTATCCTGTAATAAACTATGTGGAATTTTTATGTAAGGAAAATTATTGTGTTTAATTGATTACATTAGAGGAATATTATATTTTTGGACATAAGTCCATCAAAAAAATTATCTGGGTAAAAATATTGTTGGAATACATCAGTTATATGGTGAAAAAACATATGTTGATTTATTGAGACCAAAAAAATTCCATAAAATTAAAATAAATATAAACAACAATCACAAATAAAAAGTGACATAAATTTATACTTTATAAAGGGTAGCATGTATATTTGTTTTGAAACTATATTTTTTTGGTACACTACATTAGGTGGAAAATATTTTCACAGGACTGTTATTATCACTTGTATTTATGATGAAATGATTTAACCTTTGAGTTTAAAAAATTCTTTCAACCAAAATAGATTTGGACTTCAAATATCCCCCATTGAGTTTAATGTTATATTTGGATCTTTTTCATATAAGGATTAATTTTTACAAGGTATAAAAATATAGGGGAAGATACTATCCTTAGTGAATTGGTTGAATATTCATGGCTTTATTAGGTTCGTCATTATTGAATGAAAATATAAAAGATAATTATTTATCATATTTCCTACATCAATATTTGACTTAATTAGGTGTATATAATAAATAAATTATATTTTCTATGATTTTAATGCATAAAATCATCACATATAACAAATTATTATCATAATTGATGTTGTTTACCCATTGAATTTTATTATCAAAGTGGTAGAATACATAAAGGTGGATAATTTCTAAAAGTATAATAATTACTATAGGGTAAAATTCATGGTGATAATATAATCATCTAAGAAGACATATTGAGTTATGATTGCATTTATTTTTGATTGATAAGAACATTCAAAGGAGAATATTTTTGAAACTACAAGGTGAAAAGTTGGATTTATAATCAGTTGGATGATATGTTTGGAATTCTTTTGAAGAATTATGATGATAGAATAATTTTTTGGTACTCATACTGAGTTATCAATATTTTATTTTATAAGTAGTAGGAAAAGGACACCACATTATGCAACCTCATTTGTAAAACCATTACAATATTTAGAATTGGGAACTTAAAAAATATCATATTTTATACAAGATTAATTTAAGAGAACCACAAGAGTCATCCTAGATGATACTTATTTTTTTTTACTTTTTCCTATTTAGAATCTAATGGTTTATAGAAAAAAAATCAGTCACATAATGAATGATATATTGGTGATTTTTATTTATTTTAAAGCATCATGTTATACACCATGATAATATGGTCAGACCATGAAGTATGTTAGTTGGTTTGTAGTGGTGATTTTTATTCGTGTATGAAACCATGAATTATATACTATATGACAAGTTCGATGATACCTAATCAATGATGTTTACCATTAAAAATATACAAGGTGTGATTTCAGAATAATTAGAATTCCTAGTACTTGAATAGAGTATTCACTGTGAATCATCAAGTCTCACCATAACTCACATGGAAATTGAAAATAAGTTAAAAGTGAAATGGGGATAACATATTGTGAAGTAAGGAGTTAGTATGTGAATACTAAAATATTATTAAATTGAATAGAAATGATGAGGATAAATAGTTATAATGTTTTTTGGTTATTTTATAAATTAAAAAAATATTAAAATGATGTAGTAATGATAAATTGGGGGTTAATGCATTGGTTTAATTTAAAGTGGAGGTTCCTAGAAGTTAATTATTGTTTTTAATTTCAAATATGAAAATAAAATATTCATTGGATATAGAATAAAAATACAATGAAATAAAATGGTATCACACATAGAATAGATATGGAGGAATAATGATGATGTGGAAATAGAGGATCGTATTGGATGTTAATTTGAAACCTAGTATACAATGGTGAAGTATGATCAATATGAGTCACTTTAGAGTTCACAAATGGAATCTTATTTTACTATGAATATTACCAAATATATATAAGTTAATATTAGATAATCATGGATAAAACCCATTTCAGTATAGTGTTATATCAATAATTTATATATTTTAATTTTCAACCTTCATTTAATTAAATATTTATATCACTATTGAAATTATAAAGTTGAAGAGTGTAAGAGGTATTAGAATGTATATTGAAAAATTTGTTTTCCTAAATTTGTATCTATGTACCAGTGAAATAGTGGTTAATTGGAGTATTATCACTCGTGCTCTGTGGATGCAGTCATGTATTGGTGAAACCTGTAAGAATCACATGACCATGCTCTTTACTTTTTTTATGAATGTAAATATAAAAATAGATCTAAGTTGTCTTTAATAACATAAATACTAGATAAAATTTTTATTAATGGTAAAAAGAACTTATAAATTCACCCTAATCCACCCCACCCTCTTTGGGTATTTTGTAGGACCTCATCTTATAAATGAAAAATCATTAATGTTAATTATATTTTGAATGAAAATAATACCAAAAAAATCGTGATTAAATGTATTGATTTTTTGTCACTATAATACAAAAATTCAAGGATGTAAAGATGTTTTATATACCTTTTATAGATGATTATAACATTATATAATGGATAGTGGTTGTCTTCAAAACATATAAATTGATCATGTGTATTACATGTTATCATATATTTCAAAATAAAATTCATATAAAGAAAAATTGGCAGTTATAAAGTAATAATTTTTCAAAATTTATTAATAATACGGTGGAATAGTACCTTGGGATGTAAGTAATGTAGGGAAAAGTCATAGTGTTTATTACTCCTCAACAAAACTATGTGGTTGATATGGGTAAATAACTCATTAACAATATAAATTGACAAATGATTATTGAAATCAATATTATATAAATTTATTGGTCAATTTTGACACCCCTATTCCTCTGTGGAATTTAAAATTATATATACTTGGGTTATTTTAAAATTTTGCGGATCTATTTAGTATTTGTACAGTTTAAGAGATTTTGATTGTAGAACAGGCCGCAACAAGGCATGTGGGTCCTGCCAAAACCATGTGTAAGGTTTTAGGGTGTGGTTATTGTGTTTTTTATATTATTTATTTCATATCAAGGAATGGTTTAACACTATTATTGGGGAGGTCAATCTTCAAAATAACTCTTGAATCAGTGCTACATTTTAAACGACATGACCAGGTGTCATGCCACGACAGGTGATCCATAAAGTGTTAATTCCAATAAAATTGTAGGGTCAAAACATGACCTAAACCTGGTTAGTGATTTCTCACTTTTTCCCCTCTCATGGGTGCAAAAATGATATTATGAGGTGGCACTCTAATTTTGATGCGCCTACACCCAGTTTGTTTTCATTTAACCTTTTCTCCCTAGTATGAATTATGGTCTTTGGCTACCTTTTTCTCCTATTTAGCATTTCAAAACACATGTACATATCTAAAGATGTCTCAATATCCCTAATCATTGATTATAGGACCCTCATATACTATTTTTCGGTGGAATTGGAAGGTATAGTCATATTTTACCCTTCCTTAACTTCATTCATAAAATTTTTATTTCTTTTTATTCATCCTAGGAAACCTATGGGTATCGTTTTCCATATTTATGTTTTTAGATTGTTTCAATTTGGTTCATTGGATATATATGAATTGTAAAGTTAGTTTCATGGAGGAGGATTTTTTCCATCCTATAAAACGTGTTAAAAATTAGTTCGGTGATTAGGGTATGTATTATTTTAAAATTAAATTATTTTATATGTATTAAAATGAATTCGATTTATATTTTTTCATTTTATACATAAGTGATTACCATGATTTGTTTATAAATTTGGTTTAATGGTTTTCATGTGTGTCTTAAATGGTTTTTCATGGTATTATAATTTTAATTTTCAATTTAAATATTTTTTAATGGATTGTGTTTTCTTAAATTCCTAAGAGTTTATTTTCATAGAAAATTTAGTACTTAAATATCTATTTTTTAGTTTTTTTACCAAAAAATAAAATTTTTGTGTTTTTTGAATATTTTATAAAAAAGGGATTATTTTAACTTTTCAAAATTGAAATGAGTCTTGATGGTATTTCTAGTGTTATGTGTTAATCAAAAATGGAGTGGGGTTCTCTAAAATGTTTTTAAATTAATATTTCAAAGTGTGATATTTAATGATGAAAAGTGACTTGGTATTATGAGTTGGTTTTATTGAAGGCCTGTTTTGAAATTTTATAAAATATCTTTTCATAAAAAATTGCATACCCTAAAATGATCCCCTTTATTATATTGTGCTTCATGTGGAATCAGGCCTAGTGGGGGGGGGGGTTATTATATTACTGTATGATTTGAAATTGGGTTTTATTATAAGGGTGGTGGAGGTGATATCAAGTTAATTAAATATGTATTATTATTGGTACATGTGATGATCACATTACTTGTTTATTTACTCATCACTACGTGATTATTGTAATGGGAACCCTAGTAACCCAATAAAATGTATGTATGTGTGTTAAAATAAATTAATGTTTACATTATAGCTAGTTACATAGAAATGTTTTTCGTTAATAGGGGGTTAAATTATACAAAATGAGACCCAAAAGGGATGATGAATGAGGTGTTTCAGTTCCCATGTTTTTTTACTGAGTGATTTGATACACTAGTTATAGTATCATTCTTGGTATGATACATGTGAATTTATATGATACCTAGACACTATATAGGATTATTTTTAGGATTATATTCCACTCATTAGTTTTATTATCTACATCATTATTTGATTATATGGAATCCTTTACAAATTTTCCATTCTTATTATGTTTCACTGATATTTGGGTTCTTTTTGTTTCATGATATACATTAGTTATGGGTTTGTATTTTTTTCAAACTTTTTTATAATATAGTCTGTAAAAAATTGTTTTAATGTAAAGGAATAATTTTTATTTAAAAAAATATGTAACAAAATGGTATTATAATATAGAATAAATTTTTATTTTATTTTTTATAAATTTTAGCAGTTGTATCATCTTTGTTTGGAAGAGTTTGGAATTGAAGTGATGGTTCAACCATTATTTATATAAAATAGGTTGATACTATAAAAAATATTGAAGTATGTAATCTATAATATTCATAGTAATTCATATAAAAAAATATTAATTTTTAAAGTCTAAATTTGGAGTTATTTGATATAAGAAATTATAGAGTATCATTGTGGAAATATTACAATGCACATGTATCGCACACCCAACATATACATTGGTGTCTGTATATGTGTGGCCATGTAACATATATGTTTTCTATCTGGTTATTTGGGTTTTAATCCATTCATTTGATATTTGGTTTCATCTATTAATGTATGGGTTGGGATATGGTGGTAACCATGGTCTACTTACATGTGTTTTTGTGGGTTTTTAGGATATTTGTTTTTGTGGGGATGATTGTGTATTGAATAATCGACTTGTTGTATCATTGTTTATGGTTTTTTATCATATATATACATTCATTATTTATTATTAAAGTTATTTTTAGTCATTTAAATAATTTTTTATTGAATGATAATAGTCACATCTATTTAGTATGTTTTATTGTGTTTTTTATAAATTATACCATGATGGGTATGTTCTTTTACTTTTAATTTTTTATTATATTTGTTTGGTGGTCCAGTTTATGGATTCCCTATTCTGAATTCATCGTAATATTTCCTCTACATGGTTTTATTATTATATGTGGGTAAAAACCTTCCCATGTTTTCATTTTTGACACTTAGGAACTAGTTTCCAAACCATGAGGATTATAAATTACCTTCCAACTTTATGGTTGTTTGGTTTGGGTTCTAGTTTAGAGGTATCCTGGGTTGGTTAATTACAAATTGGTAGAAGAGAAGAATTTTATTTGAAATAAAAAGGTTATTTGATAGAGCCTTTATTAAACGGAAGTTTGGTAGTTAGAGAAGAAAATCATGGGGACTCAAGAGGAAGGTGTAAGGAGAGTCCAACCACCAATTGTTAACGATGAGCGTTAGTTTTTCATATGTAATTAGGATTTAAATCATCAAATTGAATATTATTTTGGTTATTTATTTTGTTTTCTTATCATTATTTGTTATATTATTCATTATTGGTATCTATCTTGATTATTGGGATCATAATAGATGAATAATCATAGGTGAATGGTTAACTCCCACGACCTGGAAAACCATGCAAAAACAAGGCACATGGTTCTAAAAAAATTAATAAATCAAGGCATGACGTGCCAATGATCCATCAAACCATGAGGCCAAGATGAGTTAATTTTCAAATTCTACATGGATTTATTATTCCAAACTCTTGATTGTTATACTAATATTTATGGATTCTAAATAATGGGTAATGAATGGGGAGGGTTCTAAAATATTTTGATGTTATTATGTTGGATTATATTTAATTTTTTGAGATTTCATTAATTTTTTATCATAATAATTTTTTTAAAACATAAATTTTACAAAATATTTTTTATTTCAAAGCTAAAATGTCTGTTTTTTTATTAAATGAGAATGGTCTTTATGTTTTTTTAGAAATATTGGATTTCATTATCAAATCCATGATGAGTTTTAGAAAAAAACCTAAATATATATATATTGAATATTCATGGTGAGTGATTTTATATATAAACTCATTAGAAAGTTATAAAATTCATTCCCTTGTTTTTTATAATGGAGGCGAACCATTATTATACAAAATTCATTTTTCATAAATTTTTTAAAAATTAAGATAGTTGTTTTAAATGCTTATTTTAATGTTTTGATATTTTCAAATGTGGTGTTCAGATTTAAATGTTTCAATTAATGTGAAATGAGATTTACTTCAATATAATTTGGTTTTACAAATGATATATTATTTTTAAAAATGATTTCACATTTTTTAAGGTTTTATTTCTTTATAGAACGATTTTTAGACACTTTTTAAGAAGGTTGTGATATAGAATGGACTTTATTAAAAGTGTGTTTCAAAATTTCATTTATTTGGTGAGTGTGGATTTCGATGTTTCCTTTGGTTTATATTGGATCCATTTTATATCTATTAAGAATAATGAATCATTTTGATTCATGTTTCATGTTATTTGTATTATTCCTCATAAAAAGGTATCTATATAATATAGATTGTTTTTCTATAGGGATGATCCTAATGGTGGTAAAGAGTTGATGTATTCACATCATTTAGGTTATCATAGAATTCATCATATGGGATATTGGATTGACAAAAAGGTAATTAATTTCAAATTATTTTCATCAATCCTCTATGAAAGAATACTAGAATCCAAATAATTATGTAATGATGATATATAATTTATTTAATATATTATAGTTAACATTATTCATTTCAGCAAGGTGAGAGTATTTAGGTTTTGATCCTTCCCTAGATCTTAATAGAGAGGGGTGTTCTAACTTGTGATGATATACTTGAGTTAGTGTCCATTTCTCTTGATCTTACGATCGAGGAAATTATAAGAGATAATTTCATTCTCATAAGTTGTCATTCATACCTCAGATTATTTGTTCAGGTTAAAGCTTAACAAATACATGTTTTTTTCTCAAGTGATGAGAAAATTTTAGACGCAATCCATATATGGATATAGGTTTATTTTGATATTCATGTATGGTGCCTATAGATAACTGGAATCAGTAACTTATTTCATGGTTAGTTTATTATTTAGGGAACCTCATTGATTTCTATTTTATGGGATGTTGGTTATGATTATCACTTTTTTAATTTCTATGTTATTTTTGGAGGTTATATAGTGATGGGTTTTAGACATGATTTGGTTTTGATAGATAGAACATAAAGAAAATTATGGTCATGTATGTGTGTAACTGAAGTAGGTATTAGATCAGTTGTGCTAATGCACTTACTACTGATTGATGGTATTATAGTGGAGTCATCAGTAGTTAGTGATCCATGATTGAGGTCCTAGTCTACCTATGATTCCATTTTTTGACCAAGGGTTTCATTCATGTTGTTCCATGTTGAGGTATATTTTATATTGATATGTTACTATGATTATTATGGGATGTTATAGATTATTAGACCTTTTCTAATGGTTATTTGAGTATTCTATAGTTTTTTTAATTTGGGATGTTTTGTGACTGTTTTGGAAAGATGTTTGTGGTTAGAATAGAGTTAGCATATCTTTTTATATTTTATATACTTTTGTTTGTAGTGATGATATTCATTTTATTATGTGTATCTATCCATGATCTCTATAGTTTTTATAAATTTTTAATGCTAGAGAGACCAATTTTAGGTCTTTATTATCCTAGATATCCATGATAAATGGTTGTGAATTTGATAATGGATAAGGTTTATTGATTATAACTGAGGAATTATCTTATTATTATTATTTCCTAGTTTTTCCTAGAATCCATCTTGATTAATTCCACACTCTCCCATATTTAATATTCTGGTACATAGGCTTTGATCATTTTTTATTTATAACTTCATCAATGAAATTCTAGGGGTAGAAAATGGAATGATGTGGATAAATGTGACACCCCTATGACACTTTGGAAATTAATATTATATAATCAAAGTTTGTTTTTAATTTTCAGGGGAAGTATTTGATGCTTCTTAATTTTTGTGGTTTTTAATGATACAACTAGTCACCTTGGAACGTGTGGGTTATGACACAATCATGTGTATGTTTTGGGGGGGGGGGTCAGTGAGGTTTTTTAATTTTTTATTTTCTTGAAATTGTAGGTATCACATCATGATAAAGGAGGTCACACTACATTAGATCCTCAGATGTGGTGTTGTTTTATGAGGAGGCACTGTGTCACAGTGCCACATCATGAGGGATTGTCGACACAAGGGGTGTAACACCATGATGATAGGGTCACTTCTTGACTGAAGCCTTGGTACTGAACCATTGGTTTTTACTATTTTCAAGGGAGTAATTCCAACCTCTGGAATGGATGTCATATATAGATTTTCATGCTCCAAATTTATAATTATTTAATTTTACCTTTTTCTTGTATCGATATTAAGACCTCTTGGTTGACACTTTCTCCTCCCTTATATTCCACCACATAGAGATATCATTGGATTTCTCCTAGTTCTTATAATTTAATTTGAATCCCCTCCTCTTTATTTTTTTGGTGGATTTTGTTGGTCTAGTAATCTTATTCACTTATTTCCCATCCACTTTCTGGTTTCTATTTATTTTTCTTAATCCCATATAACATAGGTGTAGTATATGTAATATTAAGGTTTTAGGTTGTTTTAATTGAAATATTCCTATTTTTAGTGATAAAAGTGTCCATTTCATGCTGCGGGTTTTCACTCTCCAATATTTTTTTGTGACTTGTTTTTTATGATTAATGTATGATTTTTTGTGGAATTACATTGTTTTACATCAAATTAAATGATTGGTATTTATAAATTATTTAATTTTCAAGTGAAACTGACATGATACCCCCTGATTTGTCTATAAATGGGATTTAATAATTTTCAAACAATGAATTAGGGCGTTCTCATGATATTCCCATTTTAATTTCAAAAGTAAATATTTCAACATGAAAAGTGTTTGCTTATATTTCTAATATGCTATTTATAATTGATATTAGGAATTTAAAATATTTTTTGATACTGTATTTATTTTTAATGGTATTTTTAATGTTTTAAAGGAATGGTTTATTAAATGGGGGTCTTTTGTACCCTTATGAAATTTATTATAGGCATTTTCTTCCTTGTATCCTTACATATTACTCTAAAAATGGATAAACATTTCCCATGATAAAAAATAAAGAATGTTTCCAATTGAATTTTTAACACTGGAAAATTAATTATCATTTTACATAATAATTTCAAAAGGCCCTTTTTGGAAATTTATATTTGGTTTTTTCATGAGGATTTTCATTCCATCAAATGATCCCCTTTGTTACATTGTGCTTTATGTAGAGCATGTACCGTTGGTTGGGGGGATTATTATTTTGGTTGATGATTTGAATATGGATGTTCTATGTGAAGGTGTTTAATATGAGACGTGGATTATTTAAATAATTACCCTGACCTATTTATCTGCCTAAACCATTCTATAGACCATGTTTCACTGGCATTAAGTATGCATCCCCACATAGAAAATGATGTCGACTAATAGAGAGAGTGTAAAAAGGTGATAGTGGGTAGAATATACCATATGGTGATGATATTAAAAATGCTCTAATATATATATATATATATATATATATATATATGAGTAGAAAGAATCACTATAGGAAACTATAACAGCAACCTACCCATAGAGGAAGCACATGAAATATAAAGAAATAGAATATGGAATAACAAACCATAATAGATTAAAAAATAAACCAAACAAACACATCATTTGTAACTAATAATTAATATCATCATTGGCCATACTGATAATAAGAAGACCGGTCACCAATGGCTGACCATAGTACATACATACATAATATAATGATATTACAAAATTATAACTAAATGAAACTATAGATGAGGAATGAAACTCAAGGTCCCTTTCCATCAATCACATGAAAAAAACACCAATACTAAATTCTAGCTCTAGAGGTCAAACCATAAACTTCTAATTGGGTCATAAAATCTACAAACATCTTGAATGTTCCATTTAGGGTGTGAGAAACAATATTATTAGGCCACCATCAAAGTTTCCCTATTTTACATCTGTGATTTAGAAGGTTTATCTATATAATAAAATAAAAGAACAATGCACACATTCATAATTATAACCCAATCCCCTTGTTCTCAACACACATAAAGAAATGATCACATGTTTCAGCCATAGATGGTATACCGTAGTGGATAGGATCCTTATCCTATGCCCAAGGAATCACATGATGTAAAAAAGGCTTGGTGGAAACTTAGGTTCCACCTCTAATAACATGACCTGACACATCATGCCAACTGACACCTCATATCAAAATAACATATGAGGTTCTAAAGGAATTTCCAAATAATATATACATGGTCCCTTAGACCCATGCTCAATATATCTTGTCATCTCAAAGCCCTACATCCTTAGGAATGAAGATTCCCATCATCCTAAATAAGTTTTTCCAATCAACGTCATATAATACGAGTCTGATCCCCCAAACTGATAGTCTCACAACTATAAACTAATGACTTCTCACTATCCCAATAGCTTTTTATGGATATCACCACACACCATCATCCTAATAGGAAACTAACAGAGGCCTCCACCCATAATAGTGGTCAATAACACCTCATCATCAAATTCCTATAGTGTAAACATGACTGTAAATGTAAAATTAGATAACACATGTGAGAAACAATCACCAAATATGTCCCTAATCCACACCAATATGGAACCATGTTCCCCAATGATCATGTTTCAAAATCCGATGGAAATTACCATAAAAATTTACACAAGACACACCCAAATTTTGATGATATCATCACCTCATCCTAATGACCAAGATTCCCAAACGTGGATCATCAGGACCCCTAGAATTTGGGCCTCACCAAATTTGATAATCACATTTTCTCATACCAGATGACCAAAACCATCCCAATACTATGGATAATCCCTTCACATAACCACATAACACATTATAAAAAATTTGAAATAAATAAAATTTAATAAATAAATTTAACTAAACCATCACTTAGTCCTAATCTGCCAAAGGTCAAAAGGTCTCTCACTAGGCCCATACAACATATAGATCTAATCGATCGTGACCACAAGAATCTAATATTTGTTTAAATAATTAATTAATGGAATATATTAAATAAAAGGGTTTTTCTTGTTCAATAAAATTACACACTCAGAACCACACCCAAAAAATGGTCGCCAAAACTCAATTTAAGGTGAGAACCCCTACCTTGTATTAGTAGAAGTCTGATCCCCCAATCTTATCCACAAACATGAAATAATTTGGAAGAACTTCATGTTTTAGAAAAACAATTGGATAATATGTTTAATTGGATGACATAGATATAGCACTCTGTGATGGTAGAGAAAAGTAAAAGTGAATCAATGTGATTTGGCGCCTTACTAGGACACATCCAATGCCATAAATGGATTAAGAAACAAATCCAAAATGAGAATCTAGATCACACCCTAGTGAAGGAAAAAACAGATACCATGAATCATGGAAGAATCAAAAATGAGGTAGAATTAACATTTATAAGAATTACATAATAGTAGTAGGAAGAAGGCAATATACCACTTTTAATGGATCTCTCGATTATCTCACATGGTTTAGAAAACCATGCACCAACCGTGTAACACCCACTATATGAGCTCTAGGCTCACACAGTTCATATGCACGATTATCCAAACCACGAAAAAATCTTGCATGAGACCTCTATAAACAATTATGGAGATGGACTCATTTCTATGTGCCCCTCTATAATATCTTTAAATACAATTTCCATTATACTCATAGAGAAACAAAGTTTCATCTTGTAGGTTGTATGGAATTTCCAAACAGTGCGCCCCAATAATCACCACCCAAAACATGGAATTTCAGCCTTTAATGAACCGAAAACCCAATCAAACCCCCCAAGACACATTTATAAAATTACAACTCATCTAAAATAAGGTATTAGGTTTATGAAACTATTATAATTAATTTCTATTCATCAAGAAAATAGTTAGTCTTCCCAAGAAAAACCTGGAACTTCCAAATGGGAAAGGAATTCAAAAAACTCAATATACCAAGGATGTTACTGTCACACCAACATAACATAGATCATCTATAATATATAAAAAATATATTATATAGTACCCAACATACCCATCTCCTTAGAATTAATCTTCACTACCCTTGTTTAAATGGAATATGTAAACTTTCTCAAGGTCTCCCCACTATATCAGTCACCTACCCTTGTTGCATCCCAAAAAAACTTCAATTAAACCAATGGTAAACCAACCATCCTTGTAATAGAAGCTTCTCATGGGATTTATCATCTCTCCTTCAACTTATTAGGTTACAAATATTTTTACTTGAAACCCATCATTTCTACATCTCTATAGATTCCTACCTCGGGTCCATGTGGAACATGACCCCTTTGAGGTCCCACATCTAATAAGTTGGTCATATCAGTCATAGTGACTTGCATGTCAAACAGATATTACATTTTATTGATTACTAGATTCCAACACACCTCAAAATCCACACTTCCAACGATTCGAATAAAAAATCCTACTACCACGCACCTCATACAAAAACACACACATAGTAATATATATATATATATATATATATATATAATGGATCCAAAATTATTCAAACCTACTAATAGTGTTTGGTTTTTCTGTAGTTACATCTTTTGCACCTCATACAACCGAAAAAAGACATGCCTCTAAAAAAATTCTATAGTAAAAAAAACCCCCAGTCACACCCTTGGAATTTCTCTAGTAGTAACCGGATCCACTTCATGATCTACACCTAGAATCTACACTGTGTGAACCATGAATGCAGATTAACTATTTGAGATATGGCCTCCCTATAGTGAAACACTAACAACAATCCACAGACCCCACTATGGGGTTCAATTTTTCTTCCATGACCCCTTGTGTATAGGTGAGTCTCAATTCAAAGCTCCAACTACCACTCTCAATCTGCTCTTGGAAACCTAATTCTACCATAGTTATTGATTTATAGCTATCCAATATGTCATCCTATAGAACCTCTCAACATTCCCTACTTGACCACATGCTTGTAACTCATTTAGTGGTCGACCACACTATGTTCAAACATGTATAGGTTTCCCGCAATGGAAGCACATAGTCGATGACCAACTACGAGGTGGTGGGATCAAGTATTTAGACTAAATTCCATTCTATGTCGCATCTCAATCATAATTAGTTCTATATGAATCATTGACACATGAATCACATAATTCTATCACCCAAGTCAAGTAGGTCTGATCCATAAAATTTCCCTCAACTATGGGAACTTTGTTAACCACCTCCATGAATGAGGCTAATCAAAATACGATTACTTGAACCCTAATGGTGTACCATACACCATCCCTCAGATGCCTCACCCTTGAGGTTTTTTATCCTACCATAATGGGCATGAAGAGAGAAAACTCAGTGAATGACCCTACATAGTCTATGACAGACAAATCACTCTACAGTAGGATCATTAACTCCCTATATCTCTCTATCCTAAGCATCTTTGGAAAGAAGTTCTCAGAGAACTTGGAATAAAGGTCCATCATGTCTAATCCCTTTTTTCTACCTTCACAAACATTCACATCACAGTAGCCCTGTGCTGGTCCCCTGATCTTGTCTCTATCTAGTATCTCATTTCATCTTTGGGTTGTCTAAAGTTCCATTAAGATAATCTAAATTTACTTGATCAAGTTCCCATATGCCTGTAGTTTTTGTCTCCATGAAATAGATGTGGGTAAAACAACTAGAACTACCTAGTCAGGTATTCCATAAAAGGATTCACTCACTAAGCTTCCCTATCCATCCATAGGATGAAACATACTAAACTCTCTCTGAGATTATCATCAATACATGACCCAAAATCTATAAAATTCTATGACTGCCTAGCCTGTACCTATGACACATGCTCATCCCCACTATATGCTGCCTCACCTTGAACCTCCGGGGTCTCAACATATTACCACTCATTTGACACCAAATCAAAATTTCCCTTACACTCCTTTGGATCCCATCTATGTGGCACCCCATTGAACATCAATAGTTTTTCAGACAACCATAATAACATATATATAACACAAATATAGATTTTAGTAACAAGAAACATAATATCACTACCCTTACTCTCCCCACTAAAAACCATGTCCCAATACATCCAGCCTCATGGATGCTTACTTACCCATATTAGAGTTTGGTATCACATTTTCCCAGAGCTCCACCCATAATGAAGATTCATGTCTCCCCAATCCAATAACCTCATCACCCAACCCAGTGGTCAATATCACCCCATATCATCACACCTTACTTATCATAAAGAACGCAACCCATATATATATATATATATATATATGTGTGTGTCACATAATACAAACATATTTCATTTGGCCCTCACTCCTAGTTTGGTTGAGTATGATGCCACCAAAGAGAGTCTATGTAGGAAAACATCGCTTCTCTTCCTTTGTTGACACATTAAACAATGAAAACCATCTTAGAGAAATCCAGGTACACAATATAAATCTCCTAAATTTTATCATATGAACATGATAATATATTCAAAAAATTCTATTATCCTA
The DNA here is from genome assembly GCA_963277665.1 of Viscum album. NCBI lineage: Eukaryota > Viridiplantae > Streptophyta > Magnoliopsida > Santalales > Viscaceae > Viscum > Viscum album. The sequence continues at coordinate 292,618,998 of OY728131.1, read as the reverse complement.
GTCACATGCAAAAGAAAGCCTCTCTTGGAATATATGGCAGAGGCTTAAATGTTATAATAGATAATTTTCACGTATAAATTCATCACATGAGGTGGAAATCAAATATAATGTCAAATGAGAAAAACATAACATCAACTCCCACCCAAATAACATGGAAGGCTTCTCATGCATTAGTCCACAATAACCTACAAAAAAGTTCTAAACATTGTTCTAGAACCATCCTAATCTCAAACCTGCCATAACATAAATAGTATGACTAATAGAAATGAAAAGTAAATTAATATCATTAGTAGCCAACTGAATAAAACTTCTAATTTCCAATCAAGAACTATTCTGAAATAATTTGTAGTTCCTCGAGCCATTTAGCCACATGAATAGTGCTACAGGATGAGTGCCACTGGCCTTAAGCACGTCTTCCACACACAAAATGTATTAAACTAGTAGCGATTGTATAAATAGGTGATAATGGGGATATTTTACCCTCCAGTGATGATAAGAATCATACTATAATATATATATATATATAAGTAGTATAATTAAATACCATATGAATCTAGATCAATAACACGCCCATGTATGAAGCACAAAAATTTATAGTAAAAAATGTAATAAATAACCAACAACAACATAATAATAAATAAACAATACAAAAATTCATTTTGTCTCTAATCATTCATATCAGAACAGGTCATACAAGAAATAAGAATAAGGGTCACCAATGGTTTACCTCAGTAGGTACATATATAATAGAATGATAATACAAAAAATAAAACAAATGAGAATATCTAAATGAGGAATGATACTCAAGGACCCTTTCAATCCATCCCATGCTAAATATCCCAAAACTAAGGTCCATCTCTAGAGACTCAACATCTATATTATCGAAAAGCCAGAATATATATATGCATCCTGAAGTGCCCATATTGGGTGTGAGAAATAATCTCATAAAAATTCCACGATTGTGTTCCTGTAAAAAATATATGATTTAGTAGGTTTATAGAAATAATAATATTCAAAAGAATTGTATACCCAAATAATGATAACACCATCCCTTTCAGCTTAGAAACCACAATTAAGCATTAACCTACATTATACAACATCATTATACCATAGTGGAGATGATCCTTAAACTACTACCAAGTCATCCCATGATTTAAGATTTTCAAGGTGAATCCTCAGTTTCCACCTCAAATAACATCAATCAATGCCATGTTCCAGTAGGCACCTTATGTTCAAACAATATTCTATGTCCTGAAGGAACACCCCAATAACCAATACTTGGTCCCTTGGACCCCTGCTAGAATGCCCATGTCAGATCAAATATCAATATCTTGAGGAACAATTATGTATTCCATATGAAATATACACTATCTCAATTGCCTCAAGTATGTCTATCCTTATCACCAACCAAAAATATCACCCCAATCAACTGTTGGGTCCTTACAATCCCCATGGATTTTACAGTAATCACATCCAACCATTATTATAATCCTCAACTATGAGATTCTTATACCCACATGTGTGCTCAATACCACCTTAACATATGTGTCCTAGTATGTTCTCATGACCACAATTGTCACATTGAACAACATGGGTGAGTGAAAATAACCAAATATGTCCCTATGACACACCATTCTTGCACTTTGGGCCCCTGAAATTCTGTTTCTCAATATGATGTACATCAATATCCAAAACCATATGATCCTCACATGTGTCCAAAATACATCATCAGATCATCCTAAGGACCATGTTCCCTAACCTTTTATCATCGCGACTTAAATATTCTGGTCATATCCCAACATGATGAGCACATCACCTCATACAATATAGCTAATTCCAACTCAATAATTGGGCCAAGGACATCCAGTTTCCGTGAAACTCATCTCATGAATGTAAATATAAATGAAATTAAATAATGAAATTTAACTAAAAAATCACCCAAACAAATCTTCCCAAGGTCTGAAGGCCTATCACTAGGCTTGTAGCACATATACATATGATTGAGCAAGCCCATAGGAATATCACATGGGTTCAATTAATTAATTAAAGGAAACTGTTAAATAAAAATTGTCTTTTCGGTCAAAACATTGTTGACCATAAATATGCACCCCACAAAAACTCATCCAAACACAATGTAAGATGTGATAATCTTACATCATGTTGGTAGATGTCTTCTCATCTAATATTTTACTTCAACTCAGACCAATTTAAAAGAAGTTGATGTTTTATATGAAAGACATAAAAATAGGGTAAATTGGATCACATAGATTTAGTGGTCTATGGGGAAAGAGAATAGAAAAAGTTATGTAAGAGGATTTTGATCCTTATTGATACCCATCAAATGGCATAGACGTATCATTAAATGGATTTGTAATGAGGAATCTATCTCACAACATAGAAGAGGAAAGAACTGCCACAAAACCCAAAGGATACCCATGTAAGGGAGAACAGAAAAGGAGAAAGAGGAAATAACAAGGGTGAGAGAACTGGTAATTTCATAGTTTTAATTGTCAATTGTTAAGCTCACATGGTTTTGAAAATATTATGACTACCATGAAGCACCTAATAATTTACCTCCCGGATCATATAGTTTATGTGCATCGTTTTCCAAACTGTGTGAAAACTATTCATGATTCCACTATATGAAATTTAATATATGGTGACATGGTCATGTTCCCCTAGTAGAATGGTTTGAAGAACCATAACAACTAGACTTGGAGGGCCACATGGTTTCTCCTTTGAGGCTGCAAAAAGTTTCCCAAATTTTTCTCCCTGGTATCTACCCTCTAGAAACATAGGTCTCCATTCTCCAACACACCTAGAACACAACCAGACTCCATGAAACTTTCCAAGGATTAATAATCATCTAGAAAATGGTCTTTAAAAATAGATATTGTAAGGATTAATTTTCGTTGATTGAGAAAGGAGTTAGTCTACCCACCAAGCATTGGAAATTCCAAATAGGCTAGGAATTTGACCAGCTCCAAAAACCCCAAAAATTATAGTCTCCCCAACATAACATATATCTTCTTCTTGCTATAAAACATAACTCTGAAATGGTTCTGAACATACCCATATCCTTAAAATTAACTAATACTACCTCGATAAAAAAGGAATCGGTAATCTCTCTCAAGATGAATATATATGTTTAAAAAATCATTTATTCCTAATCATATGTATAAGAAATCCTCCCTTACTATATCAAGCGAAGGGTCACATGTCATAATAGATGACGGTAAAATTGAAGAAAACTACTCATGGTTGAAATAAAATCAACAATAAAATGTGAAAAAGTAGAAAAAAATTTCCACCCCATGCAATGTGGTTTTCCCCCATGAATTATGCTGTAGGAATCCAAACATGAGTTCAAAGCCTATTTCTAAAAACATCCTAATCTCTGGTCCACCATATAACAAATATTTATACAAAAAAAAGGAAATGTATGTTGATATCATTAGTAGCTAGTTGAACACTACTACTAATTCTCATTCAAGAAAAACTCTGATACAATTTTTTCCCCCATGACCCATTTATCCACCTGAATAATGATTCGTGATATGTGACAATAGCCTTATGCGTACCTCTCCATATTTCAAAGGCTATCGACTAGAAAAGAGGGTGAAATGATGTGATAGTGGGGAGACTGTATCCTCTAGTGATGATAATAATAATGGTCTAATATATCTATATAAATAATTAGTGGAAAGAATGACCACAAGAAAATGGACCATTAACCCTCCCATGGGGAAAGAATCAGTAATAGAAAGAAATAGTAGATTAAATGACCATCAAAAATAGGTAAATAAATAAATAAATTCAAACATACCATTTTTAGCATAGCATTCTTGTTAATACAGGTCATACATAGAATAATCAGAATGGTTTCTAATGCATGAACATAGTACGTACATATATAATAGAATTATAATAAATAAAAAAGGTAAAATACAATATAGTAAAGAACATCAAGTTCCCTTTCCATCCATCCCATTCTATGTAGCCCAATAGAAATATCTATATCTAGAGCCTGAACCTTTACATGATCACAAATCCATAAAATCTACACAAGCCCCAAGGGTCCCATATGTGGTGTGAGAAAATATATCAGTAGGACACCACCAATATGTTCCAATATTACATCTGTGACTTAGAAAACGTTTCTAAATAATAAAATAATATAGAATTTCACTAAAGTAAAATGATAATCCACTCCCCTTTTTCTCATAATCCATATGGAATTAATCAACTACTTCCACCAAAATCGGTAAGCCATAGGGTATAGGATCTATATCCTAGGACCAAGGTATCCCCTATTGTAAAATATTCTTGGTGAACCCTTATTTTCCACCTCCAATAATGTCACACAACACCGCGTACGAACTGACACCTCATTTCAGGACAATAACCGATGTCAAAAGGCGTTCCCCAATAATATATTCATATTCACTCAAAACCTTGCTCGAATGATCCTATTAACATAAAGCCTGGTGTCTGAGGTGTGCCAATATCCATTCTATTTTTAATATTCATAGTCCATTTTCCTCATGTACGATATGCCTCATCCCTGTAAACCAAGGGATCCTCACCGTCCTCAGGGATTTCTACAATAAGCCCATCCAACCATCATCTTAAGGTGAAACTAATAGAGGCCTCTACAAACACTTTTGGTTAATACCACTTCATGATATGAGTCCCACTATGTGAACAAGACTTTAAACAGTTCATTGGCCAAAATGGGTGAGACAAAATTACAAAATATATCCATAAGCCACACCATTCTGACACATTGTGCCCATATGACTATGTCACTGAATCCAATGTCCATCGCCATCCAAAATCACACAATCCTCATAGGTATAATAAAAAATTAATTTCCACATCTTTTATACCAATTCACCCAACCAATGATCATCATTACCCATTGAATTTGATCCTCTCCTAACCTGAAAATCACTCCACCACATACTAGATAGACAATGCCATCTCAATACTCGATCCTATCCCATCTAGTTACCATGGAAATATTCACATGAAATTAAAAATAAATAAATTATACAATTAAATTTATCTAAAACACTATTCTTCCCTAATCTTCCCAAGATTCAAATGCCTATCACTGGGCTCGTAGAACTCATATATAAGATCAAATATTCCCACTCGCATCTCACATGCATTAAATTAATTAATTAAAGGAAACCATTAAAAAAAGTGTCTAGATCAATCAATAAAATACTGTTTTTAAATACACATCTCAAAAACACTATTGATAACACAATGTAATATGGGAACCAACTATCTCATGTTGTTAGACATTCTCTCGTGCTATCTTAACCATAATCTCAGACTGATTTTGAAAAAAAATTTAATTTTAGATGAACTCCAAGAAAATAGGGTAAATTTTCTAAAATATATTTATAATTTCATGTGGAAAGAGAAAGAAAAAGAGAAATGGTATGAAATAGTATTTGGAGCCTAACTGGAAGACATCCCAAACCACAGAACGATCAAGAAATGGAGTCCAAATGAGGAATCAAATGCACATTAGAGGTGGAGGATAGACCTCCCATGATGACTGGTGGAAGAACACACAAGGGATAATAAAGAAAAGAGAAAGAATAAATAAGAGGTGTATAAAAAACTAAATTCACTATTTTAATGTGTGCCACAATTTGGTTTTATGATCTATAAACCATACTTCAATCACATGACAAGATCTACCCATGCTATAGGCTCACATGTTTAATGTGCACAGTTTACCAAACCATGCACAACCTGTGTGTGAGACCACTATTAAAAATTACATACATGTACACATGTTCATATGAACACTCTAACATGGATTCAAAAACTATTTCTAGTGGAATTTTAGTTTCATTCATTTTCTTTTCTAAGGCAGCACAGTTTGTACAAACTATGCACCCCAATCTATGGACCCCAAAGACATAGGGTTTTCAACCACCGACACATCCTAAACCCAACCAAAACATCAATATTATTGTTCCGAATCAAGAATAAATTAAATATGGTGTTCATCTATATAAATACTTAAAATGAAATTTAATTTATTTAAAAGATAGCAATCTACCCAATAAACAATAATAATTAAAAATATGTGAGGAATTTGACCACCTCAAAAAAACCAAGATGTTGGATTTAAAATATTTATTATTGGATTATTTTATAATCACATGAATTTTTTTCATCTAATATATATATTAATTTTATTATGGGATCCCTAGGACCCTAATCAAGTAAATTTAGGTGTGTTTGTTTTAGGTGTATTTCATGCCCACACTCGTTTTTTGGTAATGATGTCATACTTTCCAAAAGGAGTCACATGCGTTGTTCTAATTAAATATTAGATAACATAATGGCTAAGAGAATGGGAGGTATGGATCATCACACCCTTTTTGGGAATAAATTTATACTAAAAAACTCTCTTGTATATTTAATATGTATTCATGAATATTTCCCAAATCCTAGTATGAAACTGCTTACCCATGAGATAATGATCTAAGTGAGACCAATTGTTTGATAAAAACCATTATATAAATTATAGGTTCCCTATGATCTCTTATTAATTCATGAGACATTGGTCCAAAACTATCTAGTTGGGCTCTCTACAGTTCAATTTTATCAAGAAATCCATTCTGTGTTTTGGAGTTGGGATTCAACATCAAAGAGGCATCCTATATATCTCATGGAAATAAGAATCAAAACACGTGTAGTTTCATGGAATGGTTGTGACTTATACCTCAATAATAGGCCCATAATAGATTCCATATCATAATTAATATGGATATATCATCACAAATCAACTATACCACTTGATTCATGCTAGATGTGATAAAAAAAAGATAATGTAAGATCGGTTTCATTTCATGAGATAACACCACTATATTTGGGGATTGGTTGGGGATTACACCAAGGTGGATGCCCATATTTTTGTAACCATGTGTGAAATCTCAATTAATGCTAATTTGGGGTTTATTTATGATTTACACCTAGGAGGATGCACATATTTTTTGAACCATGTAGAAAATATCAACTCATGGTAATTTTGAGGTTTGGTTAGGGTTTACACCTAGGTGGTTGACCCTATTTCCAGAACCATTAGTTGGATATCAACTCATGATAATATAGAGGTTTGGTTGGGTATTACAATAAAGAGGATTCCCATGTTTATGGAACCATGAAATGGATCTCAACTTAGGACAATTTAATGGGTTGGTTAGGGGTTACAGTTATTAGGATTCCCATGTTTATAGAACCATGAAGAGAATACGAACTCATTTAAATTTTAAGGATTGGTTGGACCTTTAACCATTTAGTATATCCACATTTCTAGAACAATTCATAGAATCTAAAATCATGGTATTTTGGGGTTTGGTTGGGGAATACCCCTATGAGGATGCCCAAGTTTTAGAACCATGAAGTGAATCTCAACTCATGGTAATTGGGATATTTGTTTGGGGATTTCACATATGATGATACCAATATTAATATATCCTTATGTAGAATATCAAATCATTGTAATTCAGAGGATTGGTTGGAGATTACACAGTAGAGGGTGCCCATGTTTCTGGAGCCATGACATGAATATCAATTCTTTGTAATTTGGAGGATTGGTTGGGGATTACATATTAGAGGATGGAAATGTCTTTATAATGGTGAGGAGAATTTTGACTAATGATAATTAAGATGTCTGCTTAGGGATTAAACCTTAGATAATTACCATATTTTACGATCTAAGAGGAGTATCTCATCTTATGGTAATTTTTTTGTTTGGTTGTGGATTACATGTAGTAGGATGTCTTTTTTTGGAACCTTGTGGACAATATAAACACATGGTCATTTTGAGGTTTGGATGGGGGAATAAACTTTGGAGGTTGACCACTTTCATTAACCATGAGTAAAATATAAACTCATTTAATTTAGTGGTTTGGTTTTAATGTACACATAAAAGGATTACCATGGTTATAGAAACATGAATATAATCTACACTCATGTTAATTTGGAGGTTTGTATGGGGTTTACCCATAGTAGGATTACAATGTTTCTGGAATGTTGATGATAATATCATATAAAATATATTTATAGTACTTTCTAGGGATTACCCCATGGAATATTCCCGTTTTGTTGGAACCATAATGAGAATATAAACATATTTTAAATTGATGGTTTAGTTGGGTCTTAAACATATAAGGATAGAAATGTTTTTAGAATATATGGAGAACCTCAAATCATTGAAATTTAGAGGTTTTTTGGACATACAGATAGGAGGATGACCATGTTTCTTGAACAATTAAGAGAATCTCAACTCATTGAAATTAGGATGTTTGGTTGGGATTACACCAAGGAGGAATGAATTTTTCCTAAAAATTGAGGTGAATCTCAACTCATGGAAATTTGGTTGTTTGGTTGGGGATTACACCTAGGAGGAGGTTCATTTAAAAAACAGGTGGCGAATGTCAAAACATTGAGATTTAGAGTTTTGGTTATGGATTACACCTAGTAGTATTCACATGTCTCAGGATCTATGTGTATAATGTCAACTCATGGTAATTTTAGAGGTTTTGTTGGGGATTAAACCCAAGAGGGTTCCCTTGTTTTTGAAACTACGTGGGAAATCTCAACCCATGGTACTTTGGAGGGTTGGATGGGTGAATATCCAAAGAGGATTCCCATATTTTAGGAATAATGAGGAGGGTCTTAGATTATGGTAATATAGAGTTTTTTGGGCTCACACCAAGGAGGATTCATGTATTTTACATACCATTAAGAGATCATAAACACATGACAATTTAGAGGTTCAGTTGGGGATTAAAACTATGAGAATTACCTTGTATATCTTTGGTGTAAAAATCATTACCATTAAATAAGGCATCTTACAATTGAAAAATATGGAATATCATGATTTTCCTAGGAGGCATCCTATGTTTTTATATAAGCTATATTGAATTTGAATGTCACGTAGAAAGGAATAATATGAGGAATATTGCTAGAAATGGCTAGTGTGGTACTTACACAAGATAATACCTTTCTAGTTCATGGTGGAATAATATTCATGTGATGGTGTTTTAGGAGATTCTTAATTAATGTTACGACTTAAGGTACTTGGGGAATATAAGAAGAAAAATGTCAGCTCATATAATATGAAGTGATTTCTTCACTATAAGGGTGCGTAAAAAATGATGCCTCTTATAGAAAATGACAATAGGGATTAATAGTATTTGAAAGGGAACACTTTATGATGGGATTACATGGTAGAGATATTTTCTTATATTGATCCTTTAGAGGATTACATTTTAAAGGACCAACCAAATGTGAGACTTGGAATTTTTAATTGAGTGGCTCTCGTATAGTGAATTTATTATAAGTATCCTAGAACACCCTCTGTCTATATTCTAACTTTTGTGACTATGTTTTCACCCCTAAAAATGATTTGGGTGTCAATATTTATATGCATAAGTGAAAATATCATATCTTATATATTATTCTACCAAGAAAATAGTGTCATAATTTCTCTTCTTGAAGGGTGGAGGCCGCGTTAAAACTTCACAAAGTAAGGTCCTCATAGGAGCATCATAAACAGATTTTTGTATTGGAGCTTGATTAAAGAAGGTTAACATAGTGATTTAAAAAGGACTCATGAAATGGGATTCAGTTCATGGGATTCCAAAAATATGCACCTCAATTCAAAAAATATTTCTTCATAGAAAGAGTGTTTCTTAAACCATTCAAGGCACTATGATGTTGGATAAAATTTCTATACGGGTGAGAAAATTTATATATAGGATATTAGTTATTGTCAATTTTCATTTTGTGTAAAATAATTCCCAAAATATAACATCCATAAAATTTTATCTATAAGTCTATTTAGGATCCATGAGTAGTCAAATATAATTCCATGAAGTGAAGTATGCCCATGTGCTATGATGTATTCACCCTAGTAGGTTGTTTCACCACTTGCATTGTAACACCCTGAGTTTTATGAACATTTTTTAACAAATTAAATTAAATTTATTTATTGTATTTTAAAAAACACCATTTTAAAATTTAGTTATACTCTACCCAAATTTAATCTTTTTCTACAGTTAACATCATCTTATCCTACATTATAGGAAACACCGAGTTTTAACGAAATGACATTTTATTGTTATAGTTATTATAAACAATATTGTTATAGCATATCCATTAAAAAAATTAATATAAATTGTAATAACTAATTTTTATATATTTTTTATAATGGTTTAATTTTAATAAAAAATATTTATAGATAAATATTTAATTTTTGTCAAGTCTATTGGTTTTGAATGAAATATTATTCTCTCAGAAAAAACTACTACTTTTGTTTATAATTGAACAAATATAAAAATTATCTTTAGAAATATATAGAAATTTAATTTGAAAAAATAAAATTATTTTTTTGAATTAATGTTGAAATAATATATTGGGGTTAATATTTGGGATTTTCCTTAAAAGTTTTATGTACTGATGAATAGTGAAAATTAATATATTTTAATTAAAAATTGATTTTTCATATAATTTATTTTTATATTAAGATTATATTATATATGGTTTTATAGTATAATTAGATCAATTAAAAATAAATTGATCCAATTTGTTTCACTTTAACCAATTTCCCATTGATATGGGATATAAAAACATTTTAATCTTCTGAGCCATTTCACTTTAGAAACTCCTCTACTCATCCTGTTTGTTGTATTAATTTTAAATTAATTTCTACATGTCATTTGATTAGAATTTGGTAATACAGATTCAATATTTGTAATATACATAATTTATAATTTATATTAAGGTCAAAAAAAATTTTGATCAAAATAATTAGTGAATTTAATTAAATTTATTACATTGATTAAGGTAAAAATAACATCACCTTGTAGTTAAAACATAATTAAATTGGCCAAATAACCTAGAAACATGTCAAAAAAATTTTAAAAGGACATATTTTGACGATATCCTTCCATTTATCCAAAATTAACCATCATTTGAGTCACATGATGTAATGGAGACCTCTTAAAAATGTTTACCTTTTTATATTTACAAGAATGTCACTCCTCCTCCACTATAAAAGGAAAGTCATCCCCTCAATTCTTCACACCTATCAAGACCATTGGATATGAAAAAACCAATTAAATATCCTTAAAACAAACCTACTATATTCTTAGTGGCCTCAATTTGGGAATAAATACAACCAAGGAATCCTTTTGGTCTAAACAAAAATGGGTTACCCAAAGAAGAGGTAACATCCTATAAACTAGAACTTTTTTTATCTATTTCACCACCCATTAAATTATTCTAAATCTATGTTTATATAATAATATTAGTATAATAAATATACTGATGTGTTTTTATGTTAATTTTGTGAACTATACTCCAACACACTTCCATAAAATGGGATATACCATCATCATTTGTGTGGACGGTGAACTACCGCCTCATGAACTGATGTCATTCGTTCCTGCATTACCACCTTTCAAGGTCATAAATAATGAATGAAAATAATAATTTCATATGATATATAATATATTTATTATTATGTAACTATTATATAACACATACATTTATGATTTCTGTTTTGTGGGAATATGATAACTTTGTATGTGGTTGTGTGGACTACCGCCTCCTAAAAGCATTGAGATTTGTTCACGCATTACATGAAATATATTAAGGATGTATTTAATGTAAATATGTGATATATATGACATATTATTTCTACTATAATTATAAAATTTATATACATATAATTTATTTATATTTTGTCTTTAAATAAGCTAAGAAAATAGAAACATCGTCCACACATAAGTGTGACCTACTGTCACCATGAACGATGTATTTCATTTCCAATTTATATCTTCAATAGATTATTTTAATTAAATATAAAATGAATAAATATGAAATTTATATCATTATTATCATTCTATATATGAATAAATAATGATATAAGTAAGGGAAAAATGTAATAAATCAAAATACATGTGAAAACCGAAGCAGTTATTACTTAAAACATAACATTAACAAAGAATTATTGATAATTAAGTAATAAAAGATCACAATAAATTTATATATGGTGTGATGTAATTGAATATAAATATTTAATTTATTGATATTAAAATTATATTTATAATAAATGACTTTGGAACATGTAATTTTATAGTTGACACTTCAGGTAAGGAAATTTCATCTCACTTTTTATATCTATGAGATAAATATCATATTCACAAATGGATTATTTTTTGTGGTATAAATACTACCATATGATAAGTTATATCATTAATTTTATTAAATTAATTATATTAAAAGTATCAATTTATTTTATTCTTTCACGGATCACATGATTCAAAAGATAGTCAAGAAGTAAGGGGATTTCTAGTCCCAGCCCTATTTTTGCGAGACATATGCCCTATTAACCAATAATTTACTTTTTGTGATGTATAAAATTACCATGAATGTATTCTATGATTATTATATATAAATTTAAATTTATTTACATATACATTTTATTATCACTATTTTATGGGGTTTTACGGTTCAAATGTTACCAAACTGATTATGTAATTCCTTCTTAATTTTCCTTATTTGAGACACATGTTTTGTTACAGACCTATATTAAATTACATGGTTTATATAATACCCTCAAACTTGTTGAATCACGAATCCAATTATCTTGATGATATTTTAAGACTCTTTAAATTTCAATATCTAATTATTATTATGATTCAAATTTTCCAAAGTGGTAATGATTTATATTTATTATCACATAGTTATTAGGATTGCATACAATTATGTTTCCATGAATGAATTATTATGATGAATATCTCAAGAACAGACGTGAATTTTATTCTCCTATGGTTATTCCTGATATATTTATGTATTGGTACAATTTTCCACTCATGGTAATTAACAGAATTTGAAAAATATTTTTAATCAAATCCGACCATATTTCTCTCTATGATAGAGAATTGTTGCATTTTCAAAAAAATGTTTTTATAAAGTAGTTTAAAAGAGTTTTAAATAATATTTTCTGTTAATTATCAAGGAATTTTTTTAAAAAAAATTATTATGGTTTTAAGATATTGTTTATATGTTTCAATTTTATTTTTAATGAAAATAATATTCATAATGTTTTATGATTTAAGATACATTTTTAAAGAAAAGATATTTTACTGAGGAAACTATATTAAATATTTTTGAAAACTATGCTCTATATATGATTAAATACACTAGTTTCACCCATTCCTTATCGAGAATATGATCAATGGATTCCATTTATATTAATTCTATAAATGTATTTTATTTTGATGGAATTATGTTTATAAAACCCATTTCTCTTCCAAATGTTATATATTTTCGAAAACTATTTCTATTTCATGGGTTATATGTTTTTAAAACCTATTTATCTTTCATGTTGTAGGATTTTATGAAACTACATCTTCTCATGGTCCATTCTTTGATGAAATGATAATGAAATATGTCTCTTTTCCAATGGTTATGACATGTTGAAATATTTATGATACGCATTTCATTTCATGGATTATAATATGATTATTTATGATATTATGTCAAAAATATGTATGATTTCATTATTATATGAGATGGAAATATATTTACGTACAATTAATTGGGTAACTATTTATATCTCATGAGATAGACATGTCTTGAATGGGTAGTGGACTCCATTCCGTTAAGGTTGTTGTACACTGAGATGGTTTTGGGAGTGATCATTGACTAATAAGATGGGTTTGGGAGTGAATCCATTGTAATAAAATTTCTTATGAATTGATCCTTGAATTATATTTAAATAATTTTTATATTATGTGGTATCTACCATAATTTGATGTATTTTTTTCTATGTTATAGTTTCCTGGATTATGCTCTGGAGTCCATTCTAATTCAAGTATTATGAACTGTAAATATTTATTTCATGGAACATGATTGTGATCTTTGATATTTAGGGTATGATATTCTTATGTTATGATCATGTTATCATACCCTTATACACATTATTATTATATATCTCTTTTTTTAAACTTAGTGGTAATATGATATCACCCTTTATTATGATTCATTTCCATATGTTAAAAATATATGTATTATGTATGATTTTTTAAGAAGGGTTATATTTATGGATCACCTATTTGGAGTTAATGTAGATAAATTATATATTTGTGTATACGATTCATTGTTTCCAAAATAACTAAATTAATACCGCTTATTGGTGTATGTTACTGAAATTTAAGATGTATTATTCAAAATTTATGTAATGTCTATGCATTAAAACTGATTATCACTATTGTTGGTATCTAAGTGAAGGTGTATTTAAACTTTTGAAAATAAGATGATAAATACATAGTGATAACCCTAAAGAAAATGTCTAAGGACAATTCTATGGATAAAGAAATGTATAGGAAAATGTCATGGAATTTTTTGTAAAGGATAGCATGTGTGGTTTCCAAGAAATACATCATTATATAACTACTATAAGTGGATTTAGATTTAGAAAAAATATGCATCGGGGTAAAACCCCCAAAAAGTACATATTGAGATAGAATTGATCAATATCTTGTGCACAAAAACGGGACATGATGCACAACTAGTTTGAAACTCTTGGGAGATATGCTTCAGAAATTTACAAACTCTTAATGAACTATCATGAAGGATTAACATAGATGTTTTTTATGAACAACCTAGGATAAATAAGGTTTTATAATTTATGTAAGATTTTATAATTTAGACATAGTATAATTAATTCCATGATTATGAAGTTTCCCCCAATGAATATTGTTTCTTAGTGTATTTTTTTGGATTGAGTCAATGGATGGAACCCGAAGTAACTACATTAAAGTCATGTGTGAAAATGGTGAAATGATTTTTCCCCTAATCATACAAGTAATATGGGGTTGTTTCTTCTCGAAATGGGGATGCCCTTGTTTGTTTAAGGTTCAAACATTCCAATCGGTTTCTAATGGGTTTATTTGTAGAACCAGAAACACACAACAAATCTATATCTATTTAGACCCACTTTCCAAAGGTAGGTGCTCATTAGTTATGGAATTATGAGGCTTATGAATTCTCATTGGTTGAGAGAATGGGAGATTAGGCTCATCACACCTTTTTTGGGGGAATTATTGCCTACTCTGGGACTCTGTTATCAATTTAAGTTATGTTCACGAATCCTTATTAATTCACCATTTAAGAAAATGAGTTTTCCTTTAGATTTAGCAATAAATGATTGATATATATGGGATTTAGAGAATCTTTTATATGTATTTTAGGTTCTTCAGCAACGTAAAATCATCTATATGTATAATAGATCCTTAGTCAATAGTATCCTAAAATACATTATATATAAATCTCATGGACATTATGATGAACATGCTAGTTTTAAATACACTCAGTGGGGAACATGAAGTTTATTGTCATTCAGGAAGACATGGATTATTTCAGTGTTGGGATCATACCCGCTTATGGGCTACCTACGTATCCTTGTTAAAAAGGAATCAAAACCTACATAGTTCGATAATAAGGATATAGTTTAATGTCATATGGGATGGAAAAAAATTAATGACAAATGGACTTGAACCCTATAAGGGCTTCCTATGTACTCTACTTTTAAGTTAGAGATCAAAGTACACGTAGTTTGGGCAATGAAATATGGGGTTTATTCATATTAAATGGCTCGAAAAAGAGATGTAGTGATTATTTGTACACTAATCTCATGTGAGTCATGCTTGGTGTGAGAAACAAGAGGTATCAATAAACTTGATGATGGTGCCATGAAAGATGCAGTCATGAGAAATGATGTGGGTCCTACGTATGTATGATGGCCCAAGTAAATGAATACCATGACTTAAGAAAGAATCCCAATAGTAGGGTTTATAAAGGTATTTGTACTTTATAGAGATTTGGAGTTTTTACTCGTGACTTACTCCTGAAAAGGACTCCCAAATTAAGAGGGACTTATGATTGGGTTTATTCCTAAGAAGGAAGCCCAAATTAAAATAAATTAAGAGTTGGGCTTACTCCTAAGGAGGATTCCCAATGTTTAAGAAAACTATGACTGGGGATTACTTCTGATAAGGAGGCCCAGGTTAAGTGGACTTGTAACTTGGGGCACACTCCTGAGAAGGAGGCCCAAATCAAAAGATCTTCTCATATGAAAGGATGAGGTTATATAAGAAACCCCTAACCGTGGTGACATAATGCTTGTAAGTCACGTGGTTTTGGGAGTGGTTCTCACAAAATTCCTTTCAGATGAGGAATACAACAAAAGAACCAATCCTTAAATGGCATTGAAGAGGGTTTTTAAGGCTATGTCTTGAAGAAGAGAGGTAGATTTGATGAAAGGAGGTGACTATGAAGGAGGCACACTAGTATTGTTATGGCGTTCAAGTCCTGGTCGTGCAAGTAGACCTGTGCGACATGAGTCACCTTGGGTGATGAAGAATTTATAGGGTAATACTTGGGTGATTTTGAACTCATGCCCTTTGTATCATCCCTTGAGGCTTTTAGAAGGGTGGAAAAAAAGTTCCCTTGAGAGGGAAAGGAAGCGCGCAAGTGTCTTCATTTCCCTTAAGGGATGGAAACATAGGCGCACAAGTATGGATGAGTTCCAACACTTAGGACTTATTCATCCTCTTTAGAGCTTCCATTATAGGTAAAAAATTACCTTAGAAGTGTTTGAAATACATCAAACAAAGACTTGGGCGACCATAGCATGAATCTGAGTTTTAGAAAATTCATCCTCGAAAATGAGGGCCCACAGGGGGTATTTATAGGCCTCCTTAAATTAGGTTGAAATTTCAATGGGGGCACGCATGTGACCTGCGTGCCTCACAACTAGCGCACATGTAACATGCACACCCAAGTCTGGCACATATGTGACTTGTGTTCCTTAATTTCTTTGCAACATTAAATGTTTCTTCCCTCTCTATTCTTCTTTATTTTTTCTTTTCTTGAGGTACTCCCCTTTGTGACAGAACGGAGTGTCACAAAATGTCCCCCCTCAGAGTAGGATCAGAAAAAGGAAAGGGGATCTGACTCTAAGGAAAATGAGAAACCAGGTTTTAGTGGTGCGCAGGTTTTAGGCGCGCAAGTTTTAGGTGTGAAGGTTGCGGGATCACTTATATATATGGGCGTCACTTCACGCAAACCATCCTTCCTCCAAAGCTTTTGAGCTCTCGTCGCGCAAGTCTTTTTCTTTCATTTTCGATCGCTCTTCTTTGTGTCGTGCTTCTCCAGTAAGGATTTTGACTTACACACCATCATTAGCCGACATTACATGTGCGGAAAAACATGCGCAGAAAAACTTGTGCGCCATAATGTTGTAGCCATTTTTTTTGTTTTCTTCACAAATATTTCATAAAAACAGACTTACTTAAAATTTAACTATTTGATCATTGTGTAGATTCAATGGATCCAACAATGATTGGATCGGCTAATTTTTTGTCCAGCAAGAGAATAGATAACATGATGAATGTAATCAGTGATAATTATTATGTTATCTACAACTACACTCTCCTGAACTTGGCCACGTACTTGAAGAAATATCATGCCAATTTTCCACAGTGCATTTACATTCATTTATATGGACATGGTCATCTGCAAGGAGTCAACATTCCAGAGGCAAATAATTATATTCCTCATTCCTAGATTCAGAGATACACCAATTTCTCTTCGGAAAATGTCTCAGTTGCAGGATCAATTTTCAATGCTGGAATAGTGGAGAAGGAATTCATAATGCATCATAGCCCATGTGCTCCAGATCTGTAGCCTCACAAGCCTGAGATGCAGCCGCATTGCTACCCCTCTATTTTCTGAAATTCTTAGATGGACCAATATAAGGGATGGAAAAAGAGTTGGGATTTCCATCCTAGAGGATGTGTGAATCCGACTTGGATATGGTCATATTGGGTGCGACAAACCTGTGTAGTGTTTTTTGATGATATGAAAGAAGCTACAAAATATGAAGCCGTCTTGCTGGGCAGCCATATGTTTACATGATTGAAAATTTTGTGCTGGATCTAATCAGCTGCTAGAGCACAGAAACCAATTCTTTCCATCTGACTCATGGAGATGTGGGCATCAGCTAGTGGGATGTTTATAAGATTTCAGGGGCTCCAATTTTGGGAGACATTTATGACGAGTTCATCCCTCCGAAGGCGACGTGGAATGATTCTAAGAAGACTCCAGCTCTAGCTCAGGAATTGATGAATATCTTTTTCAAGCTCAAGAATTCAAAGTCCACTATAACAAATTCTAAAAAGGATATACATCCAAGGGAGTGTATGGATATGTTTCTCATCAAGAAGAAGGAGAAGGGGCCCACCTATACTCGTCCTACCAACTACCCTAGAGCAGAGAAGAGTGGTGCTCTTGGCACATTCTGGCCAACTCTGGAAGAAGGTGAGTTTGAAAAGTGGGTGTATGAAGTGGATCAAAGAATCATAGAGAAGACCCATCTGGCGGGATTCTTAAACTTGTGGCTCATCCTTTATCATCTACCAGTTTGGGATTCAAAGGGAGGCGTCAGGCCAGGGACCATCATTGTTGCAGCCAAGTTGGCTTAGAGAAAAATGGTTGGGTTGGCCACCCAGGTTTTGGTGAAGATTCACAAGAGCATACTCCATGTCTATATGGGTATGTCTCCTTCGAGAATAGTGGGACCATCCCATGTTTTTTGGGGATGGATCGCCACTCACATCAGGACATAAGCAGTAAAGAGCAGAGTAAAGGTTCTTGGAAGTTCTTTTAGGCCATCGGTGGAGGAATTTTCTTGAATTTCTCCATTGTCCCTCAATTCCTATGATCTAAAGGTGAGGCTGAGCATGTTCATGGAATTTCATTTCTTTTCTTTAGGAAACCTGCCAACCGGGCAGTTTGTTGATGATGGAACAACCACTACCACAAAAATAGTTTTTCCCAGCGCCAACCTTTATCAGTGCTAATGAAAAAGCCCTGATAAAGGGGGGGGGGGGTCTCTTTATCAGCCCTAAAAAAAGTGCTAATTAATGAACCCCTTTATCAGCGCTTTTTTTAGTGCGATAAAGGTACCCCCTTTATCAATGCTTTTTTAGCACTCATAAAGGGACACCCTTTATCAGCGTGTTTTTGTAACGCTGATAAAGGGGGAGCCTTTAACATCGCTTTTTTAAAAAGCGTTGATAAAGCATCAACTTCAAAAAAAATTAATTAAAAATAATATATTAATATATAAATATATAAATATAGTTATATTGATATAAATATAATATATAATTTTTAAATATATTTTTGATAATTACAAATATACATTTACTCTTAATATACTTAATATATAAAATATTTAGTGAAAATGTATTCTAAAAAAATATAAAAAAAAAATTTAATTAATAATTTTCTAATTATTATTGACTAATAGTCATTTAATAACAATTTGAAGACAAAAAAATAAAAACAATTAAAAAAGATCCAAAATATGTTGAAAACCCAACTCAAACTTCAGACGGCCATAACTTTTTGATCCGGGTGTCCGTTTGAGCTCTACCACATATCAAATCGAAACCTGCGATGAGCTCAACGTCGCTATGACCCAAGGGGTCCGGTCCAGGTTTTTTTGAGGCCCATATAGGCCTAGAAGGACTCCAAAACTGAGTTATTAGTCGGGTTACCCCGATTGTTTAACATTTTGTGGATTTTCAGCCTCGTTTAAGGGTGTATTATTGGCTTTTTTTGGTGGGGAATGAATTCATTCCAAGGTATTACATTCATATTGATATTATGCCTTTTAAATTTCATCATTTTTTTATAATGAATTGCTATTTATAATCAAATATATAACAATATATACATATTTTCTATATATTCACACATAAAAATTTAATTATAAATACAAAGAATAAAATATAGTAACATATAAGATATATTAGATTTATCTAAATAATAAATAATATCCATTTTATTTAAAATACAAATATATGAATATTTATATACATGTATATTAATCTAACTATATATATTAATATATAAATATATATATATTAATATAAATATATATTACTATACGAATAAATATAACAATATATATACAAATAGAGATATATATTAATATAACTACATATATATATTAATATAATTATATATATATTAATATAAATATATATTACTATACGAATAAATATAACTATATATATATATATATCATGAAATGGAAAACAAGTCAAAATAGAGGACTGGTAAGGGATTAAGTGCACATGGGGTATCTCTCGAGTTCAAATCCTAGTGGAGGCAGGGGCGCACGTGCATGGGGGAATATGGGATGAAGCACTGATAAACGGTGTAGGGGCGCATGGGGCGCTGTAGGGTGGTAGAAAATCGCTATAAAAGGGCGGGTTCATGCGCTATAAAAGCCCCCCCCCCTCAATTGGCAGTATTTTTTTAATTTTTTTTAATTTTATTTTATTTTTTTAATGTATTTAATTTTTTTAACATTTATCAGCACTTTTAAAAAAATGCTGATAAAAGAGGCTTTATCCACGCATTTTGGAGTGCTGATAAAGGGGACCCCCCTTTATCTACACCAGCTTTAACAGTGTTTTTCTAGCGCTGTTAAAGGTCATTTTTAGCGCTGATAAAAGGCATATTTTTAGTAGTGAGCTAGCTAGGAATTGATGTCATATATGCTGGGTTTCAGAGATGGTGTATTGGCCACTAGAATTGATGGAGAGATTATATGTGAGGCCTATGCTCCATATAGATTAGCACTCCAATTCAAGTGTCTGCAGAAGATTATTGTATCCTCTCCTGTGCACATCAGGTCAGAGCAGAATCCAATGGTTGCTCGACAACTATGGTTGCTGACAGCTAGGGAGAAGACTGGGGCAGTGTTTGATCTACTAGTTGTCGGAGCGACGAGTCAGTTGACTACATGGTATACTGAGAACTGGGTAGCATCATACCCGGTAGGGGTATTGAATCTTCTTGTCTCTCGGGTGGGGAGTAAAAAGAGAGGTTTCAGTAAAGAAACCTTTCATCTGGATGGTGACTCTTCCTCACCCGGAGCTGATTCACCGGGTTCTTCACCCGGGGCTGATTCACCGGATTCCCATGATGGGGATGATGAGGCACGACATGCATCAAAATGGCCTTTTTCCAAATATAATACTTCTACTAGAGTCAAGAGACCCACTCTATCAAATCATGGTGAATTATATCATTGAGGAAATTTAGTCTCTATTATTTTATAGAGTAAAAGGTTTCATTTTCTTATCCTTTATCTGGGATTGAAAGAGTTGGGAAGAAGATAATGTCCTAGATTATAGGACTATCCTCACAGCCTTCTGGTGCACATCTTGAATATTTATGACCAGAGTCTGTCCAGACATGGAGGAGTTTATAATGTGATGCTGAAACTGCCTTGATGGACTTATCTGATGGGCTATATATCCCAGGAGTGGGGGAGCTCCGGGCTTCTACTAATATCCACTTCTGAGATAACCCCAATGAAGTGTGGGCTTGCCTCAGAGAGCTGGAAATGCTCACATATGTCATTAATGATTCCATTCCTATCATAAAGCGGGTGAAGGAAATGATGGATTGTGGCAACATTGAGGTGATTGGTGCTTCAGTAGAGGAGGAGTGAAACGATTACATGGATCCTAAAGATGTAAAGTTCTTTCCTTATTTTCATTGCAATTTTATTTCAGTAAAATATTTGTTACTCAAGAAAATTACTTTCTTCATCTTGTAGCTTGTTAAGGAAGGAACTACTGAAGTCCCTTCACTGCAGTACAGCCCTGGCAGCACTGATCTTGGAGACCCTGAATCTCCTTGTGAGCCAGGCAATGTATCTCCAGGACATTAAGTCATGGACGAGGAGTCAGACATGGCTTTACACTCTCTGATACCTGTATTTGGAGGTGACAATGTCAACACACCCAAAAAGTCAAAGAATCAAAGGCATCAAAGGAATAATTACCCAACTAGATGATTCATCAGTAGTGGTAAGTCCTTAATATAGTCATGAATCCCAACTCATGAAAATGTTTCTCATACTTCTTAGGATTTTAGGGGAATCTTCGATTTCCCCATTGAGGGGGAGGACTAACCCTATTCTAAGGAAGACGGATGGTGATGGTGAACAGTCGCAAATTCATGTTGACCTGGCTGTTCCTGAATAAACGATGAGAGAATAAGATCCAGCAACTATTCTTAGTACTTGTCCTATTGCTGCTGCAAGGAGAGAAGAGCCTACTTCTGGTAAATTAACAAAACTTCATAGAATGTTGAATGAAAAAATCAACTGACTACAATTCTTTGATGCTTCAGGTTCAACACCTGCACCGGAAAATTTTGCGACCACTTCAAATGATTCAACAATTTTCTCTAAGAAAGCTATCTAGGGTTAGAGGTCGTAGGAGGATGGTCACCAAGAATACATTTCAAATTCTCCCACAGGTGAGAATAACAAATAATTTGGGATATCAATGGATGAAATGATGAAACTTGGTACGTCTTTTGATGAAATTTTTAATCATGTTAAATTACCTTGTGATTTTGAAGTTTATGGACGTGAGTGTTATCCTTCATCCTGTTAACATTTTATATTACATCTCTGACCATGATTGGTTGAAATGTGTTGTTCCGTCTAAGGAAGCTGCTGATCTACCGATGCCTGAAGGGGGAAGAGACAACCCTATCATTATAGAGATGCTAGCTCAAGTGGATCATAACCCGGTAGAGCTTCCTGAAACCTATCCTGAAAATCTTCTTGAAGCTAGGAAAGACTGGTAGGATCCTTCTCATGCTTATGATCTACCATTGGGTTAAAGATGATAATATTTGTGGCTGTACTTAATTTTTAAGACAGCTAATCAACTTTTGTTATCCTTTTAAACTAACCAATGCTTTCAATTGACTATGCAGGGCTATCAACTTCAGTGGCTAGATCCATAGGTGAAGCCTCAGCCTCCGCCCCAACAGGGGTAGAAATTGAAGTACCAAGGGTCATGGGGGAAGGAGAAGAACATGGAACTTCTTTAAGTGCATTAATCACGTACTATATTCCCCCATGTGAGAGAAATTTCGAGTCAGACATAGATATGAAAAAGGCGCTCCAATTCTCAAGTCGCAAGGCAAGGCAGAATATATGGAAGATCATATCTGAAGTGCCTCTTGAAGAGCTATCTTTGAAGATCCCGCGACTGTCATCCTTGTTCGTCATGCTGGGACTTGGTGGTTTTGGATATCAAGAGATCCATACCGAAGTGAAACAAGTCATCTTATGAAGAAAGAAGGAGAAAAAGTGCCATCAAGATCTGACGAGAGTGAGGCTACTAACCAATATCGGTGAATTCAAGGTTGCGGTGTACCGAGCTGAGGCCGATCATGATGCAAAGCTGAAGGAGATGAAGTAGGAGATCACAGAGAAAGTTTTCCAATAGATGAACCTTCAGCAACAGTTAGATGCCGTTACTAGTGAACTTGACCAGCTTAACAATTCATTGGAAGGAGTCCAAACGGATGGTATGAAAGCCACCACAGATGCCAAGAAAAAACTCCATCAAGCTGAAAATATTGAATTTGGTCGATTGAATGAACTTCAAGTGGATTCTGATGAGGCTTGGGATGTTTTAAATTTAATGAAAAGTTATTTTGAAAGCCTCTTGTAATTTATGAAGAAAAATAAGATACTCTAATATGTGGATGTTCTTCTAATCTTATGCATCAATGAAAAAGACATTTCATCTTTAATCATTTGTACCTACATTCTCGAGCTAACTACTTAATTTTTTTTACATGAGCCAATGGTCCTAGTAAGTATAGTATGATTTTTGCAAGGATTATACAAACAACCCCACAAACATTACATCTTTTTTTTTGCTCAATATTTCTTAAATCGTACCAAATGTACGTTTAGCAAGCTGGGACTCAACTTTTGTTTAGAGTTCCTTTTACAGGTTCCCAATTTAATGAGTACCCTATCTCTTGTTGGAAACTTAAATTCAAGCATGTCAGACATAAAATGGCTAATGTTTATGGTCGAATAACTTTGACCGAATGGATTAAAATTGACTCAATTCCTTGATAATTTGTTTGAAAACATATTACCACATTCATGTATGGGGGAAAACATGTAAACTATGACTTAAGAAATTTTGAATCTGAGGGATGATATGAAAAATAGCTAAGAGGTATTAGGGGAAGTATTTCCTAAGAGTGAAGTTACCACTATTTGACAAACCCGTTAGGGTGTTGAATTATGTAGGGAAACTTAAGGGCATTGGATACATATTCAAATAATATCATCATTTGGATGAAATGTCCATTATGTAGACTGTTTATTCAAGGCCACATAAGGGCACATGTTGCATTGTCCGGCAAAAGAACTCTCAGAAATTGTACTTTTCTATTTCTAAAAGCCAGTGTAAGTTTATGGAGATTCAAATTTCCCAAAACATAGAGTCTGCTGTATGGAGAGAGGTACATGAATATGGAGAGGATATTTGCAATCAATATTTACAAATAATTGGATGAATTTCACTTCGGAAAAGGTCTGACCCAAATTTAGGGAAGGAAATATACACCAGAGACTTGAATACTTTCAGATCATGAAAAAGAGTATGGGAAAAATATGTTAAAGATGGTTGTTTTCACAGATCCCTACATATTGTCGTTAAGACCAATAAGGAAAAAATAGTTTTCCCCCTGAGAATTAAGATACCACTATTTGACAAACCTATTAGGGGGTTGAATTATGCAGGGCCACCTAAGGTCATTGGCAGCATAGTCAAATAATAGCATCTTTTGGCTGACTGGTCCGTTATGTTGAATATTTATGCAAGCCTGTCTAAGGGAACATATTGTATGGTCAGGCAAAAGGATTCCCATGTATCAGACATTTTATGACCAGATGTCAAGAAAATGGTTATGGAGATCTGGAAGTATTTAAGGCTAGGAGTAGGACACATGAAAATGGGTATTGTCCAATGCATGAAGGATATACATAGAACAATGCTGACCATAATCATGTTGTGGCTGGGTCCTGAATTGAGATGCTGGACTTCACTACATATCTCATTAGGATGGGAATTAAGCCATACATAGTTCTTGAAATACAGTTTAACATAATGTGGGAAGAGAGCATAGAAGATCTTAGTTTAGGTTCATAGATCTCGGACCATAATGAGGGAGACACATTGTGTGTTTGTTATAATACTGATGTGAATAAATACCAGGGTTTTCATACCACATTCATGTGCTCGTAGGGGGACTTTTCAGTCAAGGGACTGAAAGTGGAGTTTTGGGTTAGGCCCAATGACTTGGGGATGGATTCGAGGGATGGTCAAATTTTCCTACGTATCTTATAGGTATAGGAATCAAGCCATACATAGTTCTTGAAATATAGTTTAATGTCATGTGGGACGAGAGCGTAGGAGATCTAAGTTTAGGGTCGTAGATCTCATACCATAATGAGGGAGACACATTTTGTTTTTGTTATAAACCTGATGTTAATAAATACAAGGGTTTTCATACCACATTCATGTGTTCGTAGGGGGACTTTTCATCCAAGGGACAGAATGTGGAGTTTGGGGTTAGGCCCAAAGACATTGGGCAGGATTTGAGGGATGCTTGAACATTCCTACATATCCCATAGGGATGGGAATCAAGATATATGTATTTCTTGAAATATCCTCTGTACAAATTTGGTTCGTACATGTGAAGGTTGAAAGAGGAATTTTGTGTCATGATGGTTGGACTGAATATTAAAGGTTCAGGAATTTCCATGTATGCACGTAGTCCTTGGAATATGACATGATTGGTGATCAATGTCAATAATGATTCCCAATCAGGTGAGGGTGTCAGAGACTATTGTAGTTTATTTTCATAGAGGACAAAATTGTGAATAGTTTAAGGTCATATGCATGGACCGGTGCTGCACAGTTTAGCGTCATGTAGCTAGGATGTATTTCTATGCAGTTTATTGTCTTGTTGTGAGGACAATGGGGGACTATGTAGTTTAACATCATATAGAAAGGACGATGGTGCCGCACAGTTTTGTCTCATGTAGCAGGGACAAAAGGGACGTACATAGTTTAACATCATGTAGGACAATGGTGAACCAATGTGAATATATTGGTCTTAGGGGGGGCTTCACAGATCAACATCATATGAGATGGAGGTGAACTGACATGAAGATATTGGTTTTGGGCTTGAACCTCAGGAGGATGCCTACATACCCATATAAGACGGCAAGGATCAAAGTCTATGTAGTTTGATTGAG
Organism: Viscum album; assembly: GCA_963277665.1. Lineage (NCBI taxonomy): Eukaryota > Viridiplantae > Streptophyta > Magnoliopsida > Santalales > Viscaceae > Viscum > Viscum album. Next base: position 292,592,714 of record OY728131.1, on the reverse strand, counting down.
AATGAATTGGTGATCGAGTTATAGTTGAGGACAACGACCCGAAGATGGTGTTGGTACTTATGCATGGTTAGCGGCCCAAAGAGGGTGTTATGGTTTAAGATTACTCCAAGATCACGTGAGTCATGCTTGGTGTGAGAAACAAGATGTAGCAAAAACCCTAACAATGTATAGTTTAACGTCATGTGGGAAAAATGGAGTTATACAGTTTAGCGTCATGTTGCTAGGATGTATTGTTGTGCAGTTTAACATCTTTCAGGACATGTGCAAAGCTTAACATCATGTAGGACATATTAAGGGACATTTTCATAGTTTAAACGGCATGTAGGACGAACATGTACAGTTTAACGTCATGTAGGACATGTAAGAAAATTTTTACTGTTTATCATCATGTAGGAAGAACATGTATAGTTTAATGTCATGTTGGACAACAAAGGGGACAAATTTTAACATCATGTTGGATGAACATGTATATTTTAACGTCATGTAGGACGATATCATTTTTGTTACACAAAATACTTCTTCCGGAATCTGGCATCGGTTGGAGTTGTGATGTGTTCTCCATTCATTGAGATTAAAGAATTAGCTCTATTAGAGTACACATATGTATTGAATAAGGTCCTTCCAACATTGGCTCAATATTTGGAGGTTTCCTTCCTGGTATCATTAGAGTTCTGAGGTCCAATACCAATTCTCCTTGTATGAATGAATGAAGACAAAAAAAATTCTTGAAAGACCATGCTATTCGATTATGATATACTTCCAAGTGGTGCAGTGTGCACAATATTCTTTCCTCTAATCATTCCAATTCATCCAATATCTTATGATATTGTTCATATGTGGATGACTAATCACAAATGGAATCTCTGAGTGAAGGTAATTGAACCACAATGGGCAAGAATGATTCTGTTCCATATACCAAGGAATATGGACTTGACAGCGTAGCAGTGTTGGTGGTGGTCCAATAAGCCCATAAAGCCTGAAAGTGTTTATCAGGCCATGATTTCGTATCTTTATCCAGAATATTTTGTAGTATGTTTGAAAGAGTCTTATTGAAGGCCTCTATTTATCCATTGTATGCTTCATGATACCGAGATGAATGGTTGGATTTGATGTTGTATTCTTGATACAAATTTCTCACCTCGGATGAACATAAGTTGGTGCCATTTTCCGTCAATATTGTATGAGGGACACCAAATATGGTAATGATATTATACAGGAAGAAGCTAACAATGCCTTTAGAACTAACATATTTGAGTGGTATTGCCTCTTCCCATTTGGAAAACAAGTCAGTAGCATTAAGAATATACTTAAACTGCTTGGATGTAGCCAGATGATAAGGTCCTACTACATTTATTCCCCTTGTGGAAAATGTCTATGAGTATTTAGATTTATGAAGAAACTCTAGGGGTTGATGAATACAGTTAGAACATACATGGAAATAATGAAACTTCATAGTGAAATCAACACAATCTTGTATCATTTAAGCCAAAAGTATCCAAGCCTTCGAATTTGACTAGAAAGTCTATGTACAAACTTGTGGGTACCACAAACTCATGCATGAACTTAACTCATGATAACCATTGTCTCTTCACCATCAATAAATCTAAAGAGAATTCCATAAAAACATCACTTGTAGAGATTTTTTTGGTGATATGGTCTATCATAAAGAGTAAAATTGACCACACATCACCAGACTTGTTCTTTCCTAGCTCTATTAGGTGGGGGTGTTCCATTATGAAGGTATTCTCGAATAGGTGTCATCCATACAGTAGTATGACCATATGGTTTAGAAATGGGACTGATTTTATTGATTTCCTCTATTCTGATTTGAACAAAAGGTGAAACTACATGATGGTGGGAAATATTAATGATTGTTTCATCCTGGTTTGGATCTACAAGGGTTGTAGCTACATTAGAGAGTGCATCATCATGGGCATTTTGTGATCGTGGGACATAAGAAAATATCGGTTCTGAAGGAAATTCCGCCATTAACTATCTAACGTAATCACACAAAGGTATTATGTAACATCCCAAGTAAGTAATGAATATTAGATATTTTTATCTATGTCTATTAATGATTAAGATAGTGTTATAGAGGCTTAAAATGAAAATAAATACAATCTTATGCATGTAATACACTAATATTCTTAAAAGATTGTTTTAGTGCCTTTTGATGGCAAACCATTTTTGAATCTATATTTTGACAATTTTATAAACTATGTCTGTCAAAATAAACTTATTCTTTATGATTGGGACATCAAAATTTACTTTGTGTGAATTTTTGGTATTTTTCTGACAATGATCATTTTTTAATGAATAGTGAAAAATACTGCATTTTACATCAAAACTGCTTTTTAATCTAATTTATTTATATGATTAGATTATCTTTTGAATTGTTATTAATGTGTAATATGAATATATTTTTACCATTTAATCCAATGGTGGTCATTGGAATCAATTTCACTTTGAAATTAGACTTAAACTTGTGTCAATCTTTTGATACTTATTGTTTTGTAAAAACATGCTATTTGCTATGGCAGCGGGAATTAATTATTAAATTAATTAATGTGACTTATATGATTTGAATTTTGTAAAATAGACCTCATTTTTGAATTCGGAATTTCAAATATATCTTAGGGTGAATTTTTGGTAATTTTCTAAAAAACTTCAATTTTTGATGAATAGTGAAACCACTAAGTGGTAATCAAGAAAACTGATTTTTCAGTTAAATGAAAGTTTACCACTAATGTGTATTGAATTTTGAAAATCCGACATACATGGATGTCATTAAGAAGTAAAATTTGGTTCAAAGAGATTAAAATAAGTTTTTGGTGAATAGTAACTTATTAAGTTCCTAATCGCGATTAGTGGTAATTAGGGTAGTTTAAGGTATAAATAATGCTTTAATAATAGGAAATGTCCTAGAAACATGTCCCAACCTTATTGGTTGTGTCATGGCCGACCAAGACAAGCCATTGGTCAACTTGGGGACCCCATGGATCCACTTTGGTTGGGAAATGACATAAATAACATTTTATTTAATGTAAAAGTAAAACTGACACAAACAAGAGATGTTTTACGAAAACAATTTTTACATGGGGTTATAAAGATTAGATATTTGATTATAAATAGTCATTGGAAATATAAAAAGATTTCCTACATCATAGTATTTTTTTATAATTTTTAGACATTAAATAAATTAAATTATTTATGACATAATAATGATGCAGCGATGACATCATTATTTGACGATTTAAATAAAATGGAAAGATAATGTAAAATCTATGAACTACACATGTCCAAAACTTATTGGATGAGTGGATTTCGAAGCCTTATCACCTTATCCACGAATTATATCAATGTGGGACTTTTTGAAACCGAAACACATTTTCAAATAATGTAATATTTCTTTACTTTCCAAAAGTGCCCCTCCTCTCCTCTTATAAAAGGCCCCCACCTCTACCTCATTTCACACACTCTTCATGCCTTTGGCTCGGCCAACCCCTGCCCATTTGCTCTCTCCACATCCCTCTACTCATCCTAGAGGATTCCCATTGGGCAGAATCCTTTCAAAGGAAGCCTTTAGGCACAAATCAAAAGGAGTTACACTTTTTAAGGTAATTCATTCTCTCATGTTCATTTGTTTTATTTTGCTTCTCCAACCCCCTAAACTCTTCTTATTTACTTCTTTTGTAACAAAACCAGTATCTTAAATATACTATGATGTTGTTATAAGATATATTTGAGCTACACACTCACACAACTACATAAAATGGTTAAAGAACATACGGTTTCCGTGGATGGTGAAATTCTGCCTCCCGAAACGATGATTGTTCAATACTCATTTAACACCTTCAAAGGTGGACATTATGATGTAACTATTTTTATATATGATATATAATATTTTTATGTTTTCCTTAAGCTTCTGTTTTTTCATTTTGGGCATACCTTTATGGTTTCCATTATGGGTAAACACGATATCTTCATTTTAGGAAGTGCGGACTACCGCCCCCTGAAAGTGATTTGATTCGTTAATACCATATGTGGGATGTTTAAAAGATAAAGTTAATGATATTATATATGTTATTATACTGGAATTATAATATACTCTTATATCATTATGATTCCATTCCAGAAAATATGAAATAGAAATGGAAGTAGCGTTCATGCGTACGTACGGCTTACCGTCTCCATGAACGGTGCATTTCATTTCTTACCTCTAAATGTGATGTAATATTATAAATACATGTATATGATGAATATATATGATATATATTTTATCCAAATAATTAATATCATTCTGGATATAACGAACCTATGACCAAATTAACAACATGTAAGTGTAAGAAGTCTATTTTTGACTTAAGAACCAAATACCGACAAAATGAACATTATTAACTTAAATGATTACATGATGTTCATAACATGGTATAAAAGGAATAATGAACTTGAGAAATATTCATAAGCAAGTAGAGATTAACTCAAGTTTATTATTCAGGAGATTAAAGAACGGTCGGGTCAAGTCGGATACGAGGTATGGGACTTCGTCTCAATCTCCTTTCATTGAGGAATATTTTATTTTATACACAACTTTATTTTATACGGCGTATAAAACCCTTTGACTTTTACGTTTATTCAAAAGGAATGTTTTTTATACGAAGTGTTTACTAAACGACAAAAGGGAATGTTTTTGTCGTACGTATGTGGCGACAACGACTTCTCTGCCGTCGTGACCGTTATTTGAGTTTCGGCTTCCTCTACAAGCCATACCTTCTTTTTAAAAGAAAAATAAATACCATATTTTACTTTTCATTTACTTTGGTATTGAAAATGGATTTCATAATGTTTTTATTATATCAATGTATTGTATTGATATCTTGTGATTGAAAGGTGGGAATGTTTTGTTTCCTTTATGCAAGTTTTATGTGATATGATAATGTTGAGGTTCTTGGGCATTATTATGAAAACGGGTGGTTCCGTGATAAACTAAGGGCGGGTGAGCCCGATATAGCTCTCCAATGCATTGGGTAACGCGAAGGAGAGAAACGTTAAGGTTTCTCCGAAGAGATTTTAGGGAATATACTGTGATGGGTATTTCAAACATAACCAAGAGGGTTAATCCCTACGTAAGAATGTTATGAATGCCTCAAGTTACCTTTATGTATTATGATTTCTATGATTTATTCATGATTTTATGAGGTATGTTAAAGTGCCTATGTTTTATGGGTAAAGTATGATTTCATTTCTTATGTATATATGAACTCATGTTTCCTTTCCATGTTTTTTTTATAACCCATACTGAGTTTTTATGCTCATCCCAAGTTTTTGAAATGTTTTTCACAGGTCAAGGGAAAGGTACATGATAAGATGATAGAGTCAAGTATATGTCAAGAAATAATCCATGTTTTATTTTAAATGTGTTTCCATTGATGAGAATGAAGAATACTATCTTTATGTAACCACTTTGTTTATATGTGGAATGTAATGCAAGTTTTATGATCTAATTCTCTAAAACTCTAAACCTGAAAAGATCCTCAACATGTAATCTTGTAATAACTCAAGATTAAGTATGGTTTAAGGCTGGGGCCTTATAGTTGGTATCAAAGGTCGGTTTAGATAACTTTAGGAGTTAGAATTCTATTAAATGATTATCCAAAAATATTTTTTTTTTCGAAATGATATAGCATTTAAAGATTACCATGTTGCTTCATCTAAGACATGTTTGTTCAGAATGGTTTTCCGCAGAGGAAACAGGGAGGTAGTGCTAGGAAGGCATACAAACGGAAATAACCTTCCGAATCAGCATCCAGAAATGGTCGGAATTGGAACTGAACAGTTTGTTGCAGTAATGGAGCAGTTGACTCAAGCGATAAATGGCGGTGGTATCTATGCACGAGATCAGCCAGAACAACCGCAGAGGAACATGTCAGTGGTGGAACATTTCATGAGGAAACATCCACCATCATTCAGAGGATCATCTGACCCTGTGCTAGCTGAAGGGTGGATTAAAGCACTGGAGAAGATTTTTGATGTCATGGGGTGTTTAGACAATCAAAAGGTTAGTCTTGTTATTTACCGTTTGGAGGGTGAAGCAGATCAGTGGTGGTCTATGGTTAAAAATATTAGGGACACCGAGGAGATTGATTCTCTTGAATGGGATGAATTCAAAGGTATGTTTCTTGAGAAGTATTTTCCTAAGGTTGTTCGACTTAGGATGGAAAAGCAATTCTTGGAATTGAGGCAAGAGGAAGACTCAGTGGCTGCCTATGAAGAAAGGTTCACTCGATTGGCAAGGTATGATCCAAATTTTATTCGGGACCTTGATAGTAAAATCGATCGTTTATACTCAAGATTAAAGCCAAAGTATCGAAGGGAATTAGCTTCTCGTGAGTTTAAAAGTTATGAAAAGCTTGTTCGATGTGCTGAGAAGGTGGAAATGGAGTTTGCCGATGACCAAGTTTTCTATAACAACCAGCAGAAGAAGAGGTCGAGGTGGCAGGATAAAGGTAAGAATTCTTCAAAAAAGTCTGATGGTAAGAGAAATAAGTTTCCAGTTTGTGATAAATGTGGCAAAAGGCATGCTGGGGAATGTCTTCTGAATTCTGGGAAGTGCTACCGATGTGGTAAGATGGGACATAAGGCTCGTGATTGCACTGAAAAGGATCAAGGTGAAGGTAAGAAAAAATTTGATTTACAGTTAGTGAAATGTTTTAAGTGCAATGAGATGGGTCACTATGCAAATGAGTGTCCGACAAAGAGCTTGAGTGATGGGAAGCAGTTAGTCTACAAGCAGAAAGGGGTGGTGAAATCCTTTGCAACTACTTCAGCAGATGCCGGGCAATCAAATGAAGTTGTATCAGGTACTTTGTTTGTTTTTTTAGATTATGCCAGCGTGTTGTTTGATTCGGGGTCTACACATTCTTTCATCTCTGAAACATTTTATAGTAAAATTGGAATACCATCTCAAGAAATGACTCCTGAACTTTTGGTAAAAACACCTGGGGGAAGTGTCGAGGCAAAAAGAATTTATAAGAATCTTCCTATCCTTATCTGTGGAAAGAACCTACTTGCAAACCTTATTGTTCTACCTCTAGTAGAGTTTGATGTTATCCTGGGTATGGATTGGCTCTCTATTTACCATGCTAAGATTGACTGTAGAGCTAAAGAAGTTTCTTTTCAGAAAGACTTTCAGTTTGTTTACAAGAATGAAGCCTTACTTTTGATAACATATCAAGAGGCCGAGAAACTTGTAAAAGATGGAAATGAATGTTACCTTGCACATGTCGTTGAAAATAAAGGAACTGTTCAGATTAATGATGTTCCAGTGGTAAATGAGTATCCTGATGTTTTTCCTGATGAGTTTCCTGGAATAATACCAGATCGGGAAGTTAAGTTTACTATTGACTTAGTTCCTGATGCTAAGCCAATTTCAAAACCCCCTTATCGAAAGGAACAAATAGAACTTTTAGAGTTGAAGGATCAATTGCACGATTTATTAGAGAAAGGTTTCATTAGACCTATCACATCACCATGGGGTGCTCCTGTTTTATTTGTTAAAAAGAAAGATGGTTCTATGAGACTTTGCATTGATTATAGATCCTTGAATAATATCACTATTAAGAACAAATATCCTTTGCCTCATATCGATGATTTATTTGATCAGCTCCAGGGAGCTCAGTTTTTTTCAAAGATTGACCTGAGATCGGGGTACCATCAGCTGAAGGTAAAGGAGGCAGATATTCCGAAGACCGCGTTCCGTACGAGATATGTCCATTATGAATTTTTAGTAATGCCTTTTGTTCTAACCAATGAACCTGCTGTATTCATGGAATTAATGAATAGAATTTTCCATGAGTTCTTGGATAAGTTTGTGGTGGTTTTCATTGATGATATTTTGGTGTTTTCTAAAAGTAAAGAGGAGCATGAAAGACATTTAAGGGTTATCTGGCAAACCTTAAAAGAAAAGAAACTGTATGGGAAATTCAATAAGTGTGAGTTTTGGTTGCAACAAATTTCTTTCCTTGGTCACATTGTTTCTAAAGATGGAATAATTGTTGATCCTGCAAAAACAAAAGTTGTGGAAGAATGCCCAAGACCCACAAATGTAACCGAGATTCGTAGCTTCCTTGGTTTTGCGGGCTATTACCGAAGGTTTGTTATAAAGTTTTCACGGTTATCTAGTCCAATGAATAAGCTAACTCGGAAGGGTGTTAAGTTTATCTGGACAAAATAATGTGATGATTATTTTCAGGAATTGAAAAGAAGATTGGTGAATGCTCCAGTATTGGCACTACCTTCCAGGAATGGTGAGTTTGTTATATACAGTGATGCTTCATTGAAAGGACTTGGTTGCGTCCTAAGGCAGAATGATCAGGTAATTGCTTATGCTTCACGACAGTTGAAAAATCATGAGGTAAATTACCCTACACATGATTTGGAACTAGCTGCTGTTGTTTTTGCTTTAAAAATTTGGAGGCATCATTTGTATGGAGTAAAGTGTGAAATATATACCGATCACAAAAGTTTAAAGTATATATTCACTCAGAAAGAGTTAAACATTAGACAAAGGAGATGGATAGAATTAATCAAGTATTATGATTGTACAATTCATTACCATCCGGGAAAAGCAAATAAAGTGGCTGATGCTTTGAGTTGAAAAAGTAATGCTTCATTAACAATGTTGCGTTTAGAACGTGATCCTTTGGTTAACGATTTGATGAACTTTGGCATAGAAGTTGTTGGTGCAGGAAGTCCTTCTGTTTTATTTCAGGTATCAGTGAGATCTTCCCTATCAGATAGAATCAAGTAAGCACAGAAGCAAGACAGTGAGTTACAGAAAAAGGTAGAGCTAGTTCAGAAAGGTAAGTTGCCTGAATTCAACATTGATAATGATTGCGTTTTGAGATTTGGGAAGAGATTGTGTGTGACTTGTGATTCACAGTTGAAGAGAGATTTGTTATGTGAAGCTCATAGTTCTCCGTTTTCAGTTCATCCGGGCAGTACTAAGATGTATAGAGATCTGCGGGAGTATTACTGGTGGGATGGAATGAAAAGAGATATTGCTGATTTTACTGTGAAGTGTTTGACTTGTCAGCAGGTTAAAACAGAGTAGCAGTTACCGAAAGGGATGCTGCAGCCTTTACCAGTGCCAAAGTGGAAATGGGAGAATATATCCATGGACTTTGTTGTTGGACTACCGAAGACATCTCGAGGTAATAATGCAATCTGGGTTATTGTTGATCGCTTGACCAAATCTGCTCATTTCCTTGCTATACGAGATACTTTCTCTCTTGATCAACTTTCCCGTTTTTATCTTAAAGAGATAGTCAGGTTACATGGAGTTCCTCTCTCCATTGTATTGAATCGTGATCCCAGGTTTACTTCTAACTTTTGGAAAGGCCTTCAGAAGTCGTTGAGTACTGAATTAAATTTTAGTACAGCTTTTCATCCTCAATCAGATGGACAGTCAGAACGAACAATTCAAACATTGGAGGATATGCTATGAGCTTGTTCTATGGATTATCAGGGAAGTTGGGACCAACATCTTTCTTTGGTTGAGTTTTCATATAATAACAGTTTTCATTCCAGTATACAGATGGCACCATTTCAGGCATTATATGGGAAGCAGTGTCGAACTCCAGCTTTCTGGGATGAAGTGGGTGAAAGAAAGTTGATGGGAACAGAATTGGTAGAAGAGATGGTAGAAAAAGTTCAGCTGATTCAGAAACACATGAGAACAGCTCAGAGCAGGAAGAAGAGTTATGCGGATAACCGGAGGAAGGATCTATCTTTTGAGGTAGGTGATCATGTTTTTCTCAAGGTTTCTCCTTGGAAAAGTGTGATGAGATTTGGTAAGAAAGGAAAGCTGAGTCCAAGGTTTATTGGACCATACGAAATTCTGGAGAGAGTTGGATCAGTTGCATACTGAGTGTCTTTACCGCCGAGTTTATCTCAGGTACACAATGTTTTTCACGTTTCGATGTTGAGAAAGTATATGCCAGATCCATCTCATGTTTTGAGTCCAGAGGTAGTTCAGCTGGAAGAGAACCTATCTTATGAGGAACAACCGGTCCAGATTCTTGACCACAGGGAGCAAGTGTTATGGAATAAGGTGATTCACCAGGTAAATGTTTTGTGAAAAAACCACATGATTGAAGAGGCAACATGGGAATCTGGAAATGCAATGAGGGATAAGTACCCCCATTTATTCGATAAGTAAATAAATTACGGGGACACAATTTTCTAAAGGGGGAAGGATGTAACATCCCAAGTAAGTAATGAATAACAGATATTTTTATCTATGTCTATTAATGATTAAGATAGTGTTATAGAGGCTTAAAATGAAAATAAATACAATCTTATGCATGGAATACACTAATATTCTTAAAAGATTGTTTTAGTGCCTTTTGATGGAAAACCATTTTTGAATATATATTTTGACAATTTTATAAACTACGTTTGTCAAAATAAACTTATTCTTTATGATTGGGACATCAAAATTTACTTTGTGTGAATTTTTGGAATTTTTCTGACAATGTTCATTTTTTAATGAATAGTGAAAAATACTGCATTTTACATCAAAAGTGCTTTTTAATATAATTTATTTATATGATTAGATTATATTTTGAATTGTTATTAATGTGTAATATGAATATATTTTTACCATTTAATCAAATGGTGGTCATTGGAATCAATCTCACTTTGAAATTAGACTTAAACTGGTGTCAATCTTTTGATATTTATTGTTTTGTAAAAACACGCTATTTGCTCTGGCAGCGGGAATTAATTATTAAATTAATTAATGTGACTTATATGATTTGAATTTTGTGAAATATACTTCATTTTTGAATTCGGAATATCAAATATAGCTTAGGGTGAATTTTTGGTAATTTTTTGAAAAACATCAATTTTTGATGAATAGTGAAACCACTAAGTGGTAATCAAGCAAACTGATTTTTCAGTTAAATGAAAGTTTACCACTAATGTGTATTGAATTTTGAAAATCCGACATAAATGGTTGTCATTAAGAAGTAAAATGTGGTTCAAAGAGATTAAAATAATTTTTTCGTGAATAGTAACTTATTAAGTTCTTAATCGCGATTAGTGGTAATTAGGGTAGTTTAAGGTATAAATAATGCTTTAATAATAGGAAATGACCTAGACACATGTCCCAACCATATTGGTTGTGTCATGGCCGACCAAGACAATCCATGGGTCAACTTGGGGACCCCATGGATCCACTTTGGTTGGGAAATGACATAAATAACATTTTATTTAATGTAAAAGTAAAAATGACACAAACAAGAGATGTTTTACAAAAACAATTTTTACATGGGGTTATAAAGATCATATATTTGATTATAAATAGTAATTGGAAAGCTAAAAATATTTCCTAAATCATAGTATTTTTTTTATAATTTTTAGACATTAAATATATTAAATTATTTATGACATAATAATGATGCAGCGATGACATCATTATTTGACGATTTAAATAAAATGGAAAGATAATGTAAAATCTATGAACTACACAAGTCCAAAAATTATTGGATGAGTGGATTTCGAAGCCTTATCAACTTATCCACGAATTATATCAATGTGGGACCTTTTGAATCCGAAACACATTTTCAAATAATGTAATATTTCTTTACTTTCCAAAAGTGCCCCTCCTCTCCTCTTATAAAAGGCCCCCACCTCTACCTCATTTCACACACTCTTCAAGCCATTGGCTCGGCCAACCCCTGCCCATTTTCTCTCTCCACATCCCTCTCCTCATCCTAGAGGATTCCCTTTGGGCATAATCCTTTCAAAGGAAGCCTTTAGGCTCAAATCAAAAGGAGTTACACTTTTTAAGGTAATTCATTCTCTCATGTTCATTTGTTTTATTTTGCTTCTCCAACCCCCTAAACTCTATTTATTTACTTCTTTTGTAACAACACCTGTATCTTAAATATACTAGGATGTTTTTATAAGATATATTTGAGCTACACAGTCACACAACTACATCAAATGGTTAAAGAACATACGGTTTCCGTGGATGGTGAAATTCTGCCTCCCGAAACGATGATTGTTCAATACTCATTTAACACCTTCAAAGGTGGCCATTATGATGTCACTATTTTTATATATGATATATAATATGTTTATGTTTTCCGTAAGATTCTGTTTTTTCATTTTGGGCATACCTTTATGGTTTCCATTACGGGTAAACACGATATCTTCATTTTAGGAAGTGCGGACTACCGCCCCCTGAAAGTGATTTGATTCGTTAATACCATATGTGGGATGTTTAAAGGATAAAGTTAATGATATTATATATGTTATTATACTGGAATTATAATATACTCTTATATCATTATGATTCCATTCCAGAAAATATGAAATAGAAATGGAAGTAGCGTTCATGCGTACGTACGGCTTACCGTCTCCATGAACGGTGCATTTCATTTCTTACCTCTAAATGTGATGTAATATTATAAATACATGTATATGATGAATATATATGATATATATGTTATCCAAATCATTAATATCATTCTGGATATAACTAACCTATGACCAAATTAACAACATGTAATTGTAAGAAGTCTATTTTTGACTTAAGAACCAAATACCGACAAAATGAACATTATTAACATAAATGATTACATGATGTTCATAACATGGTATAAAAGGAATAATGAACTTGAAAAAGATTCATAAGCAAGTAGAGATTAACTCATATTTATTATTCAGGAGATTAAAGAACGGTCGGGTCAAGTCGGATACGAGGTATGGGACTTCGTCTCAATCTCCTTTCATTGAGGCATATTTTATTTTATACACAACTTTATTTTATACGGTGTATAAACCCCTTTGACTTTTACGTTTATTCAAAAGGAATTTTTTTTATACTAAGCGTTTACTAAACGACAAAAGGGAATGTTTTTGTCGTACGTATGCGGCGACAACGACTTCTCCGCCGTCGTGACCGTTATTTGAGTTTCGGCTTCCTCTACAAGCCATACCTTCTTTTTAAAAGAAAAATAATACCATATTTTACTTTTCTTTTACTTTGGTATTGAAAATGGATTTCATAATGTTTTTATTATATCAATGTGTTTTATTGATATCTTGTGATTGAAATGTGGGAATTTTATGTTTCCTTTATGCATGTTTTATGTGATATGATTATGTTGAGGTTCTTGGGCATTATTATGAAAACGGGTGGTTCCGTGATAAACTAAGGGCGGGTGAGCCCGATATAGCTCTCTAATGCATTGGGTAACGTGAAGGAGTGAAACGTTAAGGTTTCTCCGAAGATATTTTAGGGAATATACTGTGATGGGTATTCCAAACGTAACCAAGAGGGTTACTCCCTACGTAAGAATGTTATGAATGCCTCAAGTTACCTTTATGTCTTATGATTTCTATGATTTATTCATGATTTTATGAGGTATGTTAAAGTGCCTATGTTTTATGGGTAAAGTATGATTTCATTTCTTATGTATATATGAACTCATGTTTCCTTTCCATGTTTTTTTTATAACCCATACCGAGTTTTTATGCTCATCCCAAGTTTTTGAAATGTTTTTCACAGGTCAAGGGAAAGGTACATGATAAGATGATAGAGTCAAGGATGTGTCAAGAAATAATACATGTTTTATTTTAAATGTGTTTCCATTGATGGGAATGAAGAATACTATCTTTATGTAACCACTTTGTTTATATGTGGAATGTAATGCAAGTTTTATGATCTAATTCTCTAAAACTCAAAACCTGAAAAGATCCTCAACGTGTAATATTGTAATAACTCAAGATTTAGTATGGTTTAAGGCTGGGGCCTTATATATTAACTCCTTTTTTCTGATGGCATAATCCCCATTGGTTTGTTTGATTACCAAATATGAATCACCTTTACTTTAATGTGATTCACCTATGCCTGAAGTGCCAATTCCTAGCCTACGATGAGAGCTCGATATTCTACTTCATTGTTTGTACTGCCTTCCTACATTAAGAAGGAATATGGTAGCACTACATTTTCTGGGGAAATAAGCATGATTCCTAACCCAACATTGTTGAATTTAGGATCTTCCATTTTCTTCCTTGTTGGACATCTGGAGGCACCATCAACGTACATTTCCTATGTTTGAGGATTATCTTGAATAGAGAAGACTTCCTCATCAGGAAGTTCAATATTTAAAGATGTATCTTCTACAGATGTGTGTTCAGCAAGAAAATCAGCCAAATATTTTCATTTTATTTCCTTTTGATACATATACTGGAAATCAAACTCCTACAAAATAACTGCCCACCATGCCAGATGTCCTGTAAGCATTGTATAGCTAAGGATAAATTTGAGAGGGTTATTGAAAGACTCCAATTGGACCTCATGATGTTGCAGTTATTGTCTGAATTTCTAAACTGCAAATATTAATTATAGGCAGCGCTTTTCAAAACATGAATATTGAGTTTCTTCCTCAAGTATATTCCGACTGAGATAGTAAAGGTTGTTTTTATTCCCAGCATCGTTCTTTTTGGCAAGGAAGGCACCAAATGATCTCTCTAAACCTATCACATAGTGAATTATTGGTCTTCCTTTAATAGGTGGAATTAATACTGGTGGACTCAAGATATATTTCTTGAGGATATCAAATTCTTCTTGACATTATTCAGTCCACTGGTAGGTGACTCCCTTTTTCATTAATCTGGTGAAGAGTAAACAGTTGTCTAGAAAATTGGAAATGAAACACCGAATATAGGCCAAGTCTCCTTGAAGTCCCCTTAATTCCTTCAAATTTTTTGGAGGTGACATGTCAAGGACTGATTTTTTCTTCTCATTATCAACTTCGATACCACGATGGTGTACCAAAATGCCGAGAAATTTTCCTTTGGTTACCCCGAATACACATTTCAAGGGGTTCATCTTCAAATTATGTTGTCGAAGTTTGTTGAATATGATTTCCAAATCGGCCAAGTGATTAGAACATTGTCTAGAATTAACCACCACATCATCCACATAATATTCAGCAAATTTCCCTTTAAAGGTTTTAATGATATGGTGCATGGAACGTTGATATGTTTCACCAGCATTCTTTAGGCCAAAGGGCATCACCAGATAGCAAAACACACCTTGAGGAGCTTTGAAAGCTATAGACTCTTCATCTTCTAGGGCCGTTCATATTTGACTGTACCCAGAATAACCATACATGATGTAAAGAGATTCATATCTATTTGTTTCATCAATTAATAGTTATGTGATTGGAACTGGAAAATCATCCTTGGGACAATACTGATTAAGATCTCTGATGTCAATGAAAAATCTAATTTATCCATTATTCTTTTTCACAGGGACAATATTGGCCATCCATTTGGAATATTGAACTTCTCTAATGATGTTATCTGTGATAAACTTATCAAATTCAGCTTCAATTTTGTAAGAATACGATGGGTGTGTTCTTCTGGCTTCTTTCTTGAATCCTCGATGTTCTTCTAGAAAACCCAAATGATGAGTGGCAACATCAGGATCAAGACCAATAATTTCTATATAATTCCAAGCAAACACATCTCTATTTTTCTTCATAAATGAAGTATACATTTGTTTCTATTCAAGAGTCATGGCCGCACTAGTTAAAGTGGGGCGTGGGTCTTATTTTGTACCCAGATTTATTTCTCTGAGTTCATCCACAGTGGTGGAGATACCCTCTTCAAATGCTGGAGGAGCATCCCTGAGATCTTCCTCCTCTTCTTCAATATGTGCGACTTCTTCTGTTTCTACGTGCATAGTAGATGACGAAGCAAAATTTCCATGGTTAGGGGAGAAGTTAAAATTTTAACATATTGATGTAAAGGCTTCCATTTTTGACCCTATTGATGATGAAGGGTCTTTCTGGGGTGATAGAGAGGAGATTATGGATTGAGAATTGACATCATTTTTTTCCTTTGGTATTTCTATAACTTCTTCTGAACTGGTTGATGAAGTATAGAATTTCCGTATTTCAGTTGATGAAATGAAGACATCTCCATTTAAGATTTCATCATTTCTTGGTGAATAAACAATTTATCCCATGTTGTCTGTCTTGGTATCCATAATTGACATTATGGAAATTTCCATTAGAGTGTTTGGATTTAGGTCCAACTTGTCAATTTAACTAATAGGCAACACATAATTTGTACTCACATGTATGAATGGGTTTAATGGAATCTTTTCCAAACAATTTGGAGCATTAATTTTGGTGACCTTCTCTTCTGTGTATTTTTCCTTTCCCTCAATGTGATAGAATTATGCCTCAATGTATTGAGATTCACATGTTTTGAATGGAGCCTTTTCACCATACAATGTCCCAATATGACCATTGAAAAAATATTTCAGGCATTGATGGTATGACGAAGGCATGACCGCATGTTGATTTAGCCAAGGTCTTCCATGAAAAATGTTGATGGTTGTGTCCGGATGAGAAACCATGAAATTTAAATTAGACACAAGGTCTCCAAAATAAATTTTGAGTATAATTTTGCATAGAGGTTCTGGTTCATTCGTATCGTATCCTTGAAACATCAAAGTAGACGGAGATAAATCATATTCGGTGAGGCCCAATAGATGAAGTGTATGAATAGGAATGAGATTGACTCCTTAGCCATTATTAAAGAATGATCATCAGATGTCCATGTCATTGACATTGGAAGATATATACAAAGGTCTGATATGTCCATGTACAACATCATATTCATCTTTATCTATAAAAGATATCACTTGATGGCATTCTCTGGGATCATTCTCTATATGGTAGACCTCAGCCGTAGCAATTTCAATTTCAAAATCTTGAGGGCGTGAAAAATCCTCAATAAGTGCCTCCTGAAGATCTTTTGATCGATTCAAGGAATCCAGAATTGATAACTTGGCCGGTACTTGGGCCAAATGTTTCAAGACATTATACTTTTGGTCCAAAAGTCTAAATTTCCCATCATGAAAATGTGGTTTTGTAGGTTCCTTGGAAGTTGATGCTTTGGAATTAGATGCATCCCGTATCGGGACAAGAATTGGAAACACTCTTGGCTTTGGTATATTAGACTGACAAGGTCTATATGTTTGCTGAGAAGAAGAATGTGTGACCTCTAACCAGTCTCCCTAAATAACTATGTCAGGACCGAATCTTCCATGTGTGTAAACACATTCTTGTTCCTGTTGATACCACTTAAGGTATTTTCCACGATTTTCTGCTGCATATACATTTCTAGTAGGTGTAGGATTGAAATATTAGCTTCTGGAATATCCACGGCTTCCCCTATATCCTAATCCTATTTCTCTTCCTCCAATTTCTCTATTAGATACATGGAACTTAGGATCATTATAATCAAAACTATCATTAGAATAAGGATCTGTTAAATGAATCATGTTAACAGAACCAAATATTAATTCTTCATCTGATAAAGATTCTACCTGATGAACCAATTCAAGATATGCCGTTTGGTGGGGTGGTGCCTGTGCTTTTGAAGCAAATGGAATAAAATATGAAAGAGTCAAATACAACTTCGGCTTTTACACAATCTTGTCTTCTTCTAACGGCTCTTATTTATTCAAATTATGCCGCTTATTTGAGAATTTTCCTTATGATGAAGTGGGTTTTTCTATGGCAGACATAGTAGAAGACACAATTGGTTGATTCAATTGTTTTCATAAAATAGCATGACTTTGGTTGATCATTTTACTGAACATCCAATCATCATATTTCTACACATTTTTAAATTTAACTTTGTTCCATTCAACTTCTTTCTCTGGATCAGTAGTAGTAACACATGCTACCTAGGCTGAAGAACCTTTCAATTTTACTTTTCCAGAGTCCACCATCTTTTGCAGGAGGTCTTTGAAGACAAAAAAATTTGAATGGGATGCCCCAACATCTGATGATATGGGAATTAGTTGGGGAGGTCTTCAACTCCTTCCTTGTTCGGCCTTTTGGGTCTTGGAAACTGAACAAGATTGTTTTCCAAAGCCGAGATGATGTAGCCATGAACTTGTTCATTTCAGAAAGAATAAAATTTGTTCTTAAAATCTTCAAACTGTTTCCGCTTTTGATCTCTTTGATCATCTTGATGAGTTGACCATTGTTTTTGATGCTAAGAGGTTATTCCCTTCTATATGAAGAAGGTTTTTAAGTGGAACTAGGTATATATTCTTGTTTAAGTGTAAATGTAGTAGTCTTTTCTTTCCATATTATCCTTCCTGGAACTGATGGAATTACACAAGTTTTAGCCTTAGTCTTTGTATGAGAATCTTCTATCTGATGAGCAATTGAAGTAAGGACTCTAAACCTGCTAGTATATTTCACAGGGATCAACGTTGTACGTAATTCCTCATGCATATTTTCCACATAGATTGGAAGAAACTCTTATTGAGGGAGTGCTAAATTTAAAGAATATGTTAATTGCTTCCAGAGAATAATGAAATCTGAAACTCTTTAATTTCCCATTTTCTTACAATTGGTATGATCAAAAACTGTTTTCTTTGGTAATGTTGAGATAAATTGAAGAATAAATCATTGATAGAGATCCTCCTACCAAGTAATTTACCGAGATTGAAAACTTGTTTACCAGATAAAAGAAGATCCCTGTAATGACTACACAATACACTTGAGATTAACTACTTCTTGTTGTTGAGGAGTTCCCATCATAGGATCAAAATGAGAAACTAAATGTGTCAAGTGTTATTATGGATCTCTCGAACCATTATAAATTGGGAATCTGATACTCACAACATTTGATGGAGGAGGAATTGCATCCAACCATTCATGGTAAGCTCTCTTTTCTCATTGAACTTGTGCACATTTTCCTTCCATATCTTCCAACTAATCTGTTAATGACTCAATGGTAGTTATTAATTTTTAATAAACATCTGGTTGAGATTGGACCTGAGCAGGTGCAATAACAAGATTTCGAATGGGTGTGGCGACCGGTACTGCCACTGATGGTAGTATTGTCGGTTGCTGTCATGTATGACCAATATGATTGGACTTGTGAGGGTGTACATGTAAAAGAGGATATTCTTGATCCATCCCAATAGCTGCAACAAATTTCTTTGATTAATTAACTCCATCATGCTTAGGAGGAAGACTACCTTGAAGTAGTTCTTCATTTAACCTCTTTAACTCCTTTATTTCTCATTCGTGTTGTGCGAACCTTTATTCTAATGAGAGTGATTGGACTTCTCCAGAGGTAGGGTGGGATGTAACCTGACTTTTACCCTTTTCCTTGGCATGTGCCTTTCTAGAGTATAGAAGGGAATTACCTGATGGAACATCTTCCCCTAAGAAACCCTATGTCTTCTGGTACGCACACCTTCTTCATTTATTTCCGTGTGTACAGCCTCATGAATATGATCTTCTTCATCTGTTTCCCCTGAGTGAGCCTCATGTTCTAGGGGATTAGTGACAATTTCATTGATGACATATATCGATGCATAACTCATTGCAGCCCTTCTGTCAGCGCTTTTGTGATATTGTCTTATTCCATGTCCTTTATGATACATTGCATTTTGTTTGGTTGATCCCTCAAGAACATATTGATGAATCGTAATTTAGAGGGAGTCTTCTGATAATTCAGCTCTACGTTCCTCTTGTGGATTATTCCCTAATCAAGAGAAGACTGAATTTCGCTGAGGAGGATATTGAGTATTTAAAAAAGTCCCCATTCCAGTGGACTAGGGATGTTCCTATTTTTACTCCTCAACTCCTCAAATCCTATCTATTGATCCCGATGGTTGGATGAAAAGAGACCCCAGTCTGGCAATCTGAGGTGGCTCTTGAGATGCTACATTTGAAACTTTCTTCAAAGCTCTCATGATTTTGTAGACTTTAGTCCATAAATTGGCTGGATGCATCATCCTACATCCACTCAGATCACCTTGCTCAGATGACCATTGGATTATTTCTGACACCTCTAACACCTGATGATGTGCATTCCTTAAACGAGAATCCTGTTCGATATTCTCATTTCCTTGATGCAAGATTAATTCAACAACTTGTCCTATATATGCCTGACTTTGGGGAGAACTAGTTGAGGCATTTTCTTGAGAAAGAATTATATTACACACAAAACCAGTTAGATGTATCCATCCATGGGAAATAACATTGCATGAGACCACTTTTGGTGGGCTTTGTTGACTGGAGAGCATAGTGAAATGCAATGCTCCATGAACACCCCATCCTCTGATATGAATACTAGATGGGGGAATTGGTAATTAATTGGCGTAACATTTTAATGTTCCAAAGCATGAACGCTGAAGGGCTCTCTACTGCTTTGCATCCTTTGGATATCAGGAAACTGAGAGAGATGGCAAGTCAATTTGGCATTGCAACCCTTCTATTATCTTGATATGATTTTGATATTAATCATAAGATAATATTTTCTCTTTTAAGTGACAAAGAGTTTTCCATATGTTGAGATGAATATCATGTATACAATATTCTGTCAACATTTCTGGAATATCATAATGAGAGTTAGCCAAAGGCCAAAACGTTACTGGTATTTCACCTTTTTCTAGTTGTTTTCTCATATTCAGCACTTACTATTTGTCACTTGATGTAGATTATTATACCTGATTGGACTAAAGTTGGTGCTTCTTTGTTGCTTCATCAGATTCATCAAGATTGGTAGAGAATTAATTTATCAAATTAGAAGATTAATGTCCTAGGGGTGGTTCAAAGAATGACCTACACACATGCTATCTTATGATTGAGAAAGTATTTCACCTGTTAGCGGTAAGGCATCCTACATGATTGGATTTTCATTTTCAAGTGCCTCAAGATAAGAGGTATTTCTCATTACCGCATTTTCCGTTGAAAAATTTTCAAGGAAATGAAAATTACTACTGCTAAGTGGAATTTCACAGCTACATTCAACATCATGTGGAGGAACACCTTGGTGGGTTATAACAAAAGATGAAACCTCTTGCTCTATGGTCTTATGGCCACGCAGAGGGTTATCGTGGCTCTCATCTTAAGATAATACTTCGAGATTGACCAAATTTTCATGAAGCAATCCTTCACAAGGAAGTTTCTGATGAAGACCTTCAGAATTGTTGTTGTTACTTCCGGGATCTGGAAATGAGAGAGTAAAATCATGAGTTGCAATAGATGATTGTTTGAGGGATTCATGAACTCCAGTATTGAGTAAGTTCTTTTTTCAGATTGGCTCTTGATTTTTAAGCTGTGTTGGATGTGTATTTTACTTGGACTCCATCTTACTCACTTTAGAAACCAATTGTTAATGAAATTAGTTATAATGGGTAGGTGTATGTGCCTACTCAAGAGAAATGGTCAGGTTAGGCTGATTATCTCCATTTAAATCGGGTGTATGTACCAGAGTTGATTGTCCTTATGACATGGGGGAGTATTCCCCACGACCCACCTAGACTGAAACAGAGGTATGTATCTGCTCCGGAGTGACATGTTGATGAGTCACTCCACTGAACGGGATGGATTTATGTTTCTTTCCATGTGATGTCGCTGAAGTTGTTATAATATTCTGACAGGTATCCAGAATATGGGCAGGGATTTTCTTCTACTCTTTCACCATTATCAGAATGTTCTTGGTGACTTCAGCTGCCAGAACGGGAATATACGTCCATTCCGTGTTTATAGTAGGTGTGTGTTCTTTCTCCTGTCCTCCTTTTACTGTTAGTGATTTCTGACAGTACTCATGTGTGGGGGAAAAAGTTGTGTCTACCTCTTCTTTTTCATTGGGGATTTCCAATTGACATCTCTGGGTGCTACCAAAACGAGACTATTGGTTAGGTTGATGAATTGCAGGTGTATGTGCCTACTGATTTTTCTCCACCAAATATGATTAATGAACTTCCATCAATACTAGAAGATGAGACTCCTAATAGAATTGATGAGTATAACCAGGTGTGTGTGCCCATTTATAGGTGGTCACCACATTTGATTGGCGAGCTTCTTTGGATGTAGTCAGACGAGCCTACTGACTAGCTGATGAATTATAAACAGGTGTATCTGCCTGCCTATCGTACTCCACCGGAATTTCCTGGTGGGATTGATGTGTTACTACTAGATGAGTCTGAAGGGTAGTGAAATCAAGATGGACGGGTGTATATGCCCGCTCATTGTTTTCCATCAAGTTAGATTGATGGACTTCTCCAGAGGGGGCAGAGGTAATAACCTACTCTCTGTTGACCTAATTTTACCTCTAACGGTTCGTTTTGCCTTCTTGGGTCTGAGGAACCTGATCCGAACACCTAGAGACGATACCCTCATCATGTTGAGGGTGCACTACCACACGAGTCTGGTGGAGATTATTGGTGGGAGTCCTCAAGAATGACTCTTGTCTTCTTGAACTATGGCCTTGAGTGACCTTTTCATTCACCTCCCTATAATATGCGAGGGACTGGTTGTTCCGTTTCTCGGATAATGACTCGAAACGGTTGGAAATGGGGGTTGGAACCACCATCTTATTAACCATTGGTCGTCCCTACCTGGACAACCATGGTGAGTTGTTAACTTGGAGTGATTATTGAGTGGCTTCCAGAGACGATATGGTACCATGTTTATGTTATTCCTTCACCAATGCATCTGAGACCCAGCATTGAAGGTGCTGAGTAGGTGATGTCATCCTCAAAGCAGAAGAGGACCAAACAGGAGTATCGTCCGAGGCATTCATAGTTGTGAACATTAAATAAGTCTTTATGTGTTGCAGAGAGATCTTGGAAATGAGTTCTTGTTTAATATAGTGGACATAATCAAGATTGGTTTGGCGAGACTACATCTTTTGTATGATCACATATGTTATTGAATGCTTTGTTGGCCCTCATATTGAGTTTAATAGGGGACTAAAAATAATTAAAACATCATTAAACTTGGTTAAGGATTCACGTCGGGTTCACCATTTTTTGTTTCTTCTGGAAATGGGGATGAGCTTGCCTGTTTAAGGTTCAAACATTCCAATCGGTTTCAAACGGGTTTATTCATAGAACCGGAAACACCCTATGATTCTATATCCATTTGGACCTACATTCCAAAGGTAGGTGCTCATTAGTTATGGAACGATGAGGCTTAAGAATTTTCACTGCTCGATAGGAAGGGAGGTTAATCTCATCGCACCTTTTTTGGGGGAGTTATTGCATACTCTGGGACTCTCTTATATATTTATGTTATGTTCACGAATCCTAATTAATTCACCACGTATGAAAATGAGTTTTCCTTTAGATTTAGCAATCAATGATTCATATGTATGGGATTTAGATAATGTGTTATATGTATTTGAGGTTCTTCATGGATGTAGAATCATCAGGATGTATTGGAGATCCTATGTCAAAGGTATCCTTCAATACATTATATAGAAATCTATTTGTAATTATGAAGACCATACATGTTATAAATCCACTCAGTGGGGCACTTTATGTTTATTGTCATTCATAAAGACAGAGATTATTTCAGAGTTGGGATCTTACCTGCAGATGGGATACCTACGTATCTTTGTTAAAAAGGAATCAGAACCCACCTAGTTTGATAATAAGGATATAGTTTAACATCATATGGGATAGAAAATAATTAATGAAATATGGTCCTAACCCTATAAAGGCTTCCTACATAGTCTACTTTTAAGGCCGAGATCAAATTCCACATAGTTTGAGCAATGAAATATGGGGTTTATGCTTACATAATGGCCCAAAAAATAGATGTCGTGATTATTTTTACACTCTAAGCTCACGTGAGTCATGATCAGTGTGAGAAACAAGAGGTATCAATAAAATTGACGATGGAGCCATGAAATATGCAGTCATGAGAAATGATGTGGGGCTTACAGTTTTATGACGACCCAAGTAAATGAGGAATGAAGCCAAAGAGCAGGGTCCATAAAGGTATTTTTACTTTATGGAGATTTGGAATTTTAACTCGGGACTAACTCTGGAAAAGAAAGCCCATATTAAAAGGGACTTATGATTGGGTTTAATTACTGAGAAGGAAGCCCAAATCAAAAGAAATTAAGGTTGGGGATTACTCCTGAAGAGGATTCCAAATGTTTAAGGAAACTATGATTGGGTCTTACTCTTGAGAAGAAGGCCTAGGTTAAGGGGACTTGTAACTTGGGGCTTACTCTTGATAAGGAGGCCCAAATCAAAAGATCTTCTCATCTCAAATGATGAGGTTATATAGGAAACCCCTAAGTGTGGTGACATAAAGCTTGTAAGTCATGATGTTTTGGGAGAGGTTCTCATAGAATTCCTGTCAAATAAGGAAGCTAACAATGGAACCATGCCATAAATGGATTTGAAGAGGGTTTTCAAGGCTATTTCTTGAAGATGAGATGTGGGTTTGATGAAATGAGGTGACTATGAAGGAGGTATCCAAGTATCGTTTTGGAGCGCTAGTCCGGGTCGCGCAAGTAGACTTGCGCGATATGAGTCACCTTGGGCGACAGAGAATCTATAGGGTAATACTTTGGAAACTTTGAACTTATGCCCTTAGTATCATCCCTTGATGCTTTCTGAAGGGTGGCATGCAAGTTCCCTTGAGAGGGAAAGGCGGTGCGCAAGTGTCTTTATTTTCCTTAAGGGCTGGACACTTAGGTGCACAAGTATTGATTAGTTCTAACACTTAGGCCTTATTATTCCTCTTTAGATCTTCCATTCTATGAAAAGAATTACCATAGAAGTAATCGGAAGTCATCAAACAAATACTTGGGTAACCAGAGCTTGAATTTATGTTTTGGAAAATTTGTCCTCGAAAATGAGGGCCCATAGGGGGTATTTATAGGCCTCCTGATATTAGGGCGAAATTGCAATGGGGGAGTGCAAGGGACCTGTGTGCCTCACATCTAGTGCACAAGTAACATGCTCCCCTATGTTTGGAGCTTAAGTGACTTACACGCCTTAATGCCTTTACAACATTTGATGCTTCTTCCCTCTCTCTTCTTATTTTTGTTTTTATTTTCTTGAGGTACTCCCCTTTGTGACAGAACAGAGCGTCAATAGGGGTATAGAATGAAAAATATCACTACTATTCTCATACTACATTCTCAAGCTATGAATCATGATTAACATGATAAATAGAAAATGAGGGAACAACATTAACATTATTCCTTCATGAGGGAACAACCGCCATAATTTAATGGGTAATCTGATCCCCATGTTACTGAAGAATAGATCAGTGAAACGAAGAAGATATTTTTCATTTTTCAGTGTTTGGAACATGAAAAATTCATTTAGGATATTTATCGCTCTTAAGGAAAATCAGACAAGTGGTTGACTCAAATCAAGAATATGAGGCTGTAATATGAAATTGAATCCATGGATTGGGAAAAGTTCATGAAACTATTCTTCAGTAAGTACATTCCTCATTTTATTCATACAAAAATGGAGAAAGAGTTTCTCAGGTTAATTTAATGTGATACTGAATATGTTTTTACCTATGAATCCAATTTTATAAGGCTTGCAAGGTATGTTTCAGGAGTTTTCATCCATCATGAATGTGAGGTTGACCAGTTCATTGATTTCTAAAAGCTATGATTCATAAGGATTTTATCCATATGTGACATTATTAGATAATAATATATTGTGAGTGTTGAAATCAAGGTTGAAATGGAGGACATGGTTGTGTATCAATCTCATGTTTTTGAAAAAGAAAAGGAACATAGAGTTAAAAGTAAAATCTAAAAAACCTGGAGAGAAAAAGGTGAGACTTCTATTTTACTCTATGCGTGGGAAGAAAGAATGGAGTAAATTTTCTGAACGCTTATAATAAATAATTTTTGTTCTTAAGATAAGGCCACCAAACATTTTATTTATAAAATAATGGGAAGAAGTTAGCTAACAATAAAGATGGAGAGAAAACTACACTGAATGCATACCACCCACTTTAGAGGATCAAGGCTAAATAGAATGGTATATATGTTAACTAATTTACAAACAAGATGTTTAATGATGGTGATTGACGTCCCCTATATCTTAAGTCCACTAACAAGGGGAATTCTAATGCAATCATAGTTTATAGTGAGGGGTGCATTAAGGACATGATGAAAAGTATACCTACCATCTACTATAGAATATATAATGACTTATTTGATCATGGATTTATCAAATCTTACATATTTAATGAATTTTATAAGGGTTTTAGGATTCCAACATAAATATTATTTGTAGAATTAAGACTGAGAAACCCCAATGATATTATGATATCATCTCGTTTCTATGATTCTTCTCCAATTGACAATTTTTAGTGTTCTTCCGATAAATCATTTCATTCTTCCACGGGATGAATTTTATGTCATATTAGTCATGGATTACCTTCCTCTTCATATATAAAACATCAATTGCAGAGGAAGGTATGTAATATTTGAGATAACAACCAAAATAATGATTTTATATCAATGCGATGATATATATGAACATTATAAGGATATAAAATCTAATGGAAGTGTAATAATTCTCATTTCGAAGGCATGTTTATCTCCAATCGTTTGAGAGAAAATTGACTTCTATGATATTTTTATTTTCCATGAATTTTTTGATTTATTCTTATGAGAGTTCCATAGATTTTCATCAAAATGAAAATTTGAATTCTCAATTGAACTGGTACCTAGATGCACACCAATATCAAAGATTCCCTATAAAATTTCCCTATTATAGTTATAGGAATTGAAGAAGAAACACCAT
This sequence comes from Viscum album, assembly GCA_963277665.1. Taxonomy (NCBI): domain Eukaryota; kingdom Viridiplantae; phylum Streptophyta; class Magnoliopsida; order Santalales; family Viscaceae; genus Viscum; species Viscum album. The sequence goes on along the minus strand of OY728131.1, from coordinate 292,566,067 downwards.
TAAATCATTGATAGGGTATTCATTGGGACATGTGCATAAACTTGGGTTGAACCTGTTTTATTTTGACATAGGAATATGAATCAATGTTATTGTTAATTGATTATCAAGAGATAAAAAATATCCCAATTAAGAAAAATAATCCTATACCCCAAATTGATCAAGTTGTTGGTCAAGTGAGTGGAGATAAATAATTTTTCATGGTTGAAATTGATTCATTATATTATTAATTAAGGGTTAATAAATTTGATATACCTATGATAAAATTATTAACAAGTAAAGGAAATTATGAATATTTAGTGATGCCTTTTGGTCTATCTAATACCCCTGTTATATTTCTGGATTTGTTAACAAATTTATCTAGAGATTACCTTGATCATTTTTTTGTAGTCTATATAGATGACATTATTATCTATTAAAAGAGAAATAAATAGCATTAAAACCACTTGATAATTGTACTAATGTCCCTACAAAAGGAAAAACTATATGAAAAATTTGCATCCTATGATTATTGGTAAGAAAAGGGTTCATTTTTGGGTCATATAATCTAATGAAAGTGAATAGATTTAAATCCATAAATTAAGGAGGATACTGAATGTTGGTGTAGAATAACCATGGGAACTAATATCCAATGTTTGTTTTTGGTATGGATAGATATTACCAATGTTTTGTGGTGAATCTCTCAAAACTATATAATCTAATAGAAGGTTAACTAGTTCAAGGAAATAAATAAATGGTCAATAAGTTCGCCTATTATTAAATTAACTTGTAAAGGATATGACTTTTTAATCTATAGTGACACATCCACTAGTAGAAAAATGGGTTCTATCATCATCATTTTAACATTGGTTTTTCAAGACTGTTATTAATGATCATCCATGAGGGCTATTAATGTCGATTGCAAAAAAAAACCCATTTTAAAAATCCTCATGATTTTTTTTGTGATGGTTATTTATTTATAGACATTAAAATAGAAATTTTAATGTTGGTTTATAAAAAAATTAAGTTACGTTTCATCATATAAAACATTTTATGCCAATTTTTTTTCTAGAACCGAAGATAAAAGTAATTTTTCATGTCCGTTTAAAATAACAGAATTAAAATAAGTTTCTATACGGTATTTAATTTCCCTATATTTTATTTGAGTGGTCGTGGAGCTAAAATGTACTTATAGGTCAAATTTTATGGATTCTAGATGTTTATTATCTGTAAACAATATATTGCAGAAGTCAAGCTTTCAACAACCATAAATTTTGATCTGAAAATCAATTTGTGCTCCAAAACCAGTAAAATTGATGCTTGGGAAATTAAATACAACATTTTAAATGTTATTATGGTCAGTTTTTTGAAAAAAAAATTGAACAGATTATATTGACGTTGGATCCTAAAAAAATGTATGTTAAAAGTCCTCATAGAAGACTTTTAATATCAGTTTTAGGAACTGATGTTAAAAGTACTTTTTTCATCATATATATAAAAAATGACATTAATAATTTTGACAACGTTTTAGTTCATTTCCAATGATTATATTAATGTGGGTTTGGAACGAAAATGGACTTACATATCAAATTTTATGGATGTCATAAATTGGTCATCTCTAAATGAAGTCTTAGAGAATTCCATCTTCTGATGACCATATATTTTGATCAATAAATCTATTTAAACTCCATGAATAGTAAAATGAAAGAAATAGAAATGAAATAAATCTTTATAGAAATTATTAACATTAGTTCTTTAAATATGTTAAATGTAAAATTAATTTTGATATTGATTTTGAAAAAAATGGCATTAAAAGCATCCATTTCACATCTATTATAATAAAAATGACATAAAAAATAAAATTTTCACTATTTGTTTTATGATAGCCAATGTGAAAAAAATTATTTGCGCATTAGTTCTCCTAAATATGATGTGAATGATAAAATATAATAACCTTCCAATACAGAACTCAATTTTTTTAAAGAGGGACATCAAAATTTTCAATTTAAGCCTAAAAATTATAACATAAATTTTTTTAAGAATGTGTCATTTATATTATTTCCAGATAAAAAAATTATTTATTTCAAAATAAATTCATTTTATCATCAATGATACACTGACTCAAATCATTTTATCTTCATCATTAATCCACTAATTATTCTTTTGATGATATCATCATATTATTTGTAATTATTGTTCCATGAATTTTTTTTTCATAATTGATATACCAATTGATGATTTTTTTCATTACAATGAAGAATCATTCTTCAGATCCTGGTAAAACTATATTTTTTAATTTTTATTCTAAAAATAAATCTATGATGAATCTTTTGTTTCCTCCTCATAACTTTCCTTGGAAGAAAATTATATCCATGAAGAAACCAAAAACCATTAGAATTTTGTCAACAATTTAGAGTTTTTTAGGTTTCATATGGTTTTTATGGTATGTTTTTTATCAATATTATTTCTTCAATGGATGGATTAATCTATATTATAAAAAAATTCGATTATTATCAATATATTATTTAATGATCCATATTTATTTCACATCTATTTGTGTAAAATATTTATTGTATGAAGTGGAATATTATTTTTTTATTGATTCTACAAATTAACATTGTTTAATTTTGCATGAATTCAAATTATATTTTTTGAAAAAAATATTTTTCACATTATTTTCATGAAATAAAACATAAAAATATATTTTACAAATAGGGTTTTAGAAAACTTTTGTTAAATAACTATTTTTTCACATCTGTTTTTTCAAAAATGATATATACAACATATTTATAACATCATTTTTATAAAAAAATATTTGAATAAATGTTTTTCATGTATTTTTCCTTATAAAAACTTGAAAATTGGGTTTTAACTCATGGGGCACACAAAATATATAGCACTCCAATATATTGGGCAATGTCATATATCTTTTGAGATAATGAGCAATATGTGTCAACATGGTGCTATATTTGTTCACAATAATGATGTTATGATTATGAACATACATTATCAGTGATGAAGATGGTATCTTCATTCACAACTATGTGTGGTAATTGACCACAATGAAATGTTATTTCATTTTTATGCATTTCCACAATACATTGTTTTAACTAATATTTCCATTCTTGATTATCATGATGATCCAATACTTATTTTTTGATGATAAAGATTATTCTCACCCAGTTATATTGATTCATTCTCTTATATATCCTCTCACTAGTATTTTAGCTCACCCCTTATTTGATGTATACCCTGAGGTTGATACATATACTATGGAGTACATGAGGTCCACTAAGAAGCTATAAAAGAAATAATCGAATATTTTTAATTTTTTTATTATGGAAATGTTATGTATGTTCCTAATTTTCTCAATACAACAAATGCTTGATCATTGTTTTGTAATGAATTTATGCTTTTACCTCTAAAATGATTTAATAATCATATTAAAAAATTAGGGTCTCTATAGTTTGAATAGTTTTAGGGCATGCAAATGAAGCCAGTGGGCCAGGGATTAAAAATTTTTTGTCAGTGGATGACAGAACTTGTCGTTTCCGATGATCTGAGCCCCGTAAAGGTCCAAGGATATCACATAATCTATAAATAGCACAAGTTAAAAATGAAAACATAACCATTTCAAATTTTATGTCATAATCAGCTAAAACTCATCCTAGTGATTTTCTCTTGATGGATCAATAGTAGGATCCCTCTAGATCATCCACACATGCTTCAAAAATTCTCTTGAACATCATTAGTCGAATTTTGGGGGCTATCATGGAGATCTAACGATGCTTTCGATGTCTTGACGATCACCGTGTCAAGGAAACTTTGATGATGGAGAGAGATCATGATCCAAGATTCATGGATCAAGAGCATATCTCTCTAGAGAGAGGGTGGAGAAAGATGCTCTGGATTTTATTCTATGGAATGAATGAATAGTGTCATGAAGAGAGGGCCTCCCTTGTATTTATATTGGTGTTGGTAAAATACCAGGTTGGGTTCCCCGACCCCTGTATATTTCAACTTCCACTAAATAATTAATTTTAAAGAACTAAATTTCATTAATATTTTTTATTATTTTATCTCATACTTGTAATATATATATATATATATAATATTTTATGTGATAAAAACTGAGCCATTTAACTCGATTTGTTTTCCCCCTTAATATTAAATGAACCATGAATTTTCAAATAATATTCGTTCAATTAATATTATCTTGTATTTAATAAACATGTAAATAAATTAAATAAATTCAATCCCCATATTCATATCATTAATATTAATGAAATTATTTAATTTTTTTGGTGATCGAGAACATGGACAATGCTCGAACCCCGTGGTGGGGCCCACCATGTCCATATATATATTCAACTAAATAGTGGGGATTCTTGAATACGCTATTGTCTGTGACCCTTTAGGACCATATCTCTATAGACATGAATAATATTCATTGACCAAAAGTGGAGTCTAGAAAACCATCATGGCCCCTAAAGAGATAATAATTTTTATAGCAACGACTACCAGCCTACAAACACTGACTATGTACTATAATCTCTTTGTCATTAAATATCTCATAAAACGGGATGCACACTTGTGTCATTGTCCTTTTCTTGATTTTTTATTTGTTGATCTATCAGGATTGACCTACCTTTGTACTAATTTGGCCAAAGACTTAATAAGGAAACCCCCCCCCTAATTAACCAGTCTTGAGATATAAAACTTCCTAAACAAGGAAGTGACAAGTCCTTTCTTGATCCTCCAACCAATGTCATACCACCAACGATGTACCAAACACAAGCTACCTCGCCATGATTTCAATACCATGGGTTTTTTTCCTTGCATAAAAGTACGTAATAAAATGGTATACATTGGTAATGATCTCAATTTAGGAGACCAATACACATGTCTATAGATAGGAATGACCAATGAAACCCAAAACATGTGGTGTTCCTATTGGCAGATCTGTCCTCAAGATATCACTACTAGAGATCACCGAGTGTGAACATCATGAGATGATATCTCAATGATTATGAGCCCTGACACCTGATGGTCATAAATCTATTATGTCCAGTCAATAAGATGTATCTAGACTATAGAACATATATGTAGGATTAATTTCATAGCATCTAGAGGTACTAATTTTAGCCTCGGATCAACTACAACCTCTCAACACGACAATTAACCATTGTAAATAACCATTATAATAATGGGTGTAGAAATGTATACACTATTATTGTAAGATTACATCATGTATAATTAACTGTAAACATGATACAATAATCAAAAGTACTGCACAGTTGGGTTTAGGGCACCCACTATTTCAACACTCACACTTTAACTAGATCTAAATTTCTAACCAAACTTATTAAGTACTCACATGATGAAAATCATTTTTCTTCTATGTAATGGATTTAATAGCTGGTATAGCCTCATTGTTTCCACGTGGCATATCTAATGTATGCAACATCGTCTCCTTGAAAAAAAATTCTACAGAAATGGTATCCCTGAGTACATCACTTTTTTCTATTGTTATAACATGACTACTTGGCTAGTAAAAATATCATAATTTACATTATGATAATATTTTTCTCACTAAGTATGATTCCAAGAACTGGAACAAATCGTTGTGATTGATAATTTCTTTTTAGCTGCCTTAGAAGCTACAACGTACTCAGTATTTGTATATATGGCTACCAATGGCTTTTAGGATCTTGACTCGCTGGTCGCTATAGCCTAACTGTGATACTAGATCAAATTGATCTATGGATTACTAGTTTTTTACCACATATACTAGTATAACTTCTTCCCCATTTACCAGGTATATATCATTTGTACTCTCCAATGTACAAGATGATAGTTCTAATAGCTTCACTTGTAGTTATCCTAGATATATTTTATATATCCCTACTGTTAATCGTATCATAGAAATATCAATTCATGTACATACCATGGAATACGTGATTAATCCATCATTGATTCATATGTAACTCAAATCACAACATCAATTTCTTCCCATGTTCCGAACATGTCAAACAGAAGAGATTAATCCATGTGATAATGACAACTATTCTGAACTTTAATTGTACCAACTTGTATTTTTCAAAATAATGTAACATTATGTATGTTTGACTAGGTCCAAGAAACCATGAGATCAATATTGATAGATCCAGTTCCATAGAACATAGGTTTCTACTTTAAGTCAATCATTAACCATGTCTTATCTTGCTGAAAGACCAAAATCTGTATTCCACATGTTTCTAAACTTATTTCTCTTGGAAAATTTTGGCACTCCACCTAACCTTCGGTAGACACAAGGCAAATATTCATTTGAAATTAATGCTCTAAAATATTGTTACTTACATGAATCAAGAACTAGATTTTAGTAAATTGAATCCTTTATTGGCATTTGATGGTGTCATCATCCCTTTCTGGTTGCATTGTATAGAAACCTTCCATGAAAGATAATCATGATATGCAATGATCAATTTAATGATCTTAGAGGTTAGCTATGACCAGTAAAATTCAAATGGATTTTGGCATACTGACTTAGTATAACCAATCATGCCTTATTGATAATAGGCTTGAACCATCCATGTATTATCTCATTTGAATACCCACCACAATATTCAACTTATAACCCCCTTTTATTTTTGATATATGGAATCCATTATTGAATTTTAAAGTAGTCTTGTAAATCATAGCTTATTTCCATATAATGCCTACTGGTAGGATTTATTATTGTTAATGAATAATTTAACACCCATAGCAGGGAACTCAAAACCATCACCATGTCTTTTAACCTTCCTACAAAGTATGTGTCATTGGGACATTCTTCTTCCACATTCGTTCATGGAACTTGTTCTAATGCCAACCACTTGTGCATCCTAAGAATTGACTAAGTCTAAGTCAATTCAACTCCCACTATCTCTAATAGAGATGTGTATCCTTATATAGAAGTGTGTTCTGACACTTGAAAACATCTTTTCTATCATTGAGAATTATGTAACATCGTAAGGAACTGTTTATACAATTACATAGATGAACCATTTGTTTATCTTGATGCATGTTTGTTTAAATCTTAACTATCACTTTGTGTGTGTAACACATTTCTATGACATAATGGTTATGGTTTTATGCCATTATTTTCAAAGATCATCTTGAAATATGATAGAAGTTACTGTATGTTGTAACATTGATACTCCATGCATCCTAACATTAATGTATAAAATGTGCATTTAAGAATTTATCCATGCAACAATTTTTTAATCAATGGTAACATGTATGAATCATCATCAATCCTCCTTATGAACATCAATTTCATGATTTAGATTAGGTAATGTGTGTTTAGTAATTACTCCAAACTACATTATCATGATCGATGAATGTTTGATCAATGTATTCTTCAGTATGACGATATGAAGCAACTCATATCTTCTGACAAAACATATACTTCACTATTACATTCCATAATAACATAAATTAATACTATGAAGTATCTTTACCTCTTACTTTCCTTTGGAATAGTTCATAGTCTCTTTTTTAACTAACTCGTAAGATTTGTGGCATACATTTATTTCTAATGCTTTCTTTGTCTAAAATAATGTTGTCAAAAATACCCAAGGTGTTTAGCTGTTCTGAGCCTAAATACCATAAATGATATATTATTGATGTCCACGTTTATTTTTTATTGAAAAATAATAATATTTCCACAACTGGGAAAGTCTTAATTTTTATATTCACCATGTATATCATTTGATTGAAGTTTGTCTGAACAATTTGTTGAGTATGTTACACCAAAAACATAAATTATTAAAAAACATAAAATAATGTCTCTTTATCTCTGAAAGGGAATGTTAGAAAATTAATTTGTTATAATCAACAACTTGTTCAATTAGAATCAATCACTTGGAAATTAGAAGTTATGTATTTCACACCGCTGACTTTAGAATTACACTTTCTCAACTTCTTGGAGAAGACACCTTACTAAATGTAATGATTCTATACTTACTTTAATACTATTTTTCAATAAATATATGTGAAAATAATATTTTATTTAATACCCAATAAGTATGTGAGAAAACAAATTTCACGAATACAAACTGAACAAGAAGCGGGTACTTTCTTCTTGTATTTCAAATCAATGCATTTTCAATCTTCAATAAATTTATTTATATGTTTGATGAAAATAAGCTCTTGTTAAATAAAAAACCTCTTTTATTTGAAGGAAACTATTAAATTTCATTTGGCATAACTTTCCATAGGCCTTTTCACATTGTCATTCAATATATTTTCCATAAGAACAAAATTTGGCGCTATCATCGGTATTCTTATTACCGGGAGAGTTTTAAGTTAATGGTAATGAAGTTATTACTCTATACCATTCATTTGTATCCTTAACCAAAACTAGAGTAATTAGATGTAAATGGTATATTAATGGGATGGAATGAATTATTGTTAATTGTCTTTCACTTTACACAAAGCCAGTGTAATCCTCACATTCAAAACCCGCTTCTGTTTCTCTTTGGAAAATTCATGGAGATGAGACTACATGTAACATAATAAATGTAATTATGTAGCGACCACGATTAACATAAAACGTTGATGATATCATTATGATAATACCATCCTATTATTGATTCATGAGTCTCCTATAATCAATTTTTATACACTCACTTCTTGAGATGGCTTAATAGGTTGGGACACAAGAACCTTGAATTTCTATTAGAGAAGTAATGTGCCCATGCGCCTGTACTACACATAGAATTTCTTGATTATTTGGACATTAACATTGTCTCATATTTAACAAAGATTTTACATGTGGTATTATATAATTTTTTTTCTATAAAATAATCTTTAGCGGATTAATACTTTTTATGTTGATTACCAAATGTGACATTACTGATTAATTTAATCATTAAATGTCTCCCAATAATTTATCTAATTCTAGGAACCCTATGTACAAGAATCTGAATATTCTTGAGTAATCTAGTAGCACAGATCATCAAACCCCCCATCATAGTCTCTAAGATATGGCTAAGACACTACTCAGAGGGTTCAAGGTTGGATTTTGGCTGGCCGACAACATTAACTCGTGGTTCCTTGATATGTTGAGTGAAGTCCCAACATCAAAACATAATTTCCTAATTTACTCAATTCTAGCCTCTAAAATTATAACAAGATTTCTATTGCTATTTTTTTCATTTTTAGTTATGCCAACCCACCACTATTATAAGAACTCCACAGTAGTAAGAGGCACACTTAGCCATGGAATGACCGGCACCGGAAACACCTGGTTTTGTTCATACGTGAATGATGGAAGGATATAGAGACTTAATATTTCATTGAGGGTTTTAATGGGTTATCTCGAAAAACACAGTCCATTCCTATTAAACTTGTTCATCTATGTTGTCATGCTCATAATTGAACATTAATAGAAAAAAACACCACTTCATTACCCATTTTATTATTTATTATTTTAGGTATTTTTCAACTGTTTTAAAATGCATAAAATAATAATTAAATGCATAAAGGTAAACTATTACCTGACTGGTCTTGGGAATCTAAATGACCAAAGGGAATCACACTTGTGTCGAAGCCTAACCCTTGATGCAGTCGGCCCTATCTTTGTTTGTTTGTGTGTCTTCTACCACCTCATCATGGAGGGATCCATGTGACGTCTCACATCATCTTCCTCTGTAGTACAATAATACTCTCGTGTAGGCGAGGGGTCAAGTGGTATAAATGTACATTATGTTAATTGGACCTGTTGGTCCTTATATATTTTAACCGGAAATGAAAGACGAGGCGCATACTATCTATTTAATTAATTATTAACATCTCACATTGTCAAAAAATTAAATAAATTAAATAAACATACACGGGTTGATGCTCAGGACCAGAATGTAGGTAAAAATGTGCGATTAAAATGCATTAATTAAGTATAAAGGTCATAAATTTAATTAAATGAAATAGTAAATTCAAATAATTTAATTATTATTCGGTCCACTAATTAAATTAATATTAATGCCAAAAATAAGTAAATAGGTCAATTTAATTTAATTGAAAAATTTAATTAATATATATCTTTGGTTTTTAAAAATAATTAACCAAAATTAATTCTGATCTATTTAATTTAGATACTAAAATTAAATTAACGAAATTAATTATATTTTATTAATTTAATTTATCGGTCCTTGAAACACTATTGCAAGGCCTGTGCGAGTCGGCCCAAACATGCGAAACTCCCCACCAAGTGATGCAGGAAAAAGATAGGTTAGGCAGATCGGCCAAAACTCATTCCGGGTTAGGAAGGTCTGGTCATACTTCTTCGAGGCCATCTTAGCTCTGCATAATAAAAACATAAAGACAATGTAATACCTCATGGATTTAGATGGAATCTATTGGGGTTACAGTTCTGGTTGAGGTTACCGGCCACACCTTGGGGAAGGTGGTAGGGCGTAGCCTTCCTGGTGGTGGGGCGATGAGCGCGGGATGAAGGCCACAACGCAGATCGTTGGTGAGACTTAGTGGAGACCAAGTGGAGCATGGGATGCTGGCTCCGTGGCTCTTGTCCCGAAAAATGGGTAGCGGCAGCGGAGGGACTTACTACGGGTTGATGGTCTGGCACTGGCGACAAGGAGGCAGGCCCTGGGAGGATGCGGGAAGGAGAAACAGTAGCTATCAGAACCGAGGTGGTGTATAAAAGTAGGTCGTGTGGAGGCCGGGATCAAGCCTGGAGGGTGGTAGACCGGCGAGGTCCTGCTTGGGCTCAGACCTATGCGGCACGAGGAGGCCGATGTTGGAAAAGCCTGACCGTTCGACACGAAAACACAAGCGAGAATGGAAAGATGATTGAAGGAAAAAAACTTGAACACAAATGATGTTTTGTGCACCACCAATTGGGATGCTTTTCTGGAGAGGTTTTCATTTCATTATATAGGCAAAAAAACAAGACGTATTTACAACGTAATTAAAACCACGCGGAAGCCTTAATGAGGTCAAACCGCGTTGACTCATCAATGAGGGGAAGAAAAAAAAACCGGTGAAATAAATTCTTAATAAAAATAGTCAACAATCACCCCCCTAATTTTTATTGCGTTCTCTGGATCTCAACGACGCTGATCTTCGCACGCAACTTCTGAAACTGGCACGCCCAAGTGACTTCGTGAGAATGTCTGCATGCTGCTATTCCTCCCACGAAACCTTCTCCTTTCTCGCCGCCGGCTTCTCTGCAATGAATGTGGCATGCCGGTGGGCGGGCTTGGCTCGTTGGCCGTAATGAAGTGTAACTCACCAGGGTCGAGCTTGCATTGTGCAAACCCAGGCGGTGTTGTCGGACTGATAATGTTGCCGATGGTGCGAAATCGAAGCGGGGCGTCGTCGTGATCAATGTCCAGTGCTTCTGCCATATTGGATGGAGGTGAAGCAAAATCCACTGTGGTTGATGCCACGGGTATCACCTTAACCACATCTGGTGTTGCATCTTCTCCTAAGTTCGCACTAATGGGTTTGAGTGATGAGCTCTAGTCTCCAACAGTGTTGTCGGCCTCCACATTCCTTGGTCTACATGCCTTTGTGTGTTCGACGGTAAATGGATCCTCACTACTCCACACAGCTTGTTCACCATGAGCACTCCAATCCCACTGTTTTGCCTCGTCGAAGGTGACATCGCGCGTTACATGCACGCGCTTGCTGACAGGGTCATACATGCGATATGCCTTGGACCCGAACTCGTACCCGACGAAGATCATCGGCGTACTTCGGTCATCCAGCTTCTTCAGGTGAGGCTTCACATTCTTAACATGCGCGATGCAGCCAAAGGTGCGAAGAAAGTGCACCGTCGGTCGTTTTCCATGCCAGGCCTAATACGGTGTCATTCTGTCAAGGCTCTGAGTCGACGCTCGGTTAAGGATGAAGATGGCGGTGGAGACAGCCTCACCCCAAAACATCCCGGGAAGACCCTTAGCCTTCAGCATGCTTTGATCCATAGACACCACGGTTTGGTTGTGTTGTTCAATGACCTCACCCTACTGTTGTGAAAAGGGAACCTTGAGTTGTCGTTGTACGCCACGATCAGTACAGTATTCACCGAATTCTACTGAAGTAAAATCGTCACCGCGATTAGTGCGGAGAACCTTCAGCTTGCGCTCTGTCTCCACCTCCACTATGGCTTGAAAGTGTCTGATTGCTGCTGGAGCCTGGTCTTTGCTTGCAAGAAGTTTGACCCACATGTAGAGGCTCATGTCATCCACGAGTAGCAGAAAGTAGCGGTTCCCGCTTGGCGTTGTTGGCGTGATCGGCCCAAAAAGATCACCGTGGACAAGGTCGAGGACTTGTTCTGCATGATGCTTCACTTGCTCGGGGAAAGACGCTTGTTGCTGCTTCCCAGTGAGGCAGTTGTCGCAGACTTGATCTATTTGATCAATCCGCGGAAGCCCTCTCACCATATCGTGTTGAGCGATCTTGGGCAGAGAATGGGAGTTCAGGTGGCCGTACCTTTCATGCCATCGCCATGCCACCTCTGACCCCCTTGTTGACAAGCATGTAGGTAGTGCAATGCTGAGTCTTAGCTTGTACAGCCGGTCGGGGAAGCGCTGCGCCCTAGCCAGCAGGCGTCGTTGCTTGTCCCGAATCTTCAAGATGCCTCCCTCGATTAAAACCTGACAACCATTCTCATCGAGTTGTCTGATGCTGATGATGTTGGCGGTGAGGCTCGGGATGAAGTATACCCTCGTGAGTGTGTGGTGCTCACCGGTTTTACAAGTGAATAAGATTGTCCCGAACCCCTCGATATTGACGACAGATCCATCACCAAACTTCACGGTGCCACGGATCCCAGAGTCAAGCTCAGAGAAGGCAGCACGGGAACCGGTCATGTGGTTTGTGGCACCAGTGTCGAGGTACCATAGGTCGTCGTCGCACGCCTCCCTTTGAGCATGTCGTGCAAAGACCTTCGCCTCGACCACTCGGAGAGGACTGCAATGTGGCAGTGAGGAGTTCGTAGTGGCAGATTGTGGTGGTGGTGTATCGGGCATCGCAGTACACGCCCTTACCATAAGGAGTGTCGGCTCGTCGTCGTCACCATGGGTTAGAAGAGCCTTAGCATGTCTCATCCTGCTGCGACAATCGTTGGCCCAATGACCCATTTTTCCGCAGTAGAGACATTGGTGTCTTGAGGCGTCATGACTGTCATTGGATCCCCTATCATCCCTTCGTGGTTGTCGGCGACGCCAGTTGCCAGTCTTGGAGTCGTTGAGGGGTCCATCCCTCGCTGGCCGCTCCTTCATCCGTGCATCCCACTCCTCCTCGGTGAGGATCAAATTCCCTCCATAGTCGATGGTGGGTGCCGGGTCAAAACGGTCTTCCGCCGCTTTGAGTCTCCCTGTTACCTCCTCCACAGAGAGCGTAGAGATATCGAGAAGCGTCTCAATTGAAAGGGCAATTTTGGAGAACCTGGAGGGGACGACGTGCAAATACTTCTCAATGACCTTGTCTTGAGGCTCCGGATCACCGAGGATTGTGAGTTGGTTGACCATCCCGGTGAGCCGCATTACGAAGTCATCCACCGATTATCCGTTGTGAAAAACAATGCCTTCGTACTCCTTACGGAGCTTTTGAGCATTGGCCTAGCGAACGCGATCAATGCCGATGCGCATGGTCTTCACGGTGTCCCACGCTTCCTTGGCAGTTTCCTTGACGGCGAGTATGGAGATCATCTCCAGCGGGACAGCGCGGAGGATGGCCTCCAGCGCCATCCGATCTTCCTGGAATTCCGCACTGCCATTGTCGACGGCATCCCAAAGACCGCGTGCTTGAAGCATGACCTTCATCATCAAGGACCAGTCGCTGTAGTTTGTCTTTGTGAGGATCGGGTACGTCGCTGATCCCCCGATCTCCTTCACCACTCGATGTACCACCAGAGGGCCGCTACCACAGTCAACGGGGGGTCTGGGACATGCCGATGATGTCTGGGAGAGTCGGGGCGATGAGGGCTCGGTGTTCGGCATTGTGGATGAAGTCATCCTCGCTCTGATACAAAATGTTGGAAAAGCCTGACCGTTCGACACGAAAACACAAGCGAGAATGGAAAGATGATTGAAGGAAAAAAACTTGAACACAAATGATGTTTTGTGCACCACCAATTGGGATGCTTTTCAGGAGAGGTTTTCATTTCATTATATAGGAAAAAAAACAAGACGTATTTACAACGTAATTAAAACCACGCGGCAGCCTTAATGAGGTCAAACCGCGTTGACTCATCAATGAGGGGAAGAAAAAAAAACCGGTGAAATAAATTCTTAATAAAAATAGTCAAGAGTCGACGACTACTCTAGCGGAGGGCAACATGGGCGGTTGAGCCTGTGCACTATGATGTCGGGTAGTGGGGTCATACGTTGTGCACCATATAGACCGGGCAGAAGTTGAACCAAGGCAGGAGGAGGTAGTGGTGCGGCACTGGCTATGGGAAGACGGAATGGCATGGGGAGGTGGCTCGCTGCGGCTGCGATAGGAGGTGGACTGGTTTCACTGGGAAGGGTACAGGGTGGTATGATATGCTCCAGAGCGATGATGGGCCCTGAGAATTTTGCATCCTGAAGAAGGAGATGTATGGGGTCTGTTGTGGACCCCCTTTTCCCTCTATTTGTTGTATACAAAATCATATTTTTTGTTTTTGCTTGACAGTTTCCCCCAACCCATTTCATTAACTCGTTTTTTTACAAGTCAAGTCTTCTTTTTTTAATAAGTCTTATCTTCTCATATGTGGAATTCCACATATAAAAAACGAACACAATTATGATTTTTCAAAAGACTATATAGCCTTTTAAATATGTCTATAATAATATTATTATAATAAAAAAATCATTTATTATATTATGATTATAATATTAAAATAAATACTATTATAATAATATAATTACATTGAAAAATATAAAAATATAAAATTTATAAATTTGAATGTAATTTTAATCATATATGATGAACGATCTAAACATGATTGGTCCTTCAGAATGAATTAAATTTAATACCTATAGTCAAACCACAAAAGGGATCCAATCTGAAATATTAATATGGCAATAACATAGTTGTTCGAGATCGAATCGACGCGTTGTTTGAACCGATGGAGCCGTTTTTGAACACTGTACTAAATTTTAAGGAAATTAATTTTATTTGGATCATAAAATTCATGTGATCACTCTGATACCACTGAAAGGTTTTGGGGCCTATAGTGGAAGGTGGTGGGATAGGGATTTTAAAATTTTAATCAGAGGATGACGGAACATGTCGTCGCCAACGATACGAGTCCCAAAATGATCTGAGGATATCACTTAATTTAAAGGGAGGATAAAATAAAAATGAAAATATACCCATTTTGAATTTGAATTGACAGTCAACTGCAACTCATCTCCATCGATCTTTACCTGAAGTATCCGTAACTGGATCCCTCTAGATCCTCCACATGCACTTCAAAAATCCGTGAGAACGTTGATCGTTGAATTTTGGGTGCTAGCGTGGATATTTGACGATGCTTTTGACATCGTGAGGATTGACGCATCAAGATTTCATCGATGGTTGAGAGAGATCTTGATTCAATCTTCTTGGTTCGATTGATTCTCTCTCTAGATAGTGAGACGAGGCAGATGATCTGGATTCCATTCCAAGGAATGAATTAATAGTTACACGGAGAGAGATATAGTGGATTTTGTTAAATACCTGGTTTGGTTCCCAAAACCCCGTTTATTTCAAAATCCACAAAATAAATAATTTTGACGAACTAAACTGGGAAAATATTATTTATTATTTAATCACATACTTGTAATATATATAAAATATATTACATGATAAAAACTGATCTATTTAACTTGATTCGTTGTCCCACTTAATATTAAACGAACCATGAAAATTAAATTAAAATTCATTCGATTTATATTATCTCGTATTTACTAAAAAATTAAATACATTAAATAAATTCCATCCCAATATTCATAAAATAAATATTAATGAATTTATTTAATTTTTTTGGTGATCGATAACATGGACAATGCTCGTACCCCATGGCGGGGCCCACCATGTCCATATACCTATTCAACTGAATATAGAGGATTCTTGAATACGCTATTCTGTGTGTCCCTCTAAGCCCTCATCTCGATTGTAGTGAATAAAATCCACTGAAATAACCATTATAAGAGTGTTCGAAAAAATGTCTACATTATAATGGTATGATGACATCATGTATAAAAAACTATACACATGATATAGTAATAAAAAATAATACAATGTTGGGTATTAGAAACCAACAATTTAAACATAGTTTGATTCAAACCACAAATTATTTAATATGGGAATTAGGATTTGAGAAAATTATTGAAAACCATTACTTTGATATTAAGTAAATTTAATCACCCATGAATAATTATTTTAGACAAATACTAAACATAGATATCCAAAAACATATTCCGTTAGAGTTAATTTCAAAAATAAATAAATTATTTATTCATTTATTTACCTCTATTCTGTTCAAACATTTTCTTTATTACAAAATCGTGGCTTCGAGGAGAAACTAGTCCAACAACCCATGTGATGGATAATGCAGTGAATTCCCAAATGATATCCTCAATACATTGGGCGGTGTAATTCAAACATTCATAGAGATCCAAACCCAAATATCTCATTCTATGAATAATAACACAAATAACGTGGAATGCCCACCTTCTTTAAGAGGGATAAACTGGGTATCATGTCATTTATGTGGAAACAACCATCAACATTTAATCGATAGTCTGATCCACTATTCATAGAACTGTATTTCGACATTATGGATAAGATCTCTTCTAATCTTCACCATTATGAGATGGTGAAGGCAAAAACCTACCATTTATTATATAGATGGAGAGGCTGACCAATTGTTGACATTGATTAGCAACAAAAAGTTGATGTTTGAGTTGAAGAGATTCAGTGGGAAAACATTATGGAAATATTTCTTAGAATGTATTTCCCTAAATATTATTTAGAAAACATAGACATAGAATTCAGGGAGATAATAAAAAATGAAAGTGAATATGTCTGACATTAGAATGAAAAATTCATTAGGATTTCAAGAAATTACATTGGTTTTGTTATAAAAAATGATTAGAAAATAAATTGATACATTAGCTGTTTAAAACATCTCCTTTTAAAGTCTCTAGAAATATTGGACTTTGAGAGTCATGAAGAGTTAGTTTGATGTTATCTCAAAGTATAGATCATGTTTGTAGAATGGTTCGATGTCTATAGTGATAATAAATAGATGTAGTTTCAAGATAGAGGATCTAACGAAAAAGGTGGAAATTGATCTCAACCACTTATATGTCAAAAATGTGGAAAGAAGTATCATGAAAACTTCCTCAATGGGATAGGGAAATGCTTCATGTGTGGGAGACATGGTCACCATGGTCATGAATGTCTAAAATGGAATAATAATATTTTCAATGGGATAGAAGAAAGTAGATAACCACTCGTGGTTCAATGCATCAACTATAGGAAGAAAGGTATCTAATAATGAATGTGCACTAAACCTCGAGTCTCGGATGGTAATTTGAGTCAGCATCCACCAAACACAAAGGGGAAAGGGAAATATTATTCCATCATTACTACTATAATGGAAAAATAAATTTATGTCATACTAGGTACACAAGATATTCAATCAATAATGTGAGAAGTTATATTTGATTACAGTTATACACATTTTTTATGTCTTGAAATATTTCAAGAATGTTTGAATTGATGACCATATACATTGATGTATATATATCTATAAAAACATCTACTGTTGTGATCATTTCAACCTAAGTGTTTGAATCTTCCCATGTTGGCGTATATGGGGATACTCTTCAAAAAAATTTGTGATACGTCCCTTGGTGGGATTTGATGCTATACTCGCGATGGAGTTTCACTACACATATATATATATATATCACACCTCAATTATCATAAAAATAATTTTTTTTTCAAATTTTTAACCATACCATGATTCACTAAAAATGCATGGAATGTCATGAATCTCTATTGGATAATCCTGTAATGGTGTGGGTGTTGATACCCTCTGACCAAACATACATTACTAAATTTTTTGGGTCAAATCAAGGTATCATCCTAGAGGAAAAACCAATTGTGAAAGAATATAGTGACATGTATCCAGAAGATTTACCTAGTCTATCCTTAGATCATGAGTTACAGTTCTCAATTGAACTCATACTTGGAACCACTCCTATATCAAAATTCCTTTACATGATGTCCTCTATCAAATTGGAGGAGTTAAAGAATATGCTGCAAGCGAACTTGGACATAGGGTTCATACACACTAGTGTATCGCCTTGTGGTGCACTAATGATATTTTTCAAGATGGAAGATGCATTAATGTGGTTGTGTATCCATTATTGGGAACTCAACATGATCACTATAAAGAACTAGTATTATCATCCAAGAATTGCTAATTGGTTTGATCAATTACAAGGATATCAATAGTTATCAAAGGTTGATCTTTATTATAGTTACGACCAACTAAAGTTGAAGAAGGAATATATTCCCAAGACTATTTTCCATACAAGGTAGGAGAACTATTATTTTGTATAGATTCCCTTCAGAGTTACTAATTCACCTACATCATAATTTATTTTATTAATAGAGTCTTTATACACTAACTTTTCAAATTTCTGTGAGTGTTTATTCATGATATTCTCATCTACTTCAAAATAACTGAAAGTAAGATGAATATCTTAGGATTTTGGTAATGACATTAAGGGAGAAGAAATTGTATGAACTGTTTATAAAGTGTGACTTTTGGATACATCATGTAAAATTATTGGGGTATGCAATCACATGTGAGGGAATTTTGTTAGAACCTCAAAAAAAAACAAAGGCAGTTGACGAATGTCCTGACCCTCTAGTGTCACAAAAATCTATAGATTTAAGGTATTATCATGAAAATACATGCAATTTTTTGGAATTTTATTAGAAATCTATCACCCTCTAACTAAGTTAACAAGGAAAGGGGTAAGGTATGTCTGGATGGAATAATGTGACGAATGATTCCGATATCTAAAGAATAGGTTGATGAATACACTTATACTCACATTAACAATAATTCGAGAATGTTTTTTGATTCAGTAATGAATGTCATGGATTGTATTCTCATTAATAATAGTAAATTGATAGACTAATCCTTGTGATAGTAAAACATCGATGTGAAGAACTTCCATATGCATAATGTGGGATTAGTATATGTGATATTCACCCTAAGTATATTGAGACACTATATATATGTTGAGAATTGTGAAATATATACTAATAAAAATAGCCAAATTATATATTCACACAAAATAAATCTCAACATGCATCAAAAGATGTGGTTGGTGCTAGTCAAAGATGAAAATATTTCTATTCACTATCGTCCTATGAAGAATAATGAGGTATCTGATGCTCTTAGTAGAAAATAATCTACTACTAGATCCATGATGGGGATTGAAGTGGATCCTGTCATCATCGATATTCAATTTATGGGTTTAGAAATCACAACGAAAAGGGATAAAACCAATCTTTCCCAAATTTTTCCCAATCGTCTCTCTAAGAGAATATTTAGGAGGAACAAATGCATGATATAGTGCTTTAAAATATTGTTAAAAATAAAGAAATAGAGGCTACATGATATAAATACTGATTATGATGGAATTATTCAGTTTAGTATAAGGATTTGTGTGCCTTAAACATATGATTTAACGTAGTATCTATTGGATAATGAACGTAACTCAATGTTATCTATACATCCTGGAAGTACCAAGATGTACCGTGATCTTTGAAGGAACTTCTAGTGGGACAACATGAAGATTGATATTGCGAGGAATATCTCATGGTGAGTAATATGTTTGATAGTGAAATAAGAGGTACATAAGTCGAAAGGGATAATTCAACCATTTCATACACACACATGGAAGTGAGAGAATGTCACCACAGACTTCGTCACTGTCTCCCAAATACATCCAACAAAACAATGTAATATGGGTTGTGGTAGACCGACATACCATGATTGGCCAATTTATCTCTATTCAAGAAAATTTATCATATGACCATGTTTAAAATATATATGTGATAGAAGTAGTGAGGATTCATGGGGTTTCGCATTTGATCATCTCTAATCGTGATCCAAGGTTTACATATAAATTTTATAGAATCGTTCGACATTGATTGATTATTGAATAGAATATAAGCATGCACTATCACCCCCAAACTGAGGTCTAATCAAAATAGAGTATTCAGACAATTTAAGACATGATATGATCATACTAAATGGAATTACAAGGTTTATGGGAACAATATGTCATATTGGATATGTTAACATAAAATAATAGCTTTCAATCGAGTATTCAGATGGCTCCATATAACGATATATATTGAAATCGATATAGAACTCCAACCAATTGAGATGAAGTTGGTGAATGAAAGCTAGTTCGACATGATTTGTTGGAAGAGATAAAAGAGATCATAAAATTTATCCGGAAACACATAAAATCAGCCCAGATTGGACAAATGTGCTACACTGAAAATCATTAAAGGGAATTTGAATTCGACGTTGGTGATAAATTATTCCTTCAAATACGACCACTGAATGGAGTTATTCTGTGTGTAATGAAATGACACCATAGCTCGAGGTACATTGGGACCTTTTAAATTATTGATTGAAAAAGAGATGTGACCTATCAGATTTTAATTCCACCAATTATGGATCAATTTCATGATGTGTTCCATGTATCTCTTTTGAATAAGTACATAACAGATCCTTAACATGTACTAAAATCATATGTGGTATAGCTGGGGGACGATCTATTTTATGGGGAGCTACCAGTAAAGAATCTAGACTACAGAGATATGTTTCTTTCTAACAACTAAACCCAACTTATCAATGTGTTGTGGAGGAACCATAATATAATGAAATGACTTTGGAATGGGATGAAGCAATGAGGTAGAAAGTTCGTCACCTTTTTATGTAAAATAATATTTTGGGGTCCAAATTTCCAATGGGGGGAATAATATAACAACCAAAAACATTTTCAATGAAATTAATCCATTATTATAATTATATAATGTAGTAATAAAATAGATATCATAAAGAGACCAATAAATTATGTGTTCTCATAAATAATGAATGAAATTAGTTATATTCATAGAAATTTAAAAACCTATACCTTGGAATAATAACTTGATCCTCGAAATTGTGACTTGACCATCAAGAATAATAATCCAGCCAATAAAATAGTAACCTAACATTAAAAAATAATAATAAAATGTTAAAATATTATAATTGATAATTTTATATTATTATATTATTGAATAATTACATAAATGTTTTGAAAATTGAAAATTTAAGTATTGCTATTTTTGTAAAACATAAATGATTATTTAAAATTATATAAATAATATAACGATTTAAATAATTTTTTGTAGAATATATTAATTAATTATAATATAATATTCTTTTTATTATAATATACTTTTATGAGAACTAAATTAATTTTCAATGTTTCATAAATTCACATAAAATTTTAAAATCTGTAATTTTCAAATAAATTTTGATCTAAATAAAAAATTAAATTTCTCATATCTATAAAATTATATCCATACAAAAGATTTCATTTTTTAATTCTACATATCAAAAAATAGTCAAGTATAATTTCTATAATATTTATAAAATAATTGAATTTTTGATGAATACTTAAATACTATAATTTAGGGCATTTTAACAAATACATCAATTGTTGAGTTATAGATGATGTATGGATGATATAATCCAATAATATATTGATCTACATTTTTATTTAGTATATATTTTTTATAAGGTTTGGACTATTAATTTTATTGATCCAAAATAATGAAATAATGGATAAAATAATCAAAAAAAATCCATCTCCTCCCCTATAAATACTACCCCTCAACATCTCTTATCCTCACACCTACCACGATTTTAATCATGAAAAAATTAAGCCTAATACAATTCCAAATCATATTTACCACATCCAATATCATTTTTCTCAAGAAAATACCAAACATAATTTCCTTAACAACGTTCTCAAGGAGAAAAATTCAAGAGGTAAAATCCTCTTTCATTTTCATGTAATTTCTTTCCAAATTATTTTGTTCTATTTTCTTATTACCCTCTACCCTAACATTATCAAACTGGAATTGTAACAAATTTATATTATATATAATTTAATTTTTTTATGTCAATTTAATAATCCATTATCAAATCTCTTCCCAACTCAAATTTCTTAAAAAAATGAAAACATCATCCGTGAGGAGTTGATTTATTGCTTTTAAGGACAATTTTTTTCTTCTTTTTTCCTTTAATTACTTCAAGTATGGTAATAAAACAATTATAATGGCTGAAAAATATTTTAAAATTTATTTTAAAATGTATTTTATGTTCTATAACTATCATATATATGTAAAAAAATAAAACCTAACTAGTTAATGAAGATAAACAACCAAAAAAATTAATCTAAACAATCTTCATTGACGCTTTATCTAATTAATCATCCTCATATATATAAAAAATAATATATAAGAGCCTTTAATCTTTTTTAACATCATTAATAACATATAATTTCATTTCTGGATAATTATTCCCATTTTACATGATATTCCAAACATATATAATAATGAAAACATCATGAAGGGAAAACAAAGGAACACTCTAGAACGATGAAATTAAACTCTAAAACTCATTAAAATGTTCATAAAAGAAATTATTATAATTATAGTGAATTTAATAAATTTATAATAAGTTATGAATTCATTAATTAATGAATCTAATATTATTATCATTGATATTGAAGTGAATAAATCATTCGGACATAATTTAAGGAGATTCCCGAACCCCGTTTCCTTTTTTCAGGTTATTCATATATTATGGAAAATTTCAGTAGGGGGGTTATTTCTTTGTTTAAAAATTTATTTTCTAATATACAAATGTTTCAAATATGGTTTTAGTAAAAACAAAAATATTTTCCAAATGAACTGTTCTTTCAAAAATATATTTTGATTCCTCCTGTGTTGTTTCTTCATTCAACAATTTCGATGAATCTTATATGAAATATGTTTTTACCATTCATAGTTGTGTCCCCAAGGAAAATATTCATGAATTTATACAGAATTAAATTAAACCAATTCATTTTAATGGATTATTTTATTTCTATGGTGGTTATATGTTATAAGTTTCATGCATGATTATGTAAATGTTATGATGTGTTGGGTGCCCCTTGAATTATGTAGTTATCAAATTCATTGGGAAATGTGATTCAGGACTTAAGGTTAGGGAATTTCATCCCTCTTTTTATATTTGTGAGAAACATATCATATTCAACACTGATTTCATTGTTTTTGTGTAGTTAAGTCTATATGATAATTTATATAATGAATTTATTTTAAATCATTATATTAAATGATTTAATTGACTTTATTCTTACATGTATTTCATGATTAAAATGTTACTCCAGTAGTAATGGGATTCCTAGTATAACATTTATTTCTATGAGACTTATTCCTCATTCACCACTAGTTTCATTGGTGTGGTGTATATAACCCCCATTAATATATCATATTATTATTATAATTAAATTAATGGGTATTTATATCCACCTTTTAAGATCACTATTTCATGGGTTTATATGTTTCCAATGTTATGAAATTTATAAGGCAATTTTATCCCAATTTTCCTTCTTTGAGTCACATGTTATGTTTTGTGGATATATTATTTTAAAAAATGTATGTAATAACATTTGATATTATTTATCGTGAATATAATTAATATCATCATTCTAAAATATTATGTTAATTTAATTATCTCATGAGTATTATGATTGGATGTTACTGAAGTGGCAAGAGTATGTTTTCACAATCTCATAGTTATCAGGATTCTATTCAATTATTTTTCCACTGATGACATATTATGCTTCATATCACTATAAATCTCATGAATTTTATTATCCTATGGTTATTAATTATATATACATCTATTTATAAAATTTTCGCTTATTTTTTATAATTTATAATTAAAAATAATTGAAGAAAATATGACATTATTTCACACTTCTATTGGGAAACATGTGCTCTTTCGAAATTTTTTTTTATAAAAATGTTTTAAAATGTGTTTTAAAGGATATTTTAGGTTAACATTAAATAAATATTTTTATTTTTATTATGTTTTTTAAATATTATTTTATATGTTTTCAATTTTATTTTCAATGAAAATTACATTCAAAATACTTTATATTTTAAGAAGTAATTTCCAAATAATAAATGTTATTTTACTCAACAGATGATTTTAAATGATTTCTAAAAATTATGTTCCATCTAATAATAAACCTATTAGTGATATTAATTCCTTACTAGGGATATGATTCAAGGGTTCCATTCATATTCTTCTTTTAAATAGATTATATTTTGATGGAATGATGTTTATGTAACACATTTCTCTTTTTGGGGTTTTATATTTATGAAGAATATTTCACATCCCTAGGTTATTTGTTTATGAAATATTTTTCTCTTCATTGAGTTATATTATTCGAAAACCCAATTATTTTCATGGCTTATTCATTAAAGCAATGATTGGGAAACCTATCACTTTTGTATAAGTTATGATATAATGGAATGTATATGATTCCAATTTCATTTCATGGTTTGTGAAATGATTTTTTAGGATTTTGTAGAATATAGATGTTTTATTTCATTATTATATGAGTGTGTCCAATATATCCTTTCAATTAATTAGGCAATTATTTAAAACTCATGAGATATTCATGGATAAAATGAGGAGTAAACTTATTTAAGTAAAGTATATTGTCTACTAAAATGGTCTTTGGAGTGAACCCTGAATACAACGATGGGTTGGTGAGTGAACTCATTCCACCAATATAGACTTGGAATTAGGAATTAAAAACTATGGAAACCATGATTGTATACATATTTTTCCACAAAATGTCTATGTCTTATTCCTATTTTATGTATCTATGGATTATTCTCTTGAAACTATTATGATTCATGTTATATTAATTTCCAATATTTTTTCCAGGAGTCTTGATTGTAATCTTTTATATACATGGTATTGACTTATAATTGTACGAGCTTGTCATTATGCACATGATTATGCTTACATTTCTTCTTTTTTTACCCTTAGTTAGTATCTGAGATCACCCTTTCTTAATTTTTATTTCCCCAAGTTATAATGATATGTATTACATATGATATCTCTAAATAGGGTTCGAGTCATGGAGAACATAATGAGATATAATTTTTCTCACTTATTTATCATTTTCCTTGTTTTCATTTTTCTAAAGGCACTATGCTAATACAGTGTTTGGACATATGTTAGACTACTATATAAATAGTTCAGAAAAATTGATGTAATGTATATGTATGAGAAGAGAGGTCTTTTATACACCTATATTTGTCAACATTTCTGAGTAATATAAATCCCTATATGTATGATAAGTAAATTGGAACATCAAAATCCAATTAACTTTTTTTTGTAATGGGGAGATATTTGTACCCAAACATAATATGTATTTTCTAGGTAATATTGTATTATGTTTCATTCCATAATGTGCATGGAATATTGTTTTTTTATTCTAATAGTGTTAAAATGTGTTAGATTATTATTTTTAGATTGTTTCTTTTATATATCGTACTACTATGAGGTTTATATTGTACTAGGAGATACATAAATGGGGAAGCTGAATGAGATGTTTTGGTTTCCCATAAGTGTCCAGTGATTGATCCAATAAACAAGAAACAATATCTTTTCAATTTAAATTTTAATTATTTTAACATGATTCCTAGACCCCATTAATGAGTTTTTTGGGATCCCATTATTCTAATTATTTATATCCCATTTATCATGATTTGATTATATAGAAGTGTTTCATGGTTATTTGTTTTTTTGTTTTGTTCCATTGGAATCCTTGTTATTTTTCTGTTATGTTCAACTTCAATTAAAATTTTAATTTAATTTTAAAACAATTCATAATTTTTTTTGGATGATTTTAATGTAAACAAGTGTTCTATATTTTTAAAATGAGGTGGGGAAATTATCTTCGATAAGAGATAACAATTTTTCTATTTTAATGAGTTTTAATAGTTATGATGTTTTGGTTTAATAGTGTTTACTTTTAATGTAATGGTTCTATTATTAATTACCAAAAATGGGTGGATGTTTTTAAATAGAATAAATTATGTGATTTATTTTCTTCAAATCAGTACATGTGAAAAAATGGATACATTTATATTTTATTTGAAACTAAAATTTATGTATTTTTATATAAGTTATTGTGTAGAATATTTATCTATATACTATTTGGTATATTTAACCAACACGATGTATATACATAAGTGTGTTTTTGAGAGAGATAGAGGGTGTGTGTTTGTGTGGATTCCTTGTTTTCTCAAAGGTTAATAGTATTTTATCCCATTTTTTTATGTTGTTTTTGGACCGCTGATGGAATTGTTTGCATGAGGTGGTTACCATGAATCATATAAAGGCATTTTCACTATGGTAAAATATTTTTTATTTTTGGGATGCTTGAGTACTAGCCAAGTAATCTAGTTGTAATTTTGTTTTTGGTTTTTATTTTAGTTCAAATGATTTACCTTCTTCCAATTTTTATTATTGATGTTATGTTTGGTAATTTGTTTTTCTGAATTGATAAAATTCATATTTTTTATTTATTATCTTAATGTTTTTTATAGGCTATGAAATGTTTTGTATATAATTTGATTTAGATATATTTATTATTTTTTCATGGATTTATAATGTATTATACCCATATTAAAATATCTTGGTTATGTTTTTACTATATGGAATTATTATTATTTGTGGATGAAAAAATTCCCATATGTTAATTTTTTCACCCATTCATTAAATTCAACGGGTGGGGGACATGAACATCTTTCAAGCCTTGTTAATTATTTCTTAGAGTATTGGTTATATTGCATCCTAGTAATATAAATTAAAATTGAATAATTTTATACATAATTTCACATATCCTACATATTTTTATTAAGTAAAAATAAAAAAATACACCTTACAAGATTTAAAATAGTAAGAATACAAAATTATATTACTTCTAAATTTCTAGAAATAAACTCATTATACTAAAAAAATAGAAGGACCTATGGTTTTAATATCATGTGTAAAAATTTATCTTTCAATTTTTTATTAATATAAAATTAGTTCATATTAATCAAATAAAAATGGATTTATAAAACCATTGAAATACATAATGTAGGAGATATTGAAATATTATTGGATTTCATAAATCTATGATCAGATTTTGTGAAGATATTTTGATGATATTTCATGAGAAATTGATTACAATGTGAGAATACAAGAGGGGAGCATGGATATATATATGAATATAATAATGTCATCAATGATTTGGAAACTGTGTTAGGTTCAGTCACTGTATAGATTGGAGAGAGTAGAGTTAAAATAAATTATAGAAAAATTATTGGTGATTATATAATACTAGTTAAAACACGGAGGATAAATATTAGAAGAAAAATAATCATTTATATGATATTGGGAATAATATAATTTAAGAGGATACTATGGATATAAAAAATGTCATGGTAGCATATGAAGAATAAGAAAAAATCAAATTGAATTAATATGGGATGTTTTTCTTGATTTGGAGAGATAAACATGTCATTAGAAACAATTTGTTGTTCCAAGAGAAACTCAAAAATGATTTAAAGGATTATTGGAATAAATAATGTCACATGTGTTAGAGATATTCCCAAACTAAAAACATTGATGATGATAAGACATTTACCATTGTAGTCTGGTTGGGATCTATTTAACATAAGGAAAGTATAAATGAGCTCCAGGGTGTACTAATTCATATTAATTTTTTATTTATTAATGTATTCCCTAATGAGAAGGTGTACATTTAGAAATGGGAGGGAATATTTTTATATTAATTGAGATCAAATTGTGATAGTAGAATATGAATTTATACAAATTAATGAAAGCATTATGATCTTTTTATTCTAGGATTGATCGAGACTAGTGAAATCATGGAATATTACGATGTGGAGATTATCACAACATCTACATAAAGAAAGAAAATATTAAAAGGATTTTAAAAAACATTTATATTGATGAAATTAATTTTATAGTATTTAATAGAGATCAATGAAATTAATTTTTTAATGCCTAAATTGAGCTTTTGAGATAACCATGTCTAGGGAGTAAAAATGTTTTTTGGTATAAAAGTGACTCAAAAAAGATATAATACATGTATTTCATATTGAAAATATTTCCAAAAAATACTCAAGATATTTTTAGTGAAGTATTAAAATCTAATAAAAATACATGTAGATACCGAGAAAATTGTTTCCTCATATTATAGTGGGAAAAAAGAAAATAACATGTTGTATAAGAAAATATTTGATATGTTAGTATAATTTAATGAATCAAGACAAGAAACTATGTATGAAACATGTTATGACACATAGTACCAAATCTATTGTTTATGTAGACACATGCTGATAATAAAAATAAATCATCATTACATAAATGGAATGATGTCTAGGGTGTCATATCATACAACATCACATCTTGAACTATAGTAATATGAATATACATAGTAGAATAGTTAAAAAATGATCACAATCAGTCATTTGGTGGTTTGCTCTATCTTGTAGGATCAATCTAAAACCTTACGAATTCTAATTATATGTTTCCTTTAAAACTAAATGTTTTTATATCCCAAATCGCTAAGAACACTTTATGAAAACAAACCAAGAAATAGTATATGAAAATTTAAAATTTTTTCTATAATTTTTGAGAAAAAATATAGGTAATTGAATTATGAAATATATATAGATATAAATTAAAAGGTCATTATTAATACTAAAAATTATTAATATTCAATTAGGGTAGAAAAATTACTAATAAGAATTATTAATGATTTATAATGTAAATGTTCAAAAACATTGGTCTTATGAGTATTTTTTAGGAAAATAGATATATCATCAAAAAAATATTTTTGAAGTGAATAATAAAATTACATCAATACTATTCATAATTGATAGGAAATAATAATAAGAATAGTAAATACTTTTAAAATTTTTATATTCTAAGGGAAACCATTTTAATTATATCTTTTTATGTTATTATTTAAAACCTAAAATCTATGATAATAGAATTATAGTTGGTAAAAATATAATTATTTATTATATTTATCTGGTATATATTAACTAATGATAAATTATTGGTATTTGTCAGAAATTGTTTATTTTAAGGTTAAGAGTGAAAATTTAGTTTTTAACTAATCTGTAAATTTTAGGACTTTATCATTATATAATAAAGACATCAATGTTTGTAAAAACATTTTATGGATAAAATATTTATTTAAGGAGTAGAAATATATATTTATAAATACTAATACTAATTCAAGGAAAACAAGGATTATAATTTTTGGAATTTAGGTAATCATTTCCAAAAAAATGAAACCACATTTGATCATTTATTTTCATTAAATGTTATTAATAAAAAATTTGGGTTTGTATTGATTTTAATAAATCATAAATTTTATTATTTTATGATAAATATATTTCTATCATGAATTTCTTTTATTTTATAAGAAATAATATTTAATCTTAAAAATAAACTTTATAAGAAAATTGGATATTTAAGTGTTACATGCATTAATATTAATATTAAATTTTATTACACATTGAAATATTATAATGTAAAATTTATATAATATTTTTTATTAGTTGTGGAAAATTATTTAATAAAGTGTTTTATATTTATATGGATTTAATGTAAATTACTTAATTAAAAATCAGTTACAACTTTAAAACCAAAAATAATAAAAAATTAAAATTCTAAATGCAATGGACATAGAAACTTGTTACATGTTATAAAAAATGTTTCCTTTATATGATTATCTATTTATTTACTATCCAATGAATGTTTTACAATTAATTTATCGCTATTTTAAAGTAAATAATATTCTCAATCATTTTCTTTAATTGAAATGGGTTTTGACACAATTTTTACTCCAGTCATTAGAGTTTCTGGTAACTCGATTCTCATTCATTAAGTTATGATTATTCTCAAAAAAAATTGATTAAAATAAGTTGGTTGGATTAAAATATTTTAATATATTATTTTTAAATTTTAGATTGTATTAATATTTACTAGATTATAACCTTTTTAAATATTTCATTATTCATGGCTTATGTTTCCAGTTCTGGATAATGATACTCAAATCTTACTTATATGGTTTATAATGTTTCATCTCGAAATTTAATTTTTCATAAATATATTCTACCAAAAAAAATATTAAAATATTTTATTTTCTCTTCCTATAATGGAGAATTTTAATTAATAGAAAAAATGTTGTATTACTCATTTTATAATGTGGGTTTCTAACTAATATACTTCAATAATATGAAAAGGTTATACCTTAAAATATCAATTGTTTTATCTTCTAGAAAAAATATACATGGACTAATTTATATATATTTCAAGGATCCATTTCTTTAGATGAATTTTAATATTAAATTGTTCAAAAAGTATTACTTCACCATTTATAAAATGACATTTTAATGTGAATCATATATTCAACTTTACAGTATTATTAAAAATGTATTCTAAAAACTCTATTATATGTTGGCATCAATTTTCATTTACAAATTAAAAATTATTTACCCTCATGGTTCCAATGTTTCATGATATTACCTCTAAAATATATTATTATATTTATATATTGGGGGGATTGAACTCATTGTATCAAAGAGTGAAATTCTTGAAACTTACTTGTGGAATTCCATTAGATGCATTTTTCATTCAAAGATATTTTCCATGTATGAAAATATCCTTATAGTATTATATTCATACACAATAAAAATTTTTTTTTTAAAAAAATACCTTTATTATCGGTATTTATTATTATCATGTGGTACTATCGATAAACTGGGGAATGTCTCGACAAAATGTATATTTTTATTACAAAAAATATGCTAATTAATTACTATATCATGTTGAAAATGTATTAAAATTTGATATATTTATATTTAAATACTAATTATTATTTTTGATGTTTATTATTTATTATTAATTTTTTTTTTGAATTATGAATGAATTAGAAATAATACGTGATGGGTAGATATTGGTCATTGATATCCCATAAATTCATTGATAGGACCCATGGTATAAACTATTAAGGTTATTTTGGTGTATTCCTACAATGAAAAAATAATTTTTTTGACTAAGGTGATTGATGATAAGATTATAATGTCT
Organism: Viscum album; assembly: GCA_963277665.1. NCBI lineage: Eukaryota > Viridiplantae > Streptophyta > Magnoliopsida > Santalales > Viscaceae > Viscum > Viscum album. Next base: position 292,534,755 of record OY728131.1, on the reverse strand, counting down.
AAGATCATGATTAATTTTCATAGGGAAATGAATTTTTTTGTCTGAAATTACGTATTTCAATGATAATGAAAAATTTATTTGTATCCTTATGATATAATTATTTCCATAATTATCTAGTTATATAAAATTATTTCATCATCCCCAAGGAAGAAGTCAAGGACAAGTAAGGACTACTCACATCTGAAGCCCACCAAGATGACTATATCCATCTCAGGTGGGAGAAAACTCGATGTAATTATTTTATCCAGTTAAAAGATAAATCCTAATAGGATTGTGATGATTATAATCCTCTTGAAAAAGATTACTGATTTAATTGACATTTATTTTTTATTGAATTAGGGATGTTTTCTTTGTATGACCACATTTGTATCCTCTTCCATTTTTTGGTTTTACACTAAATAAAATCGCTTTTCCTCACCTCTTCTAAAAAATTAGGATTTTAGTGTCATTCTATTATGGAATTAATATTTATTATTTTTTTAGAAATATTATTTCTTATCATCTTATGATATTATATGATTTTGATTATGATCAAATATATTTACATTTATTGAGTATTTGATCTCAACGTCATTATGTTTTTAGTTCCCCAGGTTAATTAAAGATATATTATACATGATATGACTATAATAATATAGAATGTGTGGATAATTTCATAGATATGTTGAATACATAATATGAATTAAGTAGTTTCATATATATTTTTAATCTTTCATTTAGTTTAGAATGATATACACTTTATTTCCAAGTAATCTAAATCTCTAAACAGAGAAGGTTGTGGTAATTTGTGTAATTAAATATTATCATTGATTAATGTTATTATAGGATATTTATGCCCGGGAATATAAATTTGGTATCAAATACATTATGTAAAGTACGTGTGTTGGGCATATGGTCTAGTATTATAGGAACATGACATCATATTTGGTATTAGAAATTTTTTTAGAAAACTTTAAGGGATATGAAGTTATTCAAGGATAATTTAAAGGTAGATATTTTAACAATGATCAAAATTGCAAGGTTATAGATAAGCATTTAGGTTTGTCAATTTAATATTTAATATTTCAAGGATTATAAAAAGATAAATTTAAAGGATATAAAATGAATATGACTACGAGACAATTCAATTTACATGACAACATTAAAATATTTTAGTAAATTAGGGATTCTGTGGTTATGAATGTAAATACATCACTTCCTGGACACTAGAATGTGGATATATAGATGTTGAATAGATTCACCTACGGGTAATAACCCTGAATAATGTTGTTTTAGTTTCCAATCAATCTTTATTATGGTGCATGATGAGTGGGAGTAAGATAACACAGCAGGATAGAAATTCTAAGGGGATATGTGTTTCTTGAATTTGAAGGTAATGTAATAATGTATTTTATTTTGAGGTTGAATTTATCATCATGTAATTATTCTAGTATGGTGTTAATTTATAATCACTCACATTAAACACATGTTTTAGTCATGGATGAATACAAAAGTAATCAAGTTAATAATTAATGCCATGGAAAATGAAAAAATTATCTTATTGATCATTCTAATGGGATAAAAATAGAAGTGAGAATCATTGTGTTTATTCCAAACCAACTATCATTGATTATGATACATAAAATAAACATGGCTTAATTACCACACATAAAATAATATAAGGATAAAGTCTCAACGATGATAAAGTGATAAATATGGTTAAAGAAAGTGGACTCAATTTCCTATGTTTTAGAAATGTGCGATGAATCACCCGGGGGAATGACTCTAAGGACTAAAAGATTATCTATTTTTTTTAAAAAATATGGAATATAGGGAAATATTTATTAAAAAATTCATATATTGGTGGATAATATGAAAGGAAAGTATTTTTGTCCTAGTCATAACTAAAATATTAATATAAACACATCATTTGAAGCAATATGTTGAGTTGTTCATATCTTTTATATACCCTTCAATACTTTCATAGTATGTGAAAATTATAATCAATATGACATAATAAATTTAATAGGGAAGAATATAACACCCTGATATTTTCAATTATATATCTTCCCTTGAAACCTAATGTCTTCAAGAAATTTATTCATATGAAACACTAAAAAATTATGAACCAAAGAAAATTATATAACCACTAAAATGTAGTAGAAAAATTGAGGGGTAAAAATAGATGTCCCAAAATATTGAAATATATATTGGAATAAAAAATAAAATTTCATTATTAATAGTATGGTATTGATGAAAATTCAATTAGTATATCTAAATAAATAATAATAATGATTTATTCTTTAAAATGTAACATTTACAATTTTTTTTTTACTTTTTTGGGTTTTATAAATAATAAATATATATTTGATAAAATATATTATTTATATGAATACAATATTAATATAAAATTTATTTTAATTTTATCAGAACTAATTATATGAGAAGTTAATTTTTTTGAAAAGTATATTTTCCTATGAAAATAACTTTAATTAATAAAATTTCTGTTTTAATTTTATAATAAAATTATAATTTTTAAAAACTTTTATTTTAAAAAATAAATTTTACTTTTATAATAATAATATCAATATTATAATAAGATTAATATTTTATATTTTAATGAAATATTATATTTATAGTAGAATAGTGAAAAATATATTTTTGAACAAAATTGAAACATTTTGAATGTATGGTTATATAATAATGAAATAAATTGTTATAAAACCTTTTAATTGATTTAATGCGTATATAAGCATTAAAAATATACCTTTTTAAATACAATTATAAACTTACAAGACATATTTGATTTTTTTAATATATGTAATGTTGTCCAATATAAGAAACCGATGTTGGTGTTTTGTTTAAATGAAATATTTTTTTTAAAATATTTGGTATTTTATTGATTTTAAAAATAACGGAATTTTTTTTATAAAATAATTTATATCATTAAAAGTAAAAACATCTACATTTTTATCCAACACAAATTATTAATTTTAAAAATACTCTTTGTTTAAAACATGTTCTTCTACATGTAAAATGTACTAGAGTTAAATTTAATTTTCATTATTCATATTAATTTTATTTACTAAAATTAATTTCATATTTCGAATAATTAGTTCCAATTAATGTAATAAGGTCCATTTTTAGGCATTATAGGTCAATTGCTGATATAAAAATTAGGTATGAGGGAAAAATAAAAAATTGTAAAAGTTAGAATTATAGCAGTACTGTACAAAGAAACATTATCAAAATATGTGATTAAATGATTTTTAATAAATTTAACAACCTTATATCTTCCAAAAATTCATACATTCTCACTTTTGGAACTATTTAATCTTGAATAATGTCATTCCATTATAGAAAAATAAAGAGAGTTAAATAAAGTCCTATTTTCTACACTAAAAAGGGGAACACTTTCACCCTCCCAAAGTTACTCTGATCATTCAAAATTTCTTTCAAACACAACCATATATTACTATAAGTTAGGTAAATTATAATTACTAAGTCCCATTTTCCCCTTAAGATAGAATTATCCGTTTATTTATCAGGATAATTTCAAGATAAAGTTCATGGACCCAAAGTGAGCATTTCTTAATGATTTAACATTTATTCTAAATATTTTCCGTATAAACTTATCCAAACCATTTTAATATAATGATATAACTATCAATAGTACTCTTAGTTGTTATTATATAAGTATATAAACAACTATTTAATCTTATTTTCATGAAAAATTAAATTCAAAATAACATGGATTGCTCGTTTGGGTGTCCTACCACCCCCCTGAATCAAAATGCTTTGTTTTTCACCATAGTGGATGGATTTTAGAATTTATTTACATTAAATAAAATTATATTTACAAAAATATTAATATTTTATAATTATAATAAATGAAATTATATAATTGAAAATAATAATAAACAACCATAGTAAACATAAACACATAAAATTAACATATAAGCGTACCTTTCCAAACCTGAGTTCAATTTATTAAAAAATATTAATATATAAATTTTATACAAATAGAATAAAAATTTCAAAACACTGCTTGAATTAAAAAAAATATTTTATTTTAAAACACCTTCAACCATGGTCAACATGTGAAAAGAGTTCTGTAGAAATTTATCGAAACACCACAAATAAAAAACTTAAGAAACAAATATATAATTAATAAATAGAATATGATATTTAATGTTACATTGTTAATGAAATAAAAATGAATATAGTTCCAATGAAACAATATAATAATCTTTATTTTATTATTAATCAAGTTAGGTTCATGTACACAGTTAATCGGGAACAATGTAAGGGTTTTCTCAGTCTCTATTTCGGTTCTTTGAGACATATTATAGCTTATGGACCCCGAATCCATTGTATAGAGTTATATTGACTTAAAATACCATGAATTTTTTATAATTTATATATTTTTAATTCATGTGATATATTAAAATCAATAGTGTTATTTTAGTTAAATAGATTTTGCCTAAAGTGTTACCCCAATAAAAAGTGTTATTTGTAAATCTATTTTATTTCATTGATTTGTTATCATTCACTTGAACTTATTTAATATAATATGGATTCATTATACCATTTTTTTATATTATTTGTTAATATATAATTGTTTACAATTTTCATACATAAATCCCTTTTCAAATATTTAATGCTTCATGGGGTTTTCTTCAAGTAAGGGATATTATAAACTCAATTATAATTTCCTTGACTTGTAATGTTTCATATTGAAAATTAATTTTCCATGCTCTAGTTCTATCACCAATGAAATTTTCACAAATCTTAATTTCCATTATTCTATGGTATGGTTATATTTTTTTGGTAAGATTATATTTTGTTTCAAAAAGAAAATTTACAAATAATTTATATGATTTGAATTTTAAACAAATATACATTGAAATATAGAAAATGTTTTCCATTGATGAGAAAATATTTTATATTCTAGAGAACATTTTTTGGACACATTTATAATACATTAAAAAAGATATTATATTAAATTTTTTAAAATATATTTTTCCAATGTCTTACTCCATTGTTTAAAAATCAGTTTTGAATCTGACTTGTACATCATTATTATAATTGCATTGAAAAAGTTTTCTAAAAGCACATATATTTTCAGTTCCATTTTCCATTTTATATTGAAATAGTTTTATTGTAAAATGAATTATTATTCATGATATACCATTATTTTAATATTACTATATAAATCATTTATGGGATGAAATCATGGTATCCGACAATATAATTCATGATCCCATCTTCTATGTTATGATTCCATGAATTATTTGTTCAAGGGTTTTTTCCATTTATATAAACAACCTTCAATGTTTATTTTGTTACATTGGGGGTATTAAATTTTTCAAACGTCCCCCAATTTTATTTATAGTTATTATGATCAATTTATACCATTGTATGACAAGGGATGGTTTCAATATTCTTTATATATGTAAGCTCTATATAGATGATTACTAACAGCTATAGAATGTATATTATGTATTTATACCTTCTATATTTGTTATTAAAATATGGATGATTGTAGGAATATATGATTTTTTTTTTAAATAATTTAACCCCATGATTAATGAATTGGAATTAAAATTAATGGGAGGTCATATATATTGATAGACCCACAATTCATTTTTTAGGTCTCATGAGATAGATTAGGTTTGGTATTATGTTGTATTCCTACAAAAAACAAAATATTTTTTTTAAAGAGGAACTTTTATCATAGATCCTAATGTTAAGGATCCTGATGTACTGTCTTAGGGAATGAAATTAAAAATCTGTAATTATGAATTTCATCACTAAGTAACTAGTTATTCTTCCACATTTTATCTACTTATTTTCATTTTATGCATTGATATATTAGTATTTCATTTTCATTATTTTCTGGAATTACATTTTATTATTGATTATAGAAAAATTATTTATACATATATTGTTCTCAATTCTGATATTTGATTCTTATCCATTACATTTACTCATGCGGTCCATTTTTGCTCACTCTCTATATGTTTTAATTTTCATAAGATTGTAAAAATATTATTACATATAACATTTCTAGAATAAAATAGCATGTGTAATTACTTTTATGGAGATGTTGTATACATATTAACAATTTAGTAGATTTTCATATAGTTATAATGATTTAAATTAGTCGATAAACGATGGGGATTTAATGATTTATGGTTTTTAATTATTCTATATATAAGTAAAAAAGAAAAATCTATGGGAATGTATATAATGAAATGTTTAAATTAAGTCATGTAATTATGGTTTAATTATATTAGGGATTATAAAGTTGGTATCATATCTAATATGAAAATAATATGTTTTTAGAACCATATTTGGGAGTGTGTGTCTATAAACACCCATTCTTGAATTTACTCTCCAAGATACAATAAACAATGTATTTATCATAGAATTTTGAGGATTAATATATTGAAGCAACACAAGAATATACTCAATTGACATGGATTAAGAAATTTATTGATTATGATTGAATTTATGTAAAACATCCAATTGAAATTATGTGTGATAAATATTGTGTTATCAAACACAGAAAACATCCATTTCCTTATTTCAGAATAAAGTATGGGGAAATAATACATCCCTTTACTAAAGAACATTTTGAACTTTTTATAGTCGAGTATGAATACATGTTGATGGAAAATCAATTTACTGATATCATGACAAATGAACTACCTATTCCCAAAATTTAATGACACCATTTGGATCTTGGAGTACAACCCTCTCCATCCAACTAAATGATTTCAAAAAGAGAACCATACTCCCCAATTGTATTTCTAATATACAGGAAGGCATGGTCAGAGTAATATATTAAATATTTATACATATAAAACACTTTTTAAAGAAATTTATTGTAGTGTTTTTTTCTTTATAATATGGGGGGACGTTGACCCGAGACAACTTGGGTGAATTTATCCATAATTATTTTAAGGGAATTAGTCTACAATGAACACGGATCAACATCTAAATTAATTATTAGGGAAATGTGACACATGATTTTAAATGAATAAAGTTGGTTGGGAGTGTTCTTTTTGAATGTCTATGTGGGTGTTTTCCATGCTGATGTTTTTGAGGGGGTGGGTGGTATTATACTATATCATCAAGGGTGGAGATTTTCAGATCAATGATGTTTTATTATGAGGATATTTTTATTTTACAATTATTTATCACATTGATAATGAATTTTGTGGAATTATAGATAATGTTGAGTTATTCATTTACACATTTTTTTATGGAAATATATTCATATAGTTTTCTTGGTCAGATATTGTTAGTTATGATGTTTCCAAGTGATGAAGTGTTGAATATATCTTGTAGTTGTCATTAAAAAATGGGATATTGCTAGTGAAAATACCATTATAATGTTTTTATGGTGTTTATTGATAATGTTTTTGATGGAACTTTCAAAAAATATCATGAAATTTGAGACGTGGCAATATTTTGAAGGAGGCTGGTGGATTTAAATTATTTTACTGTAATTATAGGCAATTCAGGTTCTAGAGCCTGTTTTTGAAAAAATTTAATCATCCAAATTGAAACGGTATGTTGTGGTCTAAATTTATGAGTTACAAGAGAAGTGGACTAGATATTTGAAACAATATAGATCACCCTCCCTATATAAAAAGATTAAGTATTTGAACGAGGAAGTGAAAAATAACTAATTCGTAAAATTTATTGTATATCCTTGGATTTTATAATGGTATTTTTTCTAAATTTTTCAAAATATAAGGGTCATACCTGAAATCAAAAAGGTTATTTATGATAACAGAATAGTCATTATGAAATGTTCACAATTATTTTTTGTGACCTAGGAAATTTTCTAATAGTAATATGGGAAGAACCTAAATTTAATTCCTATTACTCAAGTCATTCTATATGTGTTACTCCCGTAAATAATATTGTCCATATTCATAACAATAATTAAATTTTAGGGTTGTTACATTATTTTCATTGGTGAAGGATCATCCAAAATATTTTTAAAGATTAATATATTAATTATATAATATAATTAACAAATCATCTAGTGGTGAATGTAGAGGGTCAATATGACAATAAAGGTGGATTATTCATTGATAATTTAATACTTTCAATACTACATTTTTATGGGTTTTCATGGATAGATATTTTACTAAGATACTTTCTATAGTAAAATATATAATTTCGTAGTGATAAAAATAGTATGACTGGTCACATGATTAAATAATTGATTTCTACTATACAATATAAAATAAATTAATTCCAAAACATTTTGTAATTAACATAAATATGGTTATGCTAATGAATTTCTAGGTTCTCTATAAAAAAACTAAATTCTCTTGTGTATGATGGGTGGAAAAAACTAAAAATAATAAAAATGGAATACAATGAAATTTTATAAATTCTAGGTAGAAAGGGAATGAGAGATATATTTATATTATTAAATGAACCAAAGAGGAAGATAAGTAAATATTAAAAATAATTCCTTTAATAACAAACATAGGAATAATATAGGATCGTACTATAATAATGAAATAAAAGGAAGTGGGAGTTTTAGTTCAATGATAATCAATTATGAGAAAAGTGAATAAGTTATAGTAATTAAACTTCCAAGAAGACGATAATGTTCATTATATTGGTGAATGTAAAAATGATCGATGAACTAGTACATGTGTTTTCATTTTTTTGGTATGTAAATATCATGTAGAATTAATGTGAGGAGTATTGATACTTCTATTTTATTTAGGGTACTAGTATTACTTTTTAATAAAAATTAGAGGGAAATTGTTGCCATAAATTCTTTTATAAAATAGCGTTTATAGTGATTTTGTGATATTGATACTTTAGGATAAAAATATTTTGTAGATGGTAAATATAAAAGTGGGGGGGGGGGGTTAATTGTATTTTTTAAAAATTCCTTTGGAACATTTAAAGATGATATAAAAAGTTCTATTTTCAGACAATGTTAACCCAGGTAAATTCACAAGACCTCTTAGTTCTACTAACATTCTAGATTCTAGAAACATGGTTCTAGACATGAAACATAAGATAAGTTTACAAGGACAAATATTCTAACATAATGTATATATAATAATACTAATCATAGTATAAAATTATAAGAATGTATAAGATAGTTATAATTTCCTTAATAATCAAAATTCAAAAGAAAAAAACTTGAAACAATACACGTAAGAAGTATAGAATCTTTTAACCCAAAGAGTAGGGTATCCAAAAACCTTGGATAATGTTACCTTGATTTATACCTTCAAGAAAGTCTGTCTTACCCACACCAGGGTAAACCCTCAATAATAATATCATAGTCTATATTGCTATCCCCGCATTCCCTCGATCTTCAAGGCTGTCAGCACCTCTGTCTTCCTTATCATGTAATTCCTTGAACTTTTAGGTAGGGGAAACCTATTTTTTCATATCCCCAGAAGCCCTCAACTGTACACAACAACAATCAGAGTCACATAAATAAATATAAACAAGATTTTCTGTATGCACAATGAATTAGAGTCTCTATCTCTTTAGAAATCACATCAGAATCATGTAAGCTCTAGATTGATCAATGATTATATTATCTTTTCTTAGGATTTTTTTCCTTGATTACAATCGAGGACTTCCATTGTTAGGAAGAAATAGGTGCCAACTACATTAAATATTGATTACTTCTTTGATCAATAATATAGAGGTGCTGACTACCTTGAAGTTTGAGGGCTTACAGGGATATCAAGATAGACTCTGATATTCCAATCATGGGATTACATGGGTGTGGGTAAGAAATACTTTTTTTAAAAGTATAAATCAAGGGACATTTATCCAAGGTTGTTGGATACCCTACTCTTTGGGTTAAAAGATTTTATACTTGTTACTTTTATTATTTAAAATATATCTTCCCATGCATTTTGATTAATTAGGAAAGTATAACTATTTTATACTTACTTATACTTATAATCTGATTAGTATGATTCTATACAATTTAAGGTAAAATCTTTTCCCCTATAAACTTCTCTAATGATTCATTTTCGGAACCATATTTCAGGAATCTAGAATGTTTGTAGAACTAAAAGGTATTGTGAATTTACCATATTTAACATTGTTAAATAATAGAATGTTTTATACCATCATTAAAAGTTACAATGGAATTTTTAATGTATACAATTCACCCCCTCTTGTATATTGAGCATCTACATCATATTTCGATCCTTCAATTAGTTTCAGAGAAGGTATCTAAAATACCTAAATTCACATATAAGTTTCGTTACACAAGTTTCCTTTATTATATATTTTACTTTCCTAGGATTATTATCCTTGTTTACAATGGAGGGCTTCCGGGGATAGGAAGACAGCGGTGTCGACTGCATTAATGTTTGAGGACTTCCTTGATAAGGAAGACATAGGTGTTGACTACCTTGAATTTCGAGGGCTTTTAGAGATAGCATGACAGACTCCAATATTCCTATTAAGGGATTACCCAAGTGTGGGTAAGACAGAATTTCTTGAAAGTATAAAACAAGGGACCTTTATCCAAGGTTTTTGGATACCCTACTCTTTGGGTTAAGGATTCAATAAATGTTACTTGTATTGTTTCAAGTTGTTTTCTGCAGCATTATCATTATTAAGGAATGTATAACTATCTTATACTTTATTATAGTTTTATACTCTAATTAGTAAGATTTGATACACTTTAAGGTAGAATATTTTTCCTTGTAAACTTCTCTTAAGTTACATTTCTAGAACCATATTTCCGGAATCTTTCAAGTTTGTAGGACTAAGAGGTCTTGTGAATTTACATTGTTTAACATTGTTAAACAATAGAAAGTTTTATACCATCATTAAATATTCCAAAGGAATTTTTAAAGTATAAAATTCACCCCCTCTTGTATATTGAGAATCTGCCTCATATTTTGATCCTAGAGATACATCACCATTTTTTGTTTCATGGATTATCCTAGTTTGGGTTAACTATATAAATTCATAATGTGTAAATATATTTTCTATATTTTCACTTCATATCAGTTGTACGGGATAGAAGTTGTTCCTTGTAATCATGGAAAATGAATTTTATATAGGTTCAATTAAGGGATTTGTTATCTTATTAACCCGATTCCTAGGGTATTCACTATACTTGGGACTAATGGCAGTCTTCTTGGTTGTCTGTTTGGTTTTACTTTGTTGATGACAAATTAAATGGTGCACGTTAGTGTTGAGTAATAATATTTTAATATGTTTCATGTGTGTGAAATTGATTAACGACATTGTGAATTCATGAAAGGATTTATGTTATCATATTTTTGGGTATTGAGAGTATGAAAAAACCATGTAAAGATTGTTTTTTTAGTGATAACAAGGTGACCATTGTTGAAATTCCAACACTATCAATGTTACACTTGGTTATCAACCCTCTAGTCTCATATGAATTAAATATGAACCATATTAATATGAGATACCATACCTCATCTAATTTTTATCGAACAAAGATTTTTCTTTTTATAAGATATTTTTTATTTAATGAACTAAATCCATATTCCTATAGACCATTTAAAAACACTATAGATTTTTATATATTTATTGATCATCAATTTCTAGATTATAGAAAATAGAAGAAATGAAATATGTTATGATCTACTGATCATTAGAGAATCATATATTTGATTTGGGAAGGGTACATTGATCAGGGTTCCATATACATGGCTTTATCTCTCTAGGAATCGTCAGTGTAGAGAGAGAGGAATTAAAATTTTTGCAATGAATAGTCATTATTAATTTTGGATTTGATTCCCACAAATATGTAATAAAATTTTATGAATATTTTACTATGACCACTATATTAATGAAACCCCTTAAATTAATAAAACATATTCTAGGTATAATAAATTAAATGAATCATAATAAACATATATATATATATATATATTATAACATACATTTTACATATAAACTCTGTAACGACCCGAAATTTTAAATAAATATTGTTTCCTAATTTTTTATGTTATTTTATTTTATTTTTATACACAAAAAAATGTTTCATTTGATAACATGAGTATAATTAAAATGAGAATGTTGGGTTTTGACTGTTATTTGACCATTGGTCAATATGACAACTAGAAAATAAACATTTTGACTATTGTCTCTAAATACAAGAAATCTTGGTTAATTAATATAGAAAGAAGATTCGATGGCCTCACCCAGTAGTCTTGGACCGATCAAACCCCATCTAACAGAACATGGGAAGGAGGTAGCACCACTGGGCTTTGATCTGGACCAAACCCAAGCTGAACTTCATCGTATAAAGCTAGAACTGGATCGCCTTCACGATAATTTCAAACTGATAGAAATTACTACTCGTGCGATGTTGGCCAAGCCTCCCTCGGATTCTCTCACCTTAGCACACCTTACACTTAGGTCCTATGCTGGTGTGATAAGGGGCTATGTAAGGATACTGTAACAGTATTGTGTAATCCTTTGTTTTAAATAAAAATTTCGATTTCTTTTATGAATTTTCAAATGACTGGATAAATATAGTATGCATAGTTTTGATGAATTTTAGAAAAAGGATATTTTAAAAATGTTTATGTAAACCTTAAATAATTTTAAATGTGTAGTGATTTTCAAAAAATGGTCTTCTACAATTATGTTCAGTATGAAATTTAGAGTCTAATTAGATCAACATGATTTTTGATGAATAGTAAATTATGAATAGTGATTTTATGATTAGGATTAATAATGTGTCCAAATGGATTAGTAATCTCACATAAAGAGAGTATTAAAATAAGCTAGGCACTTTGACTAAGTAATGTGATTCAATAAAATGGTTAAATAACGGTTTCATAAATTATTATTGAATTATTAGTTTTTTCGGATGAATAGTGTTTTTTAATTAAAATTTTAATTAAAAAGATTTAGAAAATTATTTTTATAAAATGGACTTCATTTTTGAACTCAAAGCATCGATATTATGTTAAGGTAATTTTTGGGGATTTTTCTGAAAAAATAAATTTTTGATGATTAGTGTTTTTAATTTAAAATTTAATTAAAAATATTTAGAAAATTATTTTTATAAAATGGATTTCATTTTTGAAATCAGAGCATTGATATATGGTTAAGGTGAAATTTTGGGATTATTCTGAGAATGTTGAATTTTCGATGAATAGTGAAAATAAAGTTTTTAAGTTATGGGTGTTTAATGACATCATTAAATGATGTATTAAGTATGTAATAAATATGGTCGACTTCTGAATAGTAAGATAAGGTATGAGGTGTCCCAAGTGGCCAATACCATGGGAAAATACCATGGGAAAGCCCATGGTTTTGCCAAAACCACTAATGAGGTGTCCCTTGGCCATTAATGCCTTGTCCCCTCACTTTCCCTATAAATACCAAGACATCCTCTCATCCATTCGACTCCCCACTCTCCCCCAATGAATTTCTCGTCTCCTTACCTCCCAAGGAGTCCTCCCAAGGTTCCCCCAAGCCCTCAAGGTCCAAACCTTTGAGTTTTAAGAGTTACGTTTTAAGGTAAGGGATCCAACCTCTCTCTTTCTTTTCATGTAATCTTTTTTATGTCATTCCTTTTATTCTCCATGTTATTATGTGAGAGGATGTTATTTTATATTACTATTACTTCCCTTTCATGTTTATATGATGAGATATCACCTCTTACTCTCATCATTTCGTTTTATGAATGTTTAAGTGACGCCATTAGGCTGCCAAATTATTAAGTGATTCTTTCACCGTTCTCATTTTTAATGTTCGATTTTCATGTTAAATCTTTAAAGTTACTTTTTATTATTTTGGGGTATGATCTCTATATATATCATACTTATCTCTTATGTTCATATGATGAGAGACCCTATTTGATATGTTCAATTCGTTTTTGTTGAAGTTTAAGTGACACCGTTAGGATGCCGAATTTTAATAAGAGAAATCAAATTTTTGTCTTCCTTCCATGTTTTTCATTTCAAATGGTATGTCCTTGAAATTGCATCACCATGTCCATATATCCTTATTATTCTGTCCCTCTACTGTTTTATGGGTCAATTTTGATTGTTCGACCCATGTTCCCTCTCTTTTCAATGTTTTCTAAAACCTTGTAACATAGCCGTTATGCTGCAGAATTTTCGTCTCAAAATGCCTCTCTTTTCTCAAAATTATTTTATGTTATAAAGTTAGTACCCAAAGCTCTCATTTCTACAGGGGTATTCACATATATATCAAAATTTTCTATTTTAAATTCTGGGATTTACATACATCATACCCTCTTTCCCTTTACGTGGGTTTAAAGTAACGTAAAGATCATGTCTTTAATGCAGTTTTTAAAAAATTATGATTATGAAATGAAACCCATTTATTTTTTGCTATATGGGTTATTTATGAAATGTTTGATGATGTTATGTGTGTATCACATGATAATAAAGGAAAATTTAAGGTTTCACTCTGATAGCGCTCCAATGCATTGGGTAAAGACTTAATCTCTAGAGAGGACCATTTTTAACGACGCCTTGGTGAATAACGTTGGTAAATTTTAACGACGCCTTGGTGAATAACCTTGGTAATTTTTAAGGACACCTTGGGGATGGACCTTGGTGAAATGAAATGATTGTCAATATTAAATGTTGCAGCCACATCTTCAAGTTATGAAAAAGTTTAATTTTTATTATGATATGCCTCATGATTTCATTTTCATGCCTTAAAGTTCTTTTCATGACTTTATTGATGTATCTCAAGTTCATATGTAAAATGTTTCACTTGTTTCCCTTGTTGGGCCTTCTACTCACCCTTTCTTTTGATGTATGTCCCCAGGTTATGAGATGCAGTAATGATCTTAGGGTGAAAATGAGGAGAAGCCTTTCAAGTGTTTAAGAAGCATTTTTTTTGTTTCATGTTTTATGTTCCTTGTTTCCAAGACACTAAACCTTAAAGATCCTCAGTTCTGTGTAATGGAATGAAAGTTATGTTATAAAAATATGGGATGCTATAGTTGGTATCAAAGGATGGTTTAGTTATTTGTGGAAATTAGGATATTAAAACTCTAGGAAGAACCCTATAGAAAAGTTTAAATATAGGAAATAATCCTGGTATTTTGGTGAGTATCGAGTAAGGGGTTGCCAAGTAAATAAATTCATGTCTGGATACGAGCAGGTAGAGGTGGCTTTGGCACAGATGTACATAGGGGTAAAACCCAAAAAAAACCGCTTTGAGCTAGCCTCGAATGGGAACTGGTACACGACAACGGGCCTTTCTGCACTCTTGGTTACGACACTCCCAGGGGATATGCTTTGGTAAATTCATAAGCTTGGTATGAACCATTTTTTAAAGGAACAAAGATAAATTTATATAAATATTCACATAAGAATATATGATCATGTATAACCTAGATGGGAACCTAGGGGATCACAAGTTAGGGTACACTTTTATTCTACAAGTTATCCTTATATGCATTAAGTTCATTTTCATGATTATTGGTTAAGTATTTAAGCCTCTAATTACACATTCTCTTCTTAGTTAATGGTGGGAAATGGAATAATGTGTCCCAATAACCAATGTGATAGGAAATGCACGATTTCCGTATTAATATGACAGAGATGATTAGGGGATTAAAAGATGATTATTAGTTTGGAAGATGTTCACTATTTTAGGGACCCTATATGATCGAGGTAAATAGATTACTATAGTATTTTCATTGAGGAGTAAGGTTTACTTATATTTTGAAGAATTGATGAATTTAAGGTGGACTTACAGTAATTTAGGTTTCTTATGGGAATGATTAACCTATCTTGGGTAAAATATGTTTAGGTTAGCTACGTTTGTTATAAGATGTTAGGAGTGGTTGATGTTGTCTGGAGATGAACAATGAAGTTGTTTTGGAAGACTATGCTATCAAATCCTTCTTTTATTTTTTTTCAATCTTAGTTTGGTTTATTTTGAGTAATTTTAAGGACCGTTATTTATGGAATGGTCTATGATGAACTTTGGGTAGTACCATAGAACTTTGAAGATTTAAATTTAGTTTCCATTCCTATGGGATTCTTTCTTTTTGAAGAGTTGTTTTACCTTAATCTTTCTGTTTTTGGGATAATGTTTAAAGATAGAAGAAATAGATAGTTAATCTTTTATAGATTATGTGATTCTCTAGAAGATGATTCTTGTGCTTTTATGAGACCATGTGTTTTTGAATTCTCATCATTTGGAGAAAAGATTAGTGTTGGTAGGGACTTATTAAAGGATGAAACTCTACATGAAGGTAGGTATATTTTCTTATGTTTTTGTTCTATGTGGTAAATGAATTCCTCAAAATTATAAAAAGAAACGTAAAACAAAAATGTTGTTGGTTTACGTTTCCTACTAGGTAATCAAAGACCGTTTACACACATCATAAGTTTGGGATATTCGTATGGTTAACTTTCTCCTAATCATGTTCTCTATCACTATCCCTCAGAACTTGACCCTTTGTTTTCTCCTCCATGTCCATGTTTTCCTACATGGAATCCTAGTGTGGGTTAACTCGGGTGACCTTTGTAATTCCCTTTCTTTCTTTTAAAGTAATATTTTTACTGACTCCTTTTCCGATGTGGGACTTTCAATGAAATTTCAAAACCCAAGTTTAAAAATTTTTGACGACACAATTTCTTAAGAGGGGGAAGATTGTAACGACCCAAAATTTTAATTAAATATTGTTTCCTAATATTATGTGTTATTTTATTTTATTTTTATATTCAAAAAAAATGTTTCATTTGATAACATGAGTATAATTAAAATGAGACTGTTGGGATTTGACTTTTATTTGACCATTGGTCAATATGACCACTGGAAACTAAACATTTTGACTATTGTCTCTAAATACAAGCAATCTTGGTTAATTAATATAGAAAGAAGATTCGATGGCCTCACCCAATAGTCTTGGACCGATCGAAGCCCATCTAACAGAACATGGGAAGGAGGTAGCACCACTGGGCTTTGCTTTGGACCAAACCCAAGCTGAACTTCATCGTATAAAGCTAGAACAGGATCGCCTTCGAGAGAAGTTCAAACTGATAGAAATTACTACTCGTGCGATGTTGGCTGAGCCTCCCTCGGATTCTCTCACCTTAGCACACCTTACACTTAGGTCCTATTCTGGTGTGATAAGGGGATATGTAAGGAGACCGTAACTGTATTGTGTAATCCTTTGTTTTAAATAAAAATTTTGATTTCTTTTATAAATTTTCTAATGACCGGATAAATATAGTATGTATATTTTTGATGAATTTTAGAAAAATGATATTTTAAAAATGTTTATGTAAACCTTAAATAATTAAAAATGTGTAATGATTTTCAAAAAATGGTCTTCTACAATTATGTTCAGTACGGAATTTAGAGTCTAATAAGATCAACTTGATTTTTGATGAATAGTAAATTATAAATAGTGATTTTATGATTAGGATTAATAATGTGTCTAAATGGATTAGTAATCTCAATTAAAGAAAGTATTAAAATAAGCTAGGCACTTTGATTAAGTAATGTGATTCAATAAAATGATTAAATAATGGTTTCTAAAATTATTATTCAAGTATTAGTTTTTTCGGATGAATAGTGTTTTTAATTAAAATTTTAATTAAAAATATTTAGGAATTTTTTTTATAAAATGGACTTCATTTTTTAGCTTAGAGCATCGATATTATGTTAAGGTAATTTTTGGTGATTTTTCTGAAAAAATAAATTTTCGATTAATAGTGTTTTTAATTAAAAATTTAATTAAAAATATTTAGAATTTTTTTTATAAAATGGATTTCATTTTTGAAATCAGAGCATTGATATTTGGTTAAGGTGAAATTTTGGGATTATTCTGAGAAAGTTGAATTTTCGATGAATAGTGAAAATACAGTTTTTAAGTTACGGGTGTTTAATGACATCATTAAATGATGTATTAAGTATGTAATCAATATGGTCGACTTATGAATAGTAAGATAAGGTATGAGGTGTCCCATGTGGCCAATACCATGGGAAAATACCTTGGTAAAGCCCATGGTTTTTCCAAAACCACTAATGAGGTGTCCCTTGGCCATTAATGCCTTGTCCCCTCACTTTCCCTATAAATACCAAGACATCCTCTCATCCATTCGACTCCCCACTCTCCCCCAACGATGTTTTGGTCTCCTTACCTCCCAAGGAGTCCTCCCAAGGTTCCCCCACGCCCTCAAGGTCCAAACCTTTGATTTTTAAGAGTTATGTTTTAAGGTAAGGGTTCCGACCTCTCTCTTTATTTTCATGTAATCTATTTTATGTCATTCCTTTTATGATCCATGTTATTATGTGAGACGATGTTATTTTATATTTCTCTTACTTCCCTTTCATTTTTATATGATGAGTGATCCCCTCTTACTCTCATCATTTCGTTTCATGAATGTTTAAGTGACGCCATTAGGCTGCCGAATTTTTAAGTGATTCCTTCACCCTTTTCATTTTTCAAGTTCGATTTTCATGTAAAATCTTTCAAGTTCATTTTTATTATGTCGGGGTATGATCTATATATCTATCATACTGATATCTTATGATCATATGATGAGAGAACCTATTTTATCTATTCAAATCATTTTTGTTGATGTTTAAGTGACGCCGTTAGGCTGCCGAATTTTCATAAGAGAAATCAAATTTTTGTCTTCCTTCCATGTTTTTAATTTCAAATGGTATGTCTTTGAAATTGCATCACCATGTCCATATATCCTTCTTATTCTGTCCCTCTACTTTTTTATGGGTCAATTATGATTGTTCGACCCATGTTCCCTCTCTTTTAAATGTTTTCTAAAACCTTGTAACATAGCCGTTATGCTGCAGACTTTTCGTCTAAAAATGCCTCTCTTTTCTCAAAATTTTTTTATGTTATAAAGTGAATAATAAAAGCTCTTATTTCTACAGGGGTATTCACATATATATCAAAATTTTCTATTTTAAATTCTGGTATTTACATACATGATACCCGTTTTCCCTTTCCGTGGGTTTAAAGTAATGTAAAGATCATGTCTTTAAAGCAGTTTTTAAAACGTTATGATTATGAAATGAAACCCATTAATTTTATGCTATATGGGTTATTTATGAAATTTTTGATGATGATATGTGTGTCTCACATGATAATAAAGGCAAATTTAAGGGTGCGCCCTGATAGCGCTCCAATGCATTGAGTAAAGACTTAATCTCTAGAGATGACCATTTTTAACGACGCCTTGGTGAATAACCTTGGTAAATTTTAACGACGCCTGGGTGAATAAAGTTGGTAATTTTTAAGGACACCTTGGGGATGGAACTTGGTGAAACGAAACGATTGTCAATATTAAATGTTGCATCCACATCTTCAAGTTATGAAAATTTTTTATTTTTATTATGATATGGCTCATGATTTCATTTTCATTCCTTAAACTTCTTTTCATTACATTATTGATGTATCTCAAGTTCATATGTAAAATGTTTCACTTGTTTCCCTTGCTGGGCCTTCTGCTCACCCTTTCTTTTGATGTATGTCCCCAGGTTATGAGATGCAGTAATGAGCCTAGGGTGAACATGAGGAGAAGCCTTTCAAGTGTTTAAGGAGAATGTTTTTTTTGTTTCATGTTTTATGTTCCTTGTTTCCAAGACACTAAACCTTAAATATCCTCAGTTCTGTGTAATGGAATGAAAGTTATGTTATAAAAAGACGGGATTCTATAAACTCTGTAACAAGTTAAAATTCAAGCCATTAACATTAATCTCCACTCTTCAATATTTTACATCATTATTGAATAGAAATACTCATTCATAAACTAATATTCATCATATTCAATTAACACTTATGAATACATAAATTAATTTTTTTTATAAATTCATATTCTAAAGAAGAATAATTTTGAATTAATTAATTTCATAAAATAATTAAAACTCATACATATCCCAACATCCTTCATAGTTCCCACAATTTCCTAAACTATAATACCATAAAATTGGGGGATAATTATATTATTATTTATTTGTGATCCTCTAGGACCGTATCTTGATAGCTGAGAGTTTTACTCATAGACCTAGAAAAGAATAAGTAAATAAATCACGACCCTGTGATGATTTGGTTTTGTGAATACAGCGACAAAATCTTAGGAAAAATTGTTATATCATAGAATTTATTTATCATAATATATCTCATAAAGAAATATGAAAACATAATGTCTTCATCCTTATGTTATTTTTAAATTTTCTTCCCTACTATACAAAATTTTATTATTTTATGACAGATATTTATTTCGTAAATGTACTACAAACATAAAAAAATGGGCACAATATATCTCTTTATTACAAAAGATAAAAATTCCATTTTGTTCATTTAATATATATCATATAAACAAGGAACCAAAAAATACTTGATATCAGTCCACATATATAAATGTTTTTGTTTTATTCTTTTATAAAATTACAAAATAAAATGATAAAAATTGATAATGATCATATTTTGAGGGACCAATATAGGTTCTCATAGATAAGAAAAACCGGTAAAACATGAAACAAGTTGTGTTCCTATTGGAAGGTTAGTCATAATGATCTCTTTTACACAATATCAACAAGTGAGAATATAACTAAAAGATATTATAGTGCTTATGATTCCCCAACACCTAATATTAAAATAAAATATGTGTCCTGTTAGTATAATTTATATGGAATCTATGAAATATTTTTACGATTAATTTCCTAGTATCATTATTTTCTAATTATAGGTGTGTACTATTTTAACTTGTTGATACAAAAACAGTCTATGGACATTACTGTAAAAATAGAGGACACATGATTACTAACATTATTAACATAATAATACATAATGAAAAACTAATTATATATATAATAAGGTTACCTAAAATTTCTACTCATGTTGGGATATGGGAACCAAATTTCATGAAACTGTCACTTTCCCAATAGGTAACTTGTTCAATATAAACTAGGTATCTCTCACTTAATGCAGTATTTCTTTTTTTGAGTTATGGATATATTCATTGGTCCAACCCTTTTGTCAAACATGGCTACTTTGTTTTCTATGACACAACCTTTTTGAAAAAATAACCATAAAAAATGGTATCCCTAAGTATATCCCTCGTGTTTTCTATCATAAAATTTAAATTTTGGATAATAACACTAATTTAATTTTTTCATAATGACAATACCTTAATTTATAGTTACAATTAAACTAAATTTAACAAATCATTGTATAATGTTTAATGATTTTATAGTTGTATAAGATGCCGAAACATACTTAACCATGATGATATTTAATTATATTCTCTTGGAAATATCCTTATCCTAACATAAATACTATATTAATAGACATATACAATGTAAAATGTTGTCCCTTTGTAATTTTAATTCCTTCCACCCCACATGCCATATAAGTATCACATACCCATTCTCAACAACTTTTAGTTAGTTCGTAAAAGTTTTTATTCTTCTTTCTTGGATTTATGTTATATCTTAATTAGATGATTTTATTGACGGAAATTTAATATTTATACATTTTATAATATATGGGATATATCCCCCTCTTTTTCATACATAATTCTACTAACTGACACTTATCCTCCTTAAAACCCCCCGAGTATTTGTGATTTTTTTTCAAATGAATTAAATTTCAGTTATATATTTCACTAAAAAAACTAAATGATGATTTTTCTACATGAATCACAATATTATATTACATTACTCAAAATACCGAGTTTTACTAAAACTACATATATTTTTTATACTATTAAAATATGACCATTATAACATAGAAGCTAAACCTAGTGGTATAAATAATAATATGTTCATTAAAAATATCATGTATAAATTTTTTATATAACGAAAATATATTGATATGAAATTAGCTAATCTTCTATATTTTGTTTATATGATATGAAAATAGTGTGTTTTGAAGGAATTTTTTTTCATTTATTTGAAATGTAATAAAATTAATTTATGAATATTTTATAAAATTGATAAGATAAAAATACTAATTTTTGAAATCATATATCAAAATAAAATTAAGGTGAATATTATATTTTTTATGAGAAGTTTAATTTTTTTTATTAATATTGAATATTATTGAATTTTAATTGAAAAATTATGTTTTGATTAATTTATTTATAAATATGTATATAATTATAAGTTTTTAAGGACAAATTATTTCAATTATAAATAAATTTAATCCAATCTGGGTAATTTTATTCAATTTAATATTTTATTTTCAAATTAAAACTTTGTAATATTTTGATTTTTTTTGAAACCCTTATTTTTATCATGTATATTAGAATAATTTTTAATTAAATATGACCACATCTCTGAAAACGAATTTTGTAAAAATTGATTCCCTATTTGGAATCAAAATATTTTATTTTATCCAATCATGTCAATATAATTTTGTCCAAAATGAATTGTTAATGTAGAAAAAGTTGATTACTATTGTTAAGGTAAATATGGGTTAACTATGGGTTTAGATTAGATGATAAGGGTGAAAATGACCTTCCAATTTTTTAAACAACCCATTAGAAGACCACATTTCGAACCGTATGAGTAAGGCTCCATATTTATGATATTTTGTGATACTTCCCCATGAATTTGACAGCTATTATATGTTATGTATAGAAAAATACAAATCAAGATACTTTGTTAGATTTATTATATATGAAGAATCGGAATGGGGGTAAAACAACATATTTTTGGTTATAGAGATTCACTTAAAATATAAATGATACTTTCTAAAATAATAATTTATCATTAATTTTTTGAGATGAATTAATTACTTAAAATACTTATGAAATTACAACAAAGTAATTATTTAGTAAATAATAAAATTAAAGAAATGATATTTAAAATATAAGAAGTGATGTAAACTGAATAATTTATTATCTTCCATTATTTTTTAAATGATTATATCAGTTTATAAATGACTGATAAAAATATATTTTAATTACATCAAGGTCATGGTATTTCTAAATTAAATATAAATAAATATTGAAAAATTTAACATTAATGTTATTCTAAATTAAATGATATTTTAATAAATGATTTAAAATTCCTAAAATCCCATATTATTTCAAGTGATTTTTAAATGAGGAAAAATATAATATATAGTCTATTAATTGATCAATTGTTTATTTATAGAGATTATACTGACCACTAAATAGTAAAAAACATTAGTAGAATTGTTAAGGTAAAAAAAGCATGTTATCATAGCCTATGAAATTTTTTTAAAATTAATTTCCATCACACATAGCCATTATATTTTAAAAATAAGATATCATATTTAGAATTAGTGGGTCTAAATTATATGAGAAGATTTATTTACTTTAGGTTTATTGTATAAATTAGCTAGGCTAAAAGTACTAGTTACCATAGTAAAATATCAAAATGGTAAAAATAAGGAAACATATAAGTTAATGAATTTTTTTAAAACAAGTGATTTATTGTGTGGTGTAGTTGTGGATCGTCCATATCATCCCAAACCCCATTAATTATCAATTTTGGGTCTATTTGAGTTAATATTGATCTAACAATAGTTACTAATTTTTTGTATTTTAAAAAATTCCACTACTCATCAACATTTAAGGGTATCTCACTCTCCTCCATTCATAACACCTTCACACCTATTTTTTCGGAAAATACCTACCCAAATCACATCCCAAATTATCTCCCTACATTATATTTGACATTGTGTTGAAATAAATGCATTCTATGAAGAATTTTAGTTAATTACTAAGAAGGATACTTGAAAAAGAGGACGTTTGAATGTGTATGATGGATGTCAAGTCTTATGGTAAGGGATTTCTATCACATATTTTAATTTTAAGAGAAACATGATATATTAGAAACCTCTATATATAATGTGGTGTTTATAATACCAATGAATTTAGTTTATCATGATTATTATTAAAATTATTATTAATTTCATATCCATTTTAGGAACTCTCTTTTATGGGGTTTATGGTTCAAAATTTACCAAAACGGTAATGGATTGTAGTCTCAATATTACTTCTTTGAGGTGTACTTAATGTTACACACATATAATCTTTATCAAAGTGTATATACATACCTTTTGACATGTAATTTATTTAATTTATTAATCCTTATTATATTTTAATATTAATGTTATGTTATTTCTTCATGTGAATTATGATTCAATGTTACCAAATTGGTAATGATTATTTTTACAATATCATCATTTTTCCATATTTTTTATGATTAAGCCTCAATAGTTGAGATTTCATGATCTACCTGTTAATATTTATAATAAATTAAACTATTACTTTGGTAAACCATGTCATCTTCAAATAATGGTACCATTTTTCTACTGTTCAACAATTAAAATTATATACAAAATTCATTTAAAAAAACATGATTTTGTTTCCATATTCGATGAGAAATATATTTTCTTCCAATTCAATTCTTTCTAATTTTTTTCAGTAATGTTTTATTACTCTCTTATTATTTTTAAATGTAATTTGTAACTATGTTTTTATATTTATAAATTTTCCGAAAGAAAGAATCATATAAATTTCGAACCAATTATTTTTTACCTTTTATTGAAAATGTTATAGGAATATTTGTTTTAACATGAATGTCATGAATGTAATTTTACAATGTTAGAGAAAACTATTTCTTTAAATCATCCTTTTAAAATAATCTAAATTATTTTCAATGAAAAATTTTCTCAAAATGTTTTCTCTGTAAAATATTTTTCAAATGAGGAAGTATATTTTAGTTATGAAATGTTTAAGATGATTATATAATGATTTATTTATAATTTTTTTATATAAATTAAGAAAAAATGATATTGAAGATGTATTATGATTAAAAAATATTATTTTAAATAAAATTTATTTTCACTATCAAATGATCCAAGTGATCTTTAAAAATCCATCTCCATCTATGATGACATCCTTTGATATTATTAACTCTTTACTACTGATATGAACAAAGTATATCATTATTATTATTTCTGGGAATGATTTATGTTATGGATGAAAAGATATTTATGAAACCCTTTTCTCATTTATAGGTTATACCATGATAACACACATAGGAAACCTATATCTTTTCGTGGATGATATTAGGATGATATGTTTAAATGATTATGAAATTGGTCACTTCTCAACAGGTTATGATATGATAAAATGTTTATAAAATGGTTTCCCTTTTATGATAGATTATATGATGAGTTTTTAATAATATTGTTGAACACATATAATTTTTTTTATTGTTTTATATGTATTACATTATAACCATGGATGTTTTTTATGTTATAATAGACGACAGTGGTTATGTTATAACCAAGGAAAATGGTTACATTAAAAATAATGTTAGTTGGGACATATATCTCACACCAATTAGATGGGTAAATATTTATTTCTCATGAGATAGATAAAAGTGGAATAGGATGTTAACCAAGTTTAGTAAGGTAATTTTTCTATAATGTTGGTCTTTGTAATAAACCATTACTACATTGATTTTACATGTGGAACTATCATTCATGTCCTTAATGTTATGTGTGAACTAGATTAAATTCTCACAATGTCATTTGTGAGCGTGATTACATGTTCAAATTTTTATTCATGGACCTATATTTCATGTCCATATTTTTATTTTTATACCTTGCTTCACATCCATAAGTTTATGCCAGGGCCTGATTTCATGTCCTAAATATAATGAGTGAACTAGTTAAGATTTATATATGTTTACAATTATATATATTGAAGTGTATTCCAAAATTTTATGTTTTATTCAAATATTCCTATCTGATGGATTATGTTCAATGATTTTTATATAATTAATGTCTTATTAACTTCCAATATTTATATAATGACTTGTATTTATGATCTATGAAAGGTTGGGTTTGATAATTGTTATTTTTTTCATTACCACATCTCTTTATTCATATAATATAGTTTTCAATGATCAAATATTAATATAAATTTTTTTACCACTACTAATAATTTTAGTTAATATTTTACTAGGTCTTCTTTCCCTTGGATATAATAAATGGGTTTGGGTTGGGAATGTATATGAAGAGTACAAAATAAGATGATATTTGTGGGAAACGTTGAAGATATTTGACCAGAATAAAAAATTCGATTTCGTGTTTACAATGGTACTTATATATAACGGTCCTCGAAAATGTGTTTGTGAAATTTAATGAATATTTATCTAATAATATGTAATATCCATATATGAGATGTCAGGGTCGCTATAGTTGGTATCAAAATAATGGTTTATCTATCCTAAAAAACTAATATAATATAACATTAATGAGATACCAAGGGATATTTATAAGGATATTTATAGGTATGTGTCCAAGGATAAGTCTATGTATGAGTAAAAGTTTAGGAAAGTGCCCAAGAATTATTGTATAGGATAGAGTGAGTGATTTCTATGAAATTACATCCCTTCTACGATATTACATGTGGATGTGGTTATAGAAAAAATATAGTTAGTCAAACAACCTCAAGACAGTATATTGAGCAAGACTCTATTAAGAAATGGTTTCCTACAATGTTCCTTATTTTAGACATTGTGTGAAACTCCAAGGGGATATGTTTCAATAATTCATAACCACATTAAAAACCATCATTACTGATTTAATTATAAGATGAATACAAATTACATAGGATAAAACGATGGCTTTATAGATTAAATAATTTTTAATTATTTAGGAATT
The DNA here is from genome assembly GCA_963277665.1 of Viscum album. Lineage (NCBI taxonomy): Eukaryota > Viridiplantae > Streptophyta > Magnoliopsida > Santalales > Viscaceae > Viscum > Viscum album. The sequence goes on along the minus strand of OY728131.1, from coordinate 292,508,084 downwards.
ATATAAGTTATATTTTTTTTGATTATGTGGTTTTCATATATGATTAGTGTTTTCAGACTGATTTTTTATGTTTTATCAAATGGAATAAACCATAGAAACTAATTTAACATTTATTATGAAAGAAGATTTTCTAATGATCAATGAATGGAGATTATGGCTAGAGTGATTGACATCATGGTTATTCCTAATTATTTTTTATGGAGGATGATTAACATTGTATACATTAACCAAATATCAGAATCATCAATGAATAGATGGAAAGGGTTCATTAAGAGTTTGGGTAGTGGATACCATATAATAAAGAACATTCAGTTTGATATGTGTTGAGAATGTGGGATGAAATACGTAGTTGGATGTGTTAGATGAATGAAAAGATGTTTTGACTATAGAAAACAGGAAATAAAGAAAGTAACTGTAATGAGAAAATGAAATGTTTAGTTAACGCAATGGATGAGGATAATGTAATCCCTATGATATCATTGACTATTCAATAATATAAATATAGAACAATTGGTAATTATAAAAATCAATTTTCTGAGGGATAGTCTCTTGATGAATATCAGCAAGGATTTATGAGTAATGTTCTTTATATTGGTGATGATGTGACTATAGATGATATGTAAATATAAAGAGGTATAAAAATCAATATGTCAAATCATAATTAGTGGTTTGAGAAGAAAGTTGTATTATTGATGTATTTGAATTAATGAATTATGGAATATATATGGACTGTTTATGTATATGATTTTATGGATTTTAAAAAATATTCAGAATGATGTTGATGACATAGAAATTTTATTTAACATCATTATTATACATTGTTAAAAATATATTAGTAAGGAAAGGTAACCCATGAAATGTTTATAATGCTCGAAAAATGGTGCTTATATTAGAGAAAGATACTTTTTGATAGATAGTGTAAATTAGATAGTATTGATGACCTCATTAATGATAAAGGAATTGGGGGAAAAGTTGTTTACAGATTCATTGATGGAGTTTACGATATTTTTGGATTTAAGGTATATATCCAATAATCCTTGTTTTATATAAGTATTGAAGAATGATGTATGTTTCTAATAATATTTTATGACAATTCAGGTTATTACCATGTTTGAAAAGAATACATGATGAATGTGTTTAAATTTTTGTTATGTGAAGATAAAGGGAAACCTTATTATATATGTGAATTAATGATAAGTTAATTTTTTAAATTTAGATAACTAAAGTTTTAATAGTAAACATCAGGAAGGGTTATAGGGTTAACCATTTAAATAATTATTTATGATTAACTTTGTAAGAGGATTTAAATATTAATTTATTACCTCATTATATGATGATTTATCTACATTGGATAATATGTGATAACAATTTTTCTATGACGAAAACTATAGATATATGGAATAAATTATCATACAATTTATAGTTCTTCTGATTCATTAGTGCATATGAAATAGAATGTTAAACTTTATTACATAGAGTTAGAGATGAAGTGGAAATTGACCAAGGCACCATTGATGGATGAGATTCTTCTTATGTAATTTAATATAATTTCGTTATTATATCTTCTTGTGAAACTTATTTAGAATTAGGAAAAGGATCTAGGAATAAAATATTGTGTTATTATCATAATTGTTTATGATATAAATGTCCTTTTTCACATATCTTTGGTTTTTGGAATTCTGGTGGTTTACTTTATCTATAACACCCACTTTCTTATGATCAGTTATCTTTATCAGTATCTATAATTATTTACACTTTTTTTCAAGCCAAAATGTTCACTTACCACCAATTTTATCCAATGTGGAAACATTATTATGATTTAAATTGGGGAACATTTATGTATCCAACTTTCCCTTTTTTATGTAGACTTTTATTATTCATTTTTTTAAAGTGGGATTCAATAAAAGAGTTTTCATACATTGAACCCATGATGGATGAGAATAATTTTGAGGGATACATTTATTTTATGGGGGATAGAATATAGAACCCTGAGTCCATAAGAATATATCTTTTTTTTTTGAATAAATTGAATTTCTTTGAAATAAATTTCTACATGAAACACCAAGTTATGCTTTCTTTACACGCAACACTGTATTATCTCGTGTTACACACAATAATTGGTTTTAACCTAAAACCTGATATACTATTAATATTATTCAAATGAGACATTATAACCTAAAAAGTAAACCAAAATGTTATAATAGTAAAATATATATATTAATTACTATGTGAATTTTTTTATATACATACACCATATAGATCTAAAATTACTTAATTTTTGTTAATAACTTATATGTTTAGATAATAATATTTTGTCCATAAAAATAATTCTATTTAATTTTGTGAATAATAATAAAATTAATTTTTCAAAATAATATAAATTTTTTTTATAATTTTTTTTCTAAAATCTTCATATTAGAATTTGAGTTTGGTGAAATTTGATATTTGTTCTAAAAAGTTACATTATTTGATGAATAGTGAAAAATTATAAAATTTAATTTATAATTTCCTTTTCATTGAATTTATTCATGATGTAAAATTATATTTTAAATTGATTTTATTATCAAATATGTTCCATTATACATAAATAAATAAAATTTACGTAACTAGAATCAATTTCATAATTCATTTAGATATAAAAACATTGTAAACTTTTGAATAGTTTCTCTATAAAATTGTCTTTCTTTCCACATTTGTGAGATTAATTTGGAATTAAACATTGAATCTTATATGAGTGGAATTTGGGAAAATAGATTACATATTTTGAATTAGAATAATTCATATTATCTACTCAGTTACATAATAGTTTTGAATAAAAGTAATAGTGAAAGTAGTAAAAATTATTTATCATTGTTAGGGTCAAAATGGGTTTACTAGGTGATAAACTCATAAGATATATGTTAAATTGAACTACAAAGTTTTACACCACACATTTATGGCCAATTGTGATAACTTAAGACCTTATGATATGTTTGTATGATTTTTTAAACACTCTCTCATGCATGTGATCGATATTATAGGTAAAGATAAAGACAAAAAAGAACATATCAACATTTAATATCTTTGACAAATTGTGATTGTGAAAAAAAACAACATATTTTCAGTTATTGATATTATTTTGAATGATAATTGAGATTATTTACTATAAAAATAATTTTTTATTAATTTTCGAAAATGAAATAATAACATAAAATGCATTATAACTACTGATACAATAATTATTGACATAATAATTAAATAATATAAATGATAGTAAAAAATAATTAATGGGAAGTAAATTCAATTATTTAATGGGTTAAATTAAATTTTGAGAAGAATATATCATGTTAAAAATGTGTGATAAAAGTATATTCCAATTTAATTAATTTCATGATGTTTTTAAATTCAATTTGAAAGAATTATTTAAAAATTGATATATTTTTCTTAACAAATGATATTTTAGAAAATGATTTAAAATTACTAAAAATATATTAATTTTTATTGTGATTTTAAATGGTTAAAAATATATTATACAGTCTATTCATATATTAATTTTTCTTTTATAGTAATTGTATTGACCCATAAATAGTTAGAAAACTATGCTATCAATGTTATGGGTAAAATAATATTTTACTCATTACATGAAATTATGTTAAAATTATTTTCCATCACACATATGATCTATATTTTATAAATTAGCTTTAATAATAAGAATTAGTGGGTCTAGATTATATAATAATAATCATTTTATTTTAGTATTAATGTATAACTTACCCATGCCAAAAATACTAGTTACCATAGTAAAAATAAAAAAATTTAAAAATTAGGAGACATAGAAGTTACAGAAAAAATGATTAAGACATGCGTTTCTGTAATGAACAAATGTTTTTCAATTGAAATTTAATTCATATACTTATTCTATGAAATGAAAACACAATGAACTGTTAATTACTTTGTGACCTTTAAACATAATTTTAACATTGAATTTTGAAAATCTTATATACATAGTTGCGATCAGTATATTATTTGGAGTCGAATATGACCAAATTAATTATAAATGAATAGAAACATACAATTATGAAAATTTATGTTACACTTATGAATAGTGAAATACCATAATTAATAATATCCTTACCTATTATAGTATATAAATAAGATTGAGGACGAAGTACTATATACCTATATATGGGAATAAGAAAACAAATGTTTTAAAATTGTTATTTTTGTGTAAATTTTGATTCAATTAAAAATTGAATTAATATTATTTAAAAATTTATTTTTGAAAAATTTACGTTCAATTTTGGACTCTACAAATCAAAAAATGTTTAGCGTGATTTTTTTGGATTTTTTTGAAATGCATGAATTTTTGATGAATAGTACAATACGATAATTCACAATAAATAGTAAATACATGAATTATGATGTCATCAACTGATCTATGTTTGAGTTAAAGACATTATATCAAACGCAAATTCACTCTTTACTATTTTTTCATCTAATCATCACTATTTTTGGTCTTGAGAAGAAATAATAAACTAAGGAATTGAATATTATGATAACTATCCTCTATACTCAATAAATACCACCTCTTCCACCTTCTTAAATTCACCCCTCTCATTCCTTTTTCGTTCCCTACATTATCCCCAAATATCTCCCCAAGTTCCCTCCTAACATGCAACACCCATTTTTTTCCAAAAAATAACAAATCTTCTTTCCTTAATAGGATCTCAAGAAAGATTGATTGAAGTGGTAAATTCCCCTTTTCAATTCATTTACTCTATTTTCAATTTCTTTTGGTTAATTTTCAATCCTTATCTATCATCATCTAAATGTTTTTGAAAACTCCAGTACTATACATTTACTATAAAATTTTTATGATAATGGAATAATTTATTATTATCTATCCTTTATCATTCATTTATTTTAGTAGTAAAAACTACAGTAGAGATGTGTTAAATTACAAAATTCGAGGACGATTGTAACGCCCCGACCCCAACTACCCAGTGTCGGTGCATTACTTCGTAACATTGGCATGATCACAAAAGATCATGTCTCGAAAGACCGATTAGTTTAGTAGCCTTGGAAACACTAGACACATTCATAAATCTTACATTACATCATAAAGTGAAAAACTAATAACAAAGTCTTCATAGTCCACACTCATATCCTCTTCTGACTATCCCTGCAGGTCATTCATAAAATACTTATTCACATCCTGGAAAATATTAAAACAATGAAAGGGGTGAGCTCAGATTCTCAGTAAGGATAACAATATTGCAGAAGCTTTCATAAATAAACATTAACATTTAAGGCAATGTATAACTAAAACAAAAGCCTTTTTAAACATGAACTTCAGCAAAATATGGGAAAAATAAAATTAAATAATGCCATTTACTTACTCACATGGATATTCTACTAGTCGAATAATCACATGCAATATCAATAATCATTTTCATATTGAGGGAATGTATAATGCCAGACATTCTGAAACATTTTGTCAAGGCCTCGTCCAAGACGTCTAAAATGATTAAGGCCTCGGCCAAAACCATAAATCAAATTGGGAAAGGGCCTCGTCCAATTCCACGTCTAGTTGTCTCATGAGACCTACCGATGCATCGAGGAGCTATAGCGGGCTCCACCCGTCTCTTATTAAGTCCAATACATTCCTCATATGAATAGGTTTAAACATATCATAAACCATAACATAATTGTATCACATAAAACATGAATAAAGGAAACATAACATTTCCACATTTCAATCACAAGATATCAATACCACACATGGATATAATAAAAACGCTTTCAAAACCATTTTCAATACCAAAATAAAAGAAAGTTAAAACTTTGTATTTATTTTTCATTAAAAAAATGATGGCTTGTAGAGGAAGACGAAACTCAAATACTAGTCACGGCGGCAGATAAGTCGTTGTCACCGCATAAGTACGGAAAGAAAAACATTCCCTTTTGTCGTTTAGCAAAACGCTTCGTATAAAAAAATATTCCTTTTGAATAAACGTAAAAGTCAAATGGGTTTATACACTGTATAAAAGAAAGTTGTGTATAAAACCAAATATGCCTCAATGAAAGGGGATTGAGACTAAGTCCTTAAATAGATAATTTTATTTAAATAAAGTACATCTATAATGTGTATTCACTATAAGTACACATAAATAATGTAAAAATACAAGATAAGACATAATAATATCATGACATAATTTGAAACTAGGAGATTAACCCAAAGAATAGAAATTGGGTTAAGAAGTTCCCTTAAAAAGATAATTATTTAAATAAAATAGATATATTATGTGTATTTACTATAAGTACACATAAATAAAGTACAAATACAAGACATCACAGAATAATATCATGACATAATTTGAAAACAGGAGATTAACCCAAAGAATGGAAATTGGGTTAAGAAATTCCCTTACCTCGTGTCTGACTTGACTCAACCGTTCTTTAACCTACTGAATAATAAACTAGAGTTAATATATTCCTTATTAAGAACCATTTTTAATTTCATTATCCTTTTTATATCACTTATTACAATGTTATGAACATTATGTAATTATTTAAGTTAATAACGGTCGTTTTGTCGATCTTTGGTACTTGAGTCAACAATAAACTTCTTATAATTACAAGTTGTTTATGTGGTAGAATATATATTATCTCCAGAATTATATTCATGATTTATATGTCATATATATCATATATATCCAGTATATACATTCATTTATTACGTAACATTTAGAGGTATGAAATGAAATGCACCGTTCATGGAGACAGTAAGCCGTACGTACGCATGAACGCTAATTTCATTTCTATTTCGTATTTAATGGAATGAAAGCATAATGATATAAATGTATAATATAATTCCAGTATAATATAGTGTATAATACCATTTACTACATCCTTTATACATCCCACATATGGCATTAACGATTCAAATCACTTTGAGGGGGCGGTAGTCCGCACTTCCTAAAATGAAATTATCGCATTTTACCCATAATGGAAATCATAAAGTATGACATAAATGAGAAATACAGAAGCATAAGTAAAACATAAACATATTATATATCATATATAAATATATTTACATCTTAATGGCCACCTTTGAAGGTGTTATATGAGTGTTGAACAATCATCGTTTCGTGAGGCAGAAATTCGCCATCCACAGAAACCGTATGTTCTTTAACCATTAGATGTAGGTGTGTGTAAGTGTAGCTCGAATAATTCTTATAAAAACATCCTAGTATATTTAGGATACTGGTTTTGTTACAAAATAAATGAATAAAAAGAGTTTAGTGGGTTGGAGAAGAAAAATAAAACAAAACAACATTAGAGAAGACATTACCTCAAAATCGGGTAACTCTTTTTGATTTGATCCAAAGGCTTCCTTGGGAAGAGTTCTGCCCAAAGTGAGGCTTCTATGAGTAAGAGGGGGAAGTTGGGAGAGTATTTGGGTAGAGTTTTGCCGAGCCAAATGGCTTGAATGTGTGAATGAGGTGGTAGAGGTGGGGGCCTTTTATAAGTGGAGAGGAGGGGCACTCTTGGAATGTAAAGAAAAGTCACTTTATTATAAAATGAGTTTAGGATTTTAGAGCTCCCACACTCATATAATTCGAGTCTAAGGTGATAAGGGTTCTAAATCGCCTCATCCAATAGGTTTTTGACAAGTTTAAGCCTTAGATTTTACATTATCCTTTCATTTTATTTAAATCATTAAATAATGAGGTCATCGCTGCATCATCATGATGTCATAAATAATTTAATTTATTTAATGTCTAAAAATTATAAAAAAATACTATGATGTAGGAAATATTTTTATCTTTCCAATGACTATTTATAGTCAAAAATATGACTTTTATAACCCCATGTAAAAATAGTTTTAGTAAAACATTTCATGTTTGTGTCATTTTTTTAATTTAACATTAAATAAAAGGTATTTTTGTCATTTTCCAACTAAAGTGGCTCCATGGGGTCCCCAAGTTGACCCGTGAATTGTCTTGGTCGGCCATGGCACATCCAATGAGGGTAGGACATGTGTCAAGATCATCTCATATTATTAAAACATTATTTTTACCTTAAACTACACTAATTACCTCTAATCGCGATTAAGAACTTAAAAGTTACTATTCACCAAAAATTATTTTAATCTCATTGAACCACATTTTACTTCTTAATGACAACCATTTATGTCGGATTTTTGAAAATCAAATCACAGAAATGGTAATATTTCATTTAATCAAAAAATCAGTTATTTAACTACCACTAAGTGGTTTCACTATTCATCAAAAATTGAAGTTTTTCAGAACAATGCCAAAATTTCACCCTAAGCTATAATTGATATTCCAAATTAAAAAATGATTTCTATTTTAAAAAATTCCAAAAATATAAGTTGAATTAATAAATTTTATAATTAATTCCCGCTGTCACAACAAATAGCGTGTTTTTAAGAAATAATTTATATCAAAAGATTGGCAATTGTTCATGACCAATTTCAATGTTAAATTAATTCTAATGACCACCATTGGATAAAATGGTAAAAATATATTATAATTATACTTAAACCCACTAAATAGTATAAATTTTCACTATAAATTATTTTGATTAAAAAAGTTGTTTTTAAGTATTTTTCACTATTCATAAAAAATTAGAAGTTCTCAGAAAAATACCAAAAATTCAACATAGGGTAATTTAAATATTAGGAATACAAAAATGAATTCCATTTTTAAATATAAAATTTCTATAATTTTAAAAAGTGGGTATTACTATTCATAACGGCTACTTTGATTAGTCGCGGTGTTTTAGAACTCGAAGTTGCGTACAATGCAAGCTATTGCATTATTGAATGAAAAGCGTATTGTGGAAGCTCGGGGTGTTACATTCTCCCCTCCTTCAATAAATTACGTCCTCGCAATTTGAAATTTTTCTTGGAAAATAAAAGGTTGAAAATAGAAAATACCTTTGTGGAAAACCCACATCGGAAATAAGATTAATAAAATTTAGCCTTAATAAGAGGGAAAGGGAAATGAAAAAGTCACCGCCAAATTATGATCTCGATAAGGAGAACATTGGTGGAAATTAGAGACATATAATTGGAGGAAAAACGTAAATATTTGTAGGGATTGATTGAGGTCATTAATCACAATCATCTATCAAATTGAGGGCCTCAAAGGCTTCAATCTATGTTGATTTAAAATATCATCAGTTCAACAAGACATAAGGTATTAGGATAACACATTGTTTTGTCTTAATATCCCTTTAATAATGTTTATGAATTAATTTATTCATAGAATAAGATATAGGTATATATATATTTATGCTTGACAAGTAGAATTTCAACCTTCAACTAATTTCTACCACAAACTCATCTTTCACTCAAAAAGATAATAGAACTCAAAAATATTATATTTATCCTAATTGTCTAAGGTTCCAAATGTTAACACATACCATTTAGATTAGTAAAACTATTTTGTAACAACCAGGGACTTCATGTAGGCTAGTGGTAGGTAATAAAGGCCTGTCGCACTATGGTTGTGGGTTCGATTCCTGCAGCTTTGTCCGACGCGACGGGTTATGCCCCACCCTGCAGGTTTTCATTTTCCTAAAAATATAGTTTTATAATATTCCAAAAATAATCTTCATAAATTTTTTAACCTTAACCAATACTATCCAAAGATCAACTTAATCCACTCCAACCTTTATAGTTATCCAAATTACCTCTATCCAGACTTTCTCTAAAAGGTCTCTTAATTCCAAAATCAATTTATCAGATTCCCCAAACAAAGTAAAGATTCCCTTTTTGTCACATACTAAAAATATGATTACCTTCATCTTATTAAAACCTTACTGAAACAACAAGTACTGCAGTACAATCGTTATATATATATCACATTATTCTAATAACCAGAATATAATCAATGAGTCCAAAAGCACCAATACATTAATTATTCCACTTCAACTATAGTAACAACATAAGATTGTCCTCGATCCCTTGGCCTTTTCTGAGGTAAGTTTCCCTGACGCTTAGGACATTCATTTGCATAATGCCCCATTTCCCTACAATTGTAGCATTCCACATTGATAGCCTCTTTCTTTCCCTTGCAATCACGCGCCTGGTGACCTTTTTCTCCACATTTATAACAAACTACCATTCCATTTAGGCAAGTACCAGGGTGATTATTCCCATAATTATCACATAATGGAAAATACTTCATTCCCTTTTTCCCTTTATCTGTCTCTTGTTCCACCGTTCTCTTATTCTCTTGCTTTACTCTGTTGTCATAAGACTTAGAGAATTCCTTTTCTGTCTTGATAGCACATGAGACAATATCTTCGTATGTTGAGAAAGATTGTGATACTAAAGCTCTACGGGAAAATGGTTTTAACCCATCAAAGAAACGATCAATCATACCTCTTGGGTTACGTATATAATCTGTAGCATACCTCTCCAACCTTGTAATGTTGGCCTCATACTTTGCGACATTCCCATCCTCCTTTTGTCTCAGACTCAGAAATTTCCTTTCCATATCTGCTCGATGGAAATGAGGAAAGTATTTTTCTAAGAAAAGCTCTTTTAAATCCCTCCATTCCATATTCGATACGTCATCATCTTCCTTTGTATTTTGAATCAATGAACACCATTGATCGACATCTCCAGTGAGGCGGTAAACTGCCATGATAACCTTCTCCCTTTCGCTACTCCCCAAGGTGTGGAATATTTTCTCTAAGGAGTTTGTCCATTTCTCAGATACTAACGGATTTGTACTCCCATTAAATGTTGGAGGTTGTTGCCTCATGAACCGTTCTAACATTGATCCTCCAAGTTGCGGATCAGGGTGCTCCATACAAGTAAAGTTATTATTCATAACCTGAGTGAGTTGTCCCAGTATGTTAATAAGTTGATCAGCACCAGTTGTATCTCCAGATCCACAATAATTATCTTGAGCAGGAGGGAAATCCCTACACGGATTGCGTTCATTGATAAGGTTTCCATTCCTTCCACTAGGCGCCATTTCTAAACAATGGCATAAACTAGATTAGTTTATGAATTAAAATACAAAATTCCATATTTGTAAAACACTTTACATATATTGAACTATTTATGGATATAATCCATAATCATAAAAAATGTTTTCTTTGAGGAAGTATATACTCATAACCCTTGATAGTGGTTTGTAAAGACAACGAGAATTATCCTAAGCATATCCCCCAGGAGTGTCGTAACCAAGAGTGCAGCAAGGCCCGTTGTCGTGCACCAGTTCCCATTTGAGTCTAGATCAAAGCGGTGTTTTCAGGTTTTACCCCTAGGTACATCTGTGCCAGAGCCGTCTCTACCTGCTCGTATCCAGACAGGGATGTATTGCTCGGAAAACTCACAAAATCTTTACAATAACAAAATTCTTGGAATTTCCTCTATACTAATCCTCAAAGTCTATCTTTGGGCTATGTTCTCTAATCAAAGTTTATCTAAATCTAGCTTCCACGGTTAGTACTAAACTACCTCTGATACCAACTGTAACGCCCCGACCCCAGCTACCCAGAGTCGGTGCATTAATTCGTAACATTGGCATGATAAAAAAAAATCAAGTCTCGAAAGACCGATTAGTTTAGTAGCCTTGGAAACACTAGATACATTCATAAATCTTACATTACATCATAAAGTGAAAAACTAATAACAATGTCTTCATAGTCCACACTCATATCCTCTTCTGACTATCCCTACAGGTCATTCATAAAATACTTCTTCACATCCTGGAAAATATTAACACATTGAAAGGGGTGAGCTCATATGCTCAGTAAGGATAACAATATTGCGGATGCTTTCATAAATAAACATTAACTTTTAAGGAAATTTATAACTAAAACAAAAGCCTTTTTAAACTTGAACTTCAGCATAATATGGAAAAAATAAAATTAAATAATTCCATTTACTTACTCACATGGATATTCTACTAGTCAAATAATCACATGCAATATCAATAACCACTTTCATAATGAGGGAATGTATAATGCCAGACATTCTGAAACATTTTGTCAAGGCCTAGGCCAAGACGTCTAAAATGATTAAGGCCTCGGCCAAAACCATAAATCAAATTGGGAAAGGGCCTTGGCCAATTGCACATCTAGTTGTCTCATGAGACCTACCGATGCATCGAGGAGCTATAGCGAGCTCCACCCGTCACTTATTAAGTCCAATACATTCCTCATATGAATAGGTTTAAACATATCATAAACCTTAACATAATCGTATCGCATAAAAAATGCATAAAGGAAACATAACATTTCCACATTGCAATCACAAGATATCAATACAACACATTGATATAATAAAAACGCTTTCACAACCATTGTCAATACCAAAATAAAAGAAAGTTAAAACTTTGGATTTATTTTTCATTAAAAAAATGATGGCTTGTAGAGGAAGCCGAAACTCAAATAATGGTCATGGCGGCGGAGAAGTCGTTGTCACCACATAAGTACGGAAAGAAAAACATTCCCTTTTGTCGTTTAGCAAAACGATTCGTATAAAAAAAGATTCCTTTTGAATAAACATAAAAGTCAAATGGGTTTATACACCGTATAAAAGAAAGTTGTGTATAAAACCAAATATGCCTCAATGAAAGGGGATTTAGATGAAGTCCTTAAAAAGATCATTTTTTTAAATAAAGTACATCTATAATGTGTATTCACTATAATTACACATAAATAATGTAAAAATACAAGATAGGACATAATAATATCATGACATAATTTGAAAGTAGGAGATTAACCCAAAGAATAGAAATTGGGTTAAGAAGTTACCTTACAAAGATAATTTTTTAAATAAAATAGATCTATTATGTTTATTTACTATAAGTACACATAAATAAAGTACAAATACAATACATCACAGAATAATATCATGACATAATATGAAAATAGGAGATTAACCCAAAGAATGAAAATTGGGTTAAGAAATTCCCTTACCTTGTGTCTGACTTGACTCAACCATTCTTTAACCTCCTAAATAATAAACTAGAGTAAATATATACCTTATTAAGAACCATTTTTTATTTCATTATCCTTTTTATATCACTTATTACAATGTTATGAACATTATGTAATTATTTAAGTTAATAACGGTCGTTTTGTCGATCTTTGGTACTTGAGTCAACAATAAACATCTTATAATTACAAGTTGTTTATGTGGTAGAATATCCATTATCTCCAGAATTATATTCATGATTTATATGTAATATATATCATATATATCCAGTATATACATTCATTTATTACGTAACATTTAGAGGTAAGAAATGAAATGCACCGTTCATGGAGACGGTAAGCCGTACGTACGCATAAACGCTACTTTCATTTCTATTTCTTATTTAATGGAATGAAATCATAATTACATAAATGTATAATATAATTACAGTATAATATAGTGTATAATACCATTTACTCCATCCTTTATACATCCCACATATGGCATTAACGATTCAAATCACTTTGAGGGGGCGATAGTCCGCACTTCCTAAAATGAAATTATCACGTTTTACCCATAATGGAAATCATAAAGTATGCCATAAATGAGAAATACAGAAGTATAAGTAAAACATAAAATATATTATATATCATATATAAATATAGTGACATCTTAATGGACACCTTTGAAGGTGTTATATGAGTGTTGCACAATCATCGTTTCGTGAGGCAGAAATTCGCCATCCACAGAAACCGTGTGTTCTTTAACCATTAGATGTAGGTGTGTGTCATTGTAGCTCAAATAATTCATATAACAACATACTAGTATATTTAGGATACTGTTTTTGTTACAAAATAAATGAATAAAAAGAGTTTAGGGGGTTGGAGAAGAAAAATAATACAAAACAACATTAGAGAAGACATTACCTCAAAATCGGGTAACTCTTTTTGATTTGATCCAAAGGCTTCCTTGGGAAGAGTTCTGCCCAAAGTGATGCTTCTAGGAGTAAGAGGTGGAAGTTGGGAGAGTATTTGGGCAGAGGTTGGCCGATCCAAATGGCTTGAATGTGTGAATGCGGTGGTAGAGGTGGGGGCCTTTTATAAGTGGAGAGGAGGGGCACTCTTGGAATGTAAAGAAAAGTCACTTTATTATAAAATGAGTTTAGGATTTTAGAGGTCCCACACTAATATAATTCGAGGCTAAGGTGATAAGGGTTTTAAATCTCCTCATCCAATAGGTTTTTGACATGTTTAAGCCTTAGATTTTACATTATCCTTTCATTTTATTTAAATCGTTAAATAATAAGGTCATCGATGCATCATCCTGATGTCATAAATAATTTAATTTATTTAATGTCTAAAAATTCTAAAAAAATAATATGATGTATGAAATCTTTTTATCTTTCCAATGACTATTTATAGTCAAAAATATGACTTGTATAACCCCATGTAAAATTTTTTTTATTAAAACATTTCATGTATGTGTCATTTTTTTACTTTAACATTAAATAAAAGGTATTTATGTCATTTTCCAACTAAAGTGGCTCCATGGGGTCCCCAAGTTGACCCATGGATTTTCTTGGTCGGACATGGAACATCCAATGAGGGTAGGACATGTGTCTACCTCATCTAATATTATTAAAACATTATTTTTACCTTAAACTACACTAATTACCTCTAATCGCGATTAAGAACTTAAAAGTTACTATTCACCAAAAATTATTTTAATCTCATTGAACCACATTTTCCTTCTTAATGAAAACCATGTATGTCGGATTTTTGAAAATCAAATCACAGAAGTGGTAATATTTCATTTAAATGAAAAATCAGTTATTTAACTACCACTTAGTGGTTTCACTATTCATCAAAAATTGAAGTTTTTCAGAACAATGCCAAAATTTCACTCTAAGCTATAATTGATATTCCAAATTCAAAAATGATTTCTATTTTAAAAAATTCAAAACATATAAGTTTAATTAATTAATTTTATAATTAATTCCCGCTGTCACAACAAATAGCGGGTTTTTAAGAAAAAATTTATATCAAAAGATTGGCAATTGTTCATGCCCAATTTCAATGTTAAATTTATTCTAATGACCACCATTGGATAAAATGGTAAAAATATATTCTAATTATACTTTAAAACCACTAAATATTATAATTTTTCAAAATAAATTGTTTTGATTAAAAAAGTTGTTTTTAAGTATTTTTCACTATTCATAAAAAATTAGAAGTTCTCAGAAAAATACCAAAAATTCAACATAGGCTAATTTAAATATTAGAAATACAAAAATGAATTCCATTTTTAAATATAAAATTTCTATAATTTTAAAAAGTGGGTATTACTATTCATAACGGCTACTTTGATTAGTCGCGGTGTTTTAGAACTCGAAGTTGCGTACAATGCAAGCTATTGCATTATTGAATGAGAAGCGTATTGTGGAAGCCCGGGGTGTTACAACGATGGGTTTTTAATTTCCGTTACCGAATTCAATTATGGTCAAAAAACCATTTTAATTGTAAAATATATATTAATAAATTTATTATGTCTCATATATGGATCTGGAATCGTTTTGAAAGAATATTTTTTTATTTGTAAAAAAAACATGTTTTTTGGGGCCAAAACCCCTAATTAACCCAAATGGTTATAACTAAGGTTTTGTGTAATTATTTGACTTAAATCCAAGTAACCAAATTAAATTTACAACCATATAATATCCTATATGTTCAGTAATGTAATATAACTTCCATTATGGACAACCAATTTTTACTAACATTTTTATCTGTTAATGATAATAAGTAAACACGTTATTAAAACCATATAAGAAAACTGACCCAAACAATAATATTACACCTCATAAAAAAATCAAAATGGTTATAAATAAACTTAAAATGTTTATATTAAATAATTTAAATATAAAATAGTTTTTCGGATAATTTATTACTGAACCTAAATTGATTATTCATGTCATTAAGTTCATGAAAATTTCACCATCAGATTTAAGGTAAGGGGTCCTCTCCATTTCACTTTTATTCAAGAACGACCACTATGCAATGAAATTTTATGTGTAATAAATAATGATGGGGTATTACATCTCATCTCCCCCAATCTACCCTCATTATTTATAAGTGATTATAAACCCCTTTCTCTCTCATGAATCCCTCTTAAGTACACATGATACCTTACCGATAATCGGTATTGAATTATACTAGAATCTCTTTTATTCATTAGGGTTTCCTTATATTTCCTTCTACCAAAATAAAGTTATCTTATATATTTATTTGATTTTTATAAATACCATGTAATTGTTCAAAATTTATTTATCAGGACCCTTCCATCGTTCTCTTTTTTAGATATACATGTTTTAAGTGATTCCTTCCTCAATACATCCCGATAAGAAAATATATTTTCAGGGAAATTCCCAAATTCTTACCTGATTTTAGGTGAACAATAAATTAGATTTTAAGAATCCAATTTATTTATAAAAACATTCCATTTTTATAAAAGCCTTGTATTCTCACTTCTGGTTTGTTATAAAGTATTGTTCCCTTCTCCATTTTAAAGGCTCTATAGAATTTTCTTTAAAACATCCCACTAATGTTTTAATGAAAATATTTCTTAAATACTTTTCTTAAATGTTTTCACTTCTACTTGACATCACATCCCATGATACATTCATATTTTCACTGTCCATGTATATTTTATTTCCTTTCTTTCATGGAAACTTTTATGATATTCCCAGTTTTTATGCATTATGTCATGATTATGGTAACCAATAATTTACGTGGGTAACCCTTATGTTTATATATGACTAATTATGTAGAAAACATATTCATGTAATGTTATGATGGGTGTGCTAAGATATCACACCAATGAATTGGGAAAATTTGAGTCTCATGAGGCATTATGTGAAACGGTCTTGGATGTTAGCCTTTGTTTGTGCTACTATGTGAAACAGTCATAGAGGTTAGCCTTGGATTATGATACTATGGGAAATGGTCTTTGTGGTTAGCCTTAACTCGTACTAAATTCATGTTTTATGTTACTTCCACAACACTATGACTGTGTTTTTATATGATTCCATGTTTATTTGTTATGATTCCATATGTTACCTGACTTTTTTTATAACATCATGTCATGCAATATTTCCCCTATTCTAACATGTTGTTCTTGTCTTTATTCCTTTATTTGTATTTTTAGGTCATCCCATTGTTCATGTGTTCGGTAGGGTACACTATGCATATGTATGGGCTCAAAGAAAGTCAATTCCTCATTATAAAGATTAAATAAATATGTTTTGTCCCATATTTTTCTTTTTATGTACATAGTCTTCAAATACACTAGACTCCCCAATATTTGGATTGTACTTTGATGTACAATTATGATTAAAATCATTTAATGTTATTTGAAGAGGCCAAGGTTTCATTATTTGGTATTAGAGGATGGTGTAGTTATTTTTAGAGATTATGAATAGAGCACATTAGTAAGAACATTAAGGATGAGACGATTTATAAGAAATAATCCCTAAATTTTGGTAAGTATATAGTTTTTAGTTTATAAATAAAATACATCCCTTTATAGATAAAAATTGGTAGATCTATCTCTGGAATAGATTTACCTATGAGTGAAAACTCTGACCAAGAGTTTTAGGCCTATCCCTAGGGTATCCTGGTAGTAGACAATGGGCCTTGATGAACTCTTGGTTTGAGAATCCTGGGGGAATAATATGTGGAAAATTAATGAGGTTAGTACAAACCATTATTATGGGAATAAAAAATTCCATAAGAATCTATGTTATGAAACAGACCAAGGATAACCTAGATTTAATCTTAAGGAATCACAAGTTAGGATATACTTCTCCATAATATGTTTATACTATTATGTTCATTGTTTCCTATTTATTCTCAATAGAAAAGTATTCAAGACCTATAATTGTGCGTTCTTTTTCATATTTAATTATGTATAATATATGAACAATTGAAAACAATCAATGTGATAGGGAATGTGATGATTTCCTTCATGATATGCCTGATATTATGAGAGTGGGTGCTCAAAACATCATGACAGTACATTCTCAGCTGGCTCAAGTTATGAATAATAACATGTATCATGTGTAACACCCTCCTCCCCCATGGAAAGAAAAGTTTCCATAAAATAATTCTATCATTATTATGGGGAAACAAATTGGTGGTGGAAACTGATCAAGAATACGAATTCCTAAGAGGAAATTATTTCCATAGATTGGGAGGAATTCGAGAGGATGTTTTTGAATAAATATTTTCCTTGAACCCTTCATAACAAGATAGAAAGAGAGTTTGTCAGACTCAAGCATGTTTAAGAAGAGTCCATCAGGTGTGTTAATCATACATTACAAGGATTTTAAGGTACACCTCAAGCTTTTTCATTAAAAACGAAATCAAGGTGGATCACTTCTTTAGAAGACTAAATTTGAATCTCTAAAAAGAGTTTTTGATTCGAGAAATTGACAGTTATGAAGAAATTAGTTTTTGTTCCCTCAAAGTTGAAATGGAGATCTGAGACTCTCAGGGGTGTCGTGGGACCTACGGCCAGAAGACAAAAAATGAAATATAATGTCGGTGGTCCCTCAAATAAATACCATGATAGAAAGAATCCAGAATGTCTTACTTGTAAAATTTTAGGGAAGATGCACCATGGAAACTATCTAAATTGAGCTATGAATTGATTAAAATGTAGAGAGCTTGGACATCTATCCAAGAACTATCATAGGGATATGAAAAAACCATTAATGTGTAAGAAGAAGGAAATGTGTATATCAACTCCCATATGGTGGTGTAGTGTTACAACGGCAAGGAGAATGGGCATTAGGTAAACAATTTCTCTAATCCAAGGGTTTTCAGAGGGAATCAACAACAACCTCTAAAGAAACAAAGAAGAGATTATGCAATCAATACTACTGAGTTGGAGACAGACAACAATGTTTTAACAGGTATGCTAGTTATTAATTCAAAAATAACAAACATAATATTTGATTTTAGTTCTATGCATTCTTTCATATATTCATGTTTAGTAGAACTATTCAAACACCAACTCAAAATTTGGAGGATAAGTTATAAGTGATAATAGAGAATTGGGAAATTTTTTCATCCATCATTTATAACCCTTCCATAGTTATCGTTTATGGACTAAAAATCCCCAAAAATCTCTACATACTTCCACTAGTAGAGTTTGAAGCTATCTTGGGCAGGGAGTGACCATGTTTATACAAATCCAACATCAATTGTCAAGAAAGAGATATCACTCTTCATATCCCAAAGAATACTATTATTATTTACATGTGTAAGGAGGAATATGAAAACATTTTAAAGTCAAAGTTTCAAGGGTGGATATTAATTTCTTATGAGAAATAATTTCTACCTCAAATTATTGAGAGAATGGAGAGAATCATGCTTGAATACATGCCCAGTGTGAGGGATTGCACTGATGTATTCCCTAAATAGTTGTCTGGTATTCTTCCTAACCGAGATGTTGATTTCTCAATTTATCTTCTTCCTAGATCTATTTCTATATTAATTAAACTATATATAATGGCCACTGTATAGTTGGAAGAGCTGAGGAATCAGTTACATGAGAATATGAAGAATGGTTTATTACGCCCGAGTGCTTCACCATAGGGTGCGATTGTCCTCTTCATTAAGAATAATGATGTATCATTTGTCCTCTATAATGATTTTTGTGATCTCAATAAAATCATGATAAATAAAAAGTATCTCCTACCTTAGATAGATGAATTCTTCAATCAGCTTCATGGGGATAGTTATTTATCTAAGTCGGACCTTTGTTTGGGATATCACCAATTAAATGCGGGGAAGGAAGATATTCCCAAGACTACCTTTCGAATGAGGTATGGACACTATGATTCTATAGTGATTCCCTTAGGACTCACTAATGCGTCATAAATTTTCATGGATTTAATGAATAGAGTCTTCAGGTATTACCTAGAAAAAATTTTCATGGTATTTATTAATGATATTCTTATATACTCATTGAGAAAGGAGTAACATGAGATGCATTTTAATAATGTGTTAAAGACATTACAAAGAGAGAAGATATATGAAAATAATCACAAATGTGAGTTCTAGAATGTGGAAGCAACAGTATTAGGGAATGTTATCTCTAGTAATGGGATATCTGTGGACCCTTCCAAGACAATGTCATATGAAGAGTGTCCCATGCCAAAATACTTAACAATGATCCTCAACTTTCTAGGTCTAGTCGAATATTACCGATGATTTGTAAAGAAAATTTCATGATTTTCGAACAGAATGACACAAATGACATATAAGGGAGTAATTTTTGTCTAGATTCAAGAATGTGAAGACTATTTCAAGGATTTGAAAAGGAGCCTTATCATTGTGCTTGTACTCACACTCCCAACAAGTGGATAACTCTTTCTGGTTTACAAGGATTCTTTAATGAACAGATTAGGATATGTGCTTATACAAAATGATAAAGTCATATCTTATTATTCATAGAAACTAAAAATCCATTAGAAAAACTATCCCACACATGATCTGGAGCGGACTGTTGTGATCTCTACAAGGTTCTAATCGGGTCCCCTAGTCTATCTCTTACCCCATCCAGAACTGTCGGTCCATCCTATCCAGTAACTCCCAACTGAGTCACACCTGGGGAGAGGGAAATATGATGGCTGACACATGATTTCTTAAGCTCCTCAAGCTAAACATACCTCTTACTACTACAATCTGAACCATTTGAAACATGAGGGGGTTAGTATTGTTAGAGGGGATTACCTTGGGCTTCACTATTTCCAACCTCCTTAATCCTCCTTGTCATTTTCTTGTTTTACCCTTGTTTTTTTCCTACTTTCTTATTTATATAAAAAATAATGATGATGATTATGATGATAGAGGCATTATCTCTATCGGGAAGTGTGGGATATATACTTCTCCCAAGAGTCTCAAATATATGTTCACATATAAGGAGTGTAATATGAACTAGGGAAGACAGATAATGCTCTTCAAGGATTATGACTACTCAATGTACTACTACCTTGGTATGGAAAACAAGGTACCATATTCTATATGTATAAAAGATCCTACATCTTAATCAATGTTTTGAATTGAAAAGGATAGAATTTTCTTAGATTCACTGAGGATGGACATGGGAATCGTTAGGGGAGGAAAATCATCAATCTTTTGTCAAATTTTTGCTCAAACATATCTCATGGATAAAATAAATTATTCTCAATGAAAGGTTGTGGAAATTCCAGAAAGGGTGGAAGCTATCATAAATTGGAAATCCTCTGATTTCAAAATAGGTTGGTATGGAGTTTTAAGGATTGGGTCAAAATTATATGTACCATCCAATCTAGAGATAAAAAATGATCTATTTAATGACACACATAGCCCTACCTTCTCTGTCCACGTAGGGAGTAAAAATATGTATCGAGATCTCTGAGAAAAATTTTGTTGGGAAAATAAGAAAATGGATATTATTGAATATACATCAAAGTGCCATGTAGGTCAGAAAGGGAAGGATGACAGGAAAAAGTCTAAGAGGATGATGAAACCACTACCCATACCAATATGGATGAGGGAAAACATTACCATGGACTTTTTCAGTGGACATATAAGGGAGTCTAGAGAAAACAATGCTATATGGGACATTTTGGATCGTCTTTCAAAGACAACTCACTTTATCGTAATTCCAGAGGACTTCTCATTGGATAAACTTGAACAGATTTATATCAATCAAGTGGTAAAGATGAAAGGAGTACAACAATCTATTTTATCTAATCGTGATCCAAGTCTTACCTTGAAGATTTGGAAAAGTCTCAAACATTCTCTAAGAACTAAACTTATCTTCAATAAAACCTAATATTCTCAAAATGATGGCCAATATGAGTAGAATATTTAGACACTGAATGATATGTTAAGAGGATGTTATTTCAAAATAAAAAGTGTATGTGACTAAAATCATCAGCTGGTTTAAATATCCTACAAAAACCATTTTCACTCAAGCATTTGAATGGAACCATACGAAGACCATTAAGGGTAATGTTGCAGAACACCAGCGTGTTGGGATGAAGTCGATGAGTGTAAGCTTCCAGGACCTAAAATGGACTAATAAACAGTGGAGAAGGTGAAAGCCATTTGGCAGGATATCAATGAAGATTGATGACCAAAAAAGGGTTATGTGGATAATCATCTATGATAACTTGAGTTTAATTTAGGATACATGTTATTTCTACACATATCTCCATGGAAGAAGTTCATGAGTTTTGTAAATATATTGAAGTTATGTCCCAGGTACATCAGCCCCTGCGAGATTCTTGATCATATTAGTGTTGTGGAATATCTACTTTCACTTCCACCTACCATGGAAAAAGTGTATGATGTCTTCAATGTGTTCTTATTAATGAAGCACACACTAGACCCTAAATATATTCTCTCTTCAGTGGTGGTAATGTTGAAGGATAATATCTCTTATGAGGAGCAGCCATTGAAGATCTGGGATCGTAGAGATAATATTCTTCATAACAAGACTACTCACTGAGTCAAAGTACTATGGAGGAACCACAAGTATGAATTGGAAACATGAGAAATGGAGGTGGTAATGAAGGAAAAGTTCCCACACATGTTTGTGTACTAGAATGTAAAACAAAATTTTGACGGAGAAATTTCGTAAGGGGGAAAAAATGTAGCAACCTAATGTTTTTCAATAGAAATTTCCTTCTTATAATTATTTCATAAAATCCCAAAATTATGAAATAATAAGTACTATGTGACCTTTAAACATAATTTTTAAACTTACGTGATTTAAATTTTAAAAATATGACATACACAATTGCGATCAGTACATTATTTAGAGTCTAATATCACCAACATAAATTTTTATGGATAATTACATACCATTATGAATATTAATGATACCCTTATGAATAGTGACATACACAAATGAATAGTAACTTTTCCAATGATAGTATATAAATAAGATTCATGTGGAATTAGATATACTGATATATGGGAATAAGAAAATAAATGTTTTAAAATTGTTGTTTTATTGAGTAAACTATGATTTTAAATAAAAATTAAATTATTCATATTTAGAAAATTATTTTTGAAAATATGTAGTTCATTTTTGTATTCTAAATTTTATAAAATGGTTGTGGTGAATTTTGGGTATTTTTCTGAAATACTAGAATTTTTTAATGAATCGTAAAATATGATAATTTAAAATAAATGTAAAATACATAAATTATGATGACATCAGCTGATTTATGGATGATATAGGGCCATTATCTCGAAATAATATGCACTATTTACTATTTTGTTGTCATAGAATCATCACTATTTCATGTCGTGTGGGAATAAAATAAACTACGGAATTAAATATTATGAAAACTCTCCTCCCCTCCACTATAAATACCGCATATTCCACCCTCTTATCTTCACTCCTCTCAAGCCTTGTGCCTTCCCTAAATTCTGCTCAAATCTCTAACCAAGCACCCAAACCATGTCCAACAGCATGTTGAATCCTAAAAATACCAAATCCTATCCCCTTAAGAGGATATCAAGGATGATTTATTAAAGTAGTAAATTCATCCTTTCAATTCTTTTACTTTCTTTTCATGTTATTTTGGTTAATTTGCGATACTCACCTATCATCCTTAAAATGTTATGAAAATTATAGTAAATTACATTTAATGGAATATTATTTTTTATAATGGAATAATATATTATCATATCTCTTTTACCCTTCTTTTATTTTTGCAGTAATGCCACTATCTGAGATGTGTTAAATTACCATTTTCAAGGACAATGGGTTTTCAATTCCCATTACCATATTCAATTATGGCCATGAAACCATATTCATGGTTGATCTATTACATTATATATGTATTATTTATCATATATAGTTATGTAATCCTTTTGTACATATGTTATTTATTTATAAAACAAAACATGTTCATTATGGCCAAAAATCGTAAATTAACCCAAAAGGATTTCACAAAAGTTTCATAGAATGATTTGACTTCAATCCAAGTAAAAAAATTAAATGTATAACAATGTGACATACTGGATGTTCACTAATGTCATAAAACATCAATTATGGAAACCACTTTCAAATTTAATGTTTATCCATTCATGATAATAAGTAAACTGGTCATTAAAACCAAGGAAGAGAATAGACATGAACAATAAAATTGAAACTCATAACCAATAAAAATATTTATAAATGAACATAAAAATGTAATAATAAATATTTTAAATATAAAATATGTTCTGGATTTATTAATCAATGAACCAATTTTTCTTATTCTGGTCATTATGTTCAAGAAAATATCACCATCATATTTATGGTATGAGATCCTCTCCATTTAACTTTTATTCAATAATGTCCTCTATACAATAGAATTTTATGTGTAATTACTAATGATGGGGAAATATTTATCACCTCCCCCAAACTTCCCTCATGATGTATAAATTATGGTATCCCCTTTATCTCTCATGAATCCCTCTTCTGTACAACTGATATCATGCTGATAATTTGTAATGAATTCTACCTGGATATCCTTTATTCCTTCAGGTTTCATTATCTTTACTTCATCCAAAATGATATTATATTATCTATTAATTTTTCTCTTCTAAATTCCATTTAATTGGAAAAAATTAAATTATGATCAACCTTCCATAATTCTATTTTTGTGATATACTTGTTTTATGTCATTCCCTACTCAATACATCCCGATATGAAAACCTTTTTTAAGATAACTTCCTGAATTCATATGCTATTTCAAGTGAACTCTTTCATATAATTGAAGCCACAATTGCCTTTATAAATGTAGTTCTTTTTATTATTAAAACCCTCCAGGTTCACTATGGTTTTGTATAAATTATTGTTCCCTTTTCTACTTTGAAGGCTCTATAGAATTTTCCTTAAAACCTCTAAAAATGATTTAATTCTAATGTTTATTAAATACATTTCTTACAAGTTGTCACTTATACATGAAATTTATTCCCATGATACATAACTATTTTCCTTTCTGAATTTCCATGTATATTTTAGTTCCTTTTTAAGGGAACTTTTATGATACCCCAATTTTTTATGCATTATATCATGATTATGGAACCTAATCCTTTCCATGGGTAACACTTATGTTTATATATGATTGATTATTTATGATTAATTATGTTGAAAACGTATTCATGGAATGTTATGTTGGGAGTGACCAGATAGTGCTCAAATTCATTGGGTAATGTTGAGTCTCAAGAGGTGTTATGTGCGACAGCATTGGCGGTTAGACTTGGCTTGTGCCATTATGTGCAATGGTCTTGGAAGTTTGCATTGGCTTGTGCTACTATGGAAAACTGTCTTGGCGTTTAACCTTGAATCTTACTAAATTACACTTTTATGATTCTACCACATTACTATGACTACATTTTTATATGATTTCTTTTTTATATGTTATGATTCCAGATGATACATGCCTTTTTTATATCATCATGCCATGCATTTATTCCCATGTGTTATCACATTGTTCTTATGATTATTCCCTTATAGGGATTTTTAGCTCATCCATTTATTTTTCTCTTCCCCAGGGTAACCTATGTAAATGTGAGGGTGAAAAGTACGTTAGGATATCTTTAGGAAGATTAAATAAAGATTTTTTTTCCATGTTTTTAGTTTTATGCTCCAAGTCTTCAAAGACACTATACTCCATTATCCTTGGCATGTACTCAGATGTATAATTATGCTTAAAATCATGTAATGTTATGTTAAAAATCTAGGGTCTTTATAGTTTAATTGTGTTTAGGAGGTGTGGATAGATCATTTATTTCCTTTAAACCGTTAATTATCTGTTTTTAAGATAGTTGAGTTAATATTTACCTCCCAATAGTGAATATTTGTTTTGAATTTACATAAATGCACATCCTCCACTACTACAAAATAGAACTCACTCTCATCCCTTCTTCACATAGTCACATATCCTTGGATTGGACAAGAACTAGCCAAATCACTTACCAATATACCAAACCATAATATAAAATCATTATTTTTGATAGAAATACATCATCATAAGGAATTTAGAGAAAACGTAAAGAATATTCTCAACTAATGTTCGATTTTATCATGTATGAAATAAGTCAAGATTAAAGTTATGGGATTTCCATAAAAAAATTTATTTTTATGATACTCTTGGTATATTAACGACATGTCTATTCTATGTGGTGTATATAACCCCCATAAATGTATATTTTTATGTTTACATAAGAAATTATTAGTATTTACATATCTGTTTGAGAATATCTCTTTCATACAGTTCAAAATTTATACAAATAGTAAAGTATTTTTGTTTCTATTTTACTTCTTTGAGATATACATTTAGTTAGGAACCCAGATTCCTTCAAAACGAGTATATAAATCCATTTTGACTAATCATGTCCTGAATTTGTTAACTATACTTATATTTAAATATTCATGTTATGTTATTCCTTCATGGGTATTTTTATTCCATTTTACCAAAGTGGTTTCATTTTTATGTTTCAATATAATCATTTGTATGGGTTACTTATGATTATGTCTCCGATGTTTGGATCTCATGATCTACCAAAAATAGTTATCATAATATTTTCATTTCTTATTATTATTCATTATATTTTAAATAAATTGTACTACTTCTTACTCTTTTCTATGTAAAAATTTTAAGAAAATGATTTAAAGAAAATATGACATTATTTCTATCATTGAGAAAAAATCTTGTTTCATCAGAAACCATTTGTTTAAAAATATTTTAGAATAAATTTTTTAATCACTTCTGAATTTTTAAATAAACTTTTACACATTTTTTAATTTTTTAATTTTGTTATACGAATCTTCGTTTCATTTTCCAAATAATGCATGTTTCACTTTTATTGAAAACGTGAAAAGAATATTCATTTTAAAGTGTACAATTTGATGTTAATTATTTGATTTCATGAACAATCATTGCTACAACCCATAATTTATATTTTTCCAAAGTCATTTTAAATTAACATGGTTTTGAAAATGTTTTATTTTTTAAAAATAAATTTTCAAATAGGGAAGGATTTGTTCCTAGATAAATGTTGTGAATAATTTTAAGTATATTTTTATAATTTTTTTCAATTTTATTTACCAAAAAATGTTCTTGGAAATTGTATTATTATAAATGAATTGATTTTAAATGAATGGTAACTTTTCTTTAAGAATTATTCAAATTAATCCTTCAAAATCCTTCTCCATTTCAAATGATATCCTATTATATAATTTATGAATTATTTGGGATACAAACCATAGATTAATTAATTAATTTTTCTCTTAATTTTTTTTGGATTATGACGAACATATTCATCTAAAACCTTTTTCTACTTTACGGATTTATGATAACAATAATATTTTAAAAACCTATTTTTTCAGGGGTTATACTATTACAAAATGATGAAATGATTAAAAAATGTGTCTCTTTTCCATAGGTTATAGTATGAAAAAATATTTATGAAATCCTTTTTGATTCATTGGTTATGACATGATGAATGTTTTATAATCTTATGTAACACATATTTATTATTTTCATTGTGTGATGGTTTATTACATTGTAACAAGGTTTGATGGTTATATTATAATAATCGACGGTGTTTATGTTATAACCAGTGGTGGTTTGGATATACATCTCTCTTAAATGCATTGGGTAATGATTTATATTTCATATGGTCTAATGTAATGGAATAGAAACTGAACCTGATTCAATTAAGGGATTTTTTAGCTTTGATGGTCTTGGGAGTGAACCATCAATACAATGATGTTATGTGTGGACCTATTTTTAATGTCCATAATGTTATTAGTGAACCAAATTACGTGTTTTTAATGTTATTTATGGACTTGATTATATGTTCCCAATGTTTTTCATATACCTATATTTCATTTCCAAAATGTTAGACCAAGTTGTATGTCCATAAGATTATGTGAGTTCATGATTTCATGTACATAACGTAATGAGTGAACATGTTTCTATTTATAGATTTTTACAATGTTATAAAATGATGTGTAAGACACAAATAAATGTTTTATTCCAATGTTTTTCTTTCTTGTCTCATGTTATTTGATTCATTTATTATGCATGTATTATGAACTAATATCATTTATTCCATTATTCATATTTATGCTCTATGCTAGGTTAGGTATGAACATCATACGATTTTTTCATTATAATATTTCCTTATGCTTATGTGGTGATTTCATATGATCAATGATTTATATTGGCTATAACTACCATTACATAGATTCTGATATCACCCTTTCTTATTTTTCTTCTGACCATATAATGAAGAAATGATTTTTTAAGGAATTCCTATGAATATTACTAAATGGGAGTATATTTGTGGAAAATATTATAAATATTTTATCATATAAGAATATTTTGTTCCTTGATTTTATAGTCACTAAAAAACTACGGTCCTCATGATTTTTTGTGTCTATAATCTAGTTAATATTCATAAAAAAATATGTAATATCATTTTCTGATAATCTTGGTTTTCTATAATCCTATGTCTTATACTTTTATTCATGATGATATTTTTGCGATGTGAAATTAGAGACTATTATATCCTGTATTCTTGCAACATTTCTTTTCTCAATACAATGAAAATAAGTTTAAAATGAAATTTTATAATAAAAACATCGATATACCTTAGTATACATGTCTCCATTGAACATAGGTTTTAATGTTAAGAAAAACTTTTGAATGTCACTTTCAATCTATTTTTAACAAACACTATAACTAAAAGTTTTATTCAACATATTAATAATTAATTTCACATTGAAAAATAAATAACTCCCACTACCCTCATATAAAAACAATTTTTATATTCATTATAAATGAATATTATTTTACTGTGATTCTTAAATTAATCAATAAATATATATCTAGAACATTCAATACTTATTGGAACTCTATGGTGTCCATAAACCTTTCTTGTTGTGGCATAGACACATTTTCTAGCATTGATGGTCATGATATTAAATACCCAATATAGTGATCTTTGAATGATTCAATGAAAAGAATAATTGTAATAGATTTAAAAATTATAACTTTTTGAAACCAATCATACCTAACCCATTCTATGCTTGCATGACACATGTATTGTTTCTTTTGAATACCTAACGATGTCATTAAATCAAATAGAGAAATGAAAATTATATAGAAGAAAAATTTGGTACATGGAATCCATTTTTATAGAATTCATAAGAACTTTTAGATAATATATTATTTCCATTAATTTATTCATAGTAAGATTGAGATTCATTATTCTCAATTAATAATTTATAATTTTACTAGGTTATCCTTAAACTATCCCACATTGGATTTATATTTCATATAAAAATTTCATTTCATCTCAATACATGGCTTGGTTCAATATAATATTACTAATATTATCCCAAATAGACATGAAAAACCTTTTTAAAAAATATAGTCTATCATCTGACTATATGTCATATATCTTATGAATATATGCATTATATTGAGAATCCTATAGGATAAATATTTGAGAATATTTTTGTTTTTTTGGATTCATGTTTATTTATAGACATATCCTTATAAAAAATGGCATTTATTCAAATTCATTATGAAATAATGAATTTATTTCATACTACAGCTCATAATATATTTATTTTTCATTTTATATTGTATATGTTTATGATATAATTCTAATATTTGTAAAAAAATATTTGAAATATAATGGAATGCATTCCAAAGAATATAATTATTAGCATTGATTCTCCTTATACATATATAATGGATGTAATTTTTATATGGATATACAAGTTTAGGTATAAATCCAATTCAATGTTTAATGATCAATGAATGTGTGTGAGACCCATCGTCAATCTTATCTTTACAATCACCATGTCTACGATGTGTAAATGTTAGTGTGACTATTTGAAAAAATATAGACTACATTTTCTATGATCGATGAATAATACGTATGAATATACTATGAAAATACCACATGAAGGAAAAATTAACTTTAATATGTATATTCATATCTCCACTGAGAATTCATAAAATTTATTAAGGGTATATCATGATGAATATGAACATTACATTAGTTTCAACTTCAAATTTAAATAGTTTTATCTGGTTTGCGACATTATCACCTTTAATATCAAAAGGATCATTAGTAAATTTTAATATATTAGGAATTCATTTCAATTAATAATTAGTTTTAGATCATGAAGTGTCTAATCACCCCGATTTATATTTAATTGATTCTTTCTTCTTGATTTAAATTCCGATGTTTTTTCTTTCCACAACATCATATTGTTGAGTACATTTTATATACATCATTTATGGTAGATGATTCAATAATTATTTAACTATTAATAAATTATAATACACCAAAAACAATATTAATTACATATTTAAATAATTTATTTTTCTTTTCAATGGATACATTAAATAATTTTCTTGGTAATACTCAAACAAAAAGTTCATTTCCACTAGAATCAACAAACATGGTAAAATAGAATTCACGATCTTATCACTTTTGGATTAGGAATCTCTCTTCCAAATAAATATGGATAATTAAAATTACATATTGTAACATTTCATGACCTTATTATTATATTTAGATATAGTATGTGATACAAATATAGTATCAATTACCAAAATTTGAAATAAAAAACATAAAATGATGAATATACATTAATTTATAGTTTCTTCTTTCTTCAAATTCAAAACATTTTGTTTTCTATTTTAATACCTATCATTCACATGTGAATAAAATAATATCATGTTCGTTGTGATCCCACATCATCTTTTTTTTATAAGAAATAAATTGTAAAATTGATATTAAATTAGAAATATTCATGATTTTTAAACCTTGTCTTTGATTGTGTTCTCAATAATAAGAAAACAAATAACTTATATAAAGTTCTTATAGATATGGAAAACCATAACCAAAATATATTAAGTATAGTTATCCAATGATTTCATTTTATATTGTTGAAAATACCAGAAAAACAAGGTGTTAATGATTTAAAAATGAGATGAAGTATTTAAAGACCATGATTCAAATTTAAATTTACAAACATTGAGTGTAATATTTATCTCATTCCTATATTAAGTCAAATTATCCTTGAAAAATAATAAAATATGATAAATAATATTATAAAAATGTATTTTCTGCCATTTTCTCAGAAATTAATATACTTTCAAGAAATATTTATGTTATAAAAATCTAATTCATTATCCCAGAGTCTTTAATAAGATTAATTTTCACCTGGTATTTCTTTTTGGGGTGTCTTAATAGATAGTGGAGACTGTATCAAATTCTATTTCTTTTTATCTCATAGAAAAATTCACAGGATTCTATACCACTTTTGGAAACTAGTTTTAGTTATGAAAAGTGTGTTGACCTATATTTATTAATGCGATTATGTGGTTTTATAATGAGTTTTTTATATAAATAATCATAATAATATAACAAAATTATCTTCATTATTAATTATTATGCATTTTATATTTTTTAATCTTAAATATCTACCAATATTTTATCAAAACATAGTAGCCCCAAAATACTAGAATTGAAATAATCAATTATTGGACTATTTAAATGGAAACAATCCTTAAATACACAAATCGTAACATTATCCATGGATATTCCACTACTTGGATAGGATTATAGTAGTATTTTTTCAATTCAGCTACATTTCCATTTGGATCCTAGATATATTGACTGGATCCCCATCTCTTATAAAACATATCCTTTCATTAATCAATTATTTCCTTTAAAATTTCCTTAATCTGTTTCTACCTATTTCTTTTATGGTAATTTTATTTATGATGACTCACCACTCTTATTATAAATCCTTAATAGGATGATTCAACAAAAACTATTGATAATGACAATATAATACTACGGTTTTATTCAAATTCATGTCATGGATGGCATTAGTTACATAATATTTTATTCTACGGGTTTTATATATATCTTGTTGAATGAGATCCTTTTATACATAATATGATTGTTTTATGTGATCACACATTAAACATTTCCCTAGGTAAATATAACTCATTCACCATACATGTTCATTTTTTCGATGAATACTTATTTTTTGTTTAATGTGATCACATGTTAATAATAAAAAAATAAAAATAATTAACCATAAATAAATATGTTAATTATTAAATTATGTCATCATGACATTTATTTTATTGGATGACCAATTTCAAGAATAATTGATCAGTCTAGATTTAAATATTTATTTTTAATTACTTGAGGAACCCACCTCATACAATGCATCAAAATACTATCGTGTACTTCTTTAGGTGTTAGTGAAAATGGTGTCTATGTGCATCCCCGTTATAAATAAAATTCACAAACAGAGGTAGAAGATCTCAAGAATATGGGATAGACATGAATACATTCTCTTATGGATGTGCCTGACATTATACATTCATTGAGGTGACAAATCAAATAAAAATTTCTATTTATCAATTATTTAATAAATACATTATACATTTTAGTAAATAAATAACTTAATATACACACAAATAATCATATATTGGTTGGTCTAAACTCATTACTAGTTGGAATGCATTAAATTTTCAAAAGATAGTTAAATTTAAAAAAATTCCACTATATGAAACTAATTATGAATTATAATAAATGAAAATAATTATTAATCACTAATTATTCTTTATATGATCTATAATATAATTTTATTAAATTCTAAAAATTTGAAAATATTTTTTTCAATCTTAATAGAATTATTTGGGTCCTTGAGTAGATTAAAACTACCATGAGGGGTCTTAAAACATAATGGGGCCTATACCAACAAGGTGGGTGGGGCATAGCCTAACCCATCCTGGTCTTGGTTAACATGACCAATCCGGGTGTCAGACTAGTGGTTTCCCTTGAACCCCACACACAAAGCACACATAGTGGGAAGAAATAATTTAGATATAACATGTGAAAAAAAAATATATATCATATTTTTTACTTTATGAACCGATTAATTGTATCACTTATATAATTCATGGGATTCTATTTATCCATAGAAACTATTCAATATTTGATAATTACCCTTTCAAAATTTTATTTTTCCTTTTAATTTTCCAATCCTATAAAGAAGACTTCTGGGTTTTGTTTTTATTTGTTGCATCTATATGAAGAAACCATGTAAATAACCCTCCCATCATTTAAGGTTTTTTGGAGAGACTATACACCAAGTTTAATAGTAATCACTATTGGATTTTATTAATCTGAAATAATATAATAATATTAAATATGTTTTATACCTAAAAATATTTTCATTATCATCATATGGCCATAACGTGGCCAACCAACCTCAGATTGAACCGCTATCAGTGTAATTGTGACCAAATAAGTTCAACGCACTAAATTATTACAAATTTAATTGTAATTTGTGGTATAAAATTACATGATGACTATGAAATACAATAATGGTACCAATATGATAATAGAAACATTCAAGGAAGCTCTTTTCAAAAAAACATGTAGTGATCTATGTAGGTACATTATCACTAGCAAAGTGCAAACCAGTTATCTACTTAGGTATCTCTTGTGAAACACATTATTATAAAAATCAAAATTGAAACCATAACTCATTTTATTTTGATTTAACACATGTTTTTATCACTTTACGAGATAATTCATTGATGGAACCAAAACCTCATCTGTTTAAATCATCCATATGAAATCTAGATTTTTGAAAATTAATCAATCACCAAATTATTGGTTAAATAATGAAAATTAAACAATTCATTATATGATTTAATGATCATATTATGTCTGTTTCTTCAATAAAAAAATTTATAATTGGATCAATTTTATCCATATACACTTTTTTTTCTCTATGAATCATGATTTTATAAGGAGTGTCCATCAAATAATGTGATTTTTAGTCATAAAAAATAATGGAATTGATTTTATTAAACAATAGGGTTTCATTTATGAAAGTTACTATTTGGTTCTTCTATGAATGAAACCCATTAAATTAAAACATATTCATCATGTATGATATAGTGAACATAACAAAAATTTCATAAATATTTTATATCTTATAGAATATAAAAAATATTACATGATAAAATAAGATCCATTAACTCAACTCTTCACAAATTAAATTTTAATCAAACATTTAATAAGAATATTCATTTGTAAAATATTATTCTTTATTTGACATTATAGTCTTGAATACACTAAGAAAATAATACATATCATATTATTATAAACCTGAATAATAATGAATTTATTTATTTCATAGGGACATTCAATCACAAACATATCTCTACCCCCACAATATGGACCACTATTTTGTAAACATTAATTAATTAGAATTTGATGGGAATTAGAATCTGAATTTTTTGTGACCCATTAAGAATTTACTAAGAAAGTAGATTTTTCTACCCAAATTACAATAGTGGTATCTAAAAATATATCATATACCCTATAGTGATAAGGTTTAGTCAAATCAGAAACAACCCCATTCATACACATGATTTGTAATATAATCTATCTGTCATTTGATATATCGTAATTTTAGATTCACACTTCACATCATCAAATTTTATTGCATTATTATTTTGGGAACTTACTAGATGGACTTATATTCTTCGTCTATGGACGTGTATTTAGTAATGGTTTTACCATACTTATCAAATGGGGATGATATATCTATTAATTTCATAAGAAAAAAATACATTTGTGATTATTCAACTGATTCCATACCCCCAATGATGCACTTAACATAAGCTACTTTACTACAATCAAAAATTTAAATGATTACATATGACATAAAAGTATGATTAAGGTTGTTACACATTGAGAATTGTGTAAAAATATAAACTAATACACATATTCTCTTATAGGAAAAACCAATTACAAACGTAGAATTTGGTGTTCTTATTGTTTGTACAATCATCATGATCTCCTTTACTCTAGATCTCTAATTTTTATCTTCATTATAACAAGTCTCATTGCATATGAGCCTTCAAAACCACATCTTCAAATATAATTTGTGCCCCACCAATATTATATATATCGAATGTATGACATATTTCTCTGATTAAAATTGTAGAATCTATAGGTTCTCATCAATGTTGAGAACTAGTATGACACATTGTTATAAAAACTAATATTTGTAAATTAAAATATAAAGAGTGGAAAAATGAGTATTAACACTATTATGGTAATAATAAATCATGAATAACACATTTTATACATGATTAAGTAATCCAAATGTACCACTCAAGCTATTTCTAGGCACCCACATTCACAATAATCGTTGTTTTTAATGAAATGGATGGTTGTTTTGGTGTTAGAATGTATATTTTTGAGATCATGAGTTTGTTTTTGAGTCATCTCAATCATAATATGGATAATATATGGGCAAAATTTTATAGTAAAATATGTGTTGGGAAGACTGATTGATAAGTAATTTTATTGGGATTTATTTTCAAATATATGGACAATTTTATTATGATAATTGAATAAAATTAGAAATTATTTGACTTTTTTAAAGAGAAGGGTTCTAGAGATTTTTGAGGAAATGAATGGTATGTTGATTGGTTTTATTGGATTCAATTCTTTTATGATGGTTTTTTTATTAATATAGGGTGGTATAGTTTTATGATAAGGATATAACTTGGGATGTTTCACATTTTCTTATACTCGCACATGTCTTTTATTATTCCTTAGGGATACGCTATTATGGAATTTTTGAAATTAATGTTTTTAGGAAAATTGGATAGTATCTCATTTATTTTGAATAGGAATATCTATATTTTTTCATTAACCACTATATTTTTAGTATGTAATCCCATATGTATATATTATATGTTTTTATCTACTATATATATTAATTTTTTTAATTAATGATATATTATTTTTTGTTGAGTGATTGATATTTGAGAATGAATGATATATGTATTGAGGTACCTTATGTCAAAATATGATGTGAAAATAGTATCTATTAATATTTTTTAGGGTTACATATCCTTATATTAATGATTTATTAATGTTTTTACACTTAGACCCACTAATTGATATCCAATTCATATTTCACTGTTGCAATTACCATGAGGACAATGAGTTATTCTGAGAGAATTGTCAGCATAGTATTATATTTGGTATTGATCCTTCATGTGATGAGGGAGTTATTATTTAATGTATTCATTATTACTCTTCCTATTGGTGAAAATTAGGTCTATTGTGATTATAGTGTAATATTTCTTAGTCTTATTGGGGTAATTTACTATTATATTGTATTTTATAATGGATTATCAATGTCATATTATTATATTTCCACATTCATATAATATAATAGTATTATAAATTCTTTAGACAAGTGAACTTGACTGTACATAATTATTTACACTTAGGGGAAGTCATGTGTTTTGGTTTTTCTTACCCGTTCTTTTCTACTCAAACCCTATATGTGCAATTTAGTGAACATTTTGCCTTTTATATGTTATCGCTGGTACAAGTAGTTAAATGCATTTCTACTTGGATGGAATATGGGATACTAATTAATTGGTGTTGTCTATATGACCACAAAAGATAGGGGGTGTGGCTGGAAAATAATGGTAAAATGTGATAATGATATATCAACAGGCTTGTTTTAGTTTCATTATTTGCATGTTAGAATGATATTATTTTTTATAGGATACTAATTATTATATTTTCAAATCAAATTAATAATTAATTATTTTTATCAACAGGACTATGGGATGGTACGTCAATCTCCTTTTTTTATTTCAACATGAAACTAGTTTAATCAATGTTAAATGTTATGTCGTAACTTGTTATAATTTTTGATTGTTTTTGGAAATAACCCAAGGCCACTAAAAGGGTTAAATAATTTTCTAATGATCTTATTACATCCTCAAAACAAGATACTAGCTTCATGAGACTTGGGAACATGCATAGGGCATGTGGCTGTCTGGTTTTTTATCATGAGAATATCCCAATTAAGTCGTGATATGGAAGTAACTTCCATTTTTCTAGTGCATTAGAATAAAAATATAATAATTATATAATTATACTAATAATATAAATATTAATAGTTAATAATAATGTTATTTATAAATAATAGATAATATAATTAATAATAATTAAAAACATAATTAATATTATTATATAATATAAATAACATAATCAATAGTAAAAAAATTTATTAATTTTTTTTAAATAAGTAATATATAAATAAAATATAA
Source organism: Viscum album (assembly GCA_963277665.1). Taxonomy (NCBI): domain Eukaryota; kingdom Viridiplantae; phylum Streptophyta; class Magnoliopsida; order Santalales; family Viscaceae; genus Viscum; species Viscum album. The sequence goes on along the minus strand of OY728131.1, from coordinate 292,470,870 downwards.
AATTAAAAATGTAATTAATAAGGGAAAATTATTTAAATAACATTAATGAAATATTTATTTAATAATAAAATTAAAAATAATACCTAATAATTCAATTAAATGTAATAAAAAATAATTATCTATAATAATTATGAAATTAATTATAATTAATTATAATTAATTAAAATATCATAATTAATATTTGAATAATTTTTAATATATATATTATTTGAAAACAATTCATAATCACAAATATTCCCATGAATGGATCAAAGTGACTGATTCATATTTAATTAAACCAAAATATGGGTGCCAGTATTAGAGAAGGATGGATCATGTTGGTGTAAACAATCTTCACCCAATCAAAAATATATAGATATATAAGATTATCACATAATGAATATGGACAAATGGATTCATGATCATCAACCACCATCCGATAATGTGTAGCTGAATCAATTTTCACTTCCCTATTATTTTCGATAGACCCCAGTGGGAATGAATCTTTTATGTTTTGGTGGATTTTCCTTACAATGGAAGGGATTCACTGGGACTATTCAAAAAAATGGGTTCCATATTGGTTGATAAGATGTGATTTTGTATCATCCCTTATGGGTCGTAATTCATAGTCTTGGACTCATTAAATGATTTAAGATAGGTTTTGAGTCTTTCTTAGTAATAATATTACCTCACATTAGTCATATCCTAGCAATTTAATAATTCCACACATCATACTAGATGACAATAAATTGGATTAAAGTCATGTTGACAGATTTTTGGAAATATATTGTTATATAGGGAGGTGGTATGTGTTTTCTAGTTTGGAAAAAACCCATGAGATGAGATTTATACCTATCAAAAAAGGGTACAAAGTACATGTAGTTTTGTGACACTTAATGGGACATGTCATACCTTTTATGGTCATGTGACTAACTGAATAAAAGTTTCTTGATTATTTTTATTGTAGAAAAGGATGGCATAGATCCTCCATAATAAGAATCCACAAAGGAGGGAGAATGTAATGCATCCCAAGAGCATCCCCATGCACAAATAGCTTTCACTCCATAGGAAGTGTACCCAAACCACCCAAAATGATTAATCCCTCCCCCAAACGTCCGAACCTTGCAAGTGAATTTGCAACAATGTCAGTCTCCAACCAAATGTGATAAGTGTCATATCCAAAGGTAGACTCTATTATAAATCTACTGATTATGTATGTCAAATCCCATGTAATGTCATACCTCCCCTGAAGCAGTATCACCATAACATCAGAATCTGACTCTACTTTAGACACGTGAAAGCTACACTCCCTGTAAACATGAATCCCAGTAAGAAACTCCATTGAATCCTCTCCTATGGAACTACTAATACAAATAAATGTACTGAAGGCTATGATAACTGAACCACAAAAGTCATGTAGGACCCCTCCTCCAATCATGATCTCCTTCCTAAGGGAGCCATCCATGTTAAGAAGAGAACCACTGGTAGGATGTTTCTAACTAACCAATATTCCCCTTAAACTGCCATGCATAGAAGGTATACTGAGAATATCTCACAAAAAAGACTATTTATTGGACCCATTTCAACATCAAAACCCACTCTCATATTAAGGATCTTACCCTCATGTAAAGAAAAGACAAAAAAAACCGGGATCCCAGATGAGGCTGATTCCTGGCCTTCCACATAATCTACTAGATGGAAGGGAGGATGATGGACTGAACCTTGCATTCAATTCCCATGTTCTCAACACCATAAATTAATGAGTACACAATTCATTAGAAGGAGGGAATAGGAATACCAACTCATGGTTATGGATAAAAAAGGGACCAATGTTCAGTTTCCCATTCCCTCTACATAAATATATTTTCTTCCGATTCATTCCATGAGTTCAAATCGTAGAAACATGACGAGGCCAATTGAATACCTCTATTATTAATGTCCTTTTTTGGTATGAAATTAATTTTGATTCAAAAAACAAGGAAGTTCATTTTTTGTGGGGTTTTATTTTAACCATAACATATCAAACCACTCCTAAAAAACACTCTTATAATGTCTCGTTCCACTAAAATCCGGAATAGAGAATCAATCCAAACATGAATCTGGGTAACCACATCTTTCTGCCTCTTTATTCATTAAAATACTATCATAAAAAGACTTCTACTTATTTTTGAAAACCAACAAAACAAGAACATCATGTTTATTTTCTTATTTTGAGGATATATCAGGGGTGGGGAATACTAGGAAGAAGAGTCTATCCCAACCTAGTTATCTTTACAAAATCCAGTGTCCCCTCTGCCAATGATACATCGAGCTGATTGATCTAGGTCTTCAATATGAGTGAACATACACCATTCCAAGATGGTATATCATTTCCTTCATCATTCTCCATAATCCTAGTGGTAATTGTACCTCTACTTGCAGAATGTTCCATCAATGAACTCCTCGCAATAATGTCCTAAGAGAGCCGTACTTTCATTCCCTTCATGCTTTCAACAATGTCACATATCCCGACACCTCTCTCTTGAACTGGCCATTCCATTTTCACCCATGAATCCTAATGACAAAATCTCGATGGGTTGGAATCCCATAGAAATGTCGACATAACCATTTCCATCCCCACAATGGTTCCCTTAAGTGTCTTGATTATAGAATATAATTTCATTGGGATGGATGTGAGTATGATATTTATCAATGTAACTCACCCCCACAAAAGATAGAAACTTGTTCTTGCAGTTCATGATCCTCCCCAATAGCCAGTTCGTGATGTATTCAAAGTATATATTTTTAATACTCCCTAGAGATAGTGGAACCACAATATACAATAATGGAATATGCCTCTTTTGATAACCCAATATCTCATGAATATACATATAGCATCTTCCTGGAAACATGTTAGAAATAAAACCATGGAACTTCCATGAGTTAATAGTGTGTCCACTCAAACAGCTATACACCAAGATAATTTCATTGAAACTAATCTTGTATCCCTACCAAATATTTGTAAAAATCAGTATATTGTACAAAGACATCAAGGGTGAGATTCTATGCATACCCTTCTGCCCATATAAAGGTTATAATCTCCCATTCGTCACACATCTATGATGATTCCAACATACAGAATCCTTATCCATGATGAAGTGGAATTAGGACAATATATCTCCCTATCAAACACCACACACATATTTGAAAAAGATAGAATTTATCCCCCCTGAGAGATATTGAAAGCCATGGGGATGAGTAGCAACAAAATTAAAGGCCGCAAACCCATTCCTAAAATCAAAACTTATGCATCATATAAATGATGAAGTTCAATTGCATGTTGTTATATGACATTTACATGTCAACATGGAAGATTACATTAGAGTCAACTACCCTTCTATTTATATCATTCACCAACTAGCTAGAAATCCCAACCGCCCCCAATATATTTAAACCCTTGACAAACCAGTGTTGTTACCCAAACACTAACCTCAGAGTAATCCCACTCGTACGCTTTACAAGAAGGCCCAATAGTATTTTGTAAGAGAAATTACAAAGTAAAATGGTTCTATATAGTCCATCTCTAGTGGAATATTTGACCTTCGATATGAGGACCACCCTGCAAGCACTCACAGACCTACAGATAGCACCACCCCAGATGAAATCATGAATAGCTTCCACCACATGACATCTAATAATGTCCCATGCAGCTGTGAAATTTTTTCCATGAAATCCATCAGGGCCAGGGGCCTGACCAAGTGGAAATTCAAGTATCGATCCCTTGATCTCATCCTCATTGGGCATAGTAGACATAATATCATTATGATTGTTTCTCAACAACTATGTGAATCCTTCTAAGAACACCTCTTACTCCTCAACAACCTGATTATCCCCATAACTAACAATTTCTACTCTATCCTAAAGGCCTTAAAAATTATTCAAGGCCAAGTGGATAGAAACCTCTACATCTTATATACAGACCACCTTACCTATACAAATATTGACCATCACGTTACTCTACTCCTTTAGGTATACATGAATGTAGGTGATATTGTTGTATCCTTCCTTCATCCATAACACACGAGTTCTCAACTGGTATTCCTTCTCAATATTAATGATTATATTAGAAACAAAAATTATCTTATCACTGTGAGTAGAAATTTTTTTCTTGTCCAAGTCATTCTACAACACCTCCTCTAACCTTCCAATATTTGAATGGATGGTCTTCACCCCTGAACCATCATTTTTCCTATGAGACAATAATTTGAGAAGGTTATTATTATGGTGCTTATGTCGATTTTTCATTCCATTTCAGTACATACCATCCTCCTCAGAATCCCATGATCACTTCACCATTTACAAGAAACCAACCTCATGGTTCCATTTTGTGGAGTAGTAGAAATCTCGGTGTCCAGAGACCTCCCTTTTCTGTTCAACAAGGAGCAGTGCATGACCCTATTAGGAGCGAGGAAGATGAGTGACCATCATCTGACCAAATGAATCAAGTCCTTTTAGGTTCATAAATCTTATTTCCAGGAGGCTCCATATTCGACTAGAACTCATGTGTTTTTTTGGACTAAGTCAAATAGTTTCCTTTGAATTGAAATTCTAAAAGCCCCACCATGTAGATTAAGTCACAAAAATCATACATCCCACTATTGAGCATTGAATAACCCACCTTCTTTTTTGAAGGATTTATAATCGCATAAATGTCTTCAACCCAAGCCATGAAAGATAGCTCATCTCAATGGATCCCAAAAAATGCCACAGTTCTAACCTCTCCTACAACTCCTTAATGGTATAAATGAATGATAACAGCCCCCCCCCCCCACGTAGGAGACACAAGAGTTGATACAAAGGCACATAAGGCTACCAACTTCAACTTTAAGAAGATATTTCATGCATATTCAAATATTAAAGTTATCTAAGAGCCCTTTCATGCATGACTGAATGCGCATATTTCTTGCTACATTGGGAACTTTATATGGGTCCTAGTTTGGTTCAAGAATGGCCACAGTAGGTGACTTGTATTTCCTGTAATCATTAGCCAGGAGGGAGCTCTTTTCTAAATCCCCCATCCCACTCTTAATCAGGATAATAAAAAAACATTAAAACATGAGATTTTATATCTTTTGACCAGAGGCTTTAGATGAGGAAAACGAGATGGCCATAACTACCTCATTCAACTTAGAGTGAGTTACTGGGTCGGGTATTCCCACTACCGGGACATGTCAATTTGAAAGTAGGATGTTTTTCATGAAATCCCCTTCTATATCCATGAAAAAAATGTATATCCAATGATGAGGGAAGTATAGTATACATCTATGATTCCCCATTGATAATGGAAACCCAAAGAAAGCACTGTAGGGAACCCCACAAATAATTCCTCCCTTTCAACATACCAGCTGGTAACAACTCCCATCGAGGCATACCACTATAAGCTGATGACCAGATTTTGAGAAGGGATGATTGAAGAAATGTTGGAGAGATATGAAATGATATCCAAAACAACAAGGATGGTGGAGAAAACATCATTGGATGTAGAGGAAGGGAATAGTCTGGAAGATCCCACTCCCCAGAGTCCCCTATCACAAATGAGGATGAGCCAGCAGTTTCAGAGACACTGTGTGGAATAAGAAATAGATAAATCATGTATGTTTGGGAAGAGTATACCATAAGGACCTCTTAAGTGGGGAAAAATAGTCATATCCGACATATCCGCATGAGTGTTGGAGCCACCATTTGCATTGGAAAATGGCTTCATAACAGTAACATCCTACTTTGTCCTGGTCACCGGCCCTAACAACGACAATTCAACCAAACCACCACATGAATCACCTTGGTACCCCAAGATAGAGGGAACAACACCATACAACCACATTCTATTGACCGCTGCTAAATGAACATGAAGACCGCACACCATGCAGAACCTAGTAGGTGCTTTGAAATGAAGACTTTGGAACCACTGAACGCCAACCCCTGACCTTAAGAGAAACAACTTCAGGATCTTCACTGAGCGGTCAATCTCCACAATGATTTTAGGGCACGTCATGGATTGAAATAAATATTTTTTATCATCATAACAAAGGAAAAAACTTGTGGAAGCGACTGCATATTTTATGTTCTCTGAATAATGAAAGGGGAGTGGGAGGCTAGGAATGCTGATCTAGATGATTGACGATGAGGACTCCCTATTGTAATGGAAATCACAAGACCATAATGATAGGGATAAGTACCAAAAACCACAAAAAATTCCCCATAGAACAAGATCTCGCAAAATATTCAATGGAGGAGCAATAGATGCTAAAATCTACCATAGAGAGATAAGAAACAATCGTTTGAAGCCGAAAACCCCAGGAGAAAACAAAATCACTGAACACGCTCAAAAAATGTTTGTTGAAGCCAAAAAGAGCCACCAAGGTGAGATCATGAAAATCAATCACATCCTAAAGATTCGTTTTTGTCAACTCCACCACATTAAATCCTCAAAACCTACCAGCAGCCTTGGGGCCATCCTAAATTAGAGGGACGCATGGAAGGCCAAAAGACATCTCACCCCTGATCTGGACATCCAGAACTTGTGTGTAGAAAAGATAATATTTGAAGGAAATCCCCATGTAACCACCATAAATTACTCGGCCCACTTCCCAACAAGGAGAACTGAAAGACACAACATCTTCATAAATGCTTAGAGTAGGGGAAGATGATAGGGAAGACACATAATCCATACTTCTTTTCGTCATCTAGAAATGACCAATATAGTTTCTTTTATGATTTATATCTATGAAAAAGTTAATTTCCATTTATATTAAATAATTCATGAACCATTTCAATAATTTCAATATCATGCATAATCGATGTTATGTGATGTACTTTAAAGTCATGCTTCTATGACTACTGGGAAAAATGCTCCATGAAATTGTCAATGTGTGGATTATATATGAGTGACCCTTTTTTATTTTATCCATTATTTTAGTATCTGAAAAAGAGGTTGTATAACTATATTTAAGGGAAATATATACCAATGGGGATAATTCTCATGGGATAAATTGACCAGTGATGATGGGTTTTAAATTGAATATTACCCAATGAAGATATGGGTTTCCCAAGAGATATGAACTGAAAGAAAACAAGTTTCATAGGGTATGTGACATATTTAAAATTATATTTAGAATGAACTATTTCATATTGATGACATGTTTTATAGGGAATAGGGCTGAGTAAGGATTATTTTCTCATGGGGACTATGGACCAGTGATGATATAGTTCAGGGGGAATGTTGACTAGTTTGGATAGGATTTGGGAATACACCTAATAGGGGGCTCAAAATTTCAATTTGGTTATTTGGAATGAATCTCAATATCCTTGTAAATAAAAAATAAATCCATCATAGTTTTTATTTTATTGTTTAAGGTTATATTTAATGACAAGTTTATATAGTTTAATTTCATGCATTAAGGGACTATGCATAATGAAAGTGGAGATATGATGATATTGAGTGGGGCTTAAACGTGTGAAACCCTTTCCAACATAGTTTGTCAAGGGGATCAGGTTAAGGTAAGTTTTGTGGATTACAAATGATTAAAAGAAAAAATGGTATCTCTAGATCATTTAGTGGATATTGGACATGGCCACTAATAAGGATATGGTTGGGTATTAAATGTATTTGCAAAATTTTGTGTCATTTGGATCATTGAGGGGACCGAAGGGGCCCCATAGAAACTAGTTGATACATGATGTTTTATATGGGGCATATAAGACAAACATCTTCCATTAAGGGAGGTATCATAGGTATCCTTATGATAATTATCCTCATTTCCAATGGAATACGTGATTGTATATTCCATTAGGGTCCCATCTCATCTGGTCTAAAACATGTCAATTTTTTTATCAAAGGAATACATGGTTGAAAGGGGGAATATTAGTGTGAATAATCTATTCATGTATCTGTAGAATTTATAATAGAGACCTCACTAGAATAGTATTTTCAGATATTTGATATGGTATAAGTAATCTCACAAGTTCATTTGTATTATTTCAATATAAAAAATTATCCATCGTTGGTCGAAGGACATGAATTTGGATTGGATACCCATTGAAGGGTCCCTTAATAGAGTGAATCATCATTAGTAAGATATATTTTAGTTTATTAAAATTAAAAATAATCTATTATATAGATTAGGATCTCTATTTGTTTTGGAAAATTAGGTTTTTATATGGTTCATTAGTGTAAGAATTTAATGGATTTTTATTGTGAATTGATTTATATATGAATCCCTCCTCAAAGGGGTCTCATGGAAGTCCTCTATAGAGGAATTATTATAATTGACACATGAAGTTTCAATGAGGGGGTTCATTATTTAAATCCTATTTCATTATTCTCCTCCTTTTTTATTCTCTGTATAAAACACTCTGATTTAATAGAGCGTTCTACGATATTATCCAATAAGAAATTATTGTACAATTATGTGGTATTGTTATATCGATGTTTCTATTAATGTGAAAAATAATGATCCCTCAAAGAATATACTAAATCTCAATCCCTGATGTCTCTCAAAATATTTTAGTGTCCCTATCATGAATCTTTTCTAAGGTATTTATAGGAATATTATTTATAATTTTCATCATGGATTATCTGATTTCATAGAACCCAAATGTTCTCAAATATTACCCATATCCTTAAAGAACAGAGACCATAACGGCATTAACAATATACACCATGAAGTAAATATATGAGTCACAAGATATGAGGAAGTTCATACATACCTAAAAATCACCATGATTACATCAAAAATGATTTATGACAACAAATACTTTGCACAGTTCAAAAATAATCACCACACCACCTTTGTAATTTATGCTCATGGACAAATAATTTATACAATACCTAAGAAATATTTTTTTTATCGGTCCGTAAATTATTAAATTTCATGAAAAAATTAATTTCATTATTGATTATTTATATATTTCTATTTTTCCCATCCTTCATGTATTTTAAAAATTTATTATTGGATTTTTTTGACATTAAAAATCCAATTAAGAATTTGGATCTTATTGACATGAATATGATATAATTATAAAGATTAAATATTTTCAACATAAATTCTATGTGGTATATATAGGATCTATGATTTTAATATTGGTGAAATCCAACCAATATATTGGTAATGGGGATATTATTACATACTTTTCAATATGGGGGATGATTCTATCTACTACAGATGATTTTCCTCCTTTGATACTGGTGAATGAATAAATCAATGAACTAACATCTACTTTAAATGAATTAGATTATTTGTAATACCCAAATGGTTCATTATGTAAAAAATAACTTAAATAATGAAATCCATCACAAATAAACATAACAAATCCAAAAATAATCTCAACACCTATTCTTTATGAAGAATTTCTGCGACCTAAAAAATTTCTACATGGAATAAACACTAACTAATTTCTTGTGTGATTTTTTACGTCATCATTTATTAATTTTTATAAATTTTCAATTTTTTCATTTGGACTTATAATAAAATATATCAAAAAATAAATTCATCAACTTATTCCATGAGGTAAAAATGTTAATCAATAGTTTTTTATGTTCAATAGTTCTGAGGTTGAACAATACATCAATTTATGATTGAGGGGTCAATATCTCTTAGCGATCATAGAAGAGGATATCATAGATTACATGGAAATAGATATTTTTCTCATATATGTATTTAAGATTTTATGTGATACTATAATTCATAAACTATTATTGTAAAATCAACCAAATACTAGTTCAACTACCATGATGAATTATCTAGAGACAACTTGTTGATGATATTCCACTTTACAAGGAAGGCTAACTATATCAGATGATATGCCGTAATGGATTCACCTATATTCAGAAGAAGTAAGGTTTATTACATTCTCTAATGTTTATAGTTACTCATATATCTTAAATAATTGAAATAGTGAATAAATATTTTCTTGGGCCTTATGCTATCAAATTCACACTAGTGGTTCCTTTAATATGAATTCGGGCTAGCCTAACCAGATACATCAGTGTTGTGTGATGTTTTGGGATGAATTGATTGCAGTTATAATTTTTGAAGAAAAATGTGTATCAAAATCATTATTCCATTATAATTTTAATATTATTCATGATCTTTTCAATAGATATATACTACATAATGTTACATTCTATTTTTTGTTTAAAGAGGTCATGATATCCCTTTGGGATTTGCACAAGATTTCTGAGCATGAAAATTTAGGTGAGATGTATAATTATTTCACCCCTCTTCCTTCAATATGGGATAACCCTAAGTTGAATCTCCCTATTTCAAGGGATATTATTTCATTGGATTTGAATTTCATGGTCTCATATCATATTTCGTAGATCAATGTTCCCTCTTATTTATTGATTGTGATAATCATCATTGTAAATGGTTTGGATCCACAGACAAGGAGACATTATTACTGCCAAACCCACTACACATGAATGATTATTGATACCTACTAGCCAATATTAGAGGGATACTAATACACTATATTCAGTTAATGGGTCACACATAAGTAAATATATTTATCCACATGATATAATATTTTGTTTTGTTCATTAGTGGATTCCCCCCCAAGAGGCAGAAGTTGAACATCGCGGTAAGAGTTTAAAAATTGGTAATAATTGTCCAATAGAAATGTTCAAGGGAATAAACATGTTTTTATAATTTTTTTTCCAATTTTTACCACCCTTTTAGACATGTATATTGGTAGAAAAACCTGTTTAGTGTCATAATTCCGTTTTATGTGTAATAGTCTTTCAGTGTATATTATATGGGTTTCATTGAGTTCATTAAAAATCAACCATTTCTATGAAGCTAGTTCCAAATATAAATCTATTTATTAGGTAGTGTTTGGATAGTACTATTAAATTAGAGAGGGATGGACAATAAACTGAATAGTTATAATCCTTTTTTCTTCATATTTTCCCAATTCTTAATTTCAGTCATTACCGAAAACATGAATTGCATCCACCTTAATAATTAAATTATGATATATCAATGAGAGTTTATTATATTGTCTATAATTGATGGGGAGGATATCTAGGGGTATATTCACCATGCAGATTTAGGATATGGTTTCATTATACATAGAATATGTTCGTTGGATTACGATCGAGTGCATGAATTGAACAAAACTCCATGGTAGAACATCAATTCAATTTTTTACTCATATAAGTGTATGTGCGCATGTGAGTTATATTTCTATTATTAAATGATGTTTTAAAGCTATCAGGTGAGTAGATTAAGACCCATATCTGGTCATACCCTAATGTGGTGTTGGATGATAATTATCCTTAATTTAGAGGTCCACATATAACTAATGGAAAATGAGTGTATGAAATATTGGATGAGGTAAATACACCTTATAAAAAAATTTCCAAAGGGAAGCATTATATAATCTAGATAATTAAGAAGCATGTGATGTAGCTTGATAGTGATCCCTTAAAAATTGGTTATCTATTCAACTATTCATTCCCACTGAAGATAGATTCCCAAAATACTGGTGGGAGTTGTACTATTGGATAATACCTTATTTTAAGAGAAGCTATATGATACACTATAAGTGGAGGAAATTTCATTTTAAGGGCCCATAAACATGACAAAGGTCACTGAAATATCCTTCAGGAATCATAATAAATAGTTTCAAACATTCATTCAGGAGTTGAAGGCTTCAATCAATATGTTCGTGGGTGAGGAAATTTATATGGAGAAAGTGATTTAGTGGATGAATCCCAGAGGGTATAGGGGGGATTAAGGTAGTAAAATATCTTCCTTAGAGTAAATAAATTACATTATCACATAAACAGAGTGTGTATTAATTTATATAACCAATATGAATATGCACTATTTTTTTGGGAATTTAGTAGGGTCTTAGTTTCCAATTATATATTTATAATTTCTTGTAGTAAGGGTAGTGATTGGACTGAGGACATGTTTTGGAACCATGTTTGAGTCAAAAATTTCTCATGTACTAATGGATAAAATATGGGTGGGGTTCTCTATCCCTCTGTGAGGGTTTTTGATACAACAACATATTTCACCTCCTGAGGTGATTCCTTTAGTATAAACAAATAGATGGGAGAAGGTGTAGTTAATGAAAAATGTTATTCACTTGATAATAAAAGTTAAACATTTTATATAAAGTTCTATCTTAGAATATGTTCTCATTATTGGAGTTGGTTCCCGAGATCTAACTACATTACAAATTAGATTTCTTTTATATTAATAGACTTCAATATCAATAAATTATTTATCATACATGGATTTTCCTTTCACATACATTAATGTGATAATTTCTTAAAATATTCAATTCATTATAAATTTCATAACAATTTCTCACAATGATGAGTACAATTATGTGTTATGAAAATGTTCCAAAACTATAAAATAAGTTTTTTTAATGGGACTCAAATGATACATTTTTTTAGTCGTGATAAATAATAAGTGGATGATACTTTATATAATAATATTTTTATTTAGTAATATATTATAATAGAAGATATAATGATAAAAATTCCTATATGAAATCATCATGCTCTAGATTCCATTAAATACGCATGTCTGTGAGTGCGAGTAATAGTGAATAGAAGTTATTATTATTATAAATTCTTATCACGAGTTTCAGATTTATATTTATTATGATAAACCAGGATGAAATATATTCACAATGATACAGGGTATATTGGTTGTATCATAATTGATATGTGGTTGATTAGTAAATCAATGGAGAACCATCCCATTATATCATTATTGAAGATAATATCTCATCACTTTGATTGAAATGAAATAAGAAAAAAACATCCATGGAAATTTTTTTAATGGTTCTTTCCATTAGTAAATGATTGACAAGATGATGATATAGGGTCATTATCCAGGTATGCAACCTGCTTGATTATATCTCTAAATAAAGGGATTATATTATATAGTTATCATTTTTATGTGGTATTAAACTCTTTAATTTTAATATATTCTTCTTGGGTTAGTTTATATGTTTTTAAATGATGATATTTGAATTTAGAAAATCTCATATAATTACACAGTAGTAGAAACATATGGGGTCACACAATTAAGGTATCTATTGATATCAATTAAATTATTATTGAATTTAATTACTGAAATATATATTATACTGTAGAATATGAAATAATATTTATTCTATATTAATTGACTGAAAATATGTATTCCAGATATTTATATTTGAGATGAATATTTAAATAAATATATATTTTCATAACCTTGAATTACATAATTGTTTATTTATTTTTCTATTTAATAATATTTATTATTTTAGGCTCTATAAATTTATAATCAATGTAAATGAAGTGGTTCTGTTTCTAGAAAATATATATTAAATATCATTTAAATAAAATTTAATTTACTTATTTAAATAAATAATATATATATCACTCATGTGATCATCCCATGTAATTTAAATAATAATAATATTATTATTTAGACATAGGGTCTTCTATTGATAAATATAATAATAAAGGGAAAGTATGAAATTAATTGTCTCTAATTGATTCTATAAATACAATGTTATATAATATCCAAGTGTATATGATTTTGGACACATACCAACACCTCTAGAGATTATGACCACCCTAGGGACAATTTTTTATACTCTCTCAAGAATTGATAGTTTTCACATTTATCCTCCCCTCAAGAAAGAGCGAACATGAATCAATCGTTAATCCTTTATGAATTGTGTAGTAGTCAATAAAAGAGAAATATAGAAAAAAATATTGTCATGGCCGCAAACAAAGTAACATCAATGACAATCCGATATCTAATTTACATGTGTGGATCACAGCTAGACAAATTATACTCTTGATCATAACAAATCACTAACTATATAATAAAACTGAGGTTTAAAACATCAATATAATCTGTAAATAATTTTATAATGATTGAGGTAACTATTTTTTTAAATTAATTATAATGTTATTAGGAATGATTCTCACTATTAGTCTGGAAGTTTCAATTTAATATGATAAATTATTTAGGAATGTCATATATTTTTAGTTACATAGTGGATTATTCATCGAATCTAGAAAAAATGTTTTTGGCCCATCCCAAATTGGTTTTTCACTACACCTATAATATTAAAGATTTATTAAATCGGTCATGTTCAAAATTATAATTATTTAATTTTTTGATCATTACACATAATTCTTGTTATAATTTTATTTCCTTTTTAATCTATTTTTTAAGTTAAATTCTAATAACGTTTTCAATATTCTTAATTCTCATTAATATAAATAAAACAAAGTTAGAAACACCTAAATAAAATCTAAACAGCCCATCATATGATTCTTTTATTTCTAGAATGATATCATGTGATTTCATGATGTGTAACTTGAAGGTATACATAGTGTACCCATGATTAATTTGAAAGGATTTAATTAATGTATACTTCAATCTGTAAATATTTAATTTATATTTAATTACTTTAAACACATCATTTTTTACACGAAGAAGATGATCATTCATTTTATGGACTCTAACTCATGTAGCATTATTTCACATCTTATAGTCCACACCTTTAAATGGCATAAAACATAGAGTAAAAGGCACATTGTGAATTTATTACAAGACATGTATGACTGAAAATCCTGAAACATCGAGGCTATAAGATGTGAATCAATAATTTTCATGTTTTACCACATAGTTTTTCAAAGGTAAATACATTCCAAACCCCATTTTCTATATTGGGAAAATAGCTAAGTTAAAAACATGATGTGTGGCTTTATTTTACATTTCATGTACCCTATATATTTAAATAAAAATGTAAGATTATTTTATATAATATATTAATCATAATAAATACATTTTCATTTTTAATTAATATACAATACATTCCTTGTGATAGTTTTCGTTACATATTAAATGATTAAATAATTTATATGTAATTTTTAGAACTACATGTCGTGTTTGGCCCATAAACATTGTGTACTTTGTGTGAATTAAAAGCATACACTACATCTAATCCCACACATGACTATGGATTATTAATTGATAGATCACCCCATGATGGTGCATGATACATCATGCATTCTAGATATCTTATGAGAAACAACACCCGATAAGGGTCCTGCCACATAGTTCAGACAAGTGCACATCATGTTGACTTCATGAACATACATTGTACATAATTTATTTCAATTAAAATTACATTCTGTAATTGGTTTAAAAATAAAGTGGATAATAATATTTAGAACTATCTTAATGTAAATTTAGATAAAACAACTAATTATCTAATTAAAAAAATTAATAATTTTGAACACATTTTATCATAATAAATATTTAATGAAATTACTGATAGTTTATTAATTGAAGATTAGATGATAGTATGAATGTTCATTATCATGACTGAGATTTATATGGTTTTGATTTAATTTAATTTAATTATTTAATCGTTTATTTGAAATAATAATTATTAAATTAAAATAATGTAATTTCTGCTATCCACTTCTCCTTTTATGTGAGGAATTATATGATTGTGGTTTCTTTTAGGTTAAAACGATAACCATATAAATAGTTTCGATGAAAATAATGTGAGTACATAATAGGAAATGGTATCTATCCTATGTGAAAAGAATTAGTTTAATATGGATCCTTTGTTAAATCATCCCTGGTGATACATAAGAGAGAGTTCGAATAGTGGAATTCGATCTAAGTCTAACTCATGGTGTTCTCCCCACAGAGACAATGGTTTATTTACTACACTTTCAACGAAAAATATGTAGATAGATATCAAAACTATGTAATATTTTTTTCTTCTTATTAATGGTTATTTATTTTATGGATACTATATCATGATCACATAAATTAATTAATTGTATATAAATTATACTAACATGGAATAAAATAATTGGATTTTTTGTAAATATTTATCAACACATGGTCAATCACTAAACTAAAATAATCTCAATATAAAAATACATGTAAAAGGATAAAATAAGAAAATATAATGTATAATATAAAAAATATCTTAGTAAAATATTAATTCAGAAAACACCTTTAATATATTTATTAGTTATACAACATTGAACTAAAAAAATTTATCCTTTTTTAGGCCACTTAATTTTTTTGGGAGTTATTATGAAGGTTTTGGGTTTACATAACTAGGTTGAATCAAGAGTACAATCCCCTATTAGAATTAATATATCATTAAGTCAAATGTTCTTGAAATCAAAGTCATGATTTTATGATTGTGGTGTCTACTCAAAGGATCTAGGATATGTAAGCCTATAGTGTGTATCATTACACACTAAAATACCATAGAGTAATTTATGATAACCTTACATGGGTTTTGAAATGGGAAATATGGGTCCTAAACAGTATCATGTATATTATATATGAAATTATAAGTTAAATTATGATGGATTTTGGGACACTATAAAATAGTTGGAAACTGATAAGATAATTAAATTATATCATGTCACATTTTTTGTTAAAAAATATAATGTAGTTATTATTTAATTTTTATTTTTGAAGTGAAAGGGAATGTTCATAAAAACATTATCCCCATGATAAATTCACAATAAAAATAATCTCATTATTTTAACATCTTTTATGAATTATAAATAGGATACACATTGTATTATTCCCTGAATAATAGTATTCCGTTAATGAATGTCCAATTTATCTTTCTCTTGTGAAGGAGGAAAGTGATGATGTATAAAATGCTTGTGAAGAAAACGTGAATTATGATATATATTTTAATATATGATGAGAAAATATATGTCTACATAACTCATGATGTTGCATCAAAACAAATATTCTCATAACATTCTCAAGAATCTCCATGATATTTATCTAGAGAGATCTAGTCAGGTACAATATGTTACCTCCGAGGCACTGTTAATAAGAAAACACAATGAAGATGTGAATTATATGCCTCTCGTAGTCTAGATTGTTGTCTATATTTAATATCTAGTGATTCTTTTGTTTACACTACCTGATGAATTGTGCACAAGTCTCATTATTTCCCCATTCCATGGAGATTATACATCAATGTTTTAAATTTCAATTTGAAAAAGGATATTGAATACTCTTCTATATAACCCCACTCTACTTCAACGCATAGATATGCATATGAAGCATAAAAATAATTATTTCCATATGGTGAAGGAGAGTACGTTTAAAGAGAAAGACCAAAAAGACTAACTCAAGGTAATACACATAATGTCTATCAATGATAACAAGGATCAAGGGGAATGAAAAGGAATAAGATTTTATTTTCTTCTCATGTGGTATGAAGGGGGACAATAATTAAATCTATAATAACATTAATAAAAATTAATTTGTAACATAAGTATCTAGAATATTCATTTTTATAAATAAAATTTATTACTTATTATTTATTAGAAATAATATATATATATATGTGTGTATTAAAACACATTAATCCATAAAGTGGGAAAATATTACTAAAATAATAGTCCCTTCAAAAATAAACTAAAAAAGGGGATTACTGGATTTGTATAAAGAAGAGAAATATTGGTTAATTATATTATATATGGAAGATAAACTATTGTTTTTTATTAATTATTTCCAAAAAATATCTTGGTGTATAATTATATATAAAAAATATTTTTGTTTCATATTTAAAATAGTTTTCTCCATGGCATTTTAATAATCAGAATGTACTTGAAAAAATCATGAATCAAAAATATAAGATTCCAGATCAATGGGGAATATATATAAGAATTAAAATACCCTATAAAAAATATAAGTATTTCATACATAAAAAAATAAGTATATGAAAATATTTTTTCTAAAAGAGTGTTATAGTTTCCATTTGAGAAATGAAACTACATATATGGACTAATTAACTATCATGTTTTAGAGAAAATAATTTATATATAAAGGTAGAACAAAAAGATACCAGGGTTAGTTTATAATGATCCCATGAATTATTTGAATGGTCTAGCTAAGATGTTAGTTTTTTTAATTTCGTGAGATTCCATTAAGAGATATTTGGAATTATTAGTGAAGAAATGGATACATTTGGAAAAGGATATATGATCTAATGGGATGGCATGTCATAGTGTGTCATAAGTTGGCTTCAATATTCTCTAATATGTGGAGTAATTACTACACCAAACTTACATTAACTTACACATTAATTTTTTGATGGTAGTAAAGGGGGTCGATGTAATGTATTAAATGAATGGTAAGACTTCCAAAAATATTTTGAAAAATATTTCATAAATGTCCACAAAATCACATACCATACTCAAACAATATTAACTAATGGATATCATATTAATTGAAATATGATAAGGAATCAATAATTTACATATTCTAGTGTTTAATGGGAATCATTTGAAAAAAGATTGTTTTAGCTACCAATGAATGAAAATAAAACACAATGTTCATCCGAATTAATTGTCTTATAGACACTAAGTATATTAAAAGTATTTATTCGTGCATACTAATATATTTATAAGAGTGAAAAAAACTATTTTGAGATACTAAGAAAAGGATTGAATTCACTAAATTATAGGCTCCGAATGAATATAAGTAGACATTAGAATAGTTAATTAACTATGATTAGTGAGAAGATTTGTTCCAATAGGAACATATTGTACAAGAAGTTAAACTCTAAACATGATTTATATTCCAGAAGGTGGGTGACATATTATTCAATAAGAATAATTAATTCTATAATAATGAAGTTGATGAATACATTCTAATACATATAAGTATGTATGAATTCAGTAGTGGATTTCAATGTCTAAAATTTAGGTGCTCCATATTATTATGTTTCAAGAATTGAAACTAATAGTGAGTATTAAAGGGAAACGTTATATGGATGGTAAAATAATATTATACTAAATTATTATGGATCGTTAAAATAATGTACAGGATATAATCTATAAAAAACTTGAACGTACATCATCATTCTAAAATCCATTTAAACTATATTTTTCATAGAAATAATCTATGATCCTTTTATTGGGATGTAAAATATCAACTTGAGTTTCATTAATATATACCTTATAAAACATCTCAATATGACATACTCAAAAGGGTTAGTGAAAAAAAATAATTCCAATATGATATTAAAATTTCACATATCCATTTATGAATAAATTAATTTAATGTGATCATTTAATATTTGTTTTGTAACGAATATGTGTCAGGTGTCCAAAAGAGGTTAGTGGGAGTAATAATGTTTTCAAGATAAGATATGTTAACAACATATAGTAAAAAAATCCTTCTTACAATAATTGTAAGAACAAATAAAGATATTTCTACTAGTATGAATTAAAATAAAATCATTTTTGAAGGGAGTGAGATCTAAAAAGGTTAATATAAGTGGTTGTTGAATCTAGTTATGGTGCACACATTGATAATATAAAAAAACTAAATTCTAACGTGTTTCCCACAAATAATGAAATATAATCTGTTCATGATAATTTTATGGTCATAGGAGAATACATTGACTAAAATTTTAAAATATTATATCCTAAGTAGTTATTTAAATTTTGTAATACAAGAACAAGAAACACCCTATTCGTGTTAGAGTTCTATATTTTCTAATGCATGACTCCCTATATGCAATATTATAATGAATAAAAAAGGGTAAAATAGAATGAGTGCAGATAGTATACCCTCAAAATCAAAATAATTACATGAGAAACATATAAGTATATGAATAATAACTGGGTAGAGAATAACAAAACTAACACATAATAAATTTTGAACATATGAAAACTCAGCTATCATATAGTCCCACAGTGTTGTAAAACTAGGATCCTTAACATGGTTTTTAAAACCATAGTATAAGAAATATAAAAATATATAAGGAAAACATCCAATCACAATAGAGTTAATCTAATGACCACTTCTAAATACCAAGATACATCCCTTAATCTCCTTATTATTGAGACCTTTCCAATTTCCAGACCGTTGATCAGGAATTCTAAAAACACATAGAGATTACATTGTATGGTATGTGTATAAAACCCCTCAGGAAAAAACCAATATGTTATTAACACATGTGTATATTTGTAGGGTGTATTAATATAAAAGAAATTAATTAATAACTAGAAATTCTACCACTCATGTGTTATGTCATCATGCATTAACCAGGATTCCATGAACCAGAGCCTCGACTATTATGACACTAATCTAGAAAAGACGAAGATTTAGTCACTACAAGACTCATACGATTCAATAAAGTCCACTCCCATGTTCAACCCACTATTCCCATCAGTTGTATGTATCTATTAAAACATTAATGGAGACCTAATCCCAAACCTAATAAGGTTGTGTGTCCCTTGATGATGGCACATACACAAGAAATTCCAGATGAATAAGATCACAATCACCCATGCATTATCGTTATACCACTTCATAATTCTTAATCATTGGATACAATTAGAACTCTAAATTATATAATACCACATCAACTAAAAAAGTCTTTGATATCATACTAGTACCATCATCAAATAAAATTTCCTTCACATATGTCAGAATACCTATGCACCCACTCTAGAGGGTCGTCAAATCGATTATGAGAAACCCGTACAACTTCATACCATAAGGAATGTTCCATTATCTACGAAACAACCAAAATAAAGTCATATTATAGAAATATTTATGACTCATATCAATCACGTTTCTTACAAGGCCACACACACACACATAAGGAACACATATAAATCATGGGTCTCAATTCACACAATAACAAAAGGTCATATCATGTTGAAACCCACATAAAAGGGAAATTTATGAAAAGGGCATCCCACCTCAAGTAAATTTATGGGAATTTATATGTTCTTATAATGGTTCTATCACCCATATCATGTCTGTTCATGAACTAGAACAGGACTTCATGCCATGTATTCCTTAGAAACTAATTCATGTCCATCATAATAAGGGTTCAAAACTGAGATTTAATAAAGGGATAATTATAAGAGGGAAGACCCAAATAAACATATATAAAGATGTCTTTTATCAGTTGTAGATCAAGATTAACTAAAGGTAACGGAATCCAACACTTTCTATTGGATTCTAATTCTTCAATGGAAAAAAGAATCATCAATTAGATCAATAAGGGTTTCATATTGATGTTTGGATCCAATAGATTAATCTGAAATTAAATAAATAAAGGGGGATGAGGTTAGAATAACATCTAATGATTCACCCTAGATTGATCAGTGTCTTCATCCACCATGAAAGGTGTAAGTGAATGGATTATCATTGGAGAAATAAAATCAAGAATACTGTCCATTAATTCCACAATTAACATTAATTGTTTAATATTTTAAATAAATGAAAATTTTGAAGCTCGGGTTTCAATTCCCTATTTTATAGGTTTTTAACATGAATCATAATGAAATTGTAATTTCCACCATAACTATGGTTGCATTGAACACACTAAGCCCCGAATAATCGAAACAGTGACCCTCCACATATTTTTGTTAAAACCATTCTAGTTTTGGACACACCATACTTTCCACCAAAGTATTGTAATGGATATATAGTATTGGCCCGTCTATGGTCTTAAAACACAACAAACAGAATAACATTCCTAGACATGGTTGTTTTATTTAGTTAGTTTCATATTTGTAGTTTCCATGAATAAAATTAACTACATAATGACATGGTATTACATATAGTTTACCGAAAGACTCCAAAAACGTAATTTAGTCCTCCATAAAACCTCTAAAAATTCATGATCCAAAATTCAACCATCACATTGATCAAAATTTTATACATTTAGAAATGTAGTATGTTATAAATCCCCCACTCTACTAAACTCTCTTCATAGAAAAGTGTCTCTTGATGTCTTTTTCAACATCTCAAGCCATTTGACATGGACATCCTTATCCCACATACATTTTAGTTATTAGATCCATCCATGCTACCATAAACTCAAAAATGTAATACCATCATCCACCATAGAACTTTCTATCTATATTCTACAATCAGTATCATTCATTCAATAAATTATTCATCTGGTTCATTCTCAACACCCTCATCGTCGATCAAATTCATATGGTATGGAACATACCTTTAATGTGGAGTGAAATAGAAAATGTGATTCATATCATGATATCATGGAATATGGTCTTGTTTGTAATCCACAACTATTATATCCTTGATGATATCAAATGGACTCATAAATTATGGTGCTAACTTCCCTTTCATCCACAAATGATGATGTGACATCTAAGGTTACTCCCATTGGAAGACTTGTTCTCCCACAATGAACCCCAATGGATTCCTCCTGAGGGTTTCAAGTGATAATTATCTATACCGTGAGAAAACTAACCACTTTAATGTAAACTATTCCATGTCAATGGTCTCTTACTATGTACTTTTCCAACTAAAAACAACCTCACCCACCCCATTCAAACACAATGACAAGTAAAATTTCCAATAATAAAGAGCTTCAAAATGGTCCATATTAAAATACTAAAGATATATTATTTTATGTTAAATAAATTCATTTTTTATGATCATCTTATAATTATATAAAAATTGGATCCGTGACAAAATCCTAACCACTAATATTTTGATCATCCTATCCAAAAATTCATCGTTCTACAAATGTTATATAGTACTCATCTTGAACTATGTTCTCAATGCCTTCATTGTGAATTGAAATAACCATGATGTAAAATAAATATGCATATTAGAATTGAAACAAAAATTAACTCCATGAAATTGTATAGTATTTTGATTATAAATTTTTTCCACTAATTAATTTATTGATCCTCAAAAATTGACACGTTGTGTTCCACTTTTGAAGGTATATATACGATAACCCAAAAAATATCTCAACTTATCAGTGTCTTTGGATAAACCTTCAATAAGAATATTTTCACATCATACCACATCCAAATTGTAATGAAATGTTGATAATGTTTCTATCTTGGTAACATATTCTCTAATATAACGCTCTAATAGGTCTGGTAGTAAGATAAAAAGCCTATGGTATCTCTCGTTATTATTAGACAGTTGAAGTGTATCCTGATATCTCAATACAACTTTGTTGAACCTATATGAATTGAAAATTGAGTGGCCTGAGATTTTATCCTTATATCTATCCACATGGTGGAAGGAACAAAGAAATATTATATTAATATAGATAATGTCATCACTATACAATGACTATCCGTGAACATGGTCACCTATAGTCTCCCATTCCCACATCAGTAAGCACTATTTTTATGACTCCTATATGATCTTTAAATGTAATTTTTTTTATATGATTGCATATGGATTAAATGACATCATGAATTTTCCCTAATTTCCACCCCATCCATTTACTTACAAGAACATGATTAATTATTCTTTATATTAATGTCTTTCTATTATACCATATGTTTTCCGAGAGATAGAATCTTTAAAAACACTACATTTCCTTATATCATTAAGGATCTCAAAATAAAATGGTTGTAGAAACACTACTCGAGTATTTTACTAGATATTCAATTCCCATTGAGATAATATGTAACATAATCTCTTGTGATCCCAAAAAATGGAAAATTTAGATATTTGGATAAAACTTCTAACTCTATGTCACATGTTAGGTAGTTAAACTAATGGTTATATATCTTACATGCCCCATAAGATAATAATTTGTTTTCATGCTTCATAATTACTCCTAAAACGTCACGCAAGGCATCAGAGTATAAAAAATAACCAATTCTGGGATCATGAAGTTTCAAAATCAGAGTTGATGTTAATCTCTGCATTATCTCTGGGAAGGCTACATCACATTGGGTTGTCCTCTCCAAATTAACCCCCTTCATGGTATGAAAAGGTATAAGAAATTATATATGGGAAATTTCTTGATCTAACCACCACTAATCTGTAACAAAACAAAGAAATATACTAATTTCAATTAAATTTACAGGGAGTTCCCAATACATAAAAACCTCTAACATATCTGGGTCCATTCTACATCCAATATCAGAGAATACATGCCCATGAAAAATAACATATTTGATACAATAGTTATCATTTAGTATCTTGGAATATATTTATTTTTTAATGTGTACATAACATATTTCCAGGTGTTTCTTTTGTGTCTATGAGGTATGTGAGTATATGATGATATCATCAACAAATGCCACAATGAAGGAGTCGAGATATGTTGATCCTAATACCGAAATGCACAAACGCCTATGGTGCATTTTTTAACTTGGAATCCATGAAAATATACTCATACATTTTGAATATACTATTAACTTTTTTCATAGGAATATCCACCTCTTTGATCAATGATTGTGGTAGCCTGATCATAGGTAGATCTCAGATAACCACTAGGCTCCATGAAACTGATCAAATATGTCATTTTACTTTTTCAACAAGTATCTATTCAATATATTCTCTTATTTTGTATTGTTTTAGTCTACACATAAACAAATACTACCATCTTTCTTCTTTAGGAATAACAACGGGGCACCCCAATGTGATGTTCTTTGTTATGAAATTTATGTCACTTATAA
The DNA here is from genome assembly GCA_963277665.1 of Viscum album. NCBI lineage: Eukaryota > Viridiplantae > Streptophyta > Magnoliopsida > Santalales > Viscaceae > Viscum > Viscum album. The sequence continues at coordinate 292,446,392 of OY728131.1, read as the reverse complement.
ATCATCAAGACACACCATCAATTATTATAACACATTATATGAAATATGGCAATGATGATTTAATGAGAGATGAAAACAGTATGAGGTTAATCTCAAAATAAACCTCTATATTAGGTGAAATATTTGATTATTAATCCATAAAAACATCTATAAAATGATCCACTATAGGGGGAGATAGATTGAAGATGATTCTTGATATTCTGTATGAACCAACCATTTAGGTTGTGATATATATCCCCATATATAACTCAATTATGGTACCAATATTTTATTTTGAATAGAATATTCACCCAATATAAAAAAATTATCTCCCATTTCCATGATAACGGTAACTCATAAAAAATAATAGTCTACATTTTCATAATAACTAAGAAAAAAGTATGTGCTGAATATCACATTGAACCTAGTCATCTCTATTATAATAAAAATCTAAAAGATTTCCACAGTAAAAAATTTCCATTGGACATTTGAGAAATATCTGTAGGTGATCCCCTTTCTTACCCTATGGTTTCTTAAGTGACAAAGAATCAAAACATTACATAACAAGTAAATCAAGACCTATAATAACATGGATCGATATGAATAAATGAGAACCCCCTATATCAAAAAAGTAAAATAAACAATAGATGTAATCAAGAACACAAATAAAATATTATAAAGTCCCTTTCTATTACAAAAAATGATCTCGTGTTGTTTAAAAAATATTCCATTTTAGGACCATGAACATTCCATTGAGTCCCTTGGAACACCTTGGTCAACAATGTCTATGGGGTTTGTGTCTTCTGATAAATTCCACCAACCTAATCCTTCCATGACCTCCCATAACTCATATATAAATCCCTTAAATAATATACCTATAGATTTTCCACAGTTCCTCATTTGTGGTTCTCTATATGCAATTTCTCACATGTCTTTATAAGGTTACCTATCTTCCCACTATGGAAGAGGTTGATAAACCCCCTCACCAATTAAAATATGATGAAATATTACACTACTCCATCAACCTACTATCACCCTGGTGTGACTCAACTGAATTAATCTTCCAAATAATAAGTTATTCAACCATTTTATCTTTAGGGATTTCACTAATGCGTGCAATTAAATTTAAAATAATACCCATTGTTTTCCCCACCCCAAGACTATTCTCAAATGAGTGGGTCATATAAAGTTTTTCAGGGTACATCATCAGGTCGTAGCCCCTAACATGAAACCATGGTTCTGGTTGAAGCGTATTATCAATCTTTTAGGGGTTCTACACCTCATTTCTAGTCAATAGTGGAATAATGCGAAGAAACACCATGAAATGAGTAGACTAGGTAGACACTAATTTATCACATGTTGAATCTCTATAATCTCTTGAGCTTTGTCTATTCCCCGCATGTACGAGATGGAAACACTAAAGACAAAGTCCATTATTATTTCCCATGTAAGATTATACCATGTTATATAATACTTTACAACACCCCAAATACCCATTATAACACCCAATGATTTTGTTAATTTTTTTATTTCAAATTAAATTATCCTTTTAAATAATTTTCATTTCACAGAACACATAAAATAGATTATTTTTTATTAAATCATTATGTTTTCATAGAATTATTATAAACACCAAGATAAATGTGTGCTAAAGAAATATAATTTTTTTCTTTCTCCACATGTATCTATATGGCTAGATTTCATTATATACAATAATGAATATCGTCAATGTTGTGGATAACCCATATAATTGATTTTTACCGAACAATACTATATCGTTAAAATGATGTTATTTAAAATAAAAAGATACAAATTAAATGATTAACTAGTGGATATAAATATTATTAAATAATTTATGAAATATATATTATTTACAAAATATAATATGAATTCATGGGTTTCCAATTAATTATAAATGAATATGAAAGGCGATTGAATAAAAATGAAATATTATAATTTGTAGGGTCACAAAGCTATTTTACCCTAATGAAAAAAATTTACCAAAAATATTATGTTATAATAATATAATATATATTTTATATATTAAATAAAAAAAATTGGTATTAATCCAAATGATTGGATAGACATAAGATAAGAACAAACCAAAATTTATGATAAAAACCCAATATTTTTTATAAAGGTAGTTTTAACAACATTTAATAGAGAACCCATTTTAAATCCAGTTATTTAAAATTCTATATATTTAATATGTCAAAATAAGCATTATATTTGGATGATAGACATAAAAAATAAGTTATGATAATTTTTTGGTCTTTTTTTGTAAGGATTCATTTTTCAATGAAAAAAAAAATACTGTATTTTTATTATACACTACTTTTTCAGTTTACTTACTTATAAGGATAAGTTATATAATAAATTGTATTAAAAGTTTATTTGGATAATATTTTATCAAATAATCCAAATTAGTTCATTATATCCAATTTAGAATAAATATTGGATATAAAAACATAGAAAACGTTTGAACATTTTTAATTTAAAAACCTAATGTGTTGTCTCATCAGTGGGATTAATTTTAATTTTAGTTGAACCAATTATATGACTAGAATATGGAAACATGGATTCTGTATTTTGAATAATAATAAATTATAATTTATAATAAGGCCAAATTAGTTTTTTTACCAAATGTATTAGTGAATGTATAATAAAATTATGTACATCTATTAAGGTGAAATTAAGGTTAACTACGGACTATACCTTATCATTAAGACACCAAGTGAGTTAGAAACATTCCAAAAATCCATTTTATAGTGAAATATAGAACCTATACTACTTTTTCTCAACTTGTGATTATTATTGGACCCAATGTCAAAAATAAAAACGTTGGTGGAATTCTCTCTTCAAATATTTAAAAGAGTGCCACTCTTCCATCCATATAACAGGACACCACATATCAATCTTAATTCAACCTATTAAAAAACTATGATTAGAAAAATATTTATCCAAAACACTTAAGTAAATCCATAAATTCCTCCTTGAAACCATTATTTGGGAATAACATATTTCAAGTAAGCCTTTTAGAACAAAACTAATGTAGTTACTCGATTAAGAGGTAACAGTTTCTCTTACGATCCGTTATTTTATTTTCCTTATAAGCACTTCTACTATATTTTTTCCATTATTTTATAAAAACACAAGTATCATAAATATACTATGATTTTGTTATGATGAGTGTTCTTTACACACATACACACACCTCTATGTAAAGGGTTACAAACATATTTTTTATGTGTACGATGAACTTCTACCTTACAAAAATATGGTTTTTCAATGCTTATGATGGTGGAAATTAAGATGGGAACTCTACTTATAAATATAATATATTATATTAATAATAAATATAATTTTTTTGAGGATATTTGGACTACCGCCCCTTCAAAATGATGTGATTCGTTCACACAATAGATGTATTATATTAAGGATGGATTCAAGAAATTATATGATATACAAAACATTAAAATGTTAATTTAATGATATTATATAAATTTATACATTTATGATATTTTTTCATTCATTTAATATGTCAACAAATATGGAAACATTGATCATCCGTACATATGACTTAGCATCTTCATAAACAGTGTATTACATTTCATACATCTATATTATATGGATAATAATAATAATAATAATAATAATATATTTAATTTAAATTATATTAATATAATTTATTACAATATGGAATCAAGATATAATTAAAAGGACCTATGATACAATAAATTATAACCAATGCGATGAACAAATTAAATAATATCCAAAGTGAAACCTTAACCTAGAATAGATAAAAAGCATGTGATATTTGTTTGTAATAAAACCATATATGGTATTAAATATAATAATTAAGTTTTGTAAAATATTTATAATAAATTTTTATTTATTATGTAGGTGGTTTGAATGAGTACGACAAGAGTCAAGACACAATCTAAGGGTATTTCATCTGAATTTTTCTTTCCTTATCTTATGCACTTTATTCACCATCAATTATTTTACATGGTGTATATATTTATAATAAATGTTTATGTTAATATTATTATTATTTTTATGGGTATTTACATAACCATTATGTGATCTTTATTTCATGTTTTTTAATTTTCAAAAGTTTCAAAATCGGTAAAATAGATTTGTCTCAATTTTCCTTCATTGAGAATCATGTTTTTTATGCACCTAAATTCTTTTCAAGGTGTATATACTTTCATTCTAAATGTTAAATCATGAATATAATTGTTTTCATGATATTTTAATCAAAATTTTCTTTAATTATTTTTACGTGTAGCGTATGATCCCATGTTATCAAGTTATAATAGTTTATTGAGACAATATAATTTCATTTCAATATTTTTTATGTTTATGATTCCATTGATTAAATATTATAATTCATATATTAAAAAATTACGAGTTTTCCTTCCCCTCTCTTATTTATATTATATTAATGTAATGGTTCCATTTTCTCACTCTTTTGTATATATCATAGTTAAGAAAATGTTTTTAATAAATACCAATTTTACCACATCTTCATATGGAAATTTATGTTCCTTCAAAACCATGTTTTCTAAAAAGGGTTTAGAAGAATATTTTACCACTATCCAATAATTTTTAAAATTCATTTTTAACCTTTTTTTCTTTTAGCAATCTTTTAAAATGAATCCTATTGTCACTCTCTGAACAAGCAATTTTTCTTTTATTTTTACCGTACAAAATGAAATTTGTTTACGTAATACGATCTATACATATTTATCTTCTATCATATCTTTGATTATTCCTTTTAATTTTTCAAATAATAATTTTTACAAAAACAATTTAAAAGTGTTTCCAAGGACAATTGATTAATTTTTTTTCAACATTATTTTATATGTTTTCAACGAAAGTAGTCTTAAAAATGTTTTCAAGACATATTTATATGTTTCTAATGTGTTTTAAAATAAATTTATTTTAATTAAATTTCAATTAAATTTCATTATATTTCCCGTAAAAAAATTTTAAAATATTTTCAAGCTTTCTTTATAAGTATAGAATGTGTTTAAAAAAATTTAAAATATTTTGATACTTATTTTGTAATTTTTAAAGAAACATTTTCCCAAAATTATATAAATTATTATTTATATGATTTCATGTTATTTTATAGTAAAATTATTTTTAAATGGTTTTACGTATTCAAAATCACTTTTCAAATATGAAATTAATTTTTACTCAGGATTCTTTTATGAATGATTTTTCAAAATTATTTTCCATCTAAGATTACATTTGTTAATGTTAATCATGACCTTATTGAAATGACATAAATAATCCACTAATATTAATTTTATTAATGGGTTATATATAATTTCAAGGAATTCATGAAACCCAATTCTCATTCACGGGTTTTATGTGTATGAATATTGTTTCTCATTAGCATGTTTTATGTTTATGAAATTTGTTTCCCTTTCATGTGATAATATTTGGATGAAATTATTATGAAACTCGTATCTTTTCTATAGGGTATGAAATTATTATATGTTTATGATAAACATTTTTATTATGGGTTATGATATTATTTTTTATTATTTTTCGAAAAAGTATGTATGATTTCATTATGATATGAGTGGGGATTATATCTATATCAAATGAATTGGGTAATTATTTATATCTCATGAGATAGACTAAGATGGTATTGGGAATGAACCATGACTACTATGATGGACATAGGTGTGAACCTTGACTACCATGATGGTATGAGGAGTGAACACATGGTTCCAAGATGGTCATGGTAGTAAAAAATGTCAACTAAGATGGTATGGGGAGGGAACACATACTACAAATATGGTCTTGGATGTGACTCCTTGTATACTATTAAAATAATATTATATACTTTTGTTTCTACACAATTTCGTGTTTTATTCTGATGTTTTTCTTTCATAACAGATTTTATTAATTATATGATAATCCATGTCTTATAAAATTACAATATTTATTATGATATCTAATATACAGGGTTTGGTCTTCAAATGTTACACCAAAATTATATACCATTTGTTTATGTTATTCTTACACATTTCATTTGATTACCCTTACCGAGTATTTGATATCACCCCGTTTTATGTTTCCATTCCCCATATTATGAGAAATGGTTTTAGGTAGAAGTACTAAAGGTGGAGATCTTAATGGGATATTTTGACGTTCTTTCACCAGGATAGAATATTTTGTTTCCCAGATTCCAAAGACATTAAACTATTATAGTCCTCCGGAATTTATTTTTGTAGTGTAGTTAATATTCATATAAAATGGTGTTATATCCATCTATGTTAAGCTCGGGTTTCTATATTTGGTATATTTAGAAACTAGGATGTGAAAACATTAGTGATATCTTTTTGTAATTTTATAAGTATATGTCTAGGGATGTCTCTACGTATAAGTATAAGGATGAGTTATCATTTAGGAAAATGTCTTCGACTTTTGGTCAAGGATAGAGTGTATGGTTTCCTAAAAATACATTCCTATCTTGATACTAAAAGTGGATGTGGCTCAGGAACATATGTAACTAGGGGTTAAAATATTGACAAGATGATCTAAACTTGACTTGGGATAATCTAGTACAAAAATGGTCCTTGTTACACAACTGGTTTGACCCTCCCTAGGGATATTCTTTGGGAATTAAAAAACTCTTCATAAACCATCATAAATGATTTAAATATAAGTTGGAAATGTGTAACATGGGATTAAACTAGTTTTTCATATATTAAGGAAAGTGTCATCGTTTAGAAATCCTATAAGTAATTAATTTATAACTATGTGGTTGTATTATATGATAAGTAACATTCACATTAAGTTTGTGGTTTTAGTAAATGGAATTAACTAGAAGGAACCAATTTAATGTTAAATTTCAAGGATGATTTGTTGATGTGCAGTCAATTAAAATTATCACTGGACTGAAAGATGTTGTGATCACGCATAATCTGTTTTCACAAAACACGATTAACAATATGTACCTTAACCAACCCTTGGACTCACTATGGAAGATAAATAAAATGGTCTTTGAGAGTTTGGGTAATAGAGACCATGGAGTAATGATGATTTATTTTCCATTATGTTAGGAATGTGGAAAGAATCTCCTAAGTGAATGTCTTAAATGGACAAGAAGATTTTTGGACTATGGTAATGAAGGAAACAATGCAAGTAATTGTAGGGGGGAAAATTAAACATTCAATGAATTAAACGGATGAAATTTTTTTCCATCCTAAGGAATAATCTAAGGATATGTGTTTTAGGTTTGGTATTAATGGTCATTATACAACACAATTCCCTAAGAGGAGAGATCCTAAAGAATATAAACAAAGTGTTATGAGTAAATGTTATAATGTTGATGGTGGAGAGACTACAGTTGAAATGTGACTGCAATGAGGTATTGTTTAATATGTTGAGGTATCCATACTAATGAAATAAGGATTATGTGGGATGATAAAATATTTTATGAATTTTTATTTCAGAAGTATGTTAAATGAAAGGAGAAATATAAAAGGATTGTTTAGTGTATGTTTTTCTCTGTAGATTTAACAGAAAGTGATGAATGGTTCTGATGGAATAGAAAAGTGATATATTGAAAATGTTATGTCCATGGAAAATAGATGACTAAAGGAAATATAACCCTTAATATAATCAATACATAATGATAATGTTATTTAGATAATGAAATGTAAGATATGAATAATTAATGTGGACAATATCAATTACCTTTTAACTAATTAAAGAATAGTTGACAATTTGTTTTTGCTATCATGGATGAAAATTACATCATTTTTAGATTTATGAAATAAATCAAATATACTTTGAATAAGGATGTTTTCATTTCATCAATAAGGATTTATGGTAATTTATATTATTACCAGGTTTAAAGAGAATATAGGAGGATTTTATTCACATGTTTGGAATGTGAAAACCAAGAGAAACATTGTGATACATAAGGGAATAAATTATCAGATGATTTCATGAATCTCATTTAAAAAAGTTTTGATTTTTATTCATTAATAAGGGTAATAGGTTCAACCATTCATGAAAAAATTATGTTAAACTTTAGATGAAGTATGTATGCAATGGGTCTGTATTGAAAACCTCATTTAAAAGGATATTTACTTAATAACCTTATATCTAGGATATCCTTCATATTTTGAATATCAAATTTGTGTGTTTTTAGAAAAGGAAAACATGTATTTCAGGTGACAACCAATCATGTCTGACAAGGTTGTGGGTCTTTAACACATGAAAAAAGTACGATAAATATTTCATGCCAACCACTTGCCTACGTGATGTCCTGATTAATGTATAATTATTTATGAAAAATAACTATTTAATATGAATAAATAGTTTTATTTCTATGTTTATATATTATTGTATTAACCAAATTATATTTTAAGAATATTTACAGATATATATTTATAATTTTCGTTCTTTTATAGGCCTTATGATATACTAAAATTTTATTTTAGTGCTATCAGCATCAAAGTTAATTTATACATATCCATTTGATGAAGTAGTGGATGAATTAGAAATTGATAAAAGAATAACTATTAACGATTTTAATAGAAATATGTAATGTATATTTTGTTATATTATTGGTAAATAAAATATTAACTCATTGTTAAGATAATGATCAAATGAAACTGTGTTGTCCCAATACCTTAATTTTGTTAAACTGATGGCCTTTTAAATCATAAAAAAATTATGAATATTAGGCTCTCAATGTTTTATAGATCATTCAGTTTTTTTGTGATCAATGACCTAAATTAGACCATTTAAAATTTTTCTATTTTCCTCCATGTAAAATCATCATTACGAAACTATGTTCTCCTAAATGGAAGCCTATGTAAATGTTATTTTGGGTAACTATAATGGTTCTGACATTCCCATTTTAAGGGAAGTTTAAGTATAATTTTTCGATGTGGGTTTGTATGAAAAAAATTCAAATATTAATCTTTTTATAACCCAATCAAATTTAAAGGGATAAATTCATTTTAAGGTGGTATAATATAACACCTTGATATTTTGTGACTTATTTTTTATTTTGAATTAATTTAACCTTTGTGATATTTTTCATTTCTTATAACACCGAAAATTGTTTATTTTATAGCAAATCAATATTTTTTTTTCTTGAGTCATATTATACAACAAGTTAATCATGTACTAAAATCCACCTAAATTTTATCTTCCGCCACATGGATCACCGTGGTTATATTTCATTACACACAACAATGTATTTCGCTGATCTATTACATTACACACATGACCGATTTTTACTGAATAAGTGTATATCATAAAAATGTTATTATTTAACATAACAAGATATAAACATGATGTAAAATTAGAGGTTATGAATATAATTAAATAATTTTTGAAAATATATGCTATAAAAAATAAAATATTATTTCATAGGTTTCTAATTAATTATAGAAAAATATGAATTCGAATATAATAACAATTGTAATATTATCATTTTTATAGTCCCAAATAAATTTTACCATGATAAAGAAATAAATTAAAATTAGTGACTGATATTAATGTAATATATATTTTAAATATTCAATGAAATATTTTTGTTATTAATCCAATATATTTTATATACATAAGATAAGAACAAACATACTTTTATGAATAAAAAAATACTTTTTATGAAGGTATTTTTGAAGCCATGTAATGGTGAACCCATTTTAAATGAAATTTTTGAACATTCATATATTTAATATATAAATATATACATTCTATTTGTATGAAAACATATAAATTATGTTGGATAATTTATTGGAATTTTTCCTTATGGTTTATTTTAAAAAAAATAGTTAAAAATACTAGATATTAGTTCAATGATGCTTTTTCATTTAATTTATTTATAAGGTTACAATAATTTTTAAACTGGTAATAAATTTTAATCAGATGATAATTTTATATATTAATCCAATGTATTTAATTTTTACCAATTTCACATTAAGATTCGATAAAAAATATAAAAAAAATTTGATCATTTTTATACTAAAACTCATAATGTCGTCCAGTTGGCAGGATAATTTTTAAAATAATATCTGTCAAAAATGTGATTAGAATTTTGAAAAAATGGATTAATTATTTTTAATTAAAATAAATTAAAATTTATAATAATTTTAAATTTGATTTTACCAAAAATATTAGGTAAATTAATTAAAATGAAATACAGGGATTAAAATAAAATTAAGCATTACTAAGGACTAATCCTTAAATTTATGACTCAAAACGACATAAAAACTTTTAAAAAATTCATTTTATGGTGATATATAAAAAATATACTCCCCTTTATATATTTTTATAATTATTGGATCCTCCTTCAACCTGAAAAATCAAGGTTTAATTCTCTCTTAAAATATTTACTAGAGCACCGCTCCTCCTTCCCTAGAAAAGGCCACAAAATATCCTTATTCGTCACAACTCTAGGATCAGATAATATCTACCCAATATAATTTACACCATACCTCCATACCTCTTAGATGCCTCAATTTTGGAATAATTGTTTCATGTAATCCTTTTTTCACAAACCAAAAATAGTTACCCAACTAATAGGTAACACCTTCTCTCAAGCTCCTTAATTTTATATTTTTTATCCACCCCTCTACTATATTTATTCAATAAATGTATTAAAAAGCTGTATAATAAATAAAATCGGAAATTTTTGATGATTTTTTGAGATAAACTTACCGAAACGCCCACTTAATTTGTGCAACCATACTGTTAATGTGTATGGTGAACTTTCGCCACACAAAACAATGATTATTAAATTTTCCTTACTGCCTCCCATTATGGGAAATATGATGAAAAATATGTTTATAAATATTATATATTATATTTATTTTTTCTTTACACTTCTGTAAAACATTTACAACACATATCATTTTTACATTCCATTTGGTGTAAATTCAATAATTTCGTTTGCAGAAGTGTGTATTACCGCTCCCTCAAAGCGATGCGATTAATTCAGACAATATATGGAATGTATTAAGGATGTGTTTACTTAAAATATAGGTTATATATAAGATTAAAATGATACTTAAATGATATTACATATATATATATATATATATATATTTAATTTTATTTATTTCATTGAATATGACTATAAAAAAGGAAATAACATTCATGTGTACGTACAGCTAACTTTCTCCATGACCGGTGTATTTTATTTCTTAATTATATGTTATATATATTATTATAATAAAAATATATTATATATATATATGATAGTTATATAATTTTTTACATTCTAGAATCATTATATAATTATAATTACTAAAAGATTCTATTAATTTAGACACACATGAAGAACAAAGAAAATATCATATGACGTTAAACCGTAACATTGGATGCTTAACAAGAAGGTAATATAAGGTTGTAACATAAAAAATTATGGTACTGTATATAAGAATATATTTCTGTAAAATATTTATAAGAAATTGACATTTTTTATAAATGTGGATCGAACAAGTATGACGAGAGTGAAGGCAAAAGTTAAGGGGATTTCATCTTACATTTTTATTTTATTGAGATATATTATTTATTCACCAACCCTTAATTTTGATTGGATTATATAATGGAAATTAATTTTATATGTGATTCTTTTTATAAATTTAATGGTATTTACCTAACTATTCTATTTTCTTCATTTCATTGGGTTGAATATTCAAAATATACCAAATTTGTAATATAGCTTTTTTTCAATTTTCTTTCTTTGAGACTCATGATTTTAAAAGCACCTAATTATTATTTGAGTTGTATATATTTAAATTTTACATATTATATCAAGAATATAATAATTTTCATGGTATTTTATGATTAATTTAGATTTATTTCCTTACATAGAGAGTATGATCCCATTTCTCAAGGTTATAACGGTTTATTGAAACAACCGCATCCCATTTTGAGATTGTATATATTTATGCCTCCTTTAATGAAATATTATTATCCATCTCTTTAGAAAAATAAGAAGCTTAATACTCTCCTATTTTCATTATATATTAATTTATTTGTATCATTTTTCAACTCTTTGTTAAATATGATAGTTAATAATGTGTTTTTAATAAATCCTGAAATTACTCTCTCTTTGGTAAGAAAACTATGTTATTTCAAAATATTGTTTTCTAAAAAGGGTTTAAGAAAATATTGTATAGTTATCCTATCACAATTAAAAGAAAATTTTACCTTATTTTTCTTCTTCCAATATTTTAAATGGAGTATTCATGTTGCTCTCCAAAAAAAGTAATTTTTATATCATTTTTAATATTTAAAAGGAATTTTTTTTACATTATATGACATGTATATATTTATCTGCCTTCATTTATTTGAAGCTACCTTTTCATTTTAAAAATATTAATTTTTATGCAAATATTTTTAATATTTTTTCTTCCTGAATGATTTTTTTTAAAAATATTTCAACATTCTTTTTTATGTTTTTAATTAAAATTATTTTTCAAAATTATTCAAGAATTATTTATATATTTTCATAGTGTTTTCATGAAATGTATTTCAAATCATTTTTAAGAATCTTTCATATGTTTTCACGTAAAAAGGTTTTGCAACAAATTCAATCATTCTTTATATGTTTTCAAATTATTATCAAATAAATTGGTTTGAATTCATTTTTATTATTTCATTATATTATTTTAATTTGTTTACAAAAAAGGGTTTTAAAATATTATGGTTCTTTTTATTAATTTTCAAGGAAGAAGTTTTAAAAGTTTATTTGAAGCCTTCGTTATTCGATTTCAGGGTATTTTATATGAAAATATTTTTATATAATTTCATGTATTAATAATATCTTGCAAAATTAGAATGTATATTTTCTTCAACAAACATGTGTGAATGATACTTCCAAATTATTTGCTATATATTAGGACCCAAGTTTATGTTTCTCTGGCCCTTTTAGGAAATGATCTGAAGATCCTACTATATTCTTTACATGAATGGGTTATTCTTAATACCATGGACTTTATGAAACCTATTTCACTTTAATGGCTTATATTTTATGAAGCTCGTATCTCTTTCATGGGTTATATGTTTCTTTAATCTCATTCTCATTCACGGGTAATGATTTGGATGAAATGATTAAGAAACGTGTATCTTTTCCATAGGTTTTGATATGATTACATGTTTATGATAGCCATTTCATTTTAGGGGTTATGATATATATTTTTAAGATTTTTTGGCACAAGTATGTATGATTTCATTAGGAGAACATTGGGACCGACATATCCCTCTAATTAATTGGGTAGTGATTTATATTTGAAGAGATATATTTAGATGGTCTTGGGAATGAACCATGAATACTAAGATATCCATGGGTGTGTACCATTAAAACCATGATAGTATGAGGAGTTTACTCATGCTACCAATATGGACATGGGAGTGAACAAAGATAACCAAGATGGTATGGAGAGTGAACTCAAACTAACAAGATGGTATTTGTAGTGATGCCTTTAATACTATTGAAATCATGTTATATGAATATGTGTCTATGAAAATTCCACTTTTGATTCTTATATTGTGCTTTAATGACTTATTCTATTAATTATATTATGACTCAAGGATTTTTAATTTAATATAATTATTATGATTTCTAATATGAAATGTATGATCCTTAAATATATTACTAAACTTTCATACACTCAATTCATGTTATGATTAAAATTTTCCTTTGTTTCCTCGTATTAAGCATCTAAGATCACCAATTTTTCTTTTTTCTTTTCACAAGGTTATGAAGTATGGCTTTAGGAATAATTACTAATAGTGGAGATCTTTATGGTATTTTTTGTGACAATTCACTAGGATAGAAGATTTTGTTTACAGGTTCCCAAAGATAGTAAAATTTTATGGTCCTCAGACATGAATTATTATATTTTACAAAATATTCAACTAAAATTTTGTAATATAAATGTATGTTAAGCCAGAGATGCTATAATTTTGGTAGGGCTACAAGCTTGAATATATCCAACTTTACTCATTAGTCCCCTAGAGTATCTTATATGTCAAATATCTCCTCAATGATGTTATTTGGTCACTCGGTATCATGGGGTACTCTAGTTCCTTGGAAGGATAAATAATTATGAAGGATAAATTTACAAGAATAATAGAAAATTATCCTTTTCCCCCAATTCCATGAAATAGTATAAACAAGAAGGATTTGGGATGTAAATTATCTACTACCAATACCACCATATTGGGTGAAGGATCATTATCATGTGAATCTTCATGTACAACCACTAGTGGAACAAGTGCATCCTCCATAGAGAGCTAATTATTATTTTTTTCTTTAGGAAGTCCCATAAAAATTTTCTACGGAAAAATTAAACATAATGACAAATAATTCATATATTGAGTATAATATATTTATTAGGTTAACAACCTACAAAATTAGAAGGGATAACCTGGGATTTCTATAGGAATTCGTATCCTAAAAGGTGATGAAAAACTACACGGAACAATCCACATAGTACTACACATATTCTTATCCATTTATGGAATACCTTAAAACTAGTTAAATTTATATACATATATATATAAAAAATCACAATAAAGTCCAAATTATTTAAATATAGGTATGATATATCACCAATGAGTAAGGCATGAAGCTAACTCTTTAAATGGAAGAATTATAAATCATATTAAGAAACAAGTATATATATGACATGTAATCTTACATTCCTAGTGATGATGAAACAACCCAGACACGTATAAAATAATTTCTATTTTTCTCAAATTTAAAATCCAAATTCCATACAAATTTAGAATGAAGTATGTTTTATTAATCAAAATTAAAGAATTTAATTGATAAAATAGTAACTTGACATTAGAATGGTAATGTGGTGACTAAAATAAAACCCTCACCTATGTTGTAATAAATATAATTATTTTATCTTGAATGTGAATATATTATATATTTATATCATAGAATTAGAAAATGAATGTTTTGAAAGTGATAAATTAAGTCCGAGTAATCTTGTGAAAAATAATTTTTTATTTATAATTTTAAATTTAATATACTGATTTAAAATAAAATAAATTTTCATAAATTATATTGATAAATGAATATTTTATTTTCTTATGATTATAAGATAATTTTGTGAGACCTCAATTAATTTTTTAAAGTGTTACGAATTCCATTATATCATAAAAATTTTAATTTTCCAAAATACATTAGGAATTTAATTAGAAATTTAAATTTTCATACATTGAAAACTATTTCCATAAAATTTAATTATTTTTCTAATTCTAAACGTCATAAAATTGTTAGGGTGAAATTATGGTATTTTTCTAAAATACTAGAATTTTTGGTGAATAGTGAAATACAACAATTTATGAAATTATCTCAATACATGATTTAATGAGTCACAGATGATGTAAGGATGATGTAAGAAGAAAATAATGACCAAAAAATTCATTATTTAAATATTTTTAGTGATAATTCTCAGACAACTGATTTTTGTGAGTGAAAAGAATACAGTAAAGAATATAATAATGAGAAAATCCTCATTCCCTTCACATTAATCAACACCCCTCACCAACTATTCTCTTCCAAACTGAAATCCATGTAACATGTTTAATTTCCACCCAATTCCCCTAAAAATCCACCAAGAAACTTCTAAGAAATATAGTTTGTAGAAAAATTCCAAAACCAAGGGCATTATGGTCGTTCTCAAGAAAGAGAATTCAAGTTGTAAAATCTTCATTAATTTTATATTCAATTATTTATCTTTTCATATACTATCTTCACATTAACTTTTTTTGGTGGAATTAAACTCTATTATCATATTTATAGTGAAATTTTATCATTTTCATGGAAAATTTCATCATCATAACTCTTCTCTTGTACTATTATTCTAAAAATAAGAACATCATTTGCGATGTGTCGATTTACTACCATCATGGATGATACAGTTTCATTTTTAATTAGTGCCTTAAATAATAGACATAAAACCATTATTATGGTCAAATAATATTCCGTTACAAATATTATAATTTATTTAATGATATTTAACCAATATATAAGCATGATATTAATTAATCTGCTAAAACATTATAATGATCATAAAAAAGAATAAATAAGTTATGTCATTCTCATGAATCATTTATTTAATGAATCATCCAAATATAAGAATGAATAATATTATATGGTATAATTTAAAATCATTTAAATATATTACAAAAATTTTATTCAACTTTTGGAGTTTTCATCCATTCGATAAAAAAATCCATAATGAACCAACCATGGAAATAATGAAATAAATGCATCAAAATAATAAAAATAACAAAATATTATAAATAAATTTGAGGAAAGATGTTATAAGAATAACATATATGTAATTATAAATATTAATATTGGTTTTTATTATATTATTAATACTCTTTAATCCATCATACTTGAGTTT
Source organism: Viscum album (assembly GCA_963277665.1). Classification (NCBI taxonomy): domain Eukaryota; kingdom Viridiplantae; phylum Streptophyta; class Magnoliopsida; order Santalales; family Viscaceae; genus Viscum; species Viscum album. The sequence goes on along the minus strand of OY728131.1, from coordinate 292,429,986 downwards.
TTAACACATATGATGTTAGAGGGTCTCGAGGTAAGGGAATTCGTTACCCAATTTCCATTCCATGGGTTAACCTTATATATAATCTTTTATGTGCTAATAATATTATATTTAATATTAATTTTTTTATATATTATGTGTTATTATGATTATTTATAGTTTACATATGTATTCCAATAATTTTATTAATTATTACTTCAATTTTATGATATTAGTAAGGGAATTTTTCTTAAAAATCCACTTTTTAATTTCAATTTTTACCAAATCCAAAAGGAATGTTTTTATGAATTTATTTTTATTTTATTATTATAGTTCTTGGGAATTGATTAGGAAGAATGGTGGGACATATATCTCACCCTAATTGATTTTTTGTTTTTATTTGGGAGTTTGAACATCTGGTTACTATAAGTGTAACAGTGATGGTTACAATATAAGGTATTCATGGGGATTAAATAAGAAGGTAGCAATGAGGGTTATATTGTATTGTAGATGATAGGGTTGAAAATAATACATTATTAATGAGGATTACAATCTATAGTTAGTAATTCCCCAAGTTACCTTTATGGTATTATTTATTATTTCTATTTTTTATATAAATATCATGTCTTCACAATGTATCTATATGATACTTATTGGGTGATAAATAGATTTTTGTGAAAATGATTTCATATGTTACGAAGTATTCATGTAATAATAGTTTATCTAATTATTTTTATAAGCCTTATTGATATTTTTCTTCTTATCTCATATTTTATAACAATTTTCACTGGGTTTAAGAATAAGTAAGAAAAAAGGAGAAACCAAGATGATTTTTGTGAAAACTTTTCATGAAATGATTTCATGTTTATTAAATAATATTTTATTATGAAAAATGGTTTATTTGTAGTAGTTCCCAAAATTTATTCTTTTTGGTTTATATGTATACTTTTTTTTCAAAATATAGAATAAATCTAAACCTAAAATATCTTTGGGGATGTATAGAGATGAATTATAAAAGAATTAACTACATTATGTAATGTTTAAGGAAATGTCCTTATAGTGGGTATCAGAAAATAATTTATATAACATTAGGGGTTAGGATGATGTTAATAGAATACCATAAAGGAATATTACCTTGTTTCTTTGTCGAAATGACATTGAATTTTATGATTACCATGTTTCTTCATCTAAGAAACATCTGTTCATAATAGTTTTCCATAGAAGAAATAAGGATTAAAAAGTAGGAAGGCACCAGGAGGATGATATCTTTCGGAATCCCCAACCTGAAATTATAGGGATTGGAATTGAATTGTTTTTTATAGTAATAGATTAGTTTATGAAAACTATAAATGGGTGTGGTATCTATGCAAGAGAACAACCATATATACCACAATGGAACATGATAAAAGTGAAAACTTTTCTGAGAAACAACGTAATGTTTTTAGTGGATCTTTTAACCAAGTGGTAGTTGAAGGATAGAGAAAACCCCGTGACAATATATTCAATGTTATGCAGTTTTCATATAATTAAATGAATAGTATTTTAATTTATCATTTTTATGGAGAATTTGACTAGTGGTGGTCAATGATAAATAATATTAGGGATACATAAGATATTTTTTCCTTGGAATGTGATGTTTTTAGAAATAAATTAATTGAAAACAATTTATCTAATGTTTTTCAACATATGATGGAAAATAAATTACATGAATTGAAACAAAAAGAGGAGGATCCAATGGTTGCGTATGAAGAAAACATCACATTATTTTTATGGTATGTTCCAAATTTTATTCGGGATCTTGATAGAAAAATCGATCTTTTTTACTCAAGATAAATGCCATGATATCGAAGAGAATTAGACTCTTAATAATTAAGAATTTATTAGAAGCTTGTTTGATGTGTTGAGGTGGTAGAAAATTATTTTTTGATGATCACATGTACTTTAATAAAGAATATGTATTGATGGAAATTCATGGGTAATAGTGAATCAAATCAGTCTGAAGGTAATAATGACTAGTTTCCAGTTTGTGAAAAGAGTGGTATAAAGACCCATGTGGAATGCCTGAACAAAACATGGAAGTGCTTCTGATGTTTTAATTTTGGACATATGGACATATATTTTAATGAAAATGATTTTAAAATTAAATATGATAAGAAAACTATAATTGTTTTTTTAAATATGGTGAGAATTGACATTCTGAAAATACATTCCCAGAGAAAGATCTAAATGATGGAAACTAGCCATATTCTAAGTATAAAGGTATAATGTGATCCCATGAAAATACATCAGTAAATGTTGGACTATCCAATAAAGTGGTATTAGGTAATTTGTTTCATTAATCATTTTTTATAATGTCTTTTTGATATAGGGTCTACAAATTTATTTATTTCTGATAAATGTTCTGGTAAATTGGAAATTTCACCTCATTAAGTGAGATCATAACATATGGTTAAAAGACTAGTGGGAAATAATTCAGAAAAAAGGCATTATAAAAATATTATATTTGTTGTATGTGGAAAGAAATTACCAAGAAAACTTATTTTTTTCCTTAGTAGATTTTGATGGTATTCTGGGTATGGATTTGTGATCTATTAATCATGGTAATATTTATTTTAGATCAAAATAAGTTGTTTTCAGAACAATTTTCAGTTTTTATGCAAGAACTAACCCATGAAATTAATAAGATATCCAGAATATGAGAATGTGTTAAAATATGTAAATGAAATTTATCTTTCTCATATTTTTGAAAATAAGGAAATTGTTTAGATTTATGTTGTTCCAGTGGAAAATTAAAACCTGAATGAGTTTTCTAAGGGGTTACATAGTGTTATACCGGATGAATATGTTGAATTTACTACTTACTCGTTTTTAAGGCTAAGTAAATTTCAAAACCCAATTATTGAATGGTTCATGTGGGACTTCTTGAATTGAAAATTGAATTGTGGTAGTTTCTATTTAAATGAATCATTCATCCTAGTAATGCATCATGGGGTTCTCCTTTTTTTTGTTAAAAATAAAGATGGTTCCATGGGACATTGAATTAGTTATAAAGCTTTAAATAACATAACTTTTAAGGATATGTAACCTTTTCCTCATATCGAGGATTTGGTTTATCAGCTAGAGAGATCTCAATATTTTTTCATGATTGAATTGTGATATGGGTACATCAGTTGATGGTGAAGGATGATGACTTTCCAAAAAAATCCTTTCATACTAGATATGAGAATTCTATGTTTTTTTTATTCTATTTGGTTTAAAAATTCACCTTCTATATTCATGGATCTTATGAGTATAATATACTGTGAATATTTGGATTAGTTTTTTGATGGTTTTATAGATTTTATTAAGGTATTTTTAAAAATTTATAAGGATCATGAAAAAAATTTATGGATATTCTTGAGAATTATAAATGAAAATAAGTTATGTTGAATATTTAGAAAATTTGTTTTTTTTGTTTCACCAAATATATATTTATGGGAGAACATTAAATTACTATGGAATAATAGTTGATCCTTCCCAAAAAAGTGGTTGGTGAATGGCCAATACTTATACATTTTATAGAGATTTGTTATTTTGTTGGACTAGTATGTTATTATTGATCGTTTATTAAAACAATTTCATTGTTTTCTATCTTTCTAACTATGTTAAATGAAAAGGGGTAAATTTTTTTGGATAAAAGATTGTAATATTTTTTAGGAACTGAAGAAGAGATTGGTGAATGCTCCATTTGTTCCCTACCTTCTATAAATGATGAATTTATTATCTATATTGATGCTTCATTGAAGGTAATTCATTGTGTTATGAGGTAGAATGATTGGTTAATTTATTTTTCTTCATGAAAGATAATTCTTAATGAGTTAAATTTCTCAAAAATGAATTGGAATTAAAAGTTGTGGTTTTCTATGTTAAAATTTAAGGATATCATTTATATAAATCCAAATATGAAATATATATAGACCATAAAAGTATAAAGTATATATTAACTCAGAATGAATTAAAGATGAGGAATAAGATATGGAATTAACTAATAAAGTATAATGATTACATGATCAATTACCATCATGTAAAATCAGACAAAATGAAATATTCCATGAGACGAAAACATCATGGATCATTAACTTTGTTATGTTTGGAACAAGACCCTTGATTAATGATTTGATGAATTATGTTTTGAAAATTATTGTGGCATGAAATTACTATATATTATTTCATGTTTCAATGTATTCAACTCTGTTAGACAGATTTAAGAATGTGAAAAAACAAAGAATATGAGTTATAGAAAAAGTTGAATTCATGAAATAGTGTAAGTTCCCAAAAATTAATTTTGATTATGATTGTTTTTTATGATTTGGGAATAGATTATTTGTTCTTTGTGATTAATATTCAATGAAAGAGTTGATAAGTAAAGATCATATTTCATTGTTTCCAGAACATCTAAGAACAACATTGATGTACAGATACCTTCAGGAGTATTACTAGTGGGATTGAATAAAAAGTGATATTGTTGATTTTCCATGAAATGTTTGACATGTGAACATGTTAAAGTAGTGTGACAATTATCAAATGGGATTCTTTAACATTTTGTAGTTCCATTGTGGAAATGGGAAAATATATCCATGGAATTTGTAGGGGGACTGCTAGAGACTTATCTTAGTATCAATACGATTTGTTTTATTTTTCTCCGACTTGTTAAATCGTTAAATTTCCTTCATATTCGAGTAAATATGTGTTTGTATTTTTTTAATATGCCTCAAAGGTTTTTTCAGGCTACATTGAGTTCCTCCTTCCATTGTATCTGACCATAATCCTATGTTCACTTATAACTTTTGGAAATGCCTTCAAATGTCATTGGGCATAAATTTATATTTCAACATTACATATCAGGAAAAATCTAATGGATATACCATGTGAATAATTCATCCATTAGAGGATATTCTTTGATATTGTTCAATGGAATAGTGGGTAAGTTAAGATCAATATATTTCTTTATTTTATATTTCTTATATTAATTAATTTCATTCAAGTATACAGATGGCACATTTTGTGGTAATATATGAAATTTAGTGTTGAAATCTAGCTTGATGTGATGAATTTAAGGATTGGAAGTTGATTAGACCAGATTTAGTAGAGGAAGTGGTTGATAAAGTGAATATGATCCAAAAACAAATATCGACATCTTAGAGTAGATAAAACGTTATACAGATAATAGGAGGAAAGATTTTTCTTTTAATTTAGGTGATTATGTTTTTCATAGAATATATAAATGGAAAAGTGTTATGTGTTTTTGTAGTAATGGAAAGATAATACAATGGTTCATTGAAATGTATGAAATCCTAGATAATGTTTGAAAAATGGTCTATTAAATATATTTTCCTATCATTTTATCTCAAGTACACAATGTTTTTCAAGTTTTGATGTTGAAAAATATGGTATATATTCATCCCATGTTTTTGAGGCCTGATGTAGATGACCAAGGTGAGTAACTTTATTATGAATATGAAGAAATCCTGATTCTTGACTATAGAGAGAATTTATTGTAGAACAAATTAATTTATCAGGTTATGGTTTTGGGAGAAACCACGTGGTTGACGAACCAATATGGGGATCTAATAATGAAATGTGGTTAATGTACCATCACTTGTTTAATATGTAAATGAAAATTGCAATGATGAAATTTCTGGAATGTGGGGATAATTTAACAACACATGTACATATAAATTTATTTTCTTTCAATATGTAATTAAAACGAAAAGTTCATTATAAATTTATAATGAAGTAAGTGGTATTTATTCAAATTATGGATTTTATATTGATGGAATAGTATCATGACCATATGAATAGTAATTGGGCCAATAACATAGTTACCTCACCGTTGAAACTATAAATAAAATTTATACACTTTATAATTATAATGAAATTTTATGAGACATTAATTAATTTTTCAAAATGATGAAATTTATGTTATAGTTTTAAAATTTGTATTTTCTTGAATAAATTATTATTTTAAATAAATATTAATATTCTCATATTTTGAAAATTATGTACGTAAAATAGTATTCATTATGGAATTATACCTGTCTAAAAATGTTTCGGGTGAATATTTGGGTTTTTTCGAAAATACTTGAATTTTTGGTGAAGTGTGTAATACAGTAATTTATGATACAATCTAAATACAAAATGTATTTATTCTTAGATGGTGTAAGGATGACCTAAGCCCAAAATTTAGATCTATAATTTAATATTTGAATGTATACAATGATACTTCTCAATATATTCAATGTATTTAGTAGAAATAATAAACTAATGAATATAATAATGAAAAAACCTCTCTCCTTCAATATAAATTTCACCCCGGACCAACTCTTCTCCTTACACCTGAAATCCTTCTAGTATATTTAATTTCTACAAAATTCCTAGACAAGTAGTTATTGAAAATTCAAAAACCTGTTGTTCTCACCAAAAGGCCAAAACCAAGGGACTTTTGGAGGTTCTCAAGGAGAAGAATTCAAGAGGCAAAATCCTCATCCATTTTCTGGTATTTTCTTTTCATTTCATTTTATGTTATTATACTATATTTATCTCCCCTTATCCATGTGGCCTGTAAATTATAATATCCTTTATATATTTTAATTTTACCCTATTTATAGAAAAATTCGTCATCAGAATTTTTCTCCTCTCCCTTTTATTACAAAAATGATAATGTTGTCCATGATGTGGCTATTTACTAAAATCTTGGATGATGCACTTTAATTTTTCATTATTTCCTTAATGGTTGGTAATAAAACTATTATTATGGTTAAATTATATTTTTATATAAATATTATAAGGTATTTAATGTTAAGTAACCAAAATATAAACAAGAAATTGAATAAAATGATATATGTTCCTCATGACCATAAAAACATCCAAAATAAATTAAATCATTCTTATTAATGTTTTATCCATTGTTAATCATCTTATAAAAAACAATAATAATTGGAATCATTTAAAAATATTGAAAAATATTAACACCATTTCAGTCCACTCCTAGTGTTTTTGATCAATTCGATAATAAAATCCATAATGAACGAACCATAGAAACCATGGAAAAAATACACCTGAAACAATTAAAATGAAAAAATAATATTAATTAATGGGTGGAATAATTTTATAACAATATCATATATTTAATTATAAATATTAATATGGTTATGTAATATATTAATAAAACTCTTTAAAACATTATACATTTTGTTTGAACATGTTTGAAGTAAGATGAACATGAGGAAAGGGAATTCATAACCCAATTTTAATTTTTTGGGTAACCTTCTACATCATTGAATTTGTGTTTCTAAGAATACATTTAAAAATAATTCTGTTTATATAATGTTTTATTATGTTGATATTCTATGTATAAACATATTAAATTCTATTTATTCATTCTCACTTCAATTATATGATATTTTTGTGGTGAGTTTCTTTAAAAATCATCATTTATATTTATATTTTCACCAAATTCTGAAGAAATTGTTTCCAAAAGTATTATTAATTTATTGTTATAGTTATTGGGAATTTCTTATTTTGAATGGTGGGACCTATAACTCCTTTCAATTCGTTGATTATATTTATGTTAGAGGTCGAACGTACGGTTACACCACGTGTAACTGTGATGGTTACACCATAAGGTAACCATGATCGTTAAATCATAAGGAATCCATAAGGGTTACATTTTAAGGATTATACGAGGATTACAAATCATATGATATATGTGAGGGTTACTATATAAAGTAACTGATTCCCCAGTTGTATTTATAGTATTTTTTATGTGTTCTATGGTTTATGGAATTCTCATGTTTTCACAGCGTAACTATATTTTTTTTAAAAGGATGGGGCAGAAGCCTCATTTATTATTAAAGTAATGCAAAGACCTCCTTAATTGGGTAGAGGAAGACCATTACAAATCCCGACGGCCCAGTGGGCATTTAGCCCATTATATGGCATGTAGGCCCTATTTTTTGTCCCAATGCCCATTTTGTGAATAGTAATGGTACAGTACCCGCACTGCTACAGTCAAGCATTGTACCCGCCACTCCTATAGTACCATGCCACCGCTACAGTGACATGCCACTGCTACAATGCATGTCTTTGATATTGTGTCATCGATGCTATAATACACTATAGTAATGCTACAGTAACTTCACCCAATGGGTTTTGAACCCCCATTTTTCATATAAGATTAAGGGGTGATAACCAGTAAGTCAAACCCCAACTACTCACAAAGTAACTATAAGATACTTATTGGGTGAGAAGAATGTATTTGTTGAAATGATTTTGAATGTTTATAATTATTCATGTACTAATGATTTATATCCTAAGTTTTATATCCCTTACTACATTTTTTGTGGTCATCCCTTGTTCTAAATTGTTTTTTCACAGGGTTTGAGGATTGGAAAGAGAGAATGATAATCCATGATGAATGTTGTGAAGTCTTTTCATGAAAGGGTTTCATGTTTTTATGAAATTCTTTTTTTATTATGAAAAAATGGATATTACATTAGAAGTTCCCACTCTTTCTTCAAGTGGGTTGATATGTATGAATTATGTCCATTTTTTCTGAAACACTAAACAGAAAAGTTATTTGATAATATAAAGAAATGATTTCTAAATGAATTAACTAGATTATTTAATGTTTACGTTTGGGTCCTTGTTCATGATGATGGAATTCACCCAAGTCCCATAATCTACAAAAAAACTCTCATTATCAAAAGGAATCCATTAATCCATAGTTGTACTATAAATCCCATAACTGATATCTTTTATGTCCATCATATAAGATATTGCTATGAATATACATTCCTCCCCTACCTGAGTTCCACATATCCTAACAGCCTTCTATGTTTTTCAAATCATTTTAAATAAGTAAATAACATGAAAATGTTTATTTATACAACATTTTAATGCCCTAAACAGAATAACCTAGTTCATGCTATAGTTCTATGTGACATTTTATCTGCCTCCCAATATGGAAGATGATTTCAACGTCCAACGAGGGTCTGAATGGTACAATGGGAAGGCTATAACATAAATATAAAAATAAAACCATCCTAAATATACCATGAGAATAATAATTAATCAATAGAGAACTACATAAAAAACATTAAATATGAAATATCATATGACATATTAGCAATACATGAAAAACCTTTTTTGCGACGAGTTATTTGCAATGGGAATAAATCTTGTCGAAAATAGTCCGTCCAAGAGGTTATTTGCGATGGGATAATCAACCTGTCACATATAACCAATTATTTTTTATGGGAATAGGCACCCCATCGAAAAAATTACTTGTTGGTTGGCGCGTTTTGCGTGCCAAACTGCATGAAAGATTATTTGGGACAGGTAGGCAATGCCCATCGCAAATACCGGGAGACGGTAAGAACTAGTTGTGATAGGTATCCTTTCTCGCAACTAGTTTCACCCCCGGAGGGTATTTATAACTAGTCCCGTCGCAAATAACAAATGGCGGTGAAAACCTATTTACTATGGGATGTTGTCCCGTCATAATGAGTGTGTTGGAAGGTTACTTTTTGTGACGGGGTCAGTCACAAAAACATTTTAACCACCGACCGTAATTAAAATGGATGAACGTATTTGCGATGGGTCCCACTGTAAAAAATACTATTTGCAATGGGAATCCTATCGCAAATAATCCAGTCGCAACTAATCTAACCTATATATACCCCCAACCATTTTTTCTTCCATCCTCTTAAATTCCTTCTTCCTTTGTTTTTCTAAAATCTAATTTTAATGTGAAAATTTATGAGAGTTAGATTTTTTTACAAAGAAGATGTGAAGACGTCTATAATTATAAGAGGTCAAATTTTAATGTATTTATGTTTTAATTAATTTAGTATTTATTTTATTTATTTATATTAATTTTAATTATTGTTGATTAGTTGTAATTAAGATAGATTTAAATTGTTTTGTCATCAATATTTATTTGAACTGATAAAATAAAATTATTAGTACTAATTCTTAGTAATTAGTAATAATTAATAATTATTAATGATAATTACTAATGTATATAAATAATTAGCGGTAATTAGTAATTATTAGCTATATTTTCTAGTAATTAAGAAAAATTAATACTAATTAGTAATAATTAGAAATAAATAGTAATAATTAGAAATAAATAGTAATAATTAGAAGAAAATGTTAATAACTATTTACAATTAAAAATAAATAGTATTAATTAGTAATAATTAGTAATATATATTATTAAATAGTAATAATTATTAATCAATACTAATAATTAGTAATAAATACTAATAAATAGTAATAAATACTAATAAACTGTAATAAATACTATTAAATAGTAATAAATAGTAATAAATAGTAATGAATAGTAATAAATACCAATAAATAGCAATAATTAGCAATAAATACTGATAAATAGTAATAAATACTAATAATAAATACTAATAAATAGAAATAAATACTAATAAATAGTAATAAATACAAATAAATAGTAATAAATAGTAATAAATTGAAATAAATAGTAATAATTAGTAATAGTTAGTAATAAATAGTAATAATTATTTTTAATTAGAAATAAATAGTAATAAATAGTAATAACTACGATTAATTAGTAATTAATAGTAATAAATAATAACAATTATTAATAATTAGTAATAATTATTAATAAGTAGTAATTAATAATAATAAATAGTAATAAGTCGTAATAGATAGTAATGTTTAGTAATAATTAGTGATGAATTGTAATAAATTTTAATAAATAGTAATAATTTGTAATAAATACTAATAAAATGTAATAAAATGTAATAAATAGTAATAAATAGTAATAAATAGAAATAAATAGTAATAAATAGTAATAAATAGTAATAAATAGTTATAATTAGTAATAAATAATAATAAATACTAATAATTAGTAAAAAATAGAAATAAATTGTAATAAATTGTAATAAATACTAATAAATAGAAATAAATACTAATAAATAGTAATAATTAGCAATAAATACTAATAAATAGTAACAAATACTAAAAAATAGTAATAGATACAAATAATTAGTAATAAATACTATTAAACAGTAATAATTAGTAATAAATAGTAATAAATTCTAATAAACACTAATAAATAGTAATTAATAGCAATTAATAATAATTAATAGTAATTATTAGTGATAATTAGTAATAATTACTAGTAATTAGTAATAAAAACAAATAAATAGTAATAAATAGTAATAAATTGTAATAAATAGTAATAAATAGGTTTAATTAGTAATAATTATTAAAAATTATTAATAAATAGGAATAAATAAGAATAATTAGTAATAGTTAGTCATAACAAGTAATTATTATCAATAATTAGCTATACTTAGCAATAACTATCAATAATCAGCAATAACTAAGAATAATTATGAATAATTAGGAATAATTTTCAATAATTAGGAATAATTAGAAAAAAATAACAATAAATAGGAATGAATGGTAATTAATAGCAATAAATAGTAAAAATTAGCAATAATTATCAATTATTAGGATTAATTTGGATTAATTTGGATTAATTTGGATTAATTAATATTAATTAAAATTAATTAGGAATAATTATGAATTATTAGGAATTAATAGGAATAATTTAGATTAATTTGGGTAAATTAAGTTTGATTACGGGTAATTGGGATTAATTAGTAATAATTAGGATTAATTAGGAACAAGTAGGATTAATTAAGAATAAATATGAATAAATAGGAATAATTAAAAATAATTATGAATAATTTGGAATAATTAGGAATAATTATGTATAATTATAAATAAGTATGAATAATTATAAATATTTTGGAATAATTTGGAATAATTAGTAATAATTAGTAATAATTCAGAATAATCTGGAATAATTTGTATTTATTAATAATAATTCGTAATAATTTGTAATTAATGGTAAAAATTGGGAATAATTTGTAATAATTTTTTATAATTTGGTAATAATTGGTAATAAATTGTAATAATAGGTAATAATTTGTAATAATTGGTCATAATTTGTAATAATTGGTAATAATTAGTAATAATTAGTAACAATTAGTAATAATTATAAATAATTAGGAATAATTAGTAATAATTAGAAATAAATAGTTATAATTATTTATAATGATTAATTGTTATTAATTATTAGTAATAATTAGTAATAACTTTTAATAATTTTTAATTAATAATAATAAAATCAATTGTAATAAATTGTAAAAACCTGGAACACTTTTTAGTTGATTTATAGCACTCCATTTTCTAGAGGAATCCTCTCATTTCAACTATCATCGACTAAAAACATTATAAAAAGTATTCTTATACATATGCATATCCAATATTGTATGCATGAGTTTGAATATGCATTCCTAGGACCAAATTTTTCGTAATGTCTTCAGGTGGTGACAGTTGAAAGAAAATGATTTATCAACGAAAAGGGGGCTCTTTTGTCCGACGACACATTTACTTGAAACTTTCTCACACTGAAATCACGATGATGAATTTGCTTAGAGGTATGCTTATAAATTCTCATATGCACGAGAATCAATATGGGTACCTCCAAGGAGATTCTTTATTGTGATTTCAGTGTGACAAAGTTGCAAGTATATGAGACGTCGAAATAAAGAGTATCCACCAATCCACTGGAAATTGTGTCTCCCATAATTAATTTTTTAGTCAATATATTCAACAAAATGAAACTCAGGATGATATTGATCTATCTTATGGGTTTGCACCATGAGAATTTTATGAGATGTTGTGGTCTTCTAAGGATGCATTATATCCTGATTGCAAGATAAGAAAATTAAAAGTGGTGATAAAATTTATGGATATTAAATTAGATAATGCAATGTCAAAAAAATATTTTGATTAGATATTTTTTATTGCTAATGCACTATTACCTAAGGGGAATGTGTTTCCTGCAAATTACTATGATAACAAGAGGCTGGTTCATAATCTGGGCCTTAGATATCTGAATATTCATGCATATAAAAATGATTGCATCTTATATTCCGTTGAAAATGACCCATTGGATAGTTTTCCAAACATGTGCAAAATCTAGGTATAAATAAGTGTAACAGGTGATGTCAGGATTGATTCTTATAAAATTGTTGGGATATTCCCCCCTTTACACCTAGGTTTCAGTGTTTATTTATGTCTAAGAACACAATGTCAATGATGTCATGGCACAAAACCAAGATTTTAACTGATAAAAGCTTGAATCATCTATCTGATGGTGATTCAAGAAATCATTTTGACCGAATGTATCCATATTTTTTTTTGATTCCAAAAACATACAATTGGGTCTTTTTACTAATGGTTTCTGTCCGTTTGGTTCTTATGGTAGTCAGTATTTATGTTGTCATATATTTATAACTCCGTACAATTTTCCTCCATGGATGTTGATGAAGGACCCCTATATATTTTTGACCTTATTTATCCCAGGACATCCAAAAAAGAATATTGATGTTTATTTGAAACCATTGATAGATGAGTTAAATTAATTATGGATTTATGGTGTTAGTACATATAATGTTGTTACGAATGAAAATTTCATATTAAAAGGTGCATTAATGTGGACGATTAGTGACTTCCTGGCTTATTGCATGTTATCTGGCTAGAGTAAAAATGGTTCAAAATCATGTCTTACAATACGAAAGAAAACAAAACCATTTTCTCGTCAATGGAAAAAAACCTTGATATTTTTTCTATCATAACATATTTCTTCAATCTGATCATCCTTTTCAGCAGAAGAAATCACATGTCATTAAATGTACAATTAAAAGGGGCGAGCCTCCAAAAATGATCTCAGGTACTGAGTTAAAATCAGTTGAATATTTATTACCTCCCATCACATTTGGGCCAACAGTAATCTAACATAAAATTCATCGCTATGGGAATGAAAATAATTAGATAAAATAGAGCATTTTTTGGGATCATATATATTGGTTGGATTGGTTGGTCCTCCACATGTGGAATTGCATGAATATTGAGAAGAACTATTTTGATAATTTATTTAATACATTTTTGGATACACCATATTTGGACAATGTTAATGTAAATTAATGATTAGATCTTGCCCAAATTTTTAGATGACTGAACCATGAACTACTTGAAAATGTTATATCACACAGGTTAATGAATCCAAAAGAAGCACATACACTGTCCAAAGAAAGTCACTTTTTATTTTGTCAGTGGATTACTAATTTGAGACTTCTAGATGGAAATTAATACAATTTGGGAATATTTGTTAATAATGGAAACATTACAAGATTATGAAGTCATGATTATCATGTTATAATGGAAAGACTTATGCATATTGGATTCATAGTTTTGTTGAATTCTATGATTTGTGATTCGATAACAAAAATATCATATTTTTCGATACATTTGTGTAGCGACAATAGACTATGTTACACTAAGTAAACTGGAAGAAGATTATTTTGTCATTATATGTAATCTGGAAAAAATATTCCTACTGGCTTTCTTTGAAACAATAGAACATATACTATAACATTTTCCACAAGAAACTAAATTTGGAGTTCTGGTATAATTTCGATTGATGTACCCATTTGAGAGATGAATGTCAAAATTGGAGACAAAAATATGTAACAATGCATCAGATGAAGGCTCAATTTCTGAAGCTTATTTGCAAGAGGAAATTACTTTTTATGATCTCATTATTTTGAATTTTAATATCCCTCAAAACAATACAACATGGTATGGAATGAGGGTAATGTTGATGATGGAATGGAAAATCAATTATCAGTTTTTAAAACGCCAGAGCTTACCTTCACTGGAGTTCGTGAGATATGGATTTTAGATGATGAATATCATAGAATTCATACATATGTTCTGCTCAACTATGAGGAAATGGAATAATTTATACTAAGAGTGCTTCTATCACTTATTCTATAGTTTATGTCATAATTAGTAAATTTATATTATTTATAGGTTATATGATAATCATATCAATAAATAGCTTCAACAAATTGCAAAAATTGCACATGAAGAACACAGACAAACAAAATTTCACAAAGGTTTAAAAAAATGGTAACACAAATTATTGATGGTTTATCATATCAGTTTTGTTTATTATGTATTATATTCATAATTGTTTTACAAATATTCAGATGTCTCAAAATTCAGATAAATTTGATAAGTGACTGTATATATTGTGTAACCCACCATCCAAAATGGTTAAATCTTATAATGCATATGTGGTGAATGGTTTTCGATTTTATACATGTGCATATGGGGAATCAAAAAAACATTGTAAAGTGGAGTTCTCTTGAGAGGACCACATCATAGTGAAACTGGGGTTGACTTTTACGGCATACTAGATGAAATTATTGATATGTGTTATCTTTAGAAAAATTGCATAATTTTTTTTTAAATATCGGTGGGTAGATTCTGAGAGAGGATATCGTGTTCATATGATTCATAGAATCGTCAATATTAAATATAAAAGCCGTATTGCAGTAAATGAACCATTTTTACTAGCTCAATAGGAACATCCAATATATTATGGAAAGTACTGTGTGACTTCAAGAGATATGAGTGATTGGTGGATCATAATAAAAATGAAATCTCAGGAAAATCATTTTACTCAAACTAAATGTGGTTGTTATGATGTAAAAAAAATTAAATTTTTCAAGAGACTACTCAAAATCCCTCTTTTCACAAATAGACTTGAATATTGATGATAACACCACACATAAAAGGGATGATGGTGATAATTATGGTAATGATGTTACAAATGAATTTGAAATGGAATGAGATGATGAATCTGAAACTAATATAAATATTTGTGACACTTATTTTGAATATGAACACATTGACATCGTCAGTTATGAAGATGATGATAAAGGAGAACACTGACATAGTTAAATTCTGGTTATAATCAAATCTAATATATATCTATATGTAATAGTTATTTTCAACTATCTACTAGCAATTATCATTTTTTGTATCAGATGGACCGTGATCTATTTCATGAGTTGGAGGAGGCTGAACTACCATTGGATGAGGATGATTCAGGATCACTTAACCCTCAGCCTACTGGCGGTTCAGGGGGAACGTGGAGGGGGTTCTATCTTGTACGACTGATGATTCTTGAACCCATCCCACAGTAACATCCACATATTTATTTTGATCCATGCTCATGGAGGTATGGTAACCTGTGTATTTTAGTTAGATTTCATTAATTTATTTATATAATAATTGGTTGATTATTTTTTCTTTTTTCACAGTTTTGTACATGTAACTATTGGATAGGGGAGCACTATCTCACACAATTTTTTTTTCTCAGCCATGGATCACATGGGAACAGATTCTTGTTATAGTGTAACATGAATGTTCATTAATTGGATGGTATGTAAATTAATAATATATTTTTTAGAAACTTATTTCCTTAATAACTTGATATTATAAATTTTTTATGGTTTATGGTATCCCATAGATGATAGCATGTGTGGCGCTTTCCACATGGCATGAGAGGTGTCTATGCGTGAGCATTTCTGACAGTTTTTACACAATTCGAGAAGGAAAACCATTAAGAAAGCATGACTGACTTTATTTGATTAGTCATGTCGAGCCCACTGACCAAATTACATTTCATCTCACCTTTGGAATGGATCATCTTCACATTAGTTAAGTGGTGTATTTTAGAGCAGATATTCATTGGGTTGGAAAAAATTGGGGAGACAGGGGGTGACACATCGACCTGGTAGTCGTACATTCAGTACACATAGAGAGAATCTGTAAAGTATCTTTTTTAAATATTTTTTTGTAGCATTAAATATAAATAGTTTATTTTATATTCATATAGACAGTTGTGCATCTCGATAATAACGAGTACGAAATTTATCGGAGGATGTACAATGATCGAGCCACTGGAGAGATTATGGGTGATCTCTAGTGTCTGATTGTGGTCAGTATGATTTATTTTTCAGTTTAAAAATAACTAAATTTAATATTTTCAATATTTCAATTTCAAATTGAATGTGAAGGAGTCATTTGAGGCTGTGAACTCTCAGACACAAGAAGAGAGTCTGACTGAGATGGCTGATCAGACTAGTGCCTACCATTTCGATGAGGTAGAATGGATGTAGGCGACCCAATATTCCATTAAGGAGGGATGAGTAGTTGATATCTACTCTCATTTGACTCCTATGACTTATTATGGTATTGTTGCGATGTCGACATCCATCTCGAGAGGACCTCATGGAGAGGCATCATCTTCTGGCTCAAAGTATCAGGAGCAGTTTCGAGTACAAACTATGCTTATAGAGGGTTTGCAGCAGGAAATGATGCTTCAGTAGTATGAGGACGACATGCATCGATGACAGCATCAACAACACAAGCAGATGGAATACATGAAACGTCAGAGATGAAGTTTAGGGATAGAGATTCCTACACCATCTCCTCCAGATCTATCAGCTCCTCTAGAAGACTATCCCCCCAGTGATTTTTTAATTCTGTTATAAACATTTGAATTGAACATTTGTTGAAATATGAACTATTTAGAGTTTTTTCCTTTTATATTAGTGTGAATATTGCATATTTTTTTATTTTTCATATTTTAATATTTTAATATTTATTATTTGTATTATATTTTTTAATGTTTATTTATTTTACTAATAATAATAATAATAATAATATTTTTGGATTTTTAATGTTTTTATGCAAATAACGAGAATTTAAGAAATTTTTATTTTTTAATTATTTTAAAAATATGAGTATTATTTTTTCATTTATCATAATTTTATTTTTTATATATTATTAAGTATTTTCATATATTCATAAATTTTATATTTTATAATTTTTTTATTATTTTAGTAATATTAATATTAAATTTTCATTAATCATAATTATATATATTTTTTATTTTATTAAGTATTTGTGACGGGGTCCCAATACAAATAGATTATATATATATTTTAAAAAATATTTGAGATGGGTTACATTACCATCAATTTTTTTTGGGATGGGCCCATCACAACAGGATTATAACAAAATTCTATTTGCAATGGGCCGTCGTCCTGTAGTAATTAATTTTTATGATGGGCCTATAATAATAGGTTATTGTATATTTAATGTATTTAGTTAGAGATCTATTTGTGAGAGTAACACTTCATGTAACAAGTAGTATTTTTTGTGACGAGTCCGTCACAAAAAATACTAGTTGCGATGTTGATTTCTGCAACAACCTATTTTCGACGGGACCCCGTCACAAAATTTTTTTGCGATGGGCTCCTATCGCAAAAGAGTTTTTACGACGGGCTCCTGCCGCAAAATAATTTTTGTGAGGAGATACCTTTGAAAATTTTCCATCATAAATAGGTAAAATTCTTGTAGTTTTGGTATCAAAACAGCACATAATTCAATAGAACATGAACCACCAATGTGGAAGAGAAAAGTAGGAAAATTAGAAATATAAAAAAAAATAAACTATGGTATCACTATGGTTTCCTTCCTAGTACAAAATTTAACACCATGTTCCATATCCTTAACTCCAAGTAATTGGACCTTTTATGTGTCCAAGATCCAGGATCATTATGTCCACACACGTATCATGATTCCCATGAAGGGAGGATTATAAAAATAGTATGGAATTAAAAATGAATCCATAACACAAGTAAATATATATTGGGTGTATTAAACGACATGAAAGTAATTCATATGTACATAATCATCCATAAATGTGTTGGTTCGTCACCTACTGAACAAACATCCATGAAACCTTGTCCAACTATATTCCACACTAATCCAGAAACGATACTATTTTCATTCACTATATGTATCATTGCATTAAACAAGTCACATACATAATTTCAACAACCTAAACCCTTTAATTGTATGAATGTGTCCCACCGTTAAGGAACACCACATTCCCCACCCTAATGAGGTTGTCTATGAGTGCATGATGGTACATCCAAATAACATTTCAAATGAATTGGATCACAATCACCCATTCGTGACCCTTATTCCAAGTTAGAATTCCATCATTTTGGAGACACTTTTCATAGGCGTCATATACACCCCCATTTATTGAACTTGTCAATTATATGTTACTAGTACCATCAAGAAATCCCAAGTCCTATCTTTTTTCATGAAACCCACATTCCCTATCTATGGGGTAATTCATCCAATTATATGAAACCCAAACTTCTTGATAATGGAATAAAAGTTTCCATGGCAATGAAACACCCATAATAAATCCAAATATAAGCGATAATAACATGAAATATCAGGTATGGTTATCATAAGTCCAAACACTAACCCATAAGAAATACCCATCACACATGGGTCTTAATAAACATTTGAGAATACCATCATGCCATGGTAGGAACCATATAAAAGGGATCTATAAGTTATGTATCTATTATACTAAAGTGAATTAATGTCAATTCAAATGGTATTACAAGGGGATCATATCCTGTATCACACCCATGCACTAATAAAATGAATTCTCTATGCTATGGATTCTTAGGAACAATTTCAAATCCATTATAATATGTGTAATATGGTGTTATTCAAGAAGAGATTACTTCTTTGAGGGTAGAAAACATCAAAAAACCGAAGGAAATATTACACGAATATTATATCAATATTATATCAATGTGAATGCTTCCACCAATCTTTAATCGATGCAGATCTATCAACTAACAATGAATCCTCTATGAGATCAATATGGGGTTCATAAATCAATTGAGATTTGGTAGATTGATCTGACACCAAATTTGAAAAGGGGGGATAAGGAGAGAATAAAATATTATTATTCATGATGTTTTCATATATATCCTGATCCCTCATTATTGGAGGAAGAGTTAGGATTATTGAGGGAGAAATTCAGTAAAAACCCTTGTAAATAACTCCCTCACATTGAAATGTTTGAAACACCAAAATATTGTTGAATGATTTGTCCATTTCATAAATTTAAAAAATCTATCACCAAGGATTGGAGTTTCCCACAATGGTTACATTGGCATAAAACATGCTAATACCTCAAAACCTGACACATCAACTCTACAAATCATGTTTTCAATAGTATTCCATTTTAGAGTCACCCTGAATTCCAATATAGATTGATGAGTGTGATCTAACCAAATTTCACTATTGTAATTTTATGGATAAACATATAAGGCCACACCTAGACATGGTAATTTTAATTACCCTATTTTATATTGGTAGGTTTGGTTATAAAATAGTATACATCAAGGGAGGTCTTACTCATGATGCACCTAAAAACACCCAAAACAATATTTAATCACCTTGCAACATCTAAAACAACTTTAAATTGAATTTAACCATTACAAGGATCATAATTATATACCCTTAATAATTGAGGATTTTATAATATTCAATTTTTTGTATAAATGTTTAATATTAGTGTTTGATGCTTTATGTAGTGAAAATATCAAACAAAACCAGTGTAACTATAATAACATGTTATTGAAGAACAAATTATAATATTTTTAGGTGTACACCCATCTTTGTTGACCCCAATTTTTCTCTTTTGTTTCTTTTAATTTTTTCTTCATAAAATTATTCTAGGAGTTGGTTTTCTTATTCCTGTCCCTTCTAATAATATTATAATATTTGTGAATATAAGAACCTGATGACTTATTGTTAAAAGGAGAAATCAGAATACTAGTGTTTAGTGGGATATAACTCATTTTTTATGTATGAACATTTTTTTATATTTCAACATAGTAATTATAGTTTAATATGATATAAAAACATATATTAGCTCTTGGTTTAATATGTACATTTAAAAATGTACATTATGGCTTCTCATGTAGCCTGAGTAGATGTTTTGAAATAATTTTTTCAAATTTATGTCATAGAACAATTTATTGTTCATGGTAATTTGTATGCTAATATTTGGATATGGATTTATCTAATATGGTAGGTATATGAATGAGAACAATATTTGAACACTTTTTAATATTATTACTCAAGGTATTATCTAAAGGTAGTAATGTCACTATAATCAGGTACGCTACAAATTTATGTGGATATACTAACCCTAGACATGGTAACGTGATAAACCCAATATCCATATCCATAATTTGAATAACTATTTTTATCATTTGATAAAAAACATTTAAATATCAATTTTAGAAATTGTAAATGGTGTTATGTTGGAGTTGGTTCGCAAGAAGTAACTAATATGAATGTTATCGCACTTATATATTCATAAAATTTAACATTAATACATTACATATCACATATTAATTATCCTTTTTCATAAAATTAATGTGAAAATGTCGATGAATTTATTCCACATGGAAAAGGTCATATGTGTTACCCATTATTATGATAACCAGGGTTTTCTGTGATGATATTCTTAAACTATATGTCATATAGTCATATAAAATCATCTGATATGACTAAAAAGATTCAAACAATATGGTGTCTATACTCATAAGTGGATGATATGACATATCATGATGGTATTGCTAGAAAGTCACTAATAAACTAGATTATGAGGACATATATGTGTTTTGGAAATTTTATGTTTTATATGGCTTTTGATATTCCCATCTGAAAAGCATTTGTAATGGTCCACAGAAATTATGATTAATATTACTGCATATCAATAGTCATGTACATAGATGTATTTGTTGTAAACTATGATGAAATATGTTAATGATGAAGTTGGATATCTTGGTTGCATCCATTATGATATGTTATTGATGAATAAGTTGAGAAAGTAATTATTACTTCCATATTTATTGGAATTAATAACATAGACCTTTTATTGGTATGAAATAGTTCAAATATATTCTATGAATATGGTGTATTGACATAATCATTTTAGATATTCAAATAAAGAAACATCAATCTTATAATTGGATGTATCATGTATGAGACATTATTGATGATATATCAAGGAAAATGGGGTATATTTCACAATGAGCATTTGTTTTTTATTTTCGATGTTACCAAATTAAATTCGTCATCATTGGAGCCTTTACATATTTATAGAGACTAATATTTATTGTTAGGTGAACCCGCCTAAATATTATTTCTATGATGGCTCATTTCCCACCAGTCGTGGGCCCTCAATCTCTTTCCTTCTTCTTAGGTTTTCAACCCTATCTCGATAGAGTTCCACCTCTCAGACTCCATCTATTTCTTATCTCATTCCTTAGTTTTTGCTTCCATTCTATAATGTTTTTTGGTTTCTCCTTAGTCTATACAATTTGGGTGAAACAATCTCCATATGAGACCTTGGATTCTAGTGTGCTTCTTCAATGGTGAGTGGACTATCTCGTATCCATTCATTCCTTTTATATACATGTGTCTATAGTTTTTAGGCCTTCGACCAGAAATCATGGTTTCACTACCAACCGAATCCACCATGTTGAAATAAATTTTTGGTCATGTTTGACATTCTACATAGTGTATTGGTATGTTCTAGGGCTTTTGGTTTAGGTTTGCTGATGAGACATTTTCCTGCTCTCCCTTTCTTCTATTCCCTTTGGGTAATTTTTTGGTTTTTTGTTTTTTCATCCTTATTGTATATATCTTCGATTTTTTATGGTGTTTTTGTGTATTTGCAATGATATTTTGTTCTTAAAGGATATCTTCCACTGATAAGTGATTCTATGATTATTTTATTTGTTTATTTTTGTTCAAGTTTTGGATTTTAGGGTTTGATGTATTTGTTCGATGAGATTCCGATCATGGCTCCAATGATTGCGGTTTGTGATCCCGTTGATGGTTGCCTCCCTCCGAAAAGTCCTTCCCTTTCCAAAATTTTCTCTGGCCTCAGGTTCCATCTCCCCAACCTAGGTCATCCGGGTGCATTATATCTTACTGAGGTTTTTTGAGGGAGATATTTTAGTTGTGGTTTTCACTTTAAAAGGTGTGACCTAGATGACAATGGATGATCTGATGGTGGTTTTTTGGTTCAAAATGGTGATGCTGAACGTAGTGTAATTTTTGGATGATGCTAGAGATTAAAAACAATGTTGATGGATTAAATTAGATTTATTACTAGAAATCAGTGATGGGTGGTGAAGATGTCGGTGGATTACCAACATTTAGGATTCCTGATGGTAGGAGAAGTGAACATGGCTGTTAGATGTGACTCAAGGAATGAGGCACCAAGTTCGTTATTTCTTTTTAATATCAATTTTTGAAACTATTTTTGTTTTAGTATAATGCAACTTTGGAATCCCACCTATTAGATGTATTAACATTGGGTATGTATCATTAATTATTTCTTCTACATAAAGTGGGTATCTTGGAATAGAAAATTGATTTTTTAGCCCAGGGAACCCGCCTAATACAACAGAGGAAGTATAACAGATGAACACAAACATAGTGTTTCAATTGATATCAATTAGATTCTATTAAAATCATTTAGATTCTATTTCAATTAATTTTTTTTAATAAATATTATTCTCTAGAACATGGAAAAATATTTATTCCATATTTATTTATCACAAACAATTATTTCTCATATATAAATTTTAGGAAAATAATAAAATAAATATTTACTCACATGACCAGAAAAACTATAAATATTTATTTATTTATCAAAAAAATTGTATTTATAATTTTAGGATCAGTAAATTCATTGAATAGGTGGGGTGAGATTCCGGGTCCAGTAGTAATGAAATATTAAATATCATTTAAAAAAATATTCATGTTTTTATTTAATTAAATTATATTTATTCTATCCATTACTTTAGTTCAAGTGAAGTAAATAATAATTATATTTATATTTTTATTTATATGTGTGTTTTTATTGTGATTAAGAAAACATTAATGTTACTTCTCCCAATTAATTATCCTTTAACCTAGAACTCTATATACCTGATCATATATTTTCATAGGGTTATAGGTTGTTGTGTAAAATATATCCCCTATAATTATATTTTATTCACTATGAATAATATTCTTTAACAATATGTCAAGAAGCGAGATCTACCACATTACACCTCCAATCAAGAATGAAAAATAAGAATCAAACCACAGTCGTTAAAGTATTTTTTTTCAATCATTGGATGTGACACCATGTGATTGGTACTTTCCCATTATCATCCAAAGTACCATCGGTGAAACATCGCGATCAAAGAGTCACATATGGATCACTACTAGAGAGAATTTGTTTTGGATCATGTACTGTCATTGATTATTAAATTTAATGGAGGTCTTAATGATCTTTTTATTCTTAACATAATGTACTCAAGGCTAAAGCAATTCCTGTTTATAAATTTTTTTAAAATTTAATATGAAATATCATATCTTTTAGTTATGATGTTCTATGTTGATTTCATTAGATAAATTCATTATTCATGACATGTATTTCCATGTATGTTAAGGAATAATTTTTGAATATTATAAATGTAATGTATGGATAAACACAAATAAAAACTTCCACTATGTCTATAATCTTCACTCAAAACCTGATAATGAACCATAATACTTCTTATATGTTAATCCATACCACGTAGGCTTAGAAGTGTTGACTAATGAGGAGAAAATTTTTCCTAACCCCCTTAAATGGAACCTAACATAAGGGTAACTAAAAAATATCATTTTATGTAATATCCATTAATTAATATGGATTTATCATCTAAGGTCTTCACTAGTTAAATTTATATGGATAACCTCAAGAAAAACGAAAAATTTCTAACCATCAATGGTATGAGGTCATTTAAATTCATGTGTCTCTATAATATGGTGTGTAATATTGATATTCACTATTTCTTTATCAACCACGCAAACTAGTATTATTTCTTTTGTTTCGTCCTATACAGTGCCACTCTAGATACAAATGGGATAAGAATAAATATTTTGAATATATATCCATTTAAAGAAATGGTGTTATCATTAATTATTTAACAAACTAAATTCACATGTGAGAACAACTATGATAATACCCTCTTAATGTATCTTCCAACAAGTGGGTAATGGTTTCAGTGTTCAAAACCATAATGGTTAAATACACAGTTAAAAATATTCATCCTTCATTGATTCTAACAAACAAATCCATACAGATTCTATTAAAAAACATAAAAAATAGACCATTTAAATCCAACTATTCACTAATTTTTTGGTTATGCTAGTGGAAGTTATTTAGGATCCTACTATTTTAGTTCGAGTTCTGATGGGAGATATTGAGTTTTCACATTCCTTGACTGAATTGAATCAAGATTATTTGTTAATCCAAATATTGGAATATGATTATAACTAAGAGTATTGTCCACTTCAATAGAAGGATGAGACAACAAGTGTTGAAGATCATATAAATACTAGTCTCTAGGACCCCCCTTAATGATCTTTGTGTCCAATTGCATCACCTAGAACATATTCCAAATCTCTGGGCTAGGTTAGATAGGATTAGTATATAATCCCAGTTAGTGTTATGGAAGTGATTGGCACATATGAGAGTGATAGGGTGCCCCAATCAGAACCTTTAATTATATAATCCTTATCTCATTGTATGATCATCTGAACCACAATACATTAAGAGTCATCTCAATATGTGGGGGAGGTAGTGATATGGAAAATATGTAATCTTGGATTGAAGGGCCCAAATGGGCCAACTCTATGAATATATGTACAATTTTGAGAATGATATATGTGATAAAAATGGATAAAAATGGAAAATGAAATTATGGGAATAGATGTTATTGTAAGGGATGTGGAATATAACCTAAAGTGGTTCTTTAATATGAGATTCTAGGTGAGCTCTGGAATACCATGAATGCCTATGAGTAAGAATTGACTGAGCATTGATTGTCTATCAATAATTATTTATAGTAGTATTTCAACTCATGAGTTATTTTTCATAATATGAGAGATAATTTACATTTTGGATGTCCCTCTATTTTTATAAATTAATGAAAATAAATTATATTTAATCATTATTAATTTATCATCCCTCATGTTTCTTTGAATATTAGTTTATGATAATCTATTAGACTAGAAAATATTAATATCATGATAATTTAATCCATTTGAACATTCTATGGTAATGTATCAGGTAACCAATTACATCAAAAAATAAGAGTGAAATAATTAACATATAAATAAATCCATTTATTTCTGAATATCTACCCTTGATTGAATATAGGTAGACCAGATTTGGGGGCACATATACCATCATTGTAAGATAGGGAAATCCATAAGATTATGGATTGATTGGTTACTCCTATAAAATAATTATTATATGTATAAAGGTGGGAAATTTATGGATGCACATATACCAACACCATATTCTAAGGTTGTTATATTTTAATCACAACCTTGTGATCTTGTGTCCTCAGGTGGATATAGGTGGGCTGAATATGGTGTCACATGTACCATAACCATAATCTATGTTTATTCCATTCAAATATGAAATAATTGGATAAAACAGAATCATGAAAATAATGAAGGGGGTTATATAATGAGGATTACAATTCTAAAAAGGGATTGGGTAATCTAAATATACAATACTTCACTAATCTCAAATTAAAATAAAAAATATAACAGAAAAATATGGGATATATTTTATTTTTCCTAGGTCAAGGGAAAAATAAACATTCCTTATAATTTTCGAGGGCCATATGAGGGACCATAAAAGATTTATGTACTTTCATTCTATTAAAAAAAATTATAATCTATGGATAACACAATATTAGGAGACAATATTTTGATTTTTTTCACAGGATAAAATTTTAGGGTTTTAAACAAATATTGTTTTGTTCATTTTAATTTTCTTGATTTATGAATTTTTTTCTATGCTATATAGGGTACAAACCTAGTGGGAGAAGAATAAATGTTTTTAGAGGTTTTCCATTGAGAATTTTTATTTTGGAGAGTAATACATCTATTTACACGGTTGATTTAGTTTGTTAGGAAGAAACAATGAAAGATGATGTTTATGTCCAGACATATATAACTTGAATCTTCTCGGATCATAAGTCCATTTAACATTGACCAAATGATGAGGCAATCCATTTAGTAGTAAGGGAAAGGATAAAAAATAATGAATGGAAGAAAAAAATTAACTAATGGCTAAAACCTCAAGGAATATTTTATGATTTTTAATGACTTTTTCATAGAATATAAGGTATTTAGGTATTACGATCACTCAACATTGATCCATGTGTGGGATGTGATAGTTATTAGTGCAGTGGATGCTATTCGAGAATATTCCCAATGAAGGGGTTTCATTGAATTAGATTAATAATCTATTAGAAATTAATGAATAATCATATAGTCTTATAAATTTAAATTAGTAAATATGTTTAAATAATCCTGAAATATTATAGATAGAAAAATTCACTTAAAATTCATAAATAACTTGATAACGATAAATTACCCTAGTCTTGAGAACATTCATTGATGCATGTTTTTATCAATCACATATCCATTTTACTTGTACCATCATTTCATCAAGAGGATAAAAAATAGAATCACTATAGTGGTCATACACAAGTCCTCTTTAATATCAATGAATACCTAATGGTCACTATGGAAAGGAGGGACTATCCCAACAGAGATAAACACTATGTTTTGTAAATCATGTTAATAACCTGATTTGATTTATTTTATACCCATAGTTTTTTAGAAACCATGTGAATAGATAGTCTATCCTAATGGATTATAGTAAACCATTGGGATATATGGGAAAATAATTAGGCTCTCCCACACTATATTCCATCACATGTAAGGCTGCAAACCTACGTTTTTCCCTCACCCAATACCCCTTCTCATACTCTGGTCAACAGACATCCCCTCTTCTCCTCCCATTTAGTTGGTGCTCATACCCCCTCCTACACCAGTCATTATACACCCCCCTCACCTTATCCTCCTCTGGTCGATGTGCATCCCCCTTCTAATGTCGTGATAATCCATGATCTGAGGTAATAATATGACTTCTCCTGTCTACCCATGTTGATGTGTGAAATGGATTCCCCTGTTTCAATTGTGATTTTGATTTCTATTTCATGCGTCCAATGCCATGATGTAGGGTTTTTAACCACTATGAACCATCTCATTATTTTTTTTGTGATATATGCATTAGCTTTAAATTTTTTATAGTATTTTTAAAAGATATCTATTACTTTAATAGAAGCAAAATGATTATGGTTGAAATGATTGCATGTGAATTTTCTTATTCATCCATAGTTTTGATATAATGTTTTTGAAATTTTATATCATTGGTAGCATTTAAAATTAATAATTTAATTGTAAATTAAGTAACATTATGATATAAAATTTAGTTATAATAATTTCATTCATTATAATAGTTTTTTGTTGTATTTTTAAATATGTTTTGTATCACAACATTTTTAATTTACAAAATTTGATGAATTTAATAATAATTGTCTTGTATTTTATTTTTGGAAAGATGATTATGTACTAAAATCCATTATCATTATCACCAATGTGGGTTATATTAGTGCGTGAATTGGGTATCAATAATAATATTGAATTCTATTTTGTGATAGAAATGTTTGGTCACCATACAACTTATACTGCAATAATTGAGTTACAATTCAACCCAATGAAAGCTAAATTAAAAACATTCATGATTGGTGTGGTCGTGCTGTGTTTCCCTCACCCGAATCAAACCCCCTTGGTCGAGTAGTGTTTCCCTCACCTGAAGAATGGTGCTTTTACTGGTCCAACATTCTCTACTGATTTTGTGGTTTCCTGGATTATTTTCTTCTTTGACAGTGAGTCCATAATCCTTATTATTGTAAAGATAATTGATTATAGTTTAGTTTGGGTTCTTTTGATTTTTTTTATATTTTAATTTGTTTTCATTTATCAATAATATCAGATTTATTTTGGTTTTTTTCATAATACTTGTATTTAACAAAGTTTCGTTTTGTGTGCATGATTTTAGGGTGACTTGGTTCACCATTGATGTTAGGTCAGTTTTGGTTGAGGTAAAATATATTTTTTGGGATTTTAGGGAAATATTATTTCCTATGTTTTTAGCTTTATGAGATATTGATGTTGTGAAATTTTTCCTAGGTTGAGTGAATTTTTCACCCGATTGATTATCGACCTTCTCCTCCCGCATTTTCCCCTAATCTTTTTAGTCGAAATGTGTTTCTATTTATTGAGGCACATATCATATTCGTGTATAATTCTCATCCGATTGAGTGTTTTTGTGATTCCATTAATGTTTGATAGTGATTTCCTAATCCATCGATAACCACTATTTTGATAACCACTATACACATTAATTTGATTTAGATTAACTTGATGTTTGTTTTTAAGTTCTTTATTTGAAGACAATAGTTTGTGGTTCCATGTTATATTGAACTACAAGATTCATCTATTTTCTAGAGAATCATGTAATTGAGCCAAATTTATTTAATAAAAATTAATATCTACATTAAATGTGAGTATTGAGTTATCATAGATATGTTTTTATGAATTTATCATAGTGAAATATGAAGTTATGATATTTTTTCTAATGATTTATCGTATAAACTTGTAGTTCTCCCAATATTACTATTGAATATTCTTATAATTTAATTTAGAAATAAAACTACGATAATGAGTATTGTGAGTTTTTATAAAATGTGAATGAAATGAATTATATTTGCAAATTTTATTGAAGCTGACATTATCTCATGACTAGTGTAGTAGTGATTATAATTAAAAAATTTATTATATTTTCAAAATAGATTCTATTATGTGAAGTATCATTATAAAATAACTTATTTTTTATATTTTAATGAAAATTTAGGATCCAACATGATCAAAGAGTTTTCAGGGATAGAAAAGTGCATTGGTACGAGTGGTCATCCTTCTACTAGCATGGGTCCAAGAAAGCATCCTCCTAGACCAAGGAGGAGCACCCATATTTCCACTGCCCACACTAAACCATCAGTGGAAACCCCATATACCACACATGTCCATCCACTACTTGAGACATACTCTATGTTATCATCCATTCCCCCATCATCATCTCATTTATCCACTTATTCCCAGTCCTGGTCTATGATGCCTCAACTGATTTTAACACATTTGACATTTCTGTATCAAATCATGTATCTCCAAACATACAACCCATATTATGATATGTCTACACTGCATCCTTTTCCAACCATTTATCCAACATATAATGAATTTATTCATTCAACTACCACTCTAATGTATGAATATAATCTAGAGCATGCAGTGGAATAGATACTTCCTTTAGAGACTGATAATATAGGAAATTCCATGGATGCATCATAGGCTATTCAGGATCATACATCAGGTTTTTTATTATAACTATTTCATATTATATAATTTCTTTTTTCCCTATTTTATTTTTACACAAAACTTCACTCCCCCACTAATATTATTCAGTGGGATCTTCTAGGAGGAAATCTGGCCTCACTCATCTGTGGGATGTCAATAAGAACTAAACATAGAGTATGGTGTATTGCAGTGATCAAAATAAAATGTTTGGAAAAAATGTTATGTAATGTATAATTTACATGTAAATAGTGGCCAATTACCTTGTTTTAATTTCACTGGAACGAGTCTCATGGATACATATCAGTGAAGACATATGGGATAGGTCATGGGAACATATATGGATAAGAAAATATTATAAATATATTTCTATATTAGAAATGTATTTATAAGAAATAAAATTTTCATTAAAGAGTTATTTTAACTTTCTTAATTGTGAAGATGGCAATGTTTCTAGGTTTATGGATCTAGGAGAGTCACGAAGATCATAAAATAATGAGATATATATTGGTTGGAGGAGTAGAGTGGGTATTGAATTAGAGGATTTACTAATATACGATGACTATGCAAAAATTCAATATTAAAAAATGATCACATATTAGAAGACCAAATAGTTCAAAGAGCCTCAAAATATTAATGGGTTTCATATAAATTTTAATTATTATTACCTGTAATGATTTCTGTTAGGAAGTGTCAAATAAAAACAAAAAATATCAATTATGGTATGACATATATACACACATTGGGGAGAACTGTAATTCCCGATCATGAGAAGTGCCAGGTAATTTCATTTGAATTAAAAAAGAATTCCTCTTTAAATAACAAGTCTAAGAATCGTTTATGTGAAAATAGATAACATAATTAGAATATCATCTCATAAATTCTCCACTTTTTGGAACTAATTTTTTTAAATAAATATCCTCTTTCCATATCTACAAGATAATCTATACAAAATCCACATCAAGATTGGGGAATTAAGGTATCCTGAAAAATATTTAGGTGTTACCAACATATTAGAGTATAACAAATAAACATATTCGTTCTAATGTTTTTTTTCATGAGGATGTCTATCCATTCCATTAGGGAAATTCACCATCAATTTTGGCATGTTTCACCCAATGATTAACATTAAATTTATTATTTATATAGTATTTTATTATATTTCATCTTAAAACAGTGTTATTTTATTGCAATAATAGAATGGTTTCCTACACTGTGATTATTTTGAAACAAAAAATATTGCATTAATTTCTAATTCTGTTTAAAATGACATTTGATTAATATAAAATTTCACATTCATGGTACTGATGTTGTAAATTGATAACATTACTCACCCAACATTAGAATATTGATATTTTAATATTATTTGAAACAATATATTTTAGATATAGTATAATTCCATTATCCTAAATCTCTCAATTTCGTATTATAACCTAAATGTGGTAATCTATATCTATGTATTTATCATTTACTTAAGCTTAATTTGGAATCAAAGGACATGTACCTCATGAAAATTATTTTTCTCCATTAAGAAGAAAAAAATTAAATTGAACTAAATATAAAGACATAATAAAATATTGAATGTTTTTTTATATTTCAACTATTTATATGAAATTCATAATTTAATATGTTTATAATTTCAACAGTCTTCCTAGGAGGCCCTTAATGATAATGAATATAGAAGCTTTAGGCCACACGATCATTTGAGTCAGGTATTAGTTATGGAGCACACTGGGAGAGTCTAATGTTGACCATGTAAATATATCATCCGCTCTTGGTATTGACCATCGTTGAGCTCATCTCAGGCCTCTCAGACATCTAAGAAGGAAATTCCTCTTTGAGAAGTATTTAAGGAAACAAAAGATTTAGAAGACCACGATAGAAGTAAAGAGGAGTTTGGAAGACATAAGCGGATGAACAAACATTTCATGAATTCTATGTCAGTTTTGAGTTAGTCACACTAATCAGATGAAGATATGACTTTTCAGTTCCATATAATCTTAATTTTTTTTAGATGATGTATTGGGTTATTCCAATGAGGGTTTGAGTGGCGATTGAGGTGAAGGTGGTGGCTATAGAGCTGTTGCTGGTAATGATGTCATTGATGGTTCTATTTATGATGAGGTTGTGTATGATGTTTCTTATGGAGTTATTGGTGATGAGTCTACTAATGATGTTACTGATTATAATAAATATAGGTATGGGGATTAGGATAGAGATATTGGTGATGGGGGGGATATTAATCCCATCAATTTTGACATAGTAGGGAGACTTGTGCAAGTAATTTAAAATCATGAATTAACAAAGTGTATGGATGAGGATGTACATGTATGTTTTATTTGATTTATAGGTGAAGTTTTTTTTGTTTTGTGTTGGAGGTGTTGTTATTTTGGACTAGTGGTCTGCTTTAATTATCTTAATTTTATCCTATATTTAAATTCATTTTGAATATAATTTCATTAAGGGTGTTAAATGATAATTTGTTAGGTTGTTTTATATATTTTTAAGCCAATTCATTCCCATTTCATAATAAAATTACTTTTCTTTCATTGAAGATATTCTCCAAAGTCACCATAGTAAAAGAGTTTATATCAAGAATATGTACAACCATGTATTTCAGAATAACAACAGTAGTTTTCTTTTGATTATACATAAATTTCCTCAAATTTAACTTATATCTTTCTTTCAATACTGTCTTTTAATAATTTGCAGTCACATTCTGGCATATTGTTGAAAGAATAGAGGTTTGATGTAGAGCAATCCAAAGTGATGTGGGCTTCCATGCTTCAGTGGATAAAATACATTGTTTCATACACAATTTTTTAGGTTATATTGGATAACTATTTTCTTTATTGAAAAAATACCATTTATGTTTAAACCATGTTTCTGTTATCTCTATAATGATTGGGGGTAAATTATATACTCTTGACATTCCATTGAATGTCATTCTTCCTTTATTTTTGTTTCATATATTTGGAGTTTTAATAGATGAATCAAGTTCTTAAATAGTTTCCCAAGGGTTGTCATGGTGTTGATAGGGATTATAACTCAATTTACATTGAATGAATCGTAAAATCTATTCCTAGAAAGGATTATAAAGTCAAAAAATTTGATATTTATTTGAGATAACATGTCTTGGAAATTGAAAAAAATTCAATCTAGATTCCCATTTTTTAATTGCTGCAAAGAGAAAAATAGACTCAATTAATATATGAATTTTCAGGGATTTTATGAGAGAATGATTTGCAATAGCCATATAGAAGTTACTAATATGAATTTTTATAATGTCAAGTTAAATTTCCAATTTTATTCATAAAGAAAAAACATAAACTTGTTTCATTAATTCCCTTATTTCATACTAAATGATGCCCACTTGCTTTATATTTTAATTTACATCATAGGTTAATCAGAGTGCCAATAGTTTTTGGGTTGGTACTTAATGACTCCGGGCTTTGGGATCCCAACATCACTAGTATAGTGAAGAAAGGATCAACTCTCCTTCAAGATTTTCTCCCTTTATGTTCCATCTAATTATCCCTATTTAAGGATCATTTCTATGTTTCAATTATGTCATGAGCCCTATGATTATAGAACCTAGACATGGAAAGGTCCTCTGATATTCCCATTCTAGAGGTGTCCCATAGGTTTTATTCTAACAATTTAATAAATCCCAACCATTTTTCTTCTAGAACACAGAGTCCAAATAGAACTATTTTCATGAAAACATGAAAATTATGTTTTTAGTCAAATATTATACAATTTTACTTTTCATATTTTATGAAATGTTATTCATTTATGTTTATCAAAATCAATTTCAACCTAATTTTATGTTCCTTGTATAAATATCTTCTTGCTAATGTTGGGTTTTGATAGTATTATATCGTTTCTATTAAATATTTATTTCCTTTTGGTTAAAATATGTTGTGCAATTTATTATTTTAATAGTACAATATTCATTGTTTTAGTTTTTTATGTTGTTTTAATAAATGTCAAAACTTTTCGGAATAGATCATTAAGGAAGAAATTGTACATACAAAGCATTCAGAATTCATGATTTCATGACATCCCGAATGGTTACAATAGTTTTTATTAAATTTTATATAAGGAATTAAAATGAAATGATATGTTGGGCCTTAATTCCCTATTCGAATCTTGTGGACTTATCAATTGATACTTGGAATTGTAGGTATTTAATAGGTGATGCACATGTTTGGGGATATAATTGTGGTATGAAATCAATGGATTTACATTGATTAATTTTTTTTAATTGCATTGGTTTCATAAAGGCCTATTTGGTTTGAGGTACGATGGTGGTATGAAATCAATGTCTTCAATATTTGATGAAATCAACCATTTTCTACTCACTAACCATGAAATATAAATTCTACCTTTCTCCAATTATATTTAATATTTTTTTAAATTCCCAATAATAACTAATATGATTTCCCCATTACATATATAGAATGTCAAGATGGGGAGTCTCATATGGTGTCTATGGAGTATACTACCCATTTTGGGCTATCATTGGTGGAGGAGCCTTCCTCCTGTGAGCCATGCCTGAAACTACTGAAGGGTGTGATGAAAAATCATATAAAAGCACCTTGTACTCACATATCCCTGATGTAGAGTGTTCTCATTGAAATTTATAGGATGCAATATTTCACCTCATAACTGTATCTTGAATTTACTAATTCTATAGCCTGAATAGTTTTCTGGATTCCCCTCAAAGATAAAAATCATAACATTATGATGATCCATGGAGAACCTTCATCAAAATTGAAGAAATATTGGATAAATAAATAAATTGATGTATCAAATTCTCGTTATAGTGATAACATCATCACTTCGATAACATGACATGATCTAGAATTTTCAATTACTATATAGGTACTAATCATGATTCTGGTGGTTCCATCACCACCTAAAAAGGATCCATCCATTGATTTGGTGAAGAATGTTCTTCTACTGTATCATATCCTAACAGTGGTAGAGTCTTAGTTCAATAATTTACCCCCTACCTGAGATATTCTCTATATAATACTCTTAATTTAAGGATGAGGATGAGTTGGACACATATGTGATCGAAGAAAACCATGTGATATAGTAGTAAGCATGGAAGAACACCAAAGGCATTATCAGAAACACACTACTATTCCAAATAATGAATCAAATGGGAATGATTATATATCAGACAAAAAACCTAGTGTCTAGTAGTATTAATTACATTTTACTACATGGAATGTTCTATATCTTTTTTGATTAGCGAGACTATATGGAGACATGATATTATAATTCTATTAGATCTATGCCTCTATAACATGGATTAAGGCTAATTTTGTGTACCAAGATGAAATTGCAAAAGGAATGGAAGAGGAGTTCCAATCGTTGACCGATGTACAAGTTAGAATTCCATTAAAGACAATGAAGATGAATTTAGAGAATCTTTTATTTTTTGGAGACATTATTTTTTGAATGATCCACATATAGATAATATATGAACTCAAATAACTTACCCAAAAAGGGATAATATTACCCATACCTCTATCATTATATTAACCTAGAGGATATTCTTGTAATTGGTTACACATATGATATTAACCCCTTTTTCACCTAATGACCTTACAGTAAATTCAAATGATTCCCAGTGGTCTGTATTTATTACAAGTTAACGATTTACCCACGGTCGGTTACACGGTAGTTATATTTTTCTTGGTGAAATAATATATTCCCATTGTTTTTTAAACAGTGGTTATAGATATATGACCACAATTTGTGTAAAATAGAGGGTATTATTGTATTTTATAGGGTTATAGCCACAGTTCCCATGAACCATTGGGTATATGTCTATATCAACACCCGAGTATCCAACAATTCATCAATCGACGGGAATAGACTACACCCATGGTTTCAGACCATGGGTATAGTTGATATTTCATGTTGTGGGTTCTAGTGGTTCTAGTATATTGGTTCCAAACATCTATCATCACTCACCTTTTATTACAAGACAACTATGTTAATTTAAAAGAAAAATTCATATTCTCCCATTCTAGAAAAGATTTAATGTAGTGTAAAGATTATCTCAGTCTTGTTAAAAATAGTAAAGAAGTTATGTCTAGAGATAACTATGTAGAGAAGAATTAATTATTCACCGAAACTAATTTTAGCACAAACATAGAATTTATATAATTTATTACTTATACAGCTAGGGTTATAGGGTTGGAAATGGTTCAAAGGCCCTAATCAAATGACATGATTCTAAGTGAACCCCATATATAATAACAATAATAATAATATTATTATTTCTTTTACATAAGAATGCCTTATAGATAAGGTAAATATCTGTAAATTGATTTAATATATATTTATATGAAATTTTGTACCTCATTTCAGAAATTGGTTCCATAACATCATTCATACCCCATACTCAACATTTACAAAACCATTAATAATTATTCATTTTATAAATAAATAATAATAATAATCAAGGCCTTTAAAATTATTTATTTTTAATACTAAAATCAATTTAAATAATGTATAAATATATGATATCAATAAATAATGATTAAATATTATTACTCTCTCTAGAGAATAAAACATATTAAACTAATTAAATTCAAATATTATTTAACTAAAATTATTAAAAGAAATAAGTGGGTGACTATCCAAGAGTATTCATTAGTGTAAATAGGTGGCCTTTCATAAATTATAATAATAGCATTTAAAAACACATAAAGACACCCATAGAGGAATATGTAAAATTTATAAAGAAAATTGCCACATATGAATGTTATTTGGGTGGTGTAAAACATTTTCTTATCAATTAGGTTTCTTACTCATGTCATCAAAACATAATCTTGATTTTTATTTCATTGAATTTTTGAAATTAACCTATCAATCACCATAACCATGGAAAATTAGTTTTTAACTTTTCTTGTAATAAAATAGTAGAGATATCACCTTGATTAAATTGAATAATCAAATCTAATATAGACTTATACATTAGTGATACACCACTCATTATACCCCCAATGAACCCTAAATCATAATGATCATATGTCACCATGGTAATCATCTGTAGATTAAAGTACATGAATCATGATATGTATTAATAATAATCTAAATTAAAATGATCATTACATACATTGATAAATAATAATATCCAATTATAGGTAAATGTGATTAATTACTACTTATGAGTCTTCCCATATAAACTATGATCCTGGAAATTACTAAGAGAAAACGTTTTGAGATGATGTCTCATTCACATAGGAGTATCCTTCACATGATTGTTTTCATCATTTTTGTCTCATCATATGATGTTATATTTACATAGGGAAAACATTTAAGAATATTTTAATAGAACTTATAGGTTCACTGTATAGTATGGAACTAAAAGAACATTTTAAATGTGATATATTCTATTGGGAATTATCCCATTAATACTATAAAAAATATATGGGATAATATATTTTCCAATATTTATGTATTTTAATATATAAATAATATATAGTAAAAAGTATTTAGTTTTAGGGAACCAACTATAATAGAATCCCATTAATACTAGATCCAAATACTATGGGATTTTATTGTGCTATATCTCACAAGATAGTCATGCATCTATTAAGAATGGAATTATGATAATAGATTTACCACATTTTTCATTCCTATAAACTCTAGTAACTATGACCTCACTACCTTTATAAAATAAATCAATTATAAATATTCCCATGTATCCATTTCTTGTTCCCATTTTATAAATCTAATATCTATGATTAATACAATAATAACATCTAATAATAATAATGATAATACTCTTACCATTTGGGCATAACACAAAATTTATAAATTATTTATAAACTACATCTTAATATGCATTAGAAGACCCAATACACATTTTTATTGACGATATTTCAATGAATATATATAATATGTTTTCTTTCATATTACATTTTCCTTACTAGGATATTAAACACAAATAATCTAACTCAAAACTATTGTCATATCCCCATAAGAACTGATATTACCATTTAATCTTTTACTAGGAAATCATCAAGTGGTTCTTCATAAAGTACTATTATGTAGTTTTACATATAATTTTATATTGTTCTCTAGATTTTATTTGATATTTACAATCATATAAAATAGAATAAGTATTATCATAAATTTATAAATATAAACAATTAATAGATATATTCTTAGAACATAACACTGTGAAATACTATCCATAATCTCTACATGTTATCACAAACCTTCTTCTGGAAAGATGTTATACAATTTTATTTAAGAAACTACTCGGCCTTGAAATGTAACATTCTATATTTTTAATACAAGGTCAAAAACATACAATGACCCAATCAAATAATGTATAGATTATTTTGTATAGATATTATTTCATAGAACACATGTTGATATTATTATTTTTTTAATAAAAACACATTACTTAGCCTTATTAGTCATGTATGACTAGATATTTCTTTTTCATATGTTATTAATAAATATATCATGAAACCCCTGGTACTCTCACTAAACACTTATAGACACATGAAACTACATCATACCAATTGAATATAGTATGATAACTATGATTGGTTATATTCAGAAAATGTATATGTACGATTTTCATCAAATATTGTAATTTATTAGTGTCCCCAACCCTCGTGGTTGTTCCATATAGACATTATCCATAGGGAATCCATTTTCAAAAATTTTCCTTGAAATTCAAAACCCCAATAAAGTGATAATTTCATGTTTCTATGGCCAATAGAATTCATATGTATATTGGAATGATGATTGGAATGAATTCATTAAAAAACAATATGACTTAGTCATCATTCAAACCTTATAAAACTAATTGTTCATTTATTGGAACTATATTATAACATATAAGTATAGTTTGTTTTATACACTCACCATATGTGTCACATTCATAAATATCCAAAATATAGAGCCCTTGAATTTTAGCACAAGAAATCTACTATTTAATTCATAACTTCTATTCAATATTAGCTTGTTTCCATATGCTACTTCCTTATACTATTAATTATTCAGATTAGATAATTTTTCTATGAATGGTGTGAAAATAAAACCACATATTTGGTTTGAAAAAACTATATAGTATGTGTTATTGTAAGAAAACCTACCATTAATATAAGCGGTGTATTGTGTTCTTATTCCAACACATGTGCATGAAGGGCCGAAAAATCATGAAATTTAAGCCTATTGCTACTATCTCAAAAGTGATGTAATTATCTATTTTAGAAATATATTCAGTATGGACTAATAAGGGATATTATTATGCGTAATTTTATAGGAAAATTCATTGATATATACATTGTGCTTCAATGATATTTATTTTCTAGTGACATCTATTAAAAAAAATCACATTAAACACTCAAATTATTACCCAATTAACAACTTATCTAATTACAAATAAGATGATACTAATTGTTCAACATTGATGAAAAATTATTTTTTATTTTATTTCTATTTGAGAAGCATGTATTGGAAGACACCATTGAATAGTTTCAATACATATAAAACACAGCCTCAATCAAAATTTTAGAACCATTTCATATTTGATATGTGATAGGTAATTTGTTTTTATAAATACATTTACTCCATATTTAAAATGGATGATGACGATTTTTTATGATATTCTTCAACAAGACACCTCATAAAATTTAATAAATTTTACCAATTATATACATCACATCGATATGTTTTCATAAAATATCATAACAGAATCTCATATTAATTATGATCACAACATTAAAATTATTTAATATAATTCATGAAGAATTATTTTACTAATGATAAGGCAATATAACATGCCTTTATTTATAATGGTTTATATTTTTTAGATAAGATCATATTTTTAGTATAACTAGTTTTTTTGCTCAAAATAATATAATCACATTGAAAATTAAACATATAATATACTAGAAATTTTATTTTTGAAAACGTTATCTTACATAAAATAGGTAATATTGGGTATTAAATATATATCCATCATCTGAACTGGTTGGATATAAGTGATTTTAGTATTTTTGATTTAAAAGATATGTATTAAATACTACAGAACATTAATTTAATAATAACAAGATGTATGGTTTTGTATGAATGGAATATTTGATAAATTTTCGGTAATACTATATAAAGAAAATAATCATTTTGCGTTAGTAATCATAATTCCTGTCATCCTCCTGAAATTTTTAAGAATCTCCTTTTTTCCCTTTTTAAGAGCTCACCTTGCTTCATGTAATTCTTATAAAATTTCATCGATCTTCATTTTGAATAAAATTATATAAAAATATTATATAATTTTAAACAAAATTAATGAATTAGATTTATTATACGAATATATGAATATATCAGAGGTATAATCACTATCTATCTTTATTTATAACTCATTTTATATTGTCATCATCCGACATTTCTAGTTAAATGAATAGAAAATGAGCTCATCATTACCACTCTCCCCTCGTATCATTTCACTATTGAAGGATGATATAATGTCAATATTAAATATTGACTGGAAATTGTATTTTCACAATGGAATTTATGTTTCTTTCCATAAGAATCTGAAAAACTGATTCCCACTAATCTTTATATACATGTGAAATCATTGGAAAATGATTCTAGAGAAATTTTTTAATATATTTAATCTATAAATACCTAATGAATATGAAAAAACTTGATCGTATTGTTGATAATATGATATTAGTGGGAAATAAGTCTTCAAAATAGAATCTCAAAGTTACTAAAAGATCAATTTAATCTGATATTATGATGTAATTTTATATAGATAAGCATTCATCTTTGAATTTATACTAGTATAGTGTAGAGACAATGCTATTTATACTACGTTATTCATTCTATTTATTTTTTAATAGTATATGAGTTAACATTGTATAAGAATCTATTTACTTATATTTCCATATCATATCTCTGAATATACATGACATCATAATGAAATTAATTTAAAAATCACCATTTTTGAATCATCAGTAGGATTTTTTTTCATATATATTCTCTTGGTGTGGTGGAAAATCAAAAATTCAGTATTCTATCACATAATATTATAGTATTAGTGTAGATCATAAATGATTTTATAACTCTTGGATTTTTTCATTCCTAAGACATGGTTTGATTCCCTAAATTATTGCACCATTATCATGTTTTTACCTACCATTTTATTTAAGGGTAAAATAATATTACTATAATTTTACCATAATAAAAAAAATAAGTTTTATGCATTAAATTTAATT
Organism: Viscum album; assembly: GCA_963277665.1. Taxonomy (NCBI): domain Eukaryota; kingdom Viridiplantae; phylum Streptophyta; class Magnoliopsida; order Santalales; family Viscaceae; genus Viscum; species Viscum album. The sequence goes on along the minus strand of OY728131.1, from coordinate 292,388,509 downwards.
ACAAATATTTATCTTTTATTTAATGTCAAAATTTATCTAAATATATGAAATAGAATATCTAAATGAATGGAAATTATAGTCTAAAGAACTTTTATTTCCCATCATATAATATTTTTATTGCCTTGAAAAATTATTTTAAATTATTTATTTATGTAGTATTTCCAACTTTAAGAATGAACGTCCTTGATTTAGTAAGTGGACTCGCCAATCCAAATATCCGTATTTAGACATCATCACTTTCAACTAGATTATACTATGTATTTATTTTTTAGTCAACACTTGAAGATAAATCAGGTAAATCAACCCAAAAACATAATTATAACTATCTAATAATTGAACAAACCATCGCTCTAGTAAGAGAAAAACTTTGAACTATTGTTTCATTCATAGATTATGTAATATAATACAAGTCTATTTTAATACTAACCCAAATCATTTTTTATTATGTGTATACATTCCTTTTAAATAATATGTTCATTTTATATAATTACATAACAATGAATTTCATAAAATCGAACTAATAAATAATAATTTAATTTAATTTTATCATTCATGTTTTGGTATCATATATTGTTTATGTGATTATCTTTAACATTATATAATCATTCATCTCATAAAATAGGTAACTGTGAAATCGATCAAATAAAATAAATTATGTCGATCAAAAGAATTAAAATGGGTCATTTAATTAGGGGTGAATAAATAATTTTATCACCCTAGGTGATAAAATCATTGATTTAGGACTATCTTACATTGTATCATTTCTCAACATAACTCAAAATATTATTTTTTGGAATCAACTTAATTTGGGTTTTGAACCACATCCCCCCTAGTGACCCATCATTTAAATATTTATTACACAAACCTTTGTGAGTGGAATGATTATAATGATTATGGTGTTTACATTAATGAAACCCGGGACATGTGGCTCATATTATATAAAGGTGAAGGAATGATTCACTGGTCCTATTATTTAATTTAATTTAACATAATAATTTAAATAACACATGAAATAACACTAAAATAGATAGATACCCAATCCATATATTGATTGGTAAAAAATCATGAGCAGTAATATACATGAAGAAACGCCACATTAATAAAATTTATAATATATTTAAAACCACACTTTTAATTAATATAAATTTATTTTTAAATAATTTTTAATTGTATTATTAATTAATTAATTTATAATTAAATTATGAATGAAATTAGTTGTTGAAATACATTAGATAATAAATCCACTATAATTTAAATAAATCTAATAATCAATTTTTATTTTAAATCATTACATTAAATGCTTTGTAATGTGAATCGACACAATATGTACCATCTGGGACTATACATCATGTTTTGTGTTCATATACAATGTATTATCATGACATTTAACTTACATGGAATGTCACACAGTCACATGGTTTGAAAAAATGCATGTAACATACATGGTTGATACCACATAAATTTCTCGTGAAATGTATATGGCGTTTATGGCACCAACTGATGCGTAGAATAAAATTTTATAGAAAACTAACTAATAATTTTTTATTATATAAAATCATATCACATTGCATTTACACCATAAAAAAAATTGTTTTTAGTAATATAATTAAATTTATTTCTTGTAATTTATTTTTTGTGGTGTAATATCTAGCATGGATTGAATTACTCGTAAATGGTTATGAGTTACAAGGATTGTACATCGACTACACAATGTGTATCTCACTTGTTCAAATTCTACTTTACAAACCTAAGGATTTAGTGGGTAATGTATGTTATGTGATAACATGTTACATGTAATTAACAATATCTACACATAATTTAACATTTTTTTCTTCATGTCATCAAATTTTCCTTAAAAACTCTATGTGTATATATATTGCATTCTACCTGCATTAAACACACAACCACTGTGTCATGTGGGAATTAAATGGTGTGTAAATTAACTACATGACAATTAATGCTAAAAAACATATTCATCTCTAGAATTTAATACAACGTTTCTTTAGACACTGCATAACGAACACCCACATGACCATCTATGATTAGTGAAATGATATCTTCTTATGTATAACCCTGACAAAAAATAGGCAATTAGGAAGCATGTTATATTAACATGTCATGAAACCATGATCTCTAGGACCTATAAATGGTATCTCCTTATGTTAATAACCTATTATTTACCTCAATGATGGTGAATAAACATGTTATATTAGCTTTATGTATTATGAATTATAATCAATATAAAATCTAATAAAATAATTTTTATTGAAGAAAAAAATTAAAAAATTTATAAATTTTATTGTTTCTAAACATATAACTCATTTTATCATAAAAAACAACAACTAATAGATTTATAATAATGTGTTCACTTTCTTTCACACTGATGGAGTTTTCAATTTACAGTTTTAATTAATTAGAAAAAACTCTGACATAATGGTCATTAAATTACAAGTGGACACGTCCATTCAATGCCTAATTTATTCAAAAAAATATTATTATTTAATTTAAATATAATTTTCATTTAAAAAATAATTATATTGATAAAATTATTATTTGTTCAATTATATATCTAAAAATATTCATAGATCCATTCCAGGTATCCTTAGTAAACAAAATAATAATAATGGATGACCTAAATGACTACTAAGGGAAAATAGACAATTGGGGCTGTTAATGAATAAATAAATGCTGAATAATATGACATAAATAAATAATAATAATTTATTTCATATAACTATTATCATAAAAGTGGAATATTTCCATGGATTCAATAAAAGTATAAATAATCACATGGAAAATGACAAATGATTTCATAATGATGAAATTCATAATGATAACATCATAAATATACTATCAAGGCCTGATGTTGAGGAATAATAAATATTTATGTTTGTATAAAATGAATACATAGGCTATATTGTCACATGATAATGATTAATTGATAGAGGGTATATCTGGAATATGACCCAAACTACCACTTTAAAAGTACAATTAATTCATCATATGCTACAAATGAATAACCATTTGATTCATAATCAACACCCATAAAAATTTACATTCGTATTGGAAGAAAGAAATTATAATTTTAATTATTTCTCTAGTACATATTCAAATGACCTTAGAAGTAAATATTTAACCACATATAACTAACATGTATATTTATTAAATTTCTTCCACAATAAATAAATGAGTTATATTTCATATGAAACACTCAGAATCTAATTTACAAAAAATGGGGGCTTAAACCATAAAAAGTAATGAGTATATAAATATGTTAATATAAGAAATAAGGTAGAATATATGTATGATAATAAATAATATTTTCAAAAATATGACCACCAATTCACAAAAAATGATGGTGTTGTAGTATGACAAAGTCTTTTATAAATAAAGAAGAAAATGGAAGTGAAACTTTTTAAAATAATTTATCTTCACAGTTTTACTAATAAATGATTTTAAAAATGAATTTTAATTTGTTTTAATAGTATAATTAAATAATAATTTGAAATATTATTTATAATAACATAATCATAAAACTATACTATACTTAATTTGGAAAATATGAAGTGGAAGATAAAAAGTTACCTAAGTAGAGTGAAATCCAATTTCAAAACAATCTTGAAAATATTTGAATTTTACATTGAAAAATAACCATATTAATGAGAATAAGTATTAGTTCATTAAATCATCAAAACATTCAAAGGACTATAAATCACGATGAGGTGTTTTTATGGATAGAAAATCTATTCATGCTAAAAATGATTAAAAATAGATTCCCTTTAAAAAAATATAAAAAATGTCAAAATTGATTTCATCCTAAATCACTAAAACATTTTGTTTTAAAAAATTTAATATAAAGTAATTTATAAAAAATTCTCTTATTAAATCATGTATTTAACGACATTATTAATACTAAATAAGAACATGGATATAGAATAAAATGGATCTTCTCTAAATAGGAGAAATAATGACAAATTTTTATATAAAAAACTATTTTGTGGATTTGAGTTCAATTGAGCGGAATAATTAAAATTATACATTTATAACATTTAAATTACTATATTATAAGAATGTATTTCATTTTTTAGAGATAATGAACAAATAATTCCCTCATTTAATTGAATCATAATTAATTCCATGGAAATGATATATTGAAATAAAAACCCATATAGATTTTTTATCATCCGATGTAATGGACATGCAATGTTTTAACATGATATTGTTTTATGAATCCCATAAATTAAATCAAAAAATTATTAAAAAAATATTCATGGGTAGTTTTTACACCATATAAGAGAAGACACAATATAGAATATGAAACATGTATGGAGGAAGGAAATTAGAGATGAGAAACCCCTACATAGATCATAAACATAAATTGATATTTAATCCAAGAAGTGATTTTGTGTAACAATATTAAATAAAAACAAAACATGTTTATATAAAATATAAAATATCACATTTAATTACACACATATTCTATGAATGAAATAGTCAATTAATAAGTAATATAAACCCGTAAAAATAATGTTTTTAAAGAAACCCCTTGCCTCGTGGATAACATCAATCTGTACATTCAATAACATCTAAAAAATAAAATTATATTAGTTTTATTGTTTATTAATAAAAATATTAATGGTTATTCAATTATGATGAATTTTTTTTCATATATTACCTTGATGTATTTTTTTACAAAATTAGTTATGCTTACTTTTGATGTTTTGGGGACATTCATTTAATATTCCCAAAACAACATTGGTATGTTGACCATTTTAAGAACTCGGTTTCTCACTATATTATGCATCCTTTAATATTCATTATAAATAATTATTGTTGTCCTAAAATAGATTTTTAATTGGTTAGTAAAGGTTTTAGGGGTGTATGGGGGATGTTTGAGCCCCAGAAGCCATCTTTTTGAAAAAAAACCGATCTGACGCACATTTTAGTGTAAACCATACATGAATTCCGAACAGTTCGGGAAACTGTGTGGATTGGGTTTTTTTAAAAGATCAACCTCACACAGTTGGTGAAAAACTATTCATCCTAACTGTTCTAGAGACCCTTCTACCTATGTAACCATGCACAGTTTCTGCATAGTTTTCAAACAATGTGGAGAAAGCATGCGTAGTCTATTTTTGTGGGTAAATTTAAAAAATTGATCATAACGATAAATTAATCCACCTCCATCTTCCCTAATACAAGAATATACTAGATTAAACTATTTTTATCATAATTTGAGGATTTTTAAAGATCTTATATTGTAATCAAGAGATCTCTTTCATTCGACAACTGATCTATCTTCTGTTCTTCATGGTGGATGCCCAACGATATGTACTCGATTCCTATAGAGGTGTTCTCTTTCCATTTTTCTCTCAACTGATATATAGGTGTATGCAATTTTTTCACATTTTCTTAGATCTACTTCGATCCAATCCAAATCAAGGGACAATACCAGAGGAGAAAGACCATACAACTCTTTGGTGAGTGGTCTATAATTCATCCCCAATGTTCATTGATTTTTGATTTATCGTGTGGGGCCCACTGATTTCATACAGTTCCATTAAATAAATATATATGACATGATTAAACTTTTTAGAACCATATAGATATTCTCATTCCATATATGTTATTATTTTATGGTGGTTATGACCACAACTCCATCGCTTCCATGTACAAGGTTATGCGAAAACTATTTTTTAATGTTTTGACACGTTTGCACTACAATTCGGGTGTCCTTTGGCATGAAAATTATAAGGGTAGTATTTTATATACTAAATGTCCTGATTTATATTTTGAATTTCATAATGATATGTACCATATATTTTTACCACTTTACCCGCATATGGTTAGTGCATCAAATTGATAATTAAATGTGAATGATTAATTGGTTGCATATCTGTTTCACCGCTTACCACATTAATGGAAGGTAGCCGAATGAACCGTAAAAATGGAATATTACTTAAATGGATTAGATAAAAGGATTAATAATACATGTACTTGTCACATTAATGAAATTAAAGGATTGAATGAAATGAATTGATAAAAAGGTTTCATGTTCTGTGGCCTTATCACACTAATGGAAGGCAAGGTTTGAACTAAATGACATGATAAAAAAGGTTTTATGTTACATGAAATTATCACATAATAAAAGGATTGTCTTGAACCGATGAAAATATTACATGAAATCACAATAAAATAGGAATTTCCAGACTCAATCCCTCTTTGGATTCTGGTCGGAGAATTCCATGAGCACTTGATAACCCCATTCTAATTCAAGGATACAGATTGCATAGGTTGATACCCACCTAGATAACAATTGTTTTCTATTCATTAATACCCAGTTTGACACTATAGGATCCGTTAATATTATGAAAGGATGCCTTGGATACACTCATCAGATCCAGCATTGACAAGTTTGTGCCATGGATAAACACCATCGAGCCATATCTCTACTCAGCCCCATTTTACATTGGTCATTCACCGTAGACTTGGATGGTGCCTCACTGTGTAATGTCATCGTTTACACTCCTTGGATTAAAATCATAACCCATTCCATGCTACAATTCATACTGAGTTTGCGACACTTTAGGTCTACATCGACTTGGTTATTACCTTGGGACTTCAATATAAAATATCTTTACATGATTCCTTGTTCTGTCTTGGAACCTTAACTATTTATACTATCATGATGTGGTGTTAGTGTTGGATATTCATCAAGAAACATATCAATTGTAATTTGGTAATTAATAAATTAAATAATTTTTTACATTTTAAAACACCAAATAAGGGATGGCACAGTTATATGGGTATTTAGTTAAATTTTACTGTATTACATTGTATATGATTAGTTCCATAATATTACATTTCTTTTACATGGGCCAAATGTTATATCCAGTATTTCCAATAGACCACTGATAATTTTATCACACCCTCTTGAGGCACCGTTTGCTACCCCGAGAAGATTACATAGATGAAGGTGTTTACAAAGTGAAGTATACAACATCAAACACATGATTGGTTACTATATAGTGTGGAGCTTGATAGTATTGGACCTATTAAGAACATGGGATGCTGTGAATAGTCTTTTATTTCCCTTATTATTTTAGGAACATGTTATTCTAGTTGTTTTTATCTATATTTTCTATAATTATTGTACATTATATATCATTATCTTTTGATGAATTTTATTATAGTTGTTTCATGCATTATTTTTGATATGGCTATTTTTTCCATTTTGCAATCTCAGTACTTATATTGTATGCACAATTTATTTAATTTTACTATCAATCGATTTGATATTCATTGTTAATATGGGAATAGTCTCCCCAAGGACTGACCCTAGGCCCTTACTGCTAGTCAAGAGACTCTTTCATCTAGGGATATGCGCTTGAGGCCATGTGGCCCACTAGGCTCGGGGTACCCATCAAGTGGAATCTAGATCCAAGACTTCATAATGTGGTATCAGAGCCAGTTTACATTGTTTCCGTCTTATATAGAGACAATATATTAGAAATTAAGAACACATGGGACATGTACATAATCCATATTGGGCGACGCGAACCCATTTTTGGGGTAAAAACTAATTCTCCTAGATTATAATTGTTGTTTTGTTTTTCCCTATTAATGTTGTTATTATTTCACCATTGTGAAACTCCCATGTTGTGTGGAATTGTCCATTGTTACTCTGTTTGATGATTTTCTTTCATCCTTGGCGGGATGATATGAGGGTAAGTAGCATTGTTACATGCGTCATTATATGCACCTAAAATTCACATGTCATGCATATAGAAATACAATATTGGTGAAATTCGGTGATTTATTTTTATTGATATTCCTATGATTATTGAGTGATGTTGTGTTAGTTAGCTTGTATATGTATTACTTTTTTTTTGTGATTGAGTGATTACCATTCTCAATTTATGTGGTGTATGGGACCTCAAGGGTTGGGATGAGTAATTTATCGAGTTGAACCATTATGTTTTAAATACATGGGTGTCATTTCTAGTGATAATATTTTTGGCACAGAGTCAACGAAAAGAAATATCCATTATAAAGTTATTAAAGACATCTAAAATGAAATTTGTTTGCATCCATATTCTGCCTTTTCATATTTACTAATGGTAAAGGATTGATACTGAAAATAAATTGAAGAATTAAATAAAATATTATACTTTTTCACATACCGATACCTTGCCGCCTATGCGGGTTTTTGGGGTAGCATGACTTGGGTAGTGTGTTTTCATACATTAATCTTCCTCTAGTGATGCAATATCCTTGCTTCTAAGAATTTTCTGAGGTGTGTTCTTGTAATTTTTAGAAATATTCTTCCTCAACATCCTCATATCATATGCTCGGTAGGTGGAGATTACCATGCCCAAGACATTGTGGGCCCTACGCTACCTGTATTTCCTCCAGGAGTTCCACTAAGGGAACCACCTGCTATACCTGATTTGGGAACTGATTACTATGTTCATGATAGTTTCCTACATCTAATGAAGTCCATGCTTGGTCCTCCATGGATTTTAACTATGATGGATGATATGACTCGTGAGTTCCCACAATAACATCCTCCATAATTTTCAAGGGATGGTAGTCTATAGGCTGCCGAGTCTTGGCTTGAATCCACCATATCAATTATTTACCATCTAGAGAGTCCCCTTAGAGTGAAGGGTTATGCATTACACATACATTCTTATGGATTCATAAATGCATTTGTGGGATGTGATTACTCAATCTTGTCATCATGATGGCATGTTATGGGTTGTTTTTCAGACTATCTTCTATGATCAGTTATTTCCTTATATGTTGAATGGTGGATGATCTTGAAAGTTTATGAATATTGAGCAGGGTTTGATGTTATTTATTTAGTATTTAGCATGTTTGAAAATGTTTTAGTGATTTTCCCCGCTTCAATCTGATGATGAGATTTTTTGTGCTAGTCATTTTGAAGATGGGATCCAATACGCCATCTGTAAGTAGGTCAATGTTTTTTTTCCTACTTTCCTTTTTTGAAATAGTAAATCAGGATCTTATAACTATGTTTAACCTAAGGAACAACAATATTAAATGGTTTAAAGGATCAATCCTGCATCAGGATAGCAGTTCTTCCGATGGACGGAATCCTTCCCTCGAGGTTTCTTGTCAGGGCAGTGACAACAAGAGTGTCTGTTTTGATAGCTCTAAAGTGTGTCATTAGTGTGAAAGATGGGTGAATTCAAATCCTCGGTGTGATATATACCCAATTGAGTGCCCTTCTTTTTGCCGTATGGGGAATCTTCGTCATTTTTGTAGGACCTTTCTACTATCTTCAAGTGGAAAACGATATAAACCAACTCCACATACAGGAATGAGTTCTATTACACTGTGCCAGGTAGGGAGTTTCAATAACACTGAAATGTATTACTGAGGTGGAGGTTGTGGTTGTGGTATCCATACACCAAATCATTATCTACCCCAATATAGAAAATATGATCATGTTAGTGCATCTATTTCACATGTTTCAGAATCATGTTAGTTGCATGCACTATAGCTGATACCGGAGGATGAGGCTATGAGACCCTCTATAGTATGAGGTAATATTCCTGTAGCCTCTACTATAGTATCTTATTTATTTTATTGAGGTGATTCAAACTTTTTTTTATTTGTATTTATCATGGAGATTCTTGAACTAGAGATACAGTATCACTATGGTGTAATGACCCTAGATTTTTCGTTTGGGTTATGAACATAAAGAATACACCAGTGTACTGACTATCCCCCTAAGGTAGGAATTTAACCTTTTTTTGGAACCTATTTGTTTTGAGATGATGATATTCAATGTCGTTATAGTTTTGGAATTTTTTGGTTCAATTTCTTGCTTATGTAGAGTAATATCACTATAGGGTATCTTTTACATCACTATATGGAAGAAGTTGTCTACTTAAGGTTGTGTGGGATGAAAAGGCATCTAGAGAGGGACCAAAGCATCATTGGATTGATGGAGTGACCTCCCTAATTGAAAATATGTTCATGGAGGATCAAGGGTTACGTCCAGGTGATTTCCATCCAATAGTGGATCCTTTCATGGATGTCATTCCCAATGATTTTTTGGGCTTACCTCATGAGAGAGAGATCATGTTTACAATCGATCATGGTCTGGGAGTTTCTCCAATGTCCATTCCTTCATATATGATGGCACATATAGTGCTTCAGGAGCTCATGTGGAAATTAGAGGATTCAGTGTCCAAAGGAATTATATATCCATATACATCCTATTGGGCTATACAATTGGTGTTTTCCAAGGGGGAAGATGAAACCTTACTTATATTTTTGAATTAAAGAAGGATGAACATACGTATTATCATGAACTAATATTCAATTCCTCAAATAGATGATCTCTTTGACCATATCCTAGGATAAAGGTCTTCCTTATGATTGATAAGTGACCAGGTTATCATTAAGTTTGAGTCTTACCATCACACATACCTCGTACAACTATATGTAGAAGGTATTGTCTATATGAGTACCTTGTTTTTTCATTCAGTCTTACGAATTCATCTGATATATTTATGGATTTTATGAATAGGGTTTCCCAACCGTATTTGGAATTTTTTGTCACAGACTTTATGGATGACATCTTAGTGTATTCTCATACATGTAGTGACCATTCCAAACATATTTAGATCATTTTGAGTTTTCTGAGAGAGAATCAAATTTATTCCAGGATTCCTAAGTACCACTTATTAATCAACAATTTCCACTTCTTTGGTCATGTAATGTTGGAATCAAGAGTATCTGTTGACCCAGAAAATGTTTTTGATGTAGTTTTTTAGGAGAAAACTAAGTATGTGTTTTATATAAAGAGTTTCTTTGTGTTATATGATTGTTAATGGTGTTTCATAAAAGGCTTATCAAGTCTTTATTCACATATTAATGGACATAAAAATAAGTGTATCATGTTCATATGGTCATAATCACGTGATAAATACTTTCAAGTGAAAAATGGGAGGCTTGATTGAGTGCCTATTCTAACTCTTCTGGAGACAAGTATTAGTCAAATTGTCTTCTATGATGCATCAAGAATTATCCTAAGACCCATAATGATGTATAAAGACAGATTTTTTGTGTTTGGTTCTTGTAATTTGATCCCTTACGAGATATATAACACAACACACGACCTTGAGTTTGCATCAGTTCTCAATTCCATACGTTGGCATAGAAATTATCTATTGGGTGAGAGATTTCTGATGTACACAAACAACAAGAGCCTCAAATATATATTTTCTCAACTTGACTTCAACCTTAGATAGTAGATATGGGTTTAACATCTAAAATAGTTTTTATTTTTATCATTCTTATACACCTGGGAGTTGAAATGTAATTGTAGATGGACTGAGTTGGAAATCTCAAGCACATGTCATATGAGAAGAATGTGTTTAATGTAAGTTAATGTCCCTATTTTCAGAGCCGCATCTAGAGTTCCCAAACATCCATGGGTAGTACTACCTCTCATCATAGATATTTACCCATTTATTCCATGAGAAGGTGAAGAGTAGATAGTTTTTAGATCCTCAAGGCTTGGTTCTCCATGAAAGTATATAAAGAGATATCCCAACAATGGATTGGTCTATGGATAGAGAAAACGACCTCCTTCTAGGAGGACATATATGGATTCAAACAAATAAAAGAGAGGAGTAGATGAAGGTTCCATCACTTCAATATAGGTAGTTTATCTAGGAATCTCGAAGATATATCAAGATATGTGATGCCTGTATTGGTTTCTTGGGATGAAATATCAAATATTAGGCTTTATCAATAGGTGTTACACTAGTCATTAGCTGAAGGTGGAGTAATAAAGACCTCTGGGATTGTTACATCCACATCTAGTCCCATAATGTATATACCGAGATATTGACATTGATTTCATAGTTGGATTGCATAGGTCATTGATGGGGTAGCTTTGTTATATAGGTATCCATTTACTGACTAAAAAATCATCCAACTTCATACATATTATGGGGACTTTCTCAGAAGATGATCTGGGAAGATTTTTTGTTCACGAGATCATACAACTACACAGGGTTCCCCGTACTATCATTTCAAGTAGGGATGATTGTTTCAGAACACATTTCTGGATGGGATTATAGAAGGATATTGGAACATAAGATCTTCTAAGAAAATTTTTTTAACCTCAGACCGATGGGATAACAGAAAGGACAATAAATGTTCTGTATGATATTCCATGATAATGTGTACTTGATTTTGACAGTTCATGGGAGAAGAATTCCCCTCTCATTGAGTTTTCCTATGATAATAGATTTAAAAAAAATCTGGACGGCTCCTTCTGAGACCTTATACGGTTGGGTGTGATCTTCACCCTTGTGATGGATAAAGGTAGGTGTGGTAGCCTTACTCGGTCTACATATCATTCATGAGCTTCAATGAATATTCAACTAATTAGAATGTGTTTGACTAATGCTCATTATAGAATGAAATTATATCTGTATCACCATCGATGACATATTTATTTTTAGGATGAGGATAGTGTCTTTCTTCGGGAATCTCCAATGCTAGGCTAGATACAGTTACAAAAGAAGGGGAAGCTATCTCCTCATTTTGTAGGGAATTATGATATTTTATAAAGAGTTGGGAAGATAGCCTAACTGATGCTTGTACCTTAGAGGTACAGCTCCATGCACACTGTATCCCAATGGCTCTCCAAAGCTATATTTTCCCTTTAGTGTTGGGTTTATGGTAGCACAACCATGTACATGAAGAGACGTGGGATATGGAAGCTTAATTACATGTTTAATAGCCATAGTTATTCTAAAAAAAATGTTTCTCCAACCATGGATGGTGAAAATGGGGATATATTCTTTTATGTGGGGGAGATCATAAGAACCTGGATTTTTAATCAGGTATGTATCCTTTAATATTTGGTATATATCCTTACTTTGGACAAATCATAGGTGCCTAATGGGTTAGAAATGGTATTAGTGGTTTCCAAGGAATTTTAAAAGCCCAAAATCCATCTTTTGGGTGGGAAATAGGCCTAGAGCACAATTTAGTTTTAACTGTGTAGGAATGTCGTATGTTCTGGAAAACAATGCAGATTTTGTTTTTCCAGATAATGACACCCCACATAGGTGGTGCATTTCTATGCCACCTAAATGTGCGAGCAACCCTACTACCCAGGTAATCATGTATGGTTTGTGCACAGATTTTCGAACCATGCGGAGAAACCATGCTCATGTTATTTTTGTGGGTAAATTAATATAGTTTTCCTTAATGATCTATTAATCCACCTCCAACTCCCCTAATCCTCGATTTTTTTTATTAATCTATTTCTCTCTCAATTTAGGGATTTTTTAAGATATAAAGTTTGAATAAAGAGATCTCTTTCATCCTGAAACTGATCAAGCATCATTTCATCATGTTGGATGCATAATGATATGTACTCGAGTCCATTTGAGTCGTTTTCTTTCTCTTTTTCTCTCGACCAAGATATCAGGATATGTGTGTTTTATTCTTGGGTATACTCTAATATGAGCCAAATAAATCTTCAATACTAGAGTAGAAGTATCGTACAACCCTATCATTGGTGGTCTATAATTCATCACTAAAGTTCATTGATTTTGTATTTGTCATGTGAGCCCCATGAATTTTATTCGGTGTCATTCATTGAAATAATATTCCATGCATATACTTTTTAGAGTTGTATGTATATGTTCTTTCCATATATGTGAATAATTTTTGTTGGTTTTGAAAACAACTTTATCTCATCCATGTCAATGTTTATGTAGTAATTTTGTTTACTGTTTTGACACATTTGCGCCACCATTCAGATGTGCCTTGGTATGACCATTATAATGGTATGTTGTTCTATATTAAATTTATTAATTTAAATTATTAATTGAATAATGGAATGCACTAAATTTTCATTAAACTTGACCCTCCAAAGGTCTATTTTTTAAATTGATAATTAAATGTGGATGATTAATTGGATTCATATTTTCCCCACCCCTTACCACATTAATTGAAGGTAGTATAATGAACCTTAAATTATGGAATATTCCATAAATGGGTTAAATCAATATTTTTATGCTACCTTTCCTTTTTAAACTAATTAATGTCAAGGCTTGAACTAAATGACTTGATAAAATGTTTCCTTGCTACTGGGCCTTATCACAGTGAAGAAAGGCAAGGCTTGAACTAAATGACCTGATAAAAAAGGTTTCGTGAAAGTTTATATTTTTACACTAATGAAAGGAATATATTGAACCAAATGAAATATTACATGACTTCATAATAAAAAAGGATTTTCCTGACTCAAGCTTGCCTTGGATTCTGATCAGAGAATTCCATGAGTACTCCGGAACTCCATTCTGAATCAAGGATACTAATTCCATATGTCGATACCCACCAAGTTCCTGATACATATCTACTCTTGGATTCCCTAAATGACACTATATGATCCTTTCATATTACTAATAGATTCATTATATACACTCCATGGATCATGTATTGACATGTAAGTGCCATGGTTAAATCCCATCAAGCCCTGTCCCTACTCAGCCACTTTTTACCTTGGTTGATCACATTGGACTTCATAGGCGCCTCATTGTGGAATTCCTTGTATTATGATCCGTGAATTACACTCTTTCTCCATTCTAGGGTATAATCATTACTGCGTTGGAGACACTTGAGGTCTAAATAACCATATTTATTTCCAAGGGACTTCACTATTAATCATTACAGGATTCCTTGTTACATCTTGGAACCACCGCTATTTATAATATCAATAGGTGATGTTAGTGTTTGATATGCCTCATGATACCAATAAATCTAAAATTTGTAATTACATAGTTAATTAATTGGTTACATGTTCATACACCATTCGTGGGACATAACAGGTACATGGGTATTTGTTTACATTGTATTGATTTACATTATATATTTATTCTTGCACAGTTTAATATGTTTGTTACACGAGCCAGATGTTATTAGTATCATTGGTGGTGGCCCACTGATATTTATCTCACATCCTCTCCATGAGCCATTTGGTTCCCTATGTAGAATAAATGGTTCTAGGTGTTAACAAAGGGAAGCATACTGCTTCATACAACTATTTTCTTGTTGTTTAGTATAGAGCATGATAGTAGAAGACTGATTTGGAACATATGATGTTGGGGATAATGTCTTATTTTTTTATTTCTTTTTGGATCATTTTATGCATGTATTTTGTTTTTTGTTTTCCTACATTACAGTACATGACATGTTATCATCCGTTTTTGAATGTTATTACAGTTCATTATGTCTTTATTACTATTGTATCTATTTTTTCCATTGTGACTTCTATTTACTTATATTTTTCCTCTATTTACCTATTTTAACACTTACCCACTATGATATTACATGGTAATGAAGGAATTGTATCCCCACAAACACACCCTAGGCCCTCACATCTAATCAGAATCCTATTGCATTTAGTGAGATACCTTGAGGCCACGTGCCCCAATAGGATCAAGGTACCCATCATGTGAAATACAGATCCAATATGTCATACCCATGGTAAAATGGATCATGTAAAAATAATTTATGAACTATAAATAATGATATATTAAACATTTTTATGTATCAAATATTGTTTTAAAACATTCCATGAAAGGAAGTCATGAAAAATTAATCACATCGCTTTGGGGAGGTGGTAGTCCACACCTACCCACAAGCGACATTATCATTTCTAATCGAGAATACAGGTATGAAAAAAATATATCATATCATAATATAGTGGTTATTATTAAAAAAATTTAATACACATTTATAATATCCATCACAATAACTGACCGTGTGAGGTGGTGGTGAAATCAAATGAAATCACTTCATAGAGGTGGTACTCCACATGTACATAAAATAGAGGTTTTCATTTCCCATAGGATTGAAATGGGGATGATAAAGAATTATAAATAATCATAAGAAAAATTTATTATATTTTATATACAAATTTTATTATTTCATTATGTTAAAAATATATTTGAAGGAGTTTGAGGTATAAATAAACAAGAAACATTTAGTTCAGAGATATACTTCATATTTGGAAATACATTAATGGATTACACATTAAGACAAATTTTGTTGGTATTTTGGTGAGAATGGTGCCACTATGACATGTGGAGATATGACGTTTGTATATTTGTATAGGTATTAGATTATATAGAGATAAAAAATATATGTGTGGATGAGAGAAGAGGGGGGTTACCTTTTATATGCAAGGGAAGAGCACAATTTTAAATATTAAAGACATTAAAATATAATAAAGATCATAAAAAAGTAATTTGGAACAAAAGGGAAATACTTTTAAGGTTAGTAAATGTAAGAATGGAATTAACATTAAAAAATAAAGTCTATTCCTATTTAATGTTGTATTTAAAAACACAACATTTTCTTTAACACCCCAATTAATATATTTTAATCTTAATTATTGTAAACAACTTTTTACTCCTTTCGTACAATAAATCTGTGTATTAGGTATAAAGTGGATTATAAATGGATGATGGATAAATTATTTTAAAACATACTATTACACTTTTCCTCTTTGATATTTTTTTATATTTATATAATTTCATTAAATATTATTTATCACTAAATATCACTAAATTACTTTTTTAGGATTATGTAGGTAATATGACTTCAAAGACATCAAGATATAAATGGATTTATAATATAAATACATTTAACATTACCTATTAAATTCTAGTAATACTAAATTTCATTTAAATAATAATATATTTATTATTTTTATATTCAATTACCAAGATTTTTCTACATCTCAAACCGGAACTTTATTAGTATTGTGTAAGAATTTATTGTAATTACATGTTCAATAAATGGTAACAAAATATTTATAAAAAATAACATATTTATGTCCAAAATAATCATTTATATTCATTCACCACAAGAATTTATCCCAATTAAATCATGTAATATAAATAAAAGGCATAAGAGTGGCGTGTTTGTAATTATCTTTTACTTCAAATAAAAGAAATTCTATAATCGGTATAATGTTGCATGAAATTTATAAATATTATAATCATTAATTTATATTGTAAAATAAACATCAAATTAAAAAAATACATTTATGGAGTTATTTTTATGGATTATCTCATAGTTTTAACCATATTTTACCCCTTTGACACTTACCGTGTTGATAATAATTTACCAAGGTAATATTTCATTATGAACACAATTAAAAGGGGACTATTTTAAAAAATTTCACACAGAAAATCAAAATATTGAATGATTTTTTTAATAAAATTTATCTAAGTATTAGAAATTAAATTTAATATAACTTTCTAAATCATAATGGAATATATTTTATTAGAAAAATGTGTTTTAAGTAAGAAAATGACCATTATATCGAAAAAAATTAAAATTATTATGAGATTTATAATAATTTTTAAAAATATAGGTGTGAAATATTTCATTATTAACATATCCAAAATAGAAATGAAATTTTAAAAAACTTTTTTTATTTAATATAAAAAAATAATATTCCCAAATCGAAATTTTGTATTATTTACTAATTTTTTAAAGGAAATAACATATCATAACAATATATATATTAATAACATATTATTTACAAATTGATAAATATTTTTTCATTTACAATTTATATTAGTGGATAAATTTAATTATAATTCCATCACACAAAATGCATCAAACCCATTATTAATGAATATATATTAATGCATAAAATAAAATTATTCGTATTCCTGACATAATAAAAATAATTTTATGAATTTAAATTCTTTACGATATACATATATTTTTCCAATTTAATTATAATAATTGGTAAAAATTTATTATTTTAATATATTAAGATAAAAATGCATTGCACACATAAAAATAGTTTTATTAAAAATGCCTTTTTACCTTTAAAATATTTTATCTGAATTTATAACTAATTTTTAATCAATATATGATTGATTATTCATTTTTAAGGGATAAATTTCATCATTTATTTCACAATAATTTTATTATTATTTATACCCAATAAACAAACATATAAGCCCTAACAACCATACTTAAATAACATCATTAATGTTTTATATCATAGTTCTTCTTAGGAAAAGTATTCTTTTTAAGATGTTTATTGAAAAAATTCTTATATTAATATAAATTACTAGGGTTTCTAAAACATTAAATAAATTAGATCTCAAATTTTTATATTTATCATAGTAATCGAGGCTTAACTTATAAGGACCAGGCCTTAAAACATTACATAATCATTAATTAAATGAATAATTCATATAGAGAATCTTTTCAGGTTTACAGTTTTAGAGAATTAGGACATAACTATTACATATCAAAAGATTACAAAGTAGACTCTTCTACTAAGTTTCCATAAAATAAAAACCCTTAAAAAGAAACATTCCTAGTCCTATTTTTTAGATAGCATGTCTTTCCTTGATCCCATCTATGACCCTATTCATCTTTAAGTCCTGTGGAAAACATTTCAAAAACATGGGATGAGCATAAAAAGGCTCAGTAAAGGATACACAAAGAAGGAAAACTTTTAGTTTTTCAAAACAATAAGTAAACCATGAATTCTTTATCAAAGTAATACCTTTTACCTTTATGAAGTAGTAAATATTATTCCATGAATAAAATATCACTACTTATCCTTTGTAACCAAAAGATTACCATAAACCCATACAAAGAACAGATAACATATAAAGTTTACATGGGAAATAAACATACTTAAATGGAATAACCATACGGTAGACTTCCACACATATCACTACATGGAATTGCCATATGGATGACTTCCCTACCTAATGAATTGGAGGTTATAACGTATCCACCCATCATAATATTTAAAGCACCACCCGTCATATGTTTTATCACGTAACCACCCGTCAAATGAACATGTACCATTACAAAATCATAAAACAAATATAATGGAAAGAAAAAGGTTCCACATTTCAATCACAATATATCACTTAAATATATTGACATAAAAAATCCATTATCAAAAACAATTTCAATACAAAAAACAATAAAAGAGTATATGCTATTTAATTTCTTTTAAAAACATTACGGCTTGTTAAGGAAGCAAAAGGTCATATAGTGCTCACGGCGGCAGAAAAGGTCATTGTCACCGAGTACATTAAAAGAAACATTCCTTTTTGTCGTTCCGAAAAATGCTTCATAGAAAAAGATTCCCTTTGAATGAAAGGAAAATTCAAAGGTGTTTATATAGAGTATAAAATAAATTCTTATATTATAACAAAATATTCCTCAATGAAAGGAGATTGAGACGAAGTCCCTTACAAAGTCGGTATCCTTAGATTAAGGATAAATCCATTACATAATTTTGTGTGAAAAATATAAATACATCCAATATAAGAGGATATTAATTTTAAAACAATCAGAGGTCATAAAAACTTATTCATAGCATGACATAAGCATGAATTATAGGTTTAACCCAAATAATTGAATTTCGTTTAATAAGTTCCCTTACAGAAATTCGACAGCCTAACAACATCACTTTAAAATTCATAAAATGAGTTGATGAGAGATAAAAAGGATATGACATCACTTGGAAATAAAATTTACAACAATAAGGATATATAAGAACATATCCCAAAATTATAAGATGTAAATTAAAAGACCTAACCAAAATAATTCTTTTAAAAAGAAGAGGCTGGAAGGTTCCCTTACCGATTTGGGTAACTTTGAAAACGTACACCCCATGAAAGACGGGTCATATAATGAAAATGTAAATAACCATAAATTAAATTATATTCCTCAAAGAATACAATAATGGGTTGTAATTACACCACACAAAATGAAATAGTGTAAAATTTAGCATGAATCTCACGGGAACACAAAGTGAGATAAAAAAAATCCCTTACGAAATTTTGGTAACCTAACGATGCCACATAAAACATCCAAAAATGGATTGATGAGATAAAATAGGGTCTATAAACATATTAAAAAAAATTATAGTAAGAGGAATATAAAAGAACATCCCCTAACATAAGAAATATGTTCTTAAAAGAAGTGACATAAAAGAGAGTACTTAAAAAGAAAGAGAGTGATAGGATCCCTTGTAAAAATTCGGCAGCCTAACGACGCCACTTAAAAATTCTTAAAATTAATTAATAAGAGTAAGAGGGGTTCTCTAATCATATAAAATAAAAATTAAAGAAAATTGAAAATAAAATAACAACATCCAACATCAGAACATGGAGCATAAAAGAAATGACATAAAAAAAGAGTACTTGAAAAAAAGATAGGTAGGATCCCTTACAAAAATTTGGCAGCCTAATGACACCACTTAAAAATTCTTAAAATAATTTGATAAGAGTAAGAGGGGTTCTATAATCATATGAAGAAAAAATTACAGTAAGATGAAAATAAAATAACATCCTCCAACATCAGAACATGGAGCATAAAAGAAATTACATAAAAGATAGTACTTGAAAAGAAAGAGAGAGGTAAGATCCCTTACCTCAAGTCCGACTTGTCTTGTTCGTTTCTTTATATTCCTAAATAATAACCTGTTGAAAATTTATAATTTCTTAAGGAAATCCTTTATATATTATTATTCAGTTCATATCACATATTATAATGTCATAATAATTGGTTAATAATGTCAGTTCATATCAGACGTTTTTGTCGATGTTCGGTACATGAGTCAAAATTGAACTTGTAGGAAAATAGTTTTCCATTTAGTTATAGGTACATCATATAAAGAATATTATTAATGATTTAAATATCATATATATCCAGTATATATTAATTTTATACTATTCCATAACATTTGGAGATAATAAATAAAGTGCACCGTTCATGGAGACGGTAGGTCGTACGTACGCATGAACGCTATGTTCATTTCTTTGTCATATTAATGGAATTAAAACTAAATGAGAGATATATATATTATAATTCCAGAATTATATAAATAATTTATATTTAATATATGAAATATATATCCATTATATATATGTACTTCTAATAGTACATAACATTTGGATATAAGAAATGAAATGTACCGTTCATGGAGATGGTAAGTCGTACATACGCATGAACGCTACTTTCATTTCTATTTCATACATTAATGGAATGAAAAAATAATGATACACATGTATATTATAATTAAAGTATAATATAATATATAACATCATTAAATCTATCATTTATAAATACCACATATGGTATTAACAATTCAAATCACTTTGAGGTGGCGGTGGGCCGCACTTCCTAAAATGAAATTATCGCGTTTACCCATTATGGAAACCATAAATGTATGGAATAAATGAAAAATATAGAAGCATAAAGAATACATAATCATAATTTATATATCATATTTAAATACAATTTCATCTTAATGGCGACCATGAGAGGTGTTAAAAGAAGATTGAACAATCATCATTTCGTGAGGCAGTAATTCACCACCGACAAAAACAGTATGTTCTTTAACTATTAGATCGACGTGTGTATGAGTGTATCTCTAATAATCCTCATAAAATCATCCTAATATATTTAATATACTGGTGTTTTTACAAACGAAAGTAATAAAAATAGTTTAGGGGGTTGGAGAAGAGAAATAAAACAAAAGAACATAAGAGAAGACATTATCTTCAAATCAGGTAACTCTTTTTAATTTGAGCTCAACGGCTTCCTTGGAAAGAAATATTCCCAAAGTGAGGCTTCTAGAACTAAGAGAGGGACATTAATAGACAATATTAGCAGAGTTTTGTAGAGCCAAAGGCTTGAGAATTGTGGGTAATGGGTTAGAGGTGGGGGCCTTTTATAAGAGGGAGGAGGGGCACTGATGGAGTGTCTTGAAATGTTACTTTATTATAAAATGATTTTCGGATATCAAAGGACACACAATTATATATTTAAAATATAAGGTGATAAGGGTTCTAAATTCACCCATACAATAGGTTTTTGACAAGTGTATGTCTTAGAGTTTACATTATCTTTTCATTTTATTTAAATAGTTCATTAATGATGCAATCGTTGCATCATTATGGTGTCATAAATAAATTGATTTATTTAATGTCTAAAAATTATAGAAAAAATACATTGATGTATGAAATCTTTTTATCTTTCTAATGAATATTTATAGCCAAAAAGATGACTTGTATAACCCCATGTAAAAATTGTTTTAGTGAAATAATACATGTTTGTGACATTTTTATTTTAAATTTAAATAAAAAGTTATTAATGTCATTTTCTTACCCAAGTGGCTCCATGGGGTCCCCAATATCACCCAAGGATTTTATTTGTCGGCCATGACTCATCCAATAAGGGTAGGACACATGTCAAGGTAATTTCATATTATTATAACATTATATTTACTATAAATTACACTAATTTCTTTTAATCACGATGAATAAAACATAAAAATTACCATTCACCAAAAAATTATTTTAATCCCATTGAACAACATTTTACATACTAATGACAACCATGTATGTTGGATTTTCTAAATTACAATCATAGATGTGGTAAAATTTTATTTAAATGAAAAATTAGTTTTTTAACTACCACTTAGTGGTTTCACTATTCATAAAAAATTGATGTTTTTCAGAAAAATACCAGATATTCACCCTAAGCTAAATTTTATATTCTGAATTCAAAAATGATACCAATTTTAAAAAATTCAAAACATATAAGTTTAAATAATTAATTTAATAAATAATTTCCGCTGTAAAAACAAATAGCCGGTTTTTAAGAAACAACATCTATTAAAAGATTGACACTATTTTAAGTCCAATTTCAATGTGAAAATAATTCCAATGACCAACATTGGATTAAATGGTAAAAATATAGTCTAATTTCACTTTAAAAAAAATTCAAAAGATTAACTAATAATATAAATAAATTGTAACACCTCAAGCTTCTATGGTACACTCCTCTTTTAATAATAGAGCATCGTGTGTTGTACGCAACCTCGAGTTCTAACACACCGCGACCAATAAAAGTAACAGTTATGAATATTAATACCCAATTTTTGAAATTATTTAAATTTTATATTTCAAAATGGACTTAATTTTTGGATTCTCAATATCAAAATTAGCTTATGTTGAATTTTAGGTATTTTTCTGAGAACTTCCAATTTTTGATGAATAATGAAAAATACGTAAAAAACACTTTTTTAATAAAAATAATTTATTGTGATAAATTATATACTTGAGAGGTTCTAAACAGAATTAGAATATATTTTTACTATTTTATCTAATGGTGGTCATTATAATTAATTTCACTTTGAAATTGGACATAAACAATTGTCAATCTTTTGATTGATATTCTTTCTTCAAAACACGCTATTTGTTGTGACATCGTGAATTAATTATTAAATTAATTAATTAAACTTATATGTTTTTAATTTTTTAAAATATATATCATTTTTGAATTAGTAATATCAAATATATCTTAGGGTTAATTTTTGTTGTTGTTCTGAAAAACATAGATTTTTTGATGCATAGTGAAACCACTAAGTGGTAGTTAAAAAACCTGATTTTTCGTTTAAATGAAATTATACCACCTCTAGGATTTTAATTTCCAAAATCAGACATAAATAATTGTAATTAGGAAGTAAAATGTGGATCAATGGGATTAAAATATTTTTTGGTGAATAGTATCTTTTAAGTTCTATTAATCGTGATTAAAGGTAATTAGTGAAATTTAAAGTAAATATGATATTATAAAAATATGAAAATATATTGAAACTTGTCCTACACTTATTGGATGAGTCATGAACTACCACGAAAATCCATGGGTCATCTTGGGGACCCCATGGAGCCACTTGGGTAAGAAAATGACATTAATAACTTTTTATTTAAAGTAAAAATAAAATTGTCACAAACATGTGTGGTTTTACTCAAAAAATTATTACATGGGGTTATATAAGTTAAATTTTCTACTATAAATATTGATTGGAAAGATAAAATGATTTCCTAAATCATGATTGTTTTTTATATAATTTTTAAATATTAAATAAATTAAAATTTTTATGACCCCATGATGATGCAGCAAGAACCTCATTAATTAACGATTTAAATTAAATGAAAAGATAATGTAATATCTAAGACTTAAACTTGTAAAAAACCTATTGAATGGGTAGATTTCTAACCCTTATCACCTTAGCCTCGAAATATATAATTTTGGGACTTTTGAAAGCCGAAAATTACTTCATAATAATGTAACATTTCATTACTTTCCAAGAGTGCCCATCTTCTCCTCTTATAAAAGTCCCCCACCACTACCACCTTATTCACACCATCAAAGCCATTTAGCTCTGCCAAACTCTGCCCAAATACTCTGTAAACCACCCTCTATTACTTATAGAATCCTCATATTGGTCAGAATTCTTCCCAAAGAATCCTTTTTCTCAAATCAAAAAGAGTTACCCGATTTTAAGGTAATGTCTTCTCTTATGTTATTTTGTTTTATTTTGCTTCTCCAACCCCTTAAACACTTTTAATCCTTTATTTTGTAACAACACCAGTATCATAAATATACTAGGATGTTTTTATGAGAATTATTTGATTTACACATACACACACCTTCGTCTAATGGTTAAAGAACATATTGTTTCTGTGGTTGGCGAATTTCTGCCTCACGAAACGATGATTGTTCAATATTCTATTAACAACTCTCATGGTGGCCATTAATATGTAACTATATTTATATATGATATATATTATTTTTATGTTTTCCTTATGCTTCTGTATTTCTCATTTATGGAATTCCATTATGATTTCCATTATGGGTAAATGCGATAATTTCATTTTAGGAAGTGCCGACTACCGCCCCCTCAAAGTGATTTGAATCGTTAATTCCATATGTGGGATGTATAAAGGATGGAGTAAATGATATTATATATGATATTAAACTGGAATTATAATATAACATTATATCATTATGATTTAATTCCATTAAATATGAAATATAAATGAATTTTGTGTTCATGCGTACGTACGGCTTACCGTCTCCATTAACGGTGCATTTCATTTCTTACCTATAAATGTTACGTAATATTATAAATGAATGTATATAATGGATATATATAATAGATATTATATCTACATAATGAATATAATATGGAGATAATGGATATTATACCACATAAACATCTTTTAATTATAAGACGTTTATTTTTGACTCAAGTACCAAAGATCGACAAAATGATCGTTATTAAATTAAATAATTACATAATGTTAATAACATGGTAATAAGTGATATAAAAGGAATAATTAACATTAAAAACGTTCTTTATAAAGTAGAAATTAACTCTAGTTTATTATTCAGGAGATTAATGAAAGATCAAGTCAAGTCAGACACGAGGTAAGGGAACTTCTTAACCCAATTACCATTATTTGGGTCAATCTCCTACTTTCAAATTATTTCATGATATTATTTTGTCCTATCTTGTATATGTACTTTCTTTAAGATTAATTATAGTGAATACACATAATAGATCTATTTTATTTAAAAAATGATCTTTGTAAGGGAACTTCTTAACCCAATTTCCGTTCTCTGGGTTAATCTCCTACTTTCAAATTATATCATATTATTATTATGTTATATCTTGTATTTTTACTTTATTTATGTGTACATATAGTGAATACACATAATAGATCTATTTTATTTAAAAAATTATCTTTGTAGGGGAACTTCTTAACCCAATTTCCATTCATTGGGTTAATCTCATACCTTCAAATTATGTCATGATATTATTATGTACTATCTTGTATTTGTACATTCTTTATGTGTACTTATAGTGAATACACATAACATATCTATTCTATTTAAAAAAATGATCTTTGTAAGGGAATTCACCTCAATCTTCTTTCATTGAGGCATATTTGGTTTTATACACAACTTTCTTTTATACGGTATATAAACCCCTTTGAATTTTATGTTTATTCAAAAGGTTTTATTTTATAATTATGTGATTTTTAAATGATTTCACAAAAAGAGGTATTTCTCTCAAATATATGAAAATCTAGTGAAAATATATACGTATTTAATGTAAGCATAAAAATGTTTTCAGAAAACCTAACTCTCAAGTGTGGTAGACAGCAAGGGATTGGGTGTGGACCCATGTTGGCCTGTTATTAGTCGAGAAGTCTTAGAATTAGATATTTTGTTTTAAGAAGCCTACATAATGTTTTCAGAAAAACACTGGAGTATATTTGAACAATTTTAAACGTAATTATCTTCTAAAAAATTGCATCTGTAGGTCTCATGAGACAAACTAGTGTCTTGCAACGAGGCCTTGACAAAATATTTTTTGTAGTATTGGCACAAGGCCTTGGGTACGTGGTTATGATAGTCTGGAATTATGTATTCCATCATTATGAAAGTGGTTATTGATATTTCATGTGATTATTTGACTAGTAGAATGTGCATGTGAATATGTAAATGGCATTATTTCATTTTATTTTCCCATATTATAGTGAATTCCAAGTTTAAAATGCTTTTGTTTCAATTATACATTGACTTAAATGATTATGTTTATTTATGAAAGCTTCCGCTATATTGTCATCCTTACTATGCATCTGAGCTCACCCCTTTAAATGTTTTAATTTATCCAAAATGCGCAGAAGTATTTTATGAATGACCTGCATGGATAGTATGAGGGGATATAAAGACAAGATGTTGTTGTAGTTCTATATTAATTTATAATGTAATGTAAATCTTATGAATGTATCTATTGTTTCCAAGGCTACTAAACTAATCGGTCTTTTGAGACATGATATTTTGTTATCATGCCAATGTTACGTAATAATGCACTGACTCTGGGTAATTGGGTCCGGGGCGTTACAATTGGTATTAGAGGCAGCTTAGTACTAACCTTGGCAGCCAGATTTAGATAAACTTTTATTAGAGCACATTGCCCATAGATAGACTTTGAGGATTAGTATAGAAGAACTTCCTAAAATTTTGGTATTATAAAGATTTTTATGAGTTTTCGGAGAAATAAATCCCTGTCTGGATCCGAGCAGGTAGAGGCGGCTCTGGCACATATGTACCTAGGGGTAAAACCCAAAAACACCGCCTTGAGCTAGACTCGAACGAGAATTGGTACAAGACAATGGTCTTTGATACACTCTTAGTTACGACACTCCCGGGGGATATGCTTAGGATAATTCTGATTTTTTTACAAACAACAATAAAGTGTTGTGAGTATATACTTCCTCAAAGATTTTTTTTTGTGATTATGGATTATATCCATAAATAGTTCAATTTATGTTAGGTGTTTTGCAAGATTGTAATTATGTATTTTGATTCATAAACTAATCTAGTTTATGCCATTGTTTAGAAATAGAGCCTAGTGGGAGTAATGGAAACCATATCATTGCATGCACTCCATGTAGGGATTTCCCTCCTGCTTAAAATAATTATAGTGGAGCTGGTGATACAACTGGTGCTGATCAGATTATCACCATACTGGGACAACTCACTCAGGTTATGAATAGTAACCTTACTCGTATGGAGCACCCTGATCCACAATGTGGAGGATCAATGTTATACCGATTCATAAGGCAACAACCGCAAATATTTAATGGGGGTACAAATACAGTAGTAGCTGAGCAATGGATAAAATCCTTAGAGAAAATATTCCACGCCTTGGGGAGTAGCGAAAGGGAGAAGGTTGTTATGGAAGTTTACCGCCTCACTAGAGTTGCCGATCAATGGTGGTCTCTGATTCAAAACACAAAGGAAGATGAAGAAGTATCAAGTATGTAATGGAGGGAGTTTATTGAAATTTTCATAGAAAAATACATTCCACATGACCATCGAGCAGATATGGAAAGGCAATTTCTGAGTCTGAGGTAGAAGGAAGATTAGAATGTCGCAAAGTATGAGGCCAACATCACAAGGTTAGGAAGACATGTTGCAGATTATATACGTAACCCAATAAGTAATATTGATCATTTCATTGATGGGTTAAAACCATTTCTCCATTGAGATTTAGTATCACAATATTTCTCCACATACGAAGATATAGTCTTGTGTGCTATCAAGACAGAAAACGAATTCTCTAAGTCTTATGAAAACAAAGTAAAGAAAGAGAAGAAGAGAACGGTGGAACAAGAGACAGATAAAGGGAAAAAGGTAATGAAGTATTTTCCATTATGCGATAATTATGGGAAGAATCACCATGGTAATTGCCTAAAAGGAATGAGAGTTTTTTATAAATGTGGAGAAAAAGGTCACCAGGCTCGTGATTGCAAGGGAAAGAAAGAGGCTATCAATATTGAATGCTGCAATTGTATGGAAATGGGGCATTATGCAAATAAATGTCCTAATCGTCAGGGAAACATACCTCCGAAAAGGACAAGGGATCATGGACAATCATATGTTGTTACTACAGTTGAAGTGGAATAATTTATGTATTGGTGCTTTTGGACTTAAGGATTATATTATGGTTATAAGAATAATGTGATATATATAAGGATTGTACTAAAGTACTTGTTTGTTTCATTACGGTTTTAATATGATGAAGGTAATCATATTTTTGTATGTGACAATAATAGAAAGTTTACTTTGTTTGAGGAATCTGATGATACAATTGATTTTGAATTTTAGAGACCTTTTAGAGAATGTTTGGATGGAGGTATTTTGGATAACTATAAAGAATGATGGAATGGATTAAGTATAACTTCAGATAGTAATGATTTAGGTTAAAACATTTATGAAGATTATTTTTGGAATATTATAATACTGTAGTTTTAGGAAAAGGACAACCTGTAGGTTGGGGGATAACCCATCGCGTCAGACAGAACTGTAGGAATTTAACACACAACCATAGTGGAACATGCCTTTATTACCTACCAATAGCATACAAGAAGTCCCTGGTTATTAAAAAATAGTTTTCCTAATATAAATTGTATGTGTTAATATTTGGAACCATATACAATTATGATAAATAGAATATTTTGAGTTATATTACCTTTTGGAGTGAATGATGGGTTTGTGGTAAAAATTTATTAAAAATGAACGTCTACATGACAAGTAAGTAAATTTAATTATGTTTCTAGTAAATCTCCTAAATAAATTCCTCAACATTATGAAATGTAACTTAAAACAAAAATTTTGTTAGTTAACTTTTTCAATTGGGGAATCAATGACCATTTAACCGATCACATGTTTGTGATTTTCATGTAGTTAACATTTTCTTAATCCTGTTTTATACAACTCTCCAGCAGACCTTGATGGTTTGTTTTTCCTCCATATCCATATTTTCATATAATCCTAGTATGGGCTATCTCAGGTGACCTTTGTACTTCTCTTTATTTCTTTTAAAGTTATATTTTTATTAACGCTATTTCCGATGTGGGTTTTCCAAAAAGGTATTTTCTATTTTCAACATTTTATTTTCAAAGAAAAATTTTAAATTGCGAGGACGCAATTTATTGAAGGAGTGGAGAATGTAACACCCCAAGCTTCCCTGGTACGCTCCTCTTTGAATAATAGAGCAGCGTGTGTTGTACGCAACCTCAAGTTCTAACACAACACGACCAGTAAAAGTAGTAGTCATGAATAGTAATACCCACTTTCTGAAATTATATAAATTTTATATTTCAAAATAGACTTAATTTTTTGATTCATAATATCAAAATTATCCTATGTTGAATTTTTGTTATTTTTCTGAGAACTTCCAATTTTTGATGAATAGTAAAAAATATATAAAAACAACTTTTTTAATCAAAATAATTTATAGTGATAAATTGTACAATTGAGTGGTTCTAAAGTTTAATTAGAATATATTTTTACCATTTTATCTAATGGTGGTCATTAGAATTAATTTCACTCTGAAATTGGACATAAACAATTGTCCATCTTTTGATTGATATTCTTTCTCAAAAACACGCTATTTGTTTTGAAAGTGGGAATTAATTATTGAATTAATTAATTAAACTTATATGTTTTGAATTTCTTAAAATAGACATAATTTTTTAATTAGTAATATCAAATATATCTTAGGGTTAATTTTTGGTGTTGTTCTGAAAAACATCGATTTTTGATGAATAGTGAAACCACTAAGTGGTAGTTAAAAAAACTGATTTTTCGTTTAGATGAAATTTTACCACCTCGGTGATTTGAATTTCCAAAATCCGACATAAATAATTTCCATTAAAAACTAAAATTTGGATCAATGGGATTGAAATAAGTTTTGTGAATAGTAACTTTTAAGTTCTATTAATCGCGATTAAAGGTAATTAGTGAAATTTAATGTAAAAATGATATTATAAAAATATGAAAATATCCTGACACTTCTCCTACCCTTATTGGATGATTCATGTCCGACCAATAAAATCCATGGGTCAACATGGGGACCCCATGGATCCACTTGGGTAAAAAAATGACATTAATAACTTTTTATTTAAAGTAAAAATAAAATTGTCAAAAACATGTGTTGTTTTACTAAAACAATGATTACATGGGGTTACATAAGTTAACTATTTGACTATAAATATTCATTGGAAATATAAATTTTTTTACTACATCATGATATTTTTTATATAATTTATAGAGATTAAATAAATTAAAATTTTAATGACACCATGATGATGCAGCGATTACCTCATTAATTAACTATTTAAATAAAATGAAAAGATAATGTAAAATCTAAGAATTAAACTTGTCAAAATAATATTGGATGGGTATATATAGAACCCTTATCACCTTATCCTAGAAATATATAATTTTGGGATCTTTGAAATCCAAAAACTACTTCATAATAATGTAACATTTCATTACTTTTCAAGAGTGCCCCTCTTCTCCTCTTATAGAAGTCCCCCGCCACTACCACCTTATTCACACAATCAAATCCATTTGTCTCGGCCAAACTATGACAAAATACTCTCTCAACTTCCCTCTATTACTCCTAGAAGCCACACATTGGGCATAATTCTTCCCAAGGAAGCCTTTGTCTCAAATCAAAAAGAGTAACCCGATTTTAAGTTATGTCTTCTCTTATGTTATTTTGATTTATTTTGCTTCTCCGACCCCTTAAACTCTTTTTATTACTTTATTTTGTAACAAAACAAGAATAATAAATATACTAAGATGTTTTTATGAGAATTATTTGATTTACACTGACACACACCTTCGTCTAATGGTTAAATAACTTACTATTTCTGTGGTTCGCGAATTTCCGCCTCACGAAACGATGATTGTTCAATCTTCTATTAACACCTCTCATGGTGGCCTTTAAGATGTCACTATATTTATATATGAGATATATTATGTTTATTTTTTCCTTATTCTTCTATATTTCTCATTTATGGCATAGCATTATGATTTCTATTATCGGTAAACACGATAATTTCATTTTAGGAAGTGCAGACTACTACCCCCTCCAAGTGATTTGAATCGTTAATGACATATGTGGGATGTATAAAGGATGGAGTAAATTATATTATATATGATATTATACTATAATTATAATATAACTTTATATCATTATGATTTCATTCCATTAAATACAAAATAGAAATGAAAGTAGCGTTCATGCGTACGTACGGCTTACCGTCTCCGTGAACGGTGCATTTCATTTCTTACCTCTAAATGTTATGTAATATTATGAATGAATGTATATAATGAATATATATGATAAATATGATATCTATATCATGAATATAATTCTGGAGATAATGGATATTCTCCACATAAAAAAATTTTAATAATTAGAAATTTATTTTTGACTCAAGTACCAAAAATCGACAAAACGACCGTTATTAACATAAATAATTAAATAATGTTCATAACATGGTAATAAGTGATATAAAAGTAAAAATGAACATGAAAAAAGTTCTTATGAAAGTATAAATTAATTCTATATTATTATTCAGGATATTAAAGAACGGTCGAGTCAAGTCAGACACGAGGTAAGGGAACTCATTAACCCAATTTCCATTATTTGGGTTAATCTCCTAGTTTCAAATTATGTCATGATATTATTTTGTCCTATACTGTATTTTTACTTTCTTTATGTGTAATTATAGTGAATACACATAATAGATCTATTTTATTTAAAAAATGATCTTTGTAAGGGAACTTCTTAACCCAATTTCTGTTTTTTGGGTTAATCTCTTACTTTCAAATTATATCATGATATTATTATGTTATATCTTGTATTTTTACATTATTTATGTGTACATATAGTGAATACACATAATAGATCTATTTTATTTAAAAAATTATCGTTGTAAGGAATCATCTTACCCCAATTTATGTTCTTTGGGTTAATCTCCTACTTTCAAATTATGTCATGATATTATTATGTCCTATCTTGTATTTTTACATTCTTTATGTGTACATATAGTGAATACACATAATAGATCTATTATATTTGAAAAAATTATCTTTTTAAGGGAATTCATCTCAATCTTCATTAATTGGGGAATATTTTGTTTTATACACAACTTTCTTTTATACTGTATATAAACCCCTTTGACTTTTTCGTTTATTAAAAAGGTTTTATTTTTTAATTATGTGATTTTTATATGATATAAAAAAAGATATATTTCCCTCAAATATATGAAAATCCAGTGCAAATGTATACGTATTTAATTTAATCATATTTTTTTTCAGAAAACCCGACTCTCGAGTGTGGTAGACAGAAAGAGATTGGGCGTGGACCCATCATGGCCTGTAATTAGTTGAGCAGTCTCATAATTAGTTATTTTTTTAGAAGATTGCATAATGTTTTCAAAAAACACTGGAGTATATTTTAGCAATTTTAAACATAATTATCTTCAAAAAAATTGCATCTGTAGATCTCATGAGACAAACTAGTGTCTTGGAACGAGGCCTTGAGAAAATGTTATTTGTAGTCTTGGCACAGGGCCTTGGCTACGTGGTTTTGATAGTCTGACATTATGCATTCCATCATTTTGAAAGTGGTTTTTGATATTGCATGTGATTATTACACTAGTAGAATTTCCATGTGAAAATGTTAATGGCATTATTTAATTTTATTTTTCCATATTATGCTGAAGTCCATGTTTAAAAAGCTTTTGTTTCAGTTATACATTGCCTTAAATTTTTATGTTTATTTATAAAAGATTACGCTATATTGTTATCCTTACTGAGCATCTGAGCCCACCCCTTTCAATGATTAAATTTTTCCAGGATGTTTAGAAGTATTTTATGAATGACCTGCAGGGATAGTTTGAGGGGACAAAAAGAGAAGATGTTGTTGTAGTTTTGTATTAATTTATGATGTAATGTAAAACTTATGAATGTATCTAGTTTTTCCAAGGCTGCTAAACTAATCTGTCTTTTCAGACTTGATCTTTTGTGATCATTCCAATGTTACGTAATAATGCACAGACTCTGGGTAACTGGGGTCGGGGCATTACATAAATTATATTTAAAAGTGGTTTTGAATTAAAATACAACATTTTTCACTTATTCATTAAAAATGATCTGTATCGAAAAAATAACAAAAACATACAAAAGTAAATTTTGATGTACCGATTATAAAGAAGGATATTATTTGGTCCAATATAATAGATAAAATTGTCAAAAGTGGATTTAGAAAGGGTTCTCCATCAAAACGCAGCTAATTGAAGTTTTAAAAAATATTAGAATATTTACGCTTAAAATTGGATTAATTTTCATTTTAAGACTATGAAATTTATTTGGATAAATGCAAAAATATTTGACAACCATATATAATCATTTGGTAGTTAGTTCTGTTCATTCCTACGATTACAATGGATAGGCGTTAACTACCATTTAAAATACTATTATTATATTATTAGTGTGCAACGTTAGATTTCAAAGAAACTCATTGTTGTGTATTGGGTATGCCGTTTTACATAGCATTCCCTTTAAAGTAATATTAATATTTTATTCACAAATATTAATAAATAAGAAAATGTCATATTCTTTATTTACCTAGGGTGTTACATCCTTCCCCCATTCTGGGAATTCCATCCTCGCAATTTTAAAATTGGGCTTGGAAACTTCATTGAAATCCCCACATCGGAAAAGGTGTAAGTTAAACTATCACTTTAAAAGAAAGAAAGAAAAGTATCAAGGTCACCCAAGACAATAGGTACTAGGATTCCATGAAAACATGGATATGGAAAAAACAAAGGGTTAGGTTCTGATGGAGAGAGATAGAAACATGTTTAGGAGAAAGTTAACAACCATAAAATCACAAACATGTGATGGGTTAAACAGTATTTGATTCCTTAGTAAGAAAAGTTAATAGACAACTGTTTAGTTTTAACTTACTTTACATTGAGGAATTTATTTATTATCTTAACTAAATCACAAGGATACATACATTCTTGTCGTTTATACTTTCATCTCTTACATGATTTCTTACACAAACTCATTTTTTCCTCCAAAAGACGAGTATTTAGGATGACTTTTTCACATTCAATGTGCTATAATCAACTTTTATAGAATCACCTAACCGAAAAAAGAGAACTATATATTTACCAGGTATTTAGACCTCAACAAAAACCAAAATTGTTAGAAAAAGCTCAGATAATCCACAAATGAATAATCCATTATAAAAATAAAATCTATTCTTAATCTCCAAATTTTTTCCAACAAAACCCAAAGTTCAACGAAGACCATCCGATAATCAATTTTTCCATAAAATTCATCAAAGTAAACCAAAATAAGATTGAATCCCAAATATTTGAAGGATTTAATCACATAGTCTACCATGTTACAAATTAACATTTATCTCCAAATAACATGAGTTACTCTTATAGTCTCATATTGAAAATTAATTAACCAAATCGTATATCCTCCATGATAGGTCAATATTTTCCTTTCTAACCCAAAATCAACTTATTCATGATTCATAAAATTATATAACTAAAAAAAATTTGTCATACTAACCAAGGACTTCACATAGTCCAGTGGTAGGAAATAAATACCAGTCGCACTTTGGTTGTGAATTCGATTCCCACAGCTTTGTCCGACCCGATGGGTTGTCACACAGTCTGCATGTTGTCCTTTTTCCAAAACTATATAATTCTCAAAACATTCCCCAAAAAGAGATAAAATCATCAAAAATAACTATAAAATAACTTAACCTCAATTTTATCTCATGCCTTTAATTTTCCATCATAACATATATTAACCAATAATTACCTCAAAAATAAGGATCATATAAACCCTAATGGTTACCTTTATAATTATTACCTGATCTTACACATCAAGTTGGTCATCTCGTACATGATCCATTAGAGAACTCACCAAGGTTCAAGTGGCTAATCATGCCTCCTGATAGTTGTTTTAGAATAACAACGAGATTTCTCATTGAATCCCCCTTTTCATCAAATCCCTTAATTAGAGAACCACTACAGTGTCCTTCAAACCCATTGCCTCTTTGGTGCCTACTAGATTCATCCAGTTACTAAACCAAAAAGGTCAGTGTGAGTATATAATTAGAATCATCATATAATACTAAGATATATTTATTCATGTTATCTTAAACTCATTGACTTTATCTAATACTATGACCCTTTCTGAAATCCTAACCATTATGGTGATGTCACTTGTGCTTAAAAGATACCCTAACCTCTAAAGTTATCTAAACTGACCTTTGAAAACAACTATAAGGACCCGACCTTAAAAAATTACATAATCATGAATTAAATGAATAATTCACATAGAGGATATTTTCAGGTTTAGAGTTTTAGACAATTAGGACATAACTATTACATCTCAAAATATTACAAAGTAGACACTTCAACTAAGTTTACAGAAAATAAAAACTCTTAAAAGAAACATGTCTAGTTCCATGTTTTAGATAGCATGTCTTTATTTGATCACATCTGTGACCATATTCATCATTATGTCATGTGGAAAACATTTCATGAACTTGGGATGAGCATTAAAAAGCCCAGTATAGGATACACAAAGAAGGAAAACTGTTAGTTTTTCAAAACAACAAGTAAACCATGAATACATTATCAAAGTAAAACTTTTTACCTTTATGAAGTAGTAAATACTCTTCAATGAATAAAAGATCACTAATTATCCTTTTAACCAAAAGATTACTATAAACCCATATAAAGAACACATAGCACATAAAGGTAACTTGGGACATATACATACTTAAATGGAATAACCATACGGTCAAATTCCACACATATCACCACATCGAATAGCCATACGACCGACTTACATACCCAATGCATTGGAGTTTATAACGTAACCACTCGTCCTAATATTCACAACACCACACATCATATGGTTTATCATGTAACCACCCCTCAAATTTCCAAGTACCATTACAAAATCATAAAACAAATATAATTGAAATAAAACATTTCTACATTTCCATCAGAATATATCACTTAAATATATTGACATAAAAAATCCATTATAAAAACCAGTTTCAAAACCTAAATACATTAAATAGTATGTGTTATTTAATTTCTTTTAATAACATTATGGCTTGTTAAGGAATCCAAAGGTCTAATAGTTCTCGCGGTGGAAGAAAAGGTCATTGTCACCGTGTACGTTAAAAGAAACATTCCTTTTTTTCGTTCAGTAAAACGCTTCATAGAAAATTATTCCCTTTGAATGAAATGAAAATTAAAATGTGTTTATATAGAGTATAAAATAACGTCTTGTATTATAAAAAAATATGCCTCAATGAAAAAAGATTGATACGAAGTCCCTTACAAAGTTGCTATCCTTAGATTAAGGATAAATCCATTACATTATTATGTGTGACAAATATAAATACACCCAAAATAAGAGGATATTAAGTGTAAAACAATCATAGGTCATCCACACATATTCATATCACGACCTAATCAAGAATTAGTGGTCTAACCCAAAGAATTGGAATTAGGTTAACAAGTTCCCTTATAGAAATTCGATAGCCTAACCACGTCAGTTTAAAATTCAGAAAATTAGTTGATGAGAGATAAAAAGTGTATCTCATCACATGGACATAACATTTACAGCAATAAGGATATATAATAATATATTCCAACATAAGAAGATGTAAATTAAAAAACCTAACAAAAATAAGTCTTTTAAAAAGAGGAAGGTGAAAGGTTCCCTTACCGATTTGGGTAACTTTCGAAACGTACACCCCATGAATGAAGGGTCATACAATGAAAATGTAAATACCCATAAATTAAATTATATTTATCAAATAATCTTATCATGGTCAGTAAATAAACCACACAAAAGGAAATAGTGTCAAATGTAGCATGAATCTCACGGGAACACAAAGTGAGATAAAAAAATCCCTTACGAAATTTCGGCAGCATAACGACGCCACTTAAATCATTAAAAATGGATTGATGAGGTAAAATAGGGTCTCTAATCATATTAACATAAAAATTATTGTAAGAGGAATATAAAATAACATCCCCAACATAATAAATAGGATCTTAAATGATGTTACATAAAGAGAGTACTTAAATAGAAAGAGAGTGATAGGATCCCTTACAAAAATTCGGCATCCTAACGACGCCACATAAAAATTCTTAAAATGAACTGATAAGAGTAAGAGGGGTTCCCTCACCAAATGAAAATAAAAATTACAGTAAGTTGAATATGAAATAAAATCCAACAACATCTAAACATAGAGCATAAAATAAATTACATAAAAGATAGTACTTGCAAAGAAAGAGTTAGGTAGGATCCCTTCAAAACATTCGACAGCCTAACAGAACCACCTAAAATTTCTTAAAATGAATTGGTAAGAGGAAGAGGTGGTATATAATCATATGAA
Organism: Viscum album; assembly: GCA_963277665.1. NCBI lineage: Eukaryota > Viridiplantae > Streptophyta > Magnoliopsida > Santalales > Viscaceae > Viscum > Viscum album. The sequence goes on along the minus strand of OY728131.1, from coordinate 292,350,765 downwards.
AATAAAAATTACATTAAGGTTAAAATAAAATAACATCCTACAACATCAGAACATGGAGCATAATAGAAATGACATAAAAGAGAGGACTTGAAAAGAAAGAGAGAAGTAGGATCCCTTACCTCAAGTCTGACTTGTCTTGTTCATTTCTTTATATTCATGAAAAATAAACTTTGGTCAATTTATAATTGCTTAAGGACCTACATTAACTATTATTATTCAGTTCATATCACATATTATAATGTTATAATAATTTGTTATTAATGTGAGTTCATATTAGACGTTTTTGTCGATATTCGGTACATGAGTCAAAATTGAAATTATTGGAAAAGAATTTTCCATTTAGTTAAAGTTAAATCATATCCAGAATATTATTAACTATTTAAATATCATATATATCTATTATATATTCATTTTATACTATTCCATAAAATTTGGAGATAAAAAATGAAGTGCACCATTAATGGAGACGGTAGGTCGTACGTACGCATGAACGCTAATTTCATTTCTTTGTCATATTAATGGAATTAAAACTAAATGAGATATATATATATTAAAATTCCATAATTATATCCATAATTTAGATGTAATATATGAAATATATATCCATTATATATATGTACTTTTAATAGTACATAATATTTGGAGATAAGAAATGAAATGTACCGTTCATGGAGACGGTAAGCCGTACAAACGCATGAACGCTACTTTCATTTCTCTTTCTTACTTTAATGGAATGAAAAAAATAATGATACATAGATATATTATATTTAATGTATAATATAATATATAACATCATTAAATCTATCCTTTATACATCCCACATATGGTATTAACGATTTAAATCATTTCGAGGGGGTGGTAGTCCGCACTTCCTAAAATGAAATTATCACGTTTACCCATTATGGAAACCATAAAGGTACGTCATAAATGAAAAATACAGAAGCATAAGGAATAAATAAAAATAATTTATATATCATATATAAATACAGTGAAATATGAATGGCCACCATGAGAGGTGTTAAAATAAAATTGAACAATCGTCATTTCGTGAGGTAGTAATTTTCCACCCACAAAAAGAGTATATTCGTTAACCATTAGATGGAGGTGTGTATGAGTGTAGCTCGAATCCTCCTAATAATAGAATCCTAGTATATTTAAGATACAGATTTTGTTACAAAAGAAAGGAATAAAAAGAGTTTATGTGGTTGGAGAAGCAAAATAAAACAAAAGAACATAAGAGAAGACATTAACTTCAAACCGGATAACTCTTTTTGATTTGAGCTCAAAGGCATCCTTGGAATGACTTCTAACCAATGTGATGATTCTAGGAGTTATAGAGGGATTTGTAGAGACAATATGAGCAAATTTTGTTCAAGCCAAAGGATTGATAGGTGTGGGTAAGGGGGTAGAGTTGGGGGCCAATTATAAGAGGGAGGAGGGGCACTCTTGGAAAGTCTTAAAAAGTTACTATATTATAAAATGATTTTCGGATATCAAAAGTCCCAAAATTTAATATTTATAGGTTAAGGTGATAAGGGATCTAATTCCACCCATCCAATAGGTTTTTTACAAGTGTATGTCTTCGATTTTACATTATCTATTCATTTTATTTAAATCGTTCATTAATAAGGTAATCGCTGCATCATCATGGTGTCATAAATAAATTAATTAATTTAATGTCTAAAAATTATAAATAAAATACTATGATTTAGGAACTATGTTTATATTTCCAATTAATATTTATAGTAAAAAATATGACATGTATAACCCCATGTATATTTTTTTTAGTAAAACAATTCATGTTTGTGACATTTTTATTTTAACTTTAAATAAAAAAGTTATTAATGTCATTTTCGTACACATGTGGCTCCATGGTGTCCCCAAGTTGACCCATGTATTTTCATGGCCGGCCATGACTCATAAAATAAGGTTAGGACATGTTTCAAGGTCATTTCAAATTATTATAACATTATATTTACTTTAAATTACACTAATTACCTTTAATTGCGATTTAAAAAACATAAAAGTTACTATTCACCAAAAAATTATTTTAATCCCATTGAACCACATTTTAAATCCTAATGAAAAAATTTTATGTTGGATTTTTGAAATTCAAATCACAGATATGGTAAAATTTCATTTAAATGAAAATCGGTTTTTTTAACTACCACATAGTGGTTTCACTATTCATAAAAAATTGAAGTATTCTGGAATATACCAAAAATTCACCATAATCTATATTTGATATTCATAAATAAAAATGATGTATATTTTACAAAATAAAAACCATATAAGTTTCATTAATTAATTTGATAATTATTTCCCGCTGTCAAAACAAATAACGTGTTTTTAAGAAACAATATCTATTAAAAGATTGTCACTAGTTTAAGTCCAATTTCAATGTGAAATTCATTCCAATGACCACCATTGGATTAAATGGTAAAAATATATTCAAATTTTACTTTAAAACCAATTCAAAAGATGATCTAATAATATAAATAAATTATATTTAAAAGTGGTTTTGAATTAAAATACAACATTTTTCACTTATTCATTAAAAATGAACTTTATCGAAAAAATAACAAAAACATACACAAAGTAAATTTTGAGGTCCCAATTTTAAAGAAGTATTTTATTTAGTCCAATTAATAGATAAAATTTTCAAAAATTGGATTTAAATAGGGTTCTCCATCAAAAGGCGGTTAATATACCTTTTAAATAATATTAGAATATTTAGGCTTAAAATTGGATTCATTTGCATTTTAAGCCTCTAACATTTATTTGGATAAATGAAAAAATATTTGACAAGAATATATAATCATTTGGTAGTTAGTTCTTTTCATTGTTTCCATTACAATGGCTAGGCATTAACTACCATTTAAATTATTATTATTATATTATTAGTGTGCAACGTAAGATTTTAATGAAACTCATTGTTGCGTATTGGGTACGCCATTATACATAGCATTCCCTTTAATGTAATATTAATATTTTATTCAAAAATATTAATAAATATAAAAATGTCATATTCTTTATTTACATGGGGTGTTACATAACTATTGAAAATATCCTTATTGAGAACGATACTCATAAAAAGTGTTAAGAAAAGTTAAATTTAAAAATTGGAAGAGTGAAATATGATGGAAACCATAAATGAAACATAATAAAGTTCCCAAATAAGAAGAACATTAAATTAAACTAAAAATTTTGATTCACTAGGGAAAATAGTGGCTATTGAAAAATAATTAGTGACAAACATCCTAATAATGAGAATTTTAATGACCAAAAAATCATGAAATAGTTAGGAATTTAAATGAAGACTTATTCATTAGAAATAATTGTAAAATAACAACATTTTTAATTCATGATCATTTTCATATATTTTATGGATTAATTTTATATCGAGACTGTGAACATATGGAAAGTTGCATAGTTGATTTATTCTCATTTAATTAGAATATTTTCATTCTTTGGATATGCATAGATCAATTTCCACATCTATCTCAACTTTGAACATAACAAATGAATATAAAAGCTGATTTTTTCATGCCAAATGAACATGAAGTGACATTTAATAAATAACATGTTCCAAAAAAGGATAAAAAATTATTCCTCCATCCTTTATAAGTTAACAAAAAATTGTTACACAATATATGATATTATCAAATATGAATAAATACTACATTAATATCAAAATCATTAATAATAACTCTCAACATTCAACATAAATCCTTTCTTAAGCAATTATTGTCAAAAGTCATCTTAATATTCTTGAAAAACAAGATTACCCAAAAACATGAAGGATTTGATCACATATTACTTTAATATTAGTTTAACATTTTCTCCAAAATTCATTAATCAATTATAAAGTAACATATCCTATAAATTATTTTACTCAATCATGTATTGACTAAAATATTATAATATTTATTATAAATAACTTAAATCACCATATCTCCATAATAAAATCGTATATTTTTCTAAAATATAAATAAAAATTTATTCACCATAAAAGCCAACAATATTTCTGTTTACTATTATTATATACAATTCCCAATATAGTGAAATTATTTTTAAATAACATTAATAACTACATATCCAAATCCTTTTACAGTCCCATGGTTATATATACGATAAGTAATATGTTATGAGAATTTAATATCCATAACATATATGGTAATCATATGTAACTAAACATAATATAACATATTAATTAAAAATGTATTCAAAACCTTTGAAACCCTATCCACCAAATATATAATCATTATTCCCCATAAAACGTTTTCACTGAAAAACAAGTCTGATAGAAGGACTATATAAACCTTAATTGTTTGTAACTAACAAATAAATTTACCACAACATTATCCCACATTTAAAATCCCAAAATGGTATCTATAACTTTACACATCTGATCATAATTAGACATATTTTCCCCTTATGGTATCTAAAACTCATAAAATATCCAGATCTTGATCATCCTAATCTATTTTGTTGTCTAAAACATTCTTCTAATATAAACTATAACTCCATGTAAAATATAAAACCCATAACTATATGAAATAAAAAAATAGTTTAACCGTCTCATTTTTCAAGAAAATTTTAATTTTAGTGTTTTATATAGTGAGGAAAAAGTATTAAATAACAAACCCTTACATTATATATCGACACGTCCAATCAATTTCCATTCTATTACATAAAAAATGATTCTTAAATTTAAACTCATGTTTAATTCATGTAATGAATTATAGTAATAAATTTACAATTAATTATAGTATATCTATAAATCACTCATATATCCCTTATTGGTATATCATGGAAATGAAAATTAACAAAGAAATAGTTCAGATGCTTTGTAGTGTAAATAGTAAGAAATAATCTATTATAAAATTAATAAATCATTAATAATGTAAAAAAGATAAATAATAATGAATCATGTAATATAAGTAATAAAAAAATGGGTAATATATAAATTGATGAAATAATAATATAAATAATTATACAAAAAAATAAATGTAATTATAATTATTGAATATATAATGTTTGAAATCATAAACATGCTATTAAAGCCTCATTCCAAGGTATCATAAATAATTGGTTATGTATACACCCAATACATAGGCTTGTTTGTCTCAGGAGACCTACTGAGGCATCAAGGGGTTATCTTATGTCAAGACCACTCATCAAATACTACATCAAATGGATTAATTATATGTCAATAATGAATACAAAATAAATACATAGTCAAAATGACTAAATAAAAAACAATCCTATATGAAATTTGGCATTTTAAAAATTAATATTTCCAATGTATTTATTAAAACTAAATTAGAAATCAATAGTCATCTATATAATACTAATGGTGATGTGGATTTCCAAATTTTCCCCAATTAATAAATATTTAATAATTCTCCGTAAACTCCCCTAGTAAGATTTATATATAAGAGTGTATTTCTACCATATAGAATATGGATAATAATATTAATTCAATAATAGAAATGATATAGAATATATAAATGATAATAAAGAAAGTGGACCTAAATATTACATTGAAATTATTATAAATGAATACATTTTAGTAAATAAAATTCATTCAGAAAATATGGTGGAAATGAGGTATTTTTTTTAAAATAATTTTTATTAAAAAATTTACATAAATGTTGTTATAAATCACCTATGAAATAGTTTTTATATGGATTCTATATTAACATTAATAAATTATTTTTAAAATAATTTGATATTAGATAATATTGAAAATAAATTTATTTAGATAATATAATATGTATGATTAAAATATACATAAGAGGAGTGAAATCACTTTTCAATACTATTAAGAAACTTTTATTATTTTACCTAGAAAATTAAATTGAATAATAAAAAAATATTCTGCTTTTCTAAAACATAAAAACATTGGAATGAATCCAAATCATAAATAAGGATCTTGATGGTGAGAAATTATTGTCATACCTCCTTTTTTAAAAAGAGATTATCCTCATATAATTATAAAAAAGTCAAAAAATTGATTGTTCAGAAAACATTAAAATGAGTCATTTATTACTTTTAAATTTAAAATAATGATAATAAAATAAAATAATTTAATGAATAATGAAAATAAAACAACAAAATAGTCATTTTGTTATAATTGAAGAATATAAAACATAATTCGTAAAAAATATTGACTATTCATATAGAAGTTATGGTTTCATGAAAATAATTACAAATAAGTTTGGATTTTCATATAAACAAATGTTCCTTTTATTTTAGTATCATAGAGTGGGAAAATAGGAAAAATACATATAAATCCCAAAAATAAATAAGGTATATGTAACATCCCACCCATCCTTATTATACTTAGTCTAATAAGTATTTCTACTTTTCCCTATGGGATGTCCCCTAGGAACCTAAGGTAGAAAATAAATGTCAAGGCCCTCAATATTATTAGGGAAAAAATCTTGAATTTTGAAATAAAAAAACCAACCAAGAATTTTATACCAAAATACTACTACATGATTCATGATAAAAATGTAAAACAATTAAATGTAATATTAATTTTATCAAAACCAATAAATAATAGAGTACATCAGCGGAAGAAAATAAACATCAATGTACAAAGAAAACGAAGAACCAATAAAACTCAACATCACCAAAACAACTCCAAATCACCCAACAAGATCCATGTTCTACACCCACAATACAAACCAAGTATAATGAAGCCAAAAAAAAAGTTTTATACTCTTAATTTTCCTAAATATCGAGGATCATTATCTACAAAAGTACCAAAATGAAATGCTAGGGGTCAGTAATGAAACTCAATATGATTTCCCCAAATATCATTCCTACTCTCACCACTAGGATATAACATTATAAAACACTTATATAAAATTAATTTATATAAATAAATTACCATAGTTAATATAAAATCCAATTAGTTTAACTCAAAAAATCATGTTCAATAATAAAGTAGTTTCCTTGGATCATCAAACAAACAACACTTTAAACCATTTCACATTACTTTTTTTGGAACACCCATTTCATGATTCAAAAACACACTCGCACAAGTATTTTCCCCTAATAGTTCCATACTCATTATTGGATTCTCCACAATCCACTATGTCAACACAAAGTGGAAAAATCACTTTATGATCTAATGATACACACCCCTTATCCATGGTCACATCCCATTGTACCCAAATAGTAAATGCCCTTTATTTAGGGTCACATTGATTGCAAGAACTGATAAGAACCATGTATGTGAAAAATAATCTTAGATCAATGATTCCATAATATTTCAATAAAAACATTATTTTATGGAAAAACATTCAATCAAACCATTTTTTTAAATACACAAATCCATACATTAATATCATTATTATAAAATAGATAAATAAAATTACATTGCATATAAAATTTCAAAAAATCAAAAAAAAACCATAAACCATCAGTAAATAACAATTCTACCATGATTTTCAAAGCATTTTGAAAATCAATTACATTAAATTTAATGAATTTTAAACTAATATTTTATGTTCTTTATAATCGTAGCCAAGATTTATTCCACGTAACTCATGAAATACTGAGAAAACATAGAATGGAACAAAACGCCCAAAAAACCTAGTTCAATATCCAATAATCCACATTAGATCTCTTAACATAACATAAAAAATTCCAAACCAAACCATGAAGGGAATAAAAAACGTTATATCTACTAGTAATAGTAAATATCCTCGAAATAGAGAGAGAGAGCTAAAAATAAATCTAAGACAAATCATGAAAAGCTACAAAAAAATAGGACATACCAAGGGAACCACACTTCAATGGCCCATTAAACACCTATACATTTTTTTTGATTTGATGGGGATGGATTTCATAGCTTTTGAGACGAATGGTTTTTTATTTAGGGATGAAATATAGAAAAAACAGGGGGTTAAAAGATAATCCCAACCAAAATCATCTATTTTTCTATTTTGTTTTTAAAATGATCATATTTAGTCAAGAAATTATAAAAATTGAGATATTACCATGCTCCAAAAAACTACCTCAATGGTAAACTCACATCCTTGGCCTACATAGTTTTATAAATAGTGCGGAAACTATGGAAAATCCCACTATACCAATTTCTATGGTTTCTCCTAGGTGGATGTATAATTTAGACAAACCGTGAGCCTATCTGTGTACCTTCCCCATAACCCATGTCTCGCTATACAAAATTTATTACAATAGTTTCAAGGATTCCACTAACTATTCACTAATCATGAAACTTTATAAAAGCATCAAAAATATTCCAGAGGTCTTCCAAGACCTTAAAAAATTTACCCAAACACATTACATAAAAAACATAAATTTAGGGTTAGTTCAAACCGAGGGTGCTAAATTCTCTCCACCATTGGCCATTCCATCCACAAATAGTAGAAAACCAAATTTTTCAGAAACATTTTAAGCCATTTATAGAGAATCTTCTTCTCCCATTTATAGGTCTCTTCTTGAATCTGACCATGATTCTATAAACACAACACTAGACATATTCTTTTCCTCTAAGACATTTTATTTCCTATCCATAATACACATGTGTACAAGCCACAACAAAGCATCCTAATCTTGGTCAACATGATCCCATCATATCACATGGTTAGTATTTGGAAGATATTATTTCAACTAAAATAAATGAAACACATTATTCAATGAAATGTTCCTTGTGGAAAATCCAACCAATATTCCACCTCACAAACCCATTTATGTATGTCAATAGGGACAATGTATCGAGGATATAACTTTTCCAACATCACAAAACAATGATTTTGAAGACTTGGAGAGATTCATTAGAACATATGATCACTCACTTAAAATGAATATGGCCAACAATGGAGATCCACATACGATTTATGAACCATCTATGTTGTCTCCATCTATTTCCTAGACAATTGAATCTTATAAATTGTTTATTGGACAATGTTCAATCCAACCAATGATGTATCACCAATTTAAACCCAAAAAAGTGATGAAAAAAAGGCATCACAAAACATTTTTCCAAAGAGGACATATGTATCTTATCATAATTACTATTTTAGTAAGAGAACTCTACCAATGGAACATGATCCTCACATGAGCCGAAAAATTCATTAGACAATGCCACACCATGTCTTCCAATATTTTTATCACCCATTGTTATAATACATCCAATTTAGATTGATATGACATAATCATGGTCATCTTATTCCCAAGGTCTTCTAGTAAGGACTTACAGAAATAGTATATAAAAATTTGGAATTTATCTAATACTATCAAAACCGGTATGCCATACCCCTTTACCAATTCTTGGATTTATATTTTCAAAAGTACTATACAATTTGAGAGTCGCAAATAGGGATAAAATTATCCAACATTGTGAGGCAACATACTATCACCAATATGGTATCTTTTTTCTGAAAACTTCTTGGGACATTGGTTAAAAAATATATTGATATATTATCCCATTTCCAAATAGGGATTGGTTACGACTGCCACATACCTTCTACTCACTAATTATATTCCTTATCTTGCTGACAGGTTTAGCATCTGGAAACAAACTCAGGTAATTTTTTTCATTCCAACCCACTATAAATATTTGTTCAACACCATATATATCTTCTGTATTCTTGGATGAAAATTCCATATCAAAGGGTTATAAGAATGAATTATTTTCCTGACATACCATAGGTACGAACAACTGATTTCTGCATCACAACACTAAACTCCCTTCTTGAATAAATCCCTTAATGGTCTCCTCACTAATCAATTTTTACCTTATAAAAATAAATTTTTAATTATATCCATGTTCCAACATAACTGTATCGACCAAATTATGAATGAATAAAACAAGAATTAAAACTATAACTTCACCTTTGTCCTCACATTTCATGGTACTGTTGGTTAGTAACAACATCAACAACCACTAATGTTAAGCTTATTTGTCTAATTGAGCTTGTTTCTTCTAGGTTATTCTATCAGACACCAAATTTCTTTTACCCACTGTATAAATCAAGTAAATTTCATAAATTTAAAGATACTCCATCTATATTATTTGTCTTAGGTTTGAATCACATTCTAGGGAAATACGTTTCATGATATTATGATCCACAAACACTACAAATTTATCACTGTATAGGGCTTCAAGAATATATTGAGGAACTATTTTCCCTTGAGTAAAACCATCCAACCAAACAATACATTAGAAAAAAACTCTATGATTCATGTTAACATAGCAACATAGACCATATATTACCAAAATGCAACGAAACGAAACCATAACAATTCTGGAAAACTAACACAACCAAACCAAAACATGGGAACCAAGGGGAAGACTAAATAAAAGACCAAAGGTATACCAAGGAACCCTCCAATACTACATGAAGAGCTCCATGATCCTAAAACCCCCTAATAACCCAATAATAATGAAGAAAAACTAGAAAAATGATATTCCTTACTCTAAACTATGTCCTAGTATACAACATCTACAAAAGAAAAAAAGTTCCAAAAAATGGTGAGTAATAATACTCAGTAGGATTTACCAAAATGAATTCCATACACAATCTACTAGGATAAACTGTTACAAAATTATATAAAATAGATTATATGAAATATCAAATAGTTCAATAATTATTGATAGGACAAACACACCATTAAAAAGACTCCTCACCCAAACCGTGTTACCCAATGTAAACCCAAACCACCATGCCAAAATCCATTTCACCATTTCACACTAGAAAAATAAAATTCCTCTTTCATATCACACATAACAAGGAAAAAAACATGGTGGAACATCATTTCCCAAATAGTTTACTACTTTTCCAATCTAGTGGTACTTCTCGACCACTTATCCATAATGGTGTCCCTTCCATCCAATATCCATACCCATTTATAGTGAGACCTCCAAACACTTAATATAAAATCAACATAAGAAATAATACATTAAAAACTAATAAGAATAAATCCCACAAATTTCACACATTATGCACACAACCATTTCCAACACATGCCAAATCACTTCAATAAATCCACCATTTGTTGACCAAGCCCTTTAACCATTTTTCATTCCAAACCAAATTTCAATAAAAAACATGTTTATTGAAATTAATCTTTCATAAACTATTTTCCATAATTCAAACCATTATCTATTTTAAAATAAACATTTTAAAATAACCAAACAAAACCCATTTGGCAATCATATCCCATTTAATCCAAAATCCAAAAATAAAAAACAAATGGGTTTCCAAAAAGTTTCACACATTGTGACCACAAATAATTTTTGTAAAACAAAATTATTTGAAATAAAGGCCTCATGTACTTGTAAAGTGGAGTTGAGAGGGATGCCAACTACCTTTAGGGTTCTGGAGAGATCAACCCATAAGAAACCACACCAGGAATCCAGAAAAACGACTAATCAAAAATAGCCTAGAACTATTTGCCTATCACGAAAAAGCCTTAATATCATAACTTAAGGCATCAACAACCCAATATCTACATGGAATGGATGTGGATCTAGAAAACCAAATTAGAGGCATGGGATGATCTACCAAGAACCTCAAAGAAACCTAGGGGAATACTTAATAGAGATGAACCGCCTTCAAGCCACATTGAAAATTCTTCAATTATCTTACAAAATGAGTGGGAGAGAACCCCTATCCCTTGAGAAGAAAAAATAACACATAGTATTCTTGCTCTGTTGGGTGGGATTCTCACATGGTTTCCCCTAGCCGTGCTCAAATGATGTATCCTTAAAAAGTCCTCCAAACATTCCAAAACCATTCCAAACTGAACCAAAATCTCCCAAACCATTCCCAACCACATCATATGAATACAAATGTATAGAAAGGGGAACAGACATCAAACCAAGAGGTGGGTTTGAAATTATCCCCACCATTGGAATTTGCATCCTCTAGAAGTATAGAAACACCACTCTATGGAAAGTGATTGGGCCATTGCTCGACCATCTCTTTCTCCCGCTCCCAAGTCTCCTCCTGAATGATACCATTCTACCACAAAACAAAAACTGAACTAATTATTTTAACATGAATTACTTCCTCTTGCCTATCCATGACCTGTACCATTATGTACACCAAAGAAGCATCATTTTATAGCTTTACATGATACCAATTAATCACTTGGTCATGATCCCCCAAATTGGTTTTTAACTACGACACATGAAACACATTGTGCACCACACTAATCCTTGTTGTAAATTCTAATCAATAATCCATGCCCCCAATCCTGTCAAGTATCTCAAATGGCCCAATATACCTCGAAGATAACATACCCTGCATTCCAAACTGATGATCTCCCAACCTTGGAGAGATTCTCAAATACACGTGATCACCGACCTCGAATGATAGTGTCCATCGATAGTTGTCCACATAAGAATACATATGACATCAATTTATCTCCATCCTCTTTCTGATCAAATTTATTTTCTTCATAGTCTCTTGGACATGGCTCGATCCAATCATCTATTTCTCACCTATCTCCACCCAAAATAGTGGAAAACGACACAAATTCCCATACAATGACTCAAATAGAACCATATGTATTGAATCCTGATAACTGTTATTATAGGGGAAATCCACCAATGGTATGTGATCTTTATATGAACCACCAAAATCTATCACACAATGCCTTAGAATATCATCCAACATTTGTATTGTCCATTCGTATGCAATTGAAACTGGAACATCATGCCTCTATATGACTTCCCATATATATGTTTTGGAAAAATACTCCACCATATGAGATTCAAAAATTTGGATGAAATTGAATGAAATTGAGAGTCAATCCATAATCACCCATATGGAATCATGTTTTTTGGACCCTAATCAGGTGTCCTATCATAAAATACATCATAATTTGTTCCATCTTCCAAAATGGATTAGGAAAATATTGCTACATTCATATTTCCCACAGATGGTCTTCCATGACTTGCTAACAAGTCAAGAATCTCATAACAAAATAGGCCAACTTCCTTTTCATAAGTGCCTACAAAAATGATTCTCTAAAATACTTACAAATATTCTGAATTCCAGGATGGACAACACACCTTGAATGATAATAAACCTTAAGAACATCCCCCTTAAAATGAACTGGTACCACCATTTGATTCTAAAAACATAAAACTGAATTCTCAGTCTGTTCCAAACCCTTAATTGTCTCCCCACCATTGAGTTTTGACCTCATTTCAATGAACTCGGAAATAGATTTTCATTCCTCTGTAGCCAAACCAACCAAGTCAGAAATGATAAAAACTAAAAAGAAGACTTCTCTATCACACTGGTCCTCACATTCCAACAGCATGTCGAATATGACCAACATCAACTAACATTTATCTTATGCCTGTTTTACCACCTGAGCGTATGACTTTCATCTTTATGAATTTACTACTGAATTTCCCATACTTGGTGTGTAAATTATTTCAAAATCAAACATATGGATATTTTCCATCCATATCCTTTGTCTCAAGATCAAATATCTTTTTTTTGAGAAAATATGTCTTAAACTCTTCTGATCAGTAAACACTATGAATTTTTCACAGAATAGATAATGACCCCGTATTTTTAAAGCATGAACCATTTCCTCCAAATATAAATCACGTGTTCGGTAGTTCCTATTATGAAACATCAAATATCGTGATGCATATGCAACCACATGATCCCTATACATGAGAACACCCCCCAAATCTAATCTTGGAGAGTCACAATACATCGTGTACCCTATCCATGGTTTAAGAAAATGTAATATTGGTGCTGATGTTAGACGACCCTTTAGATCACTAAAATATTTCTTACACTCCTCATCCCTTTGAGTTGGAACATTATTCCTTGTCAAAACTATCATCAGTGAGGCTAATCATGAGAAATCGAGAACAAACCATCGATAATAGCTAGATAGACAAAGGAATCTCTGTATCTCAAAAATGTTATTTGGTTATTTCTAGGAGTTAACAACCTCAATATTTTCCGGATCAATAAAAACACCCTTCTCAGTAATAACATGGCCAATTAAATGAACCTCTTGTACCCAAAAGTCATACATTAAAGATTCTAAATACAATCGATGATCCCTCAAGATCCCCAAATCTTTCAAAAAGTGTTTCTCATGCACCAACAATGTTCTCGAATACACAGGTATATCATCAACAAATACAACCACAAAAGAATATAAATATCACTAAATAATATGATTCACCAATTCCATGAATAAAAATGTTGTATTCATCATGATAAAGGGAATTACCACAAACTCATAATGTGTATACCTACTTTTGATAGAAGTTTTGGGAATATCATCCTTCCTCAACCACAATTGATGATATCCTGACCACAATTCAATCTTAGAGAACCAGTCATATCCCCCCAACTAGTCAAAAAATCATCATTGTCTGGATGAGGATTCCAGTTCTTTTCATAACCTAATTAAGTCTAAGATAATACACTTAGAGATGCATGGGTCCTTCCGCATTTTAAAAAAAATCGGCACTTCCCACAGTGACATTCTAGGATGGATGAACCATTTGTAATCTAACTCTTCCAATTGAACCTTTAATTCCAATAATTCTATTGGTTCCTCCTGGTAAGATTGATGCGAGATAGGACTGGTCCCTCGAAGGAGATAAATCATAAACTCGACTTCTCTCACTTGTGGATACCCTAAAACTTGATCTGGAAAGACATCCATAAACTGACCCAAAACATTTGGGTGAACACTCAACTGGACACTTTCCATTGACACCAATGACAAAGCCTCTAACTGATCTGATATAGTTCCAACAGCTGGTGCCAAAAAATTTTTTGCACCTAAATATTTACTCTTTTTTCTTTAAATAGGTGTCCACCACCAACCGCCATTTTAAAAATAATTGTTCATGAATAACAATCGATTTAAGCCTTTAACATTGTCAACAATTCCATTCCCAGGATTATATCATAAGCATCCATCTCATGCACTGAGAATTCCAACATCAATTCAATGTCGTCCATAACAACACAACATGCTCTACACAGGAAGGATGAATACTCTTTTTGACCTAGAATAGTTTGAATTTTTAAAAATGAAGGAATAATTTCCATACTTAATCCTAGTAAACTAATAGTGTAATAAGATATAATTGAACATGACACACCTATATAAAACAATTCTTGAATAAACATGGAATTAAAAAGAATCATACCACACACAAAGGATGGTCATGACTAATCATCCCTCACAACATGTTCATCTTCGAACAACTTCTTAGTTTCCACACTCTATTCATTATTACCCAACTATGGTGTCATGAAATTTCCAGAAATCCTTCTGTCTAACTCAACTCTACTGTCGAGGAGTATATTGCTTCTCTCGTCCTGGTGAGGCATAAGATTCTTGGTACCCTTAAAGAGTGTCATGAAAACCTGACCTTAAAAAATTCTGCAATACTGTTAAAGATTACGTATACGATTATAGTTATGAATTTCTTGAGGTTGTTCCATACATTCCCACTTGATATGCCCCATAGAGACACACTGAAAACATCCTAACTTACTCTATGGCTTCGAAGGATGATTCACTAATCCAGCCATTGGATTCTTAGCCGTAGTCCCACCAAGGAAATAAGTGTATATCTCCCTCTTGAAACTAGTGTTCGATTTCTCACAATTCCATGTGGGTAGAAATATTCATACCTTACATGTTGAACCCAAAATATCTCTCTTAACAAATTTATCTCTATTCACCATTTCTATATAAGAATTTATACAAAACACCGCTATCTTGGAAAAAATTTCCTTCTTCAACCCAGCTTTAAAAATCTGTGCCTTCAATGATGTACTACCTACCACCTCAGGTGATAATCTCACTTGGTTCATAAACCTAGAAGCATATTCCAAAATAAAAAGGTTTCCTTGCTTCAAATGGAAGAAATATGTTGTGTGATAAATCATGATTTTATTTTGGTAGAATTGATTATTAAACAATTCCTTAAAACCCTCCCATGTCACACCTTGGTCCGTCCAAGCTAGGACCGCCAACTCCAACCCCTGAAGGGAAAGATCTTCCAACATGTACGTGGCTAACTTAACTTTCAAATCTACTGATGTTCTATGGAATTCAAATATCCCATTTGTTATGTTCATCCTTGCTTCAATCCTTTATGCCAACAAATCACCACTAAAAATAGATGGATTATCCCATTGAAATCGAACCACATGATCCTTGTGTTTTGGTTTATCCACTTTATTCACACATTGCAAAACTTGGAAAGCATTCATTATACTTTGCGCTAGCTCTTGGTTCACCTACGGCTCAGGTATAACCTTATTTTCAGCAATCTCCTCTAGTTGATCTCTATGACGCCTACCCAGTGACATTTCTATCCACAAGAAAAACAACCATATGTCTCATACCCCTAAAGAAGTTTTATGATTAAAATTTAATTACAAAACAATGATAAAAACCAGGTTTCCACATGTTCATAATTCTTATTTTTCACTATTATGAAAAATCCCCCATGTTTTGAACTTTGGCCCATTTTCAAAATACCACAACAATTCACATTTTAAATCCAAAAATTTGTATTAAATTACATATTTTCAATACATCAATATATTCATACAATTTCATATGTCATTATAACAAATGAAATATGTATCTTTGAGGGAATTCATTTCTACCATGCATTCCATTCTCATCCCATTGGATACACCACGACAATGATATAACAAAATCCTATAAGTGTCTCAAAAAAAATTATATTCCCAACTCCCTAGTAACAATAAGTTCATCATAAAATGGTTATATACATCCATTTATTCTTTACATTCCAGGTTCTGAATATCTTACACCTTTATCCATCCCAACTCACTGAATGGTCAAAGGAAAAATGTCAACACCAAGACCAACAATTAATGTCGAAGGACCAAACAAACACATACCACTTTTAATTCCCCCACCCCTGCCCATTGGCTTGAAAAGGTGGTGAGGTTCTTTTTAGCCTTAAGAGATGTCTCAAGCTTCCAAAGGCTGACAAAAAATGTTTAGAACATCAAGAATATGATTGGTAATGATTTTACATTGATATAAACCAACCAACCAATAAATCCATTACAAAAAAAAATCTATATGATTCATGTTAACATAGAAACCCAAACCTTATTGTACCAGAAGACAACCAAAATAATCCATAATAATCCCCAAAAACCAATACAAAAAAAATTGTACAAAGAAGAATAATAAACAAAAGACAAAATGTAAACCAATGAACCCTCCACTGCTCCATGATTAGGTCCGTGTTTAATGAACCACCAAACCACCCATGCATCAGGAAGAACCGCTTGAAAAATGAGACGCCTTACTCTTACCTGTGTCCTAGAATATGACATATGAAAAAGAACCAAAGTAAAAAATAATGGCTGAGTAATAATACTCAGTATGATTTACCCAAACTAAATCCATATAGACAGCACTAGGATAAAAACATTGTCACATTTATATAAATAAAATGTCATAAAACGTTAAATAGTTCAACAATTACTGATAATCCAAACACACCCTTCCCAAGAAACCATATAGAAACAGTCTAACCCAAGGGAAACCCAAACAACCATTTCAAATTATATTTCACCATTTCACACTAGCACAACAATTTCCATCTTGCATATCACACATAACAAGGCTAAAAACCCCTGTGGAACATCCGATCCAAACATATTTTCTAGTTTTCCAAACTAGTTGTATGTCCTGACCACTTATCCAATATGGTGGCCATTCTTCCCACTATCCATCAACAATTATAGCGAGTCTTCTATCCAACTTCAAACAAAATATACAGAAGCTATAATACATAACCAAAAAATATGCATAAAGAAGTCAAAGGACACACATTATTCACACAACCTACTTAAACACATACTCAATCCCTTCAATAAATCCCCTATTTTTTAGACACCCTATAACCATTTTCCATGAAAAACCACATATAAAAAAACACTATCATTATAGAAATTCCACTTTCATAAAATATCTTCCATAATTCAAACCATTAAGGATTTTAATATCAACATTTTAAAATCACACCACAAAAACCAAATTGGAACAATATCCCAATTTACCCAAAATCTCCAAATCATCACCAAAGAGGTTTCCACTATAGTTCACACATCATAATGAAAATAACTTTCAAGTACAACAAATTAATTGAAAAAAGGTCTCATTTTCAAGAAAAGTGGAGTTGAATGAGAAGCCATATACTATTAGGGTTCCCGCGAAATCGACCCACAAGCAACCGCATCACTATTCAAGACAAATGATCTCCTGAGAACTCGCTATATCTATTTCCCTATTATTAAACATGACTTAATATTACCATATAAGGAAACAGAAACCATAGATCTATATGAAATATATATAGATCTAGAAAACCAAAAGATAGGGAAGAGAAGATCTAGAGAAAACCACAAAAGAACATAGCAGGATGACATACCCATGATGAACCTCGATAAAAACTCATTGAAAACCATTCGAAACCCTTATATAATTAGTAAGAGCGAAGCCCTATCCCTTGAGAAGAATAAATCCAACATTGGGTTCATATGTGATAAGAAATGGGATATTTAGGGAAAATACCATCTAACCTTTTTTAAGGAATACTATTTTTAATGGTCTGCATGGTTAGCTCGCACAGTTTGAAAAATTGTGCACTAACCATGTGGATGCTACTATTCGAATAGTGGCATATTACATGATTTCCTAGGATTCTCTCACAGTTTACCCAAGAAATGATAAAAAAATTGAATCCTTAAAATATCCTCCAAACATTTAAAAAACCGTTTTAAACTCTCCCAAACTCTCCCAAGCATTTCCCAACCACTTCTTAAGCATAGAAGGTATAAAAAATAGTTACATACCTCAAACTGGGGGTGATACATAACCCATCCAAATATGAAAATACAAAAGACAACTACATGATGCATTATAAAAATGTAACAAACCTCAATGTAATAATATTGATATAAAAACCAAACTATAGAAATAAACCATAGAGGAAGACAACTAACAACAATATACATAGTGACATACAAACCAACCAGACTCAATGTCAACAAAAAAACCTCCAAATCTCCCAACATTCTCTATTCACTAAATCTATAATAAAACCCAACTACCATAATGAACCACTTAATAATTGTGACACTATAACTTTTCATTTGTCTCAATGAACAATATCTGCAAATACACCAAAGTGCCAAGGTTAGGGTGGGTAATGAAACTCACTAGGCTTTCCTAAAATGGATTCCCAACACACTCCACTACTATAGAACATGCTATCACATTTATATAAAATAATTTATGTAACCAATTGAATATAGTTTATATCAAAGACAATATTTTTAAAACCAAAATAGTTTTCTGTAATAAAATTGTTTCCATGTAAAATCCACAAAACAATATATTAAACCATTTCACATTACTTATTGGAAAATTCATTCCCGAATTAACTAAAACACCTAAACATTCCTACTCAACAAATTGTTCCATACTCATGAGTGGTTTTTCATCCATCCATTATGACATTATCAAGTTTCCAATATTCTTATAAAATAATGACATAAGCCCCTTATCAAGGGTCAATTACCATTCTATCCCAATGGTACACCCTATTATTCTAGGTAACACCAAAATCATGAAGTCACATAAAAGATGTATAAGAAATCCATTTGAAAGAATCATTCTCGAAAATTTCAATAAAACATAACTATAATTGAAAAAAATTCAATTTTTTCATAAATCCATGAAAGTCATATTTTAAAATCAATATTTTAAAATCAAGAAAACCAAGCACAATGCACATACAATTTCAAAAATTATAAAAACCTAAAAAGAATCACTAAAGAAGGTTTTATTGATTTTTTACACAATAATTTTCAACCCATTTAAATAAATATAAATTTTTCTTAAAAAAAATCATGTTCTAATAGGAGGAGTCGATAGTGAATCCACATACTATTGGAATTATGGTGAAAATGAAGAATGCCATGAAAACACCCACAAATCTTGGTTAAATATCCAAAAAGATACCTTAGATAACTTTCCATTACATCCTAATGGCCACAAATTACCATGAGTTCAATCAAACACCTTATATATATAGTGGAAATGATTAAGAATCCAAGAGGGGGAAGAACGTTTATTTTTTAAATACCTTGAAATATGACCACAAACAATGACTTACCAAGGAAATAAGGATTCAACACACCATGAAACAGTTATGAGACACATTTAATTCAATGGGGAAGGTTTCAAAATCATTTGGGAGGAAAAACATTTGAGTTATGACCGAAATGGAGAAAAATTAGGGCATAAAAGTTTATCCAAACATATATCCACATTTTCAGGATTAGTTTTTTAAATCATGAACAGTTAGTCATATGGTTAGGGAAACCATAAAAAAACCATAGACCTTCCTCTACCGTAAGTATCACATTGCATAGCAGGCACGCATGGTTTGAAAAACTTTATCCCAACATTGAAAAATCCCACTTTAACCCTTTTCACCGTTTCTCCTAGGTGGTTGCATGGTTTGGAAAAAATGTGTACCAAACAGTGTACCTTCCCCTTAGGTCTTCTCTCACTATGAATAAAATCTTATAAGAGGTTATCATTTTATACTGACCATGAACTTAAAAATAATCTTTAAAAAAGTCCCAAAACTTTATAAATGTCTTCCAAACCCTCCCAAACATTTCCCCTACACATTTCATACATAAAAATCATCAAAAAAGGGTTATTAATTTAAAATAATGTGCTAAATTATAAGAAAATAGATGAGTTTTAATAAAAAAATAGCATATATTTCTTCCAATTAAGATTAAATGACTTTAAATTCATATTAAAATTTAAATTGAAACGTAAATCATTTTTGATTTAATAACATTCAAATAAATGGATATTGAAATTTGTAAGTTTATATGATTATATAAATCCCATGAATTGCCTCAAATATTATATAAAAATATGTTCATGGGATATAAGTAAACCACATAATATAAAACAAGGTTCATAATATAAAACATGTCTCGTGTAAGGATGATAGAGATTATAACCCTTACAAAGATCGCAACATTAAAGTGAGAATTAATTCATGAAATGAATATGTATAAAAATGTATGTATATAAAAAATAATTGGAAACATGAAATAAAATAATCATTGGTTCTTAGAAAAATATATTTTGGATAACATATCCAATTAAGAAGTAATATATCAAAATAAAATGATATTTAGTTATGAAACCCCATACCTCATGTCCAAAATTGTTGTGTATTTTCCATAACTATTGAATAATTAAATTATATTCGTTTTTAGTTGAATAATAAAAGTTTCCAGGTTTTTTCCATTATAGGTTTTACATAAATTTTATTTATTACCATGAATAACTTATTTACAAAACCAGTTATGTTTATGGAATATTTTTTATGATGTATGAGTCAAAATATCAAAAAACATTGATAGGTTAACCATGGATAATGTGGTCAAAAATCCATAATAATGAAAATATTAATCATTAAACACTTATCATTTTTATAATTTAAATAAAAATGTATAATCCTCTAATAATTAATGACTTGTAAAATGAATCATATTTTTTGTTGGAGGTGGTATTCCCCATGTACGCACAAGAGAAATTACAATTTTTTAATTGGTTGATGGGTATGAATGTAAAAAAAGTGATCTTCAAATATTCATAATTATATCTATAATATAAGTATATTAATTAAATCTATCATAATAATCAACCTGGAATGGTTTTGATTAAAACTGAAATGCCTAACTTTATGGAGGTGGTAATCCACAAGTACAAAGAAGTGATATATTCATTTCACCTTGGATGAAAATGAAAAATATAAGGGTTTGTAAAATAATACAAACAAAATATTAATATATGGAAGACAATATTTATTATGTTTTAAAATTTTAAATATAATATTTTAGGCATATGGAAGATGAAATAAACATGAAACACATACTTACGATTTCTATCTTTTCTTTGGAAAATGTCAGATGTATTACACCTTAGTACTTACTAAGAAGGTATTTTGGTGGTTAAATGTACTATATGAATTTGGGAGGGTTTTTTTGAAATATTTTGGAATTTATTTGTGGATATTGGTTGATCAAAAGGTTTGATGAAGAGAGGATATGTGACACCAATTTATAATTGAGGGGATTGGATCAATTGGAAATTTTGAGAAAATTAAAATACAACAAACTTTATAATCCTGTAAAGTGTAACCGAATGGAAATAATATCATTTTCATAAAACCATAATGTTTGAATAACATTATATTATATTTTTTTATTAATGTTTATGATTCATTTTAAACAATATATTTTGGTTTGATATACCAAGTAACCCCTTTTAAGGTTAACCGTGGTAAAATATTTTTCACTCATTAAGAGTCGTAAATTTATATATTAGGTTAAAAGATTCTAAAAAATGGTCCATTGGAGAAATATTAGACCATTTATCATATCATGTGACCTATTTGTCTTTTCTAATCATTTAATTAAGTTTTCATTATCATAAAATATCATTAAATTATTTTTTGGGAATATTGATTTAATTTGATTTCAAAGTAGTCAATAAAAAATATAATAGGAATATAAAATAATTAAAATTACATATACATTATAATTACATAATATATTCTTGTAATACAACAATCCTCACAAAAAATATTAATTTTATTTTTTTAATATCATTTTCCGTGATTGATCTACTACCTACACAAGAACTGTACCAACTATGTATAAGCATATAAAGCAATTATTGTATTAAAAAAATAATAAATATAATAAAAATAATTTTTATTTTCAAAACATGATTTTAAATTTGTTTATAATATTCATTTATCCTAATAAAAAGACATAAGATAAACTAAAACCATGAGACTTCCAATTTATGTAATTATCCTTAAAATAAAATAATGGTTGTTATCCATGTGAAGGGAAATTAACATTAAAACTCTTTATATATTGCATGTTTTCATTCAATAAAATATCATTATGTGAAAAAATAATATTTTTACGATGGTTTGTATGTATTATATCATAATTTTAACATAAATTTACCCATTTTTTCCATAAGAAGGTGATAATAATTTATGATGGTTACAAATCATTATGACCAAAAATAAATGGGAAATATTTAAAAATTTTGAGACACATGATTCCGAATTTTCAATAATTTTTTTAATATTCAATTTATAGAAGTTTATAAAATCATATATAATATAAATAAATAAATTTGAATGAAAAAAATTTATTCTAATTGCATTTATGCCTAAAATAAAATTATAAGAAATTAAATATTATTGTAATTTTACGTGACTAATTAGAATATATATAAATAAATGTCGATAATATTTATTTCAAACCATATTCAATTAGAAGGGTTATTATAAATTAAGTATCTTAATGAAAAGAGAAAAAGTATTTCAAAAATCATTATCATGACTATTCAATAAAAAAATCAATTATTTTATAATAATTAAAAAATAATATTAATAATATTATGAAAGTATTTTTTCAAAAAATAAAATTTTTTAATATATAATTTATGATTTTTTTATGAACCAAAATATAATATCACAACACAAAATGCAGTAAAAATTAATTTTGATGTAAATGAATTTTTGAAGCATAAAATGAAATTATTCTCATTGAATGATGAATAATGATAATAAATTGAATATTATTTCATTAAAAAATATATATAATATTATAATTTACTTATAATAATATATATATATTGAGAAATTTAATATATTAAAATAAGAATACATTATGCTCATAAATATAGATTTATGAAAAACATATAACTTAACACTTAGAAAATCAAAAGTAAGAAAATTATATTTGAATGTGTTTATGATATGATAACAATTACATGAATGTAATAAAATATCACTAGAATTTATTCTACTTACAATTCACTCAACACCTACTTTATCTTGCGTTACATGAAACAATGACTTTCTTTGTTGGCTTTCATTACACAGAAGGCCTAGTTTCACCAAATAATATAAATATTATTATATAAATTCATAATTATCTCATAGTAAAAAAATTGGTGATTATGAATTTGGTTAAAATACTTATTAATATATATTTTTTAAATTAATTGGACACTAATTAATTATAAATTATTACAAAAACCAGTTGAATATAAATGAATTGTTTTCATAAAAACCCATTTATATGATCCCAAGGAATTTTTTCCAAATAAATTTCATTAATAAGATTTTTGGGTGGTATTAATGAAATTTATATATGATATATTTGATAATTATTCTTTACATTTATCCAATATATTTAGTAGGAATAATATAATAAAAAACCTAATGTTATGCACAGAATGATATATTTTTCAAAAGGTAGTATTAACACATTGTAATGACATAGTAGTTTTAAAACGAAATTTTTACACATTTATAAATTTTGGTTTAAATAATAAAATTAAATTTTGTAATATTAATGTACAAATTATCTTAGGTATAGTTTTTGTATTTATAAGTGATGTTTATTTTTTTTATGAATAGTAAACAATACTGAATTTTAACTGAAAGATGAGTTTTCGTCAAAATAACTTATAACAAAAATTATATTATGAATTTAATTTAATGTTTTATTAGATAAATTATAAATATAGAAATAAAATTTCTATGGTTTTAATAATTTTGATATTGAAATTAGAAATAAAAATGTAGTAAACTTTTGAAAATTTTGACTCTAAAAACATGATTTCTCACTACGCCTGTGCTATATTTTTTAAATTTAGTTCTGAAATAATTGTGAATTATGTTTGGGGAAATATATTATATAATTATAATAAGAATAATATTTTTTTTAATAATATAAAATAAATTATTGACCATTATTATTTTTGAAAATAGTTATAATATGTTACAATTATTACGGAAAACTGAGTTTACTAAGTGGGTAAACATAGAATATAAAGTGTTACAATGGCCAAAAATATGTAAAAAAGAAACTTTTATGGAAATATTTATACCATAAACCTTGATGGATATAATTTATTGTATTATTGATGCATCTTTGTTAGTAAAAATTTGGGTATACTTACATTCATTAAAATAATACCATGCATGTCCTCTCCCCCACTTATAAAAGGCCACCACCTCTCACCCATAATCACACATCTACAACCCATTTGGTTTATAGAATACCTACCCAAATTAATCCTAAAAACATCTACTATCATCCTATAGTAAATATATTTGGAAAGATTCAATCTTAAGATGACATTAGCGAAAACCTATGGAGGTTTCCAAAATAAAAGATAATGTTTTTTAAGAGTTTTTTATTTTATTTTCTTTTAAACCTCATTAAATAGTTCTATATAAATATTATATAGTAAAATAATTATATTAAATATAATTAGGTGTTTTTATATTAACTTTATTACAAAAAAATTCACATAATTCCAAGAAATGTGATACACAATCATCATTCATGTGTAAAACAACATACATCCTAGTGAACCGATATAAATCATTTTTTCCATTACAACCTATCATGGATGCGGATAATGATTAAAACAATATATATATAGTATATAATGAATTAAATAGGATTATATAATTATATATAATCCATAACATAATTATTTCAATTATTTTGTATTACGATAACTTCATTTGTTTGTACGTCGTCCTGTATTATCACGATGTGAGGTTACAATTTCACACTTTAAAAGGAGTATATTAAGGGTGGTTTTAACAAACATTTGTGATATATATGTTAGTAAAAATAATTTTTAATGATAATATATATATATATATATATATATATCATTTATTTTTATCTATTTTAATATGAAATGAAAATGGAAAATGCGTTCATGTTTACGTACGACCTACCATCACCATGAATATTGTATTTTATTTAATATCACTAAATTTTTTAGATTCATATAAATAACTATAAACTGAATATAAAATATATAATAATAATGGTTTAAATTTTGGATATTATTATATATTAATAAATTTAATATGAATAAAAAATAATAAGTCCACACATTCTAGAAAAACAAGGGAATTATCACCCAGAACAAAGAAAATAAGAAATGATTACTCTCGAAAAAGTGATAAGATGATTTAAAAAATAATATATGTTATCATACATATTAATATTCTTTTTATAAGTTAATTACATGTTTAAAACAATTATAAAATAGGTTAATGTAAGTATGAACAAATGGAATGCACTAGGTAATGGATTTCATCTCACTTTACATTCAATTAAGACATATTGATTTTTATGTACCAAGTCAATTTTATGTGGTGTATATACAACCAATTTTACATGTAATATCATTAGTAATTATTTCATAATTTTACGTTATGTTTCAAATATAATTATTTTATCCTATGGTATTTATTTGAAAATTGAAAATTTATAAAAGTTATTATGAAATCTCACTATCTTTTATGATTATTAACTTTCTCTCGAAAAAATCATGTTTTTGTAACCATATTTCATTGGGAATTACATTTATCCAAAATATAAATTCTCATGTATGATGGATATTGTTATCATATAAATTTTTATAATTTTTATTTATAATGTTCACATTGTAAGTTATTTTATTATATTAAGAAATATTGAGAAATATGTATTCCTTACACAATAAGGATATTTACTAATAAGGAACATTATTTATTCAATTATTAGATATATTATGTATTTTTTAGACCTATAGAAATTGGTGGGGGCTGGTTAATGATATCACTTTGATGCATTGGTAGTATCATGATATCAATTAGTTGGCCAAATTAGAAGGGTTATTAACCAGATGATTTAAACTATATTGAGAATAAATCATCATGGTAAAATAATCATGTTCCTGTAAAATATCAAATACAATAATTATTCATAACATACATTCATAATTCAATTATTATTATCCATGATTGATTCACCATAACAAAATGTATGGATCCATTTCATTGTCATCTTTTTTATTAAATGGAATATATATTTATTTATTTACCTTTCCATCTAGATTATATCTTTTCCAAACATTTAAAAGGAATCTGTCTTTTGTTATTTACCATTGTATATTTATTTTTCATTATTTTATCATGATTAATTCCAATATAAAGAAACCTTAATAAGTATTTGAGCTGAACCATTATTATTTTTTCCAATTCCCATGTTATGGAGAATATATCTCGGAATTCGTTTTAAAGGATGATGTTTATTACCTTATTCAAGGTATTATGTTTTATTTTATTATCCCAATATAATATGGGCACCATATCTATCATTTGGATTTAAAAAAGGGTTAAACTATTCAGTATATTAAGATTTGAATTTTGAATCTATTCCAATGTTATAAATCATGGAACTAGCTCTCACATGCTGGGGCTAGGGTCACTATAGTTGGTGTTATAGCACGTTCAAAGAAACAGTGAGAGCCAGATGTGGGAAAATGTACATCAAGGAATATTAATCTAATGTACATATTGAGGAAACAGATAGAATAATATACTAATGTTTTTTCATTTTATACTTTATGTGGGAATTCCCATTAATACACCCTAGTCTATAGAATACAAGAGGACATAGTTCAAGAACAGATGTACCTAGGGGTAATGACTCAAAAATTGGATTTTAAAGATTAACTTGAGGGTAACTTGTTACATGAAATGAGGTATTACTATGCACCTGGTTTGACACTCCCATGTGTTATATTTTGGATAATTCAACTTTTGGTTATAAACTTTTATCATGGATTTGAATATATAATGAAAAAAATGAAATAGGATAAAAATTATACCTGGTAATGAATCATAATGAAATAAAATGGATGAAGTATTTATTTTTACACTAGAATTATAATATAGACGCCTTTTTACCAATGGTATTTTGTTTATACGATCTATGAAACAACTAAGGATTGTGTAAAATTTTATAAGAATGTGTGTCTTAATTAACTTATGTGCCTTGAATATCATAATAAGTATAATAAGATATGATTGATCATACAATCAAAGTCTTTGAAAAAACATTTTAGGTTTTAGGTGATGAAGGTCTACCATGGTTAAGGATATTTTTCGGAAAAATTTATTACAATGAAACCCATTTTTTGTATATGTATTTGTAAAATATTTTTTGATGAATAATAACATTAAATTTTATGGAAATAATATTAAAGGAATTGATAACCTATAGCGTTAATATGTCTGTTATAGTCAAATAAGATCATTAGAATTTGTGGAAGAAAAATAATTGGTATTAACAACATTGTAAAGTTTTTTTATTTAATTAATAATAATATTTAAAACATGTACATCGCATTTTTGGAAAAGTTGTAGGAATTATATAAATAAAGTTTTTATAATTGGAAAACCATATGTATTCTAAAAACCAGTCACATTCAGAAAAGTGGTGGGACATGATCCCCTAATCAAAAGTCCAAAAGGGTTTCATGCCTACCGTAGGCCTATGCGATTTCCTCCTTAAAATGTAATTATTTTTAATTAATATAAATAATTAATAAATACTAATGCTGAACATGTGGTATTAATAATTTATTTGTAGAGATAAAATCATTAATAGTATTTATTTGGAAAATATATAGAGAGTGAATGAAATATTTTCCATTCTTTTGTGTATCGTACAATCAAATAGAAGTAAATTTTAGTGGATCATGGAAAAAATATATTTTTTAAATTAATTTCATTTAATAAGATAAAAAATAACACCAAAGGAAGAAATTATTAAATAAAAATATATCAATTAAATATATTTTTTATATTCATCCGTAGTAAAATAATTCCTCAATATTATGAAAACATGTCTTTTAATAAAAATATATAATATTAACATAATTTATGAGGATATAAATTACCTTATCATGCCTATTATATTTTTGGATTTGAGGAAATGATAATTTCATTGATAATTTATTTTCTTTTGATAAATGTCCTCACTCCCTCCCTATAATTATTTACCCTTTCCCTCCAAGTCAATATCATCACTTTCCACTAATGTTAACCTACGTAGAAACCTAGTTATATGTTATTCGATATGAACAATTAATTTCCATTTCTTGATTATTATAAGATATCTTATTGACCATTTTACGATGTGGGTTTTTCTATAAAAGAATAATAAAATATCAAACTATTAATCTTCAAGATCAAGTTTAAATTATGATGACACAATATATTTAATATGGATAGAATGTAACACCCTGAATTTATATTATAACAAAAAAAAATTAAATAGTGTGTATGTCACTAAATGTAATAATATATGGTAATATAACATACTTCGAATTTCTTCATCTACCAATTCATGCTCCAGTTAGTTCAACTTGTGTTACATGTACTAATGACTTTCCTTGATGGCTTGTTCTATATGAAATACCTAGTTTGGGTGAATACGATTAATAATATTATTTAAAAGGAAAATGTCCTCATAGTAGTCATCTTTGAGGATTATAATATGAAAAAATAAAATATTAAAATATATATTTGAATTCATTGGTCACAAATTTATTATAAATGAATATAAAAACCAATTGAATATAAACAAACTACTTTTATAAAAACATATTTATATTCACCAAAGTCATTTTATCTTAATGAATTAACGTAAATACTATTAGTTAGTGATACTAATTAAATTTATATATTATATATTCAATATAATTTTTTAGCATTCATCCAATAGATTTTATTGATATAATATTAGAGGAAATTAAATTTGATGCATATAAAGATGTATTTTGAGGGAGTTTTTCCACATTTTAATCTTAAATTTATTTTGAAAATATGTTTTGAAAATTTTATATATTTTATTTCATAAAAAATTATATTTTTAAATCATAATTTAAAAAACATATCAGTTGTTATTTATTTTATTTATTTAAGAAGAATCATTTTTTAGGAATAGTGAAAACATATAATAATAATTGAAATCATTATTTTCTTATATAATTTATAATAAAAAAGTACAGTTTGAATTTATTTTAAAGACAAATTAGTTCTATTATACATATATTAATAACGTTTAGGTCATTTGAATCATATTTAAATATATTTTAGAAATAATGTTATAGAATACTTTTGAACAATTTCACATTCAAAAACATCTTTCTCCCTATGTTTTTGAGAAACTGTTTAATTTAATTTTTTTATAATATTGTGAATTTAATTTTGATAAATAGATTCAATATTTGTAATTATAATAATTAATAACATATAATATGTTCAATATATATAATTATCCAAATTAACAGTGAAAATTATTAAAATTATTTATATTTATTAAGCTAAAATGAGTTTATATAGTAGTTAAATATAGAATATAAAGTGTAAGAATGACCAAAAAATTGTAAAACGACCATTAAATGAAAATATATCTAAATTAACCCTCCATGGATATAATATTTTTTATTATTTAATCCTATTTTTTGTTAAGCATGTGTACACTTAACTTTAATACAAAAATTCCATGTTTTTCCTCTCCCCCATTTAAAAAAGGCCACCCCAACACCCCTTCCCCACCCTTATCAAACCAATTTGATACATACAATACATTCCCAAATAAGTTAAAATATCCCACATCATCATAATTTCCTTATCCTTAACATTTAACCCAACTTAGTATGTAATTATGGAAAACCAATATAGAGAACTTGAAAAATATGTAATGTTTTTTGAAATGTGTTTTTATTTTATTTACTTCTTGAAATCAATAAACTATTCTTATTTCATGAATATATAATGAAAAAATAATATTAAATATACTAAGATGTTTATATATGATGTAATTGACCAAAAACACACACACATAAATCAAATTGGTTTTTAAATCAACATTCTTGTTGATAGAAGACTACCACCTTGTGAACCGATGTCGTTTTTTTTTCTATTAACTCCTATAAAGGTTGGGAATAATGATTGTAATTTTGTTTATATATTATATATATTATATTTATGATTTATTTATGCTTATTTATTTTTTTATATATTCATACCATCATTGTTTCTATTTTTTAGGATTATGATATTGTTTTTTGTGGGTACAATAGACTACCATCACTTGAAGATATGTGATACATTAACGTATTACATAAAATGTATTAAGGATTTTTTTAATCAAAATGTATGATATATATGAAATAAAAATTATTGTTTAATGATAATATATATTAATATAATTTACACTTATTTATTTCAGTATGATAAGAAAATGGAAACAAGGTTCATGCATATATATGACCTATCATATCCAAGAATGGTGTATTTCATTTTTTATCACCAAATTTTTCTGATTAATATAAACAAATGAAAAATGAATATATATGATATTTACATAATGGTTTAAAAACTGGAGATTAATAAATCATGATTGAATTTGGATGAACACACAATTACAATCCTAAACATTCTTGAAACATAATGCAATTAACACCCAAAAAATT
The DNA here is from genome assembly GCA_963277665.1 of Viscum album. Classification (NCBI taxonomy): domain Eukaryota; kingdom Viridiplantae; phylum Streptophyta; class Magnoliopsida; order Santalales; family Viscaceae; genus Viscum; species Viscum album. The sequence continues at coordinate 292,319,253 of OY728131.1, read as the reverse complement.
AAATTAATGATAGGGTAGTAATAAACGAGGGATATGATGTTATAGAAGATTCACATATGACATAATAAAAATTAATATGATTAATTTATAAGTCAAAAATATGTTTAAACCACTATACATTTGGTTTAAGTAATTAATAATAAAAGGAAATCATGATGAAGGAGATTTTCTCACAATTTAAATTCCATTCAGACTTATTTGTTGTTATGCACTAATTCAATTTAATATGGTGTATATACTAACCATTTAACATGATGTATTATGAATAAATATTTTGGAATGGTATTTTAAGTCTTAATTTTATATTTTCCATCCAAGGGTATTTGATTTAAAATTTACGAAGTGATATAATTTATTGTGAAATCTCACTCCCTTTTTTGATTATTAACATTACCTTAAAACAATCACTTCATTGTATTAATTTTAATTGGAAATTTAATTTATATTAATGAAGTGCCCAGATCAGTGTGAATCACTGAGAGGGGGAGGGGGTGAATCAGTGATCCCTTAAAACTTTTTACTAATTGATTCTTAATCAATTAAACCTCTATGGCTTGTTAAGGCCTCGATCCACTCTTCTTGTATCTCTCAACCTTTCCCGAATAATGCAGTAATGAAAAGGCACAGGACACAAGGATTTACAAGGTTCGGCACCAAAGGCCTACATCCTTGCCATGCTCTCCAAGCATGGATTCTCCCATTATAACTTGTTAGAATTACAATGGTCGATACAGCTTCCCACCGTATCTCTCCTGAGTCCCACAGGAGGGTCTTTATACTGCGTCCCACAGTGTTACCAGAGTCCCACTGGCCTGCTCCAGAATCCCACTGAAGACTTCTTCTCCCTGAGTCCCACAGGGTCTTCTCCTGGCTCCTCGAGTCGCACGAGTAGCTCTTCTTCTCTTTAAGTTCTTCAAGTATCCTCAGCAGCCTGGGATAAAGGCTGCTGGCCTTGCTCTTCTTCTGATCACTTGTGGTGAACAGGTCTTCTCGTCTTGCTCGGGCTTTATCACCTTCTTCTAAGGATGACCCGGCTTCTCTCTCCAACTACTGAATGCTCAGACAACTGATAGCTTTATCTTCAGTCTGGTCCAGTCTCACTTCACATCAACTTCATGCACTGATTGCATGGTCTCTCAAATTCTTCAAGATCTTTCAGTCTTGGTCAACTCAAACGCACACCACTGATTTAAGCTTGTTCAGTGTGCGCGTGCATGCATGCATGCATGCACTCCTCCTTTCCCCTTCTCTTGGTGCAATAAACCCTTAGAGGGTGTAATTCTTTTCAGCACACACCAACTTCTCAAACTTCACACACTTTATGCACTTTTGATTACACACATAAATGTGTGTCCTACTTTAGTGTGGGTCTTCTCTTCTTCCTAGTGTGTACACACTTTGTTTTGCACACACACTAAGGTTCGGCCTTGTTGTCTTTTTGCACACACTTGTTTCACTTTGCACACACTTTAGACTTGGCCTACACACTTCTTGTTGCACATCCTTAAATGGCCGTAGGGTGTTCCTCTTCAATTTTCACACACAAAATGTGTCTTCACTTGGAACACAAAGTCACACGTTTCTTGTATTGTCCAAGTGCACACAACCCATATGGTGTAATTTTATTCTTCTTTGCACACACACCCAAGCACTAAGGGCTCGGTTCTTCCTCCTTTGCACACCTACTGCCAACAGCCTTTCTCCTTTGTTTGCACACACACAAAATGTGTGGTCTTTCACCTTTCTTTTGCACACACTTCCTCTCGGCCTTCAAATTTTACTTTGCACACACAAGAGGCAAAGCCTCGGCCTTCTTCCTTGCCAAGCACCCATAACCAAGGGTGTGGTATACTGCCTCGGGTCTTCTTCTCCAACACTGCCGCGCAAGGTGCCAGGGGGTGTGGCCCTCTTCCTGTCTTCAAATGCCGCGCAGGCTCAAGTGTGCAAGGGTGCAATACCCTCGGACTTCTTCCTTCTTCAACAGCCGCACAAGGTGCAAGGCTGTGGCCAGCGCGCAGGGGTGCAAGAGCACAAGGTACAAAGGACCTCGGCCGTGGGCGCGCAAGTGCAAGGGTGCACTTGGATCTTCCTGCCGCGCAAAGGGAAGGCGCGCAGGAGTTCCCCTTTCTCTTCTTTCACGCAAGGAGTGCGCAAAAGGAACTCACGAAGCCAAGGGTGGCTTCGGGCTGCTTCGTCGCGCAAGTGAGTTGCGCGGAGCTCCAAACTTCGTGAGGCACAGAGGCTCTCACGGGACTTCAAAACTTCAGCATATCAGCAACAGAAATGAGAGCCTCGGGCTATCCTTTTATAGGCGAGGAGAGCTCAAAACTTCCGCGGGATATAAATTCAAATTCCCGAACTTCTCGGATCTTCAAGATTTTCCAAATCTTTATTTTTATCCTCTGTTTCACGCGGGATCTTTATTTCTTATTCCTCTACGTGCATGCGACTCATAACGCATGCACGGCCTTCGGTTTAGGCTCATCCCATGCAAAATCATCAACCACGTGGCCTCGGCAGCTTTGCTTGCCTCGGCCGAACTCGAAATCCTCCAAACATTGCATGCATGCTCTCTTAATTGCATGGATGGATTCGGTATGTCCAGACGATCACAATGGAGGTCTTGGTTTCGAAAATGGTGGCCGGATGCTCGAGATAGGTCGTCGGGAAGGCGCCTGGTTCAGCGGGGCTCGCGGGTGGCTTCGCATGAGCTCGAGGTAGAAGATGGACGTCGGGCCGTTGGATGCGGCGATGGAGATGCATCGGGCGGCCTGGATTAGATCGCGGCGCTGCGGATCAGATGTGCGGCGCAGATCAAGCGCGCGATGAGACGGACGGCGGAGATTTGCTCCCGGGATTTTTTGCCCGTCCCACATCGAAACGCCGCGGGTTTTTTCCGCGGTTTATCACCCTGGCGCTCCCATGAGCGGCCAGTTGAATTCTCTCCCTCCACGGTGCCGCCCCGCACCGTGTTCTCCCTGCGGGCGCGCTCTGCGCCCACTCCTGCTCCCGCGGGCGCGCTCTAGCGCCCACTATGCTCCTCCGGTGCGTGGGTTTCACCACCGCGTGCCCTCGGGGGCTTATACACGGCCCCCTGCGCTCCTCCGGGCGTGCCCCAGGCGCCCATGTGGTGTCCTTGGGGTGCGCCCCTGCCTCAAGGATGCTGCCCTGGCCTTGAGGGTTCCCCATGGGCGTGGTGACCTTGAGTCCCACATGTGCCTTGGGTGATGACCCTCGGCTGGCCTCCTTGGTGGCCCAATTTTTGGCAAAGTCTTCAAATAAGACTTTGTAAAAACAAAGTCCTCCTCTATGTAAAACATGCCAAGTGCCAAGCCACTTCTTCCTCTTCATTTCTTCTCATCTTCTTCTTAAGAATTCCTCCATTCCTCTTAATCATTTACTCATTACTTAGGAGTGAGTTCTTGAAGGTTCTTTTTCATCAACCGAACTCTTGAATCAAACATATTCATCAATGTCTTCATTGATCTAATCAGAGATCAATTGGGGCTTCTTCAGATTCACATGCACTCAGTGATAGTGCATGGACTTCATTAATGCACATCATCCACTTAGTAGTTGTGGATGGAACTCCTTTCAACTCCTCATGCATTGTGAAGACAATGCATGGTCTTCAATCATTGTTGTGACTTTGTATCATCAGGATACAAGTTCTATGAACTTAAAGATCAGCTCAACAATCGTCAGATTTACATGGAGAATGTTTCAACCATATTCTCCAATTCCACTTAGTGAATCTCCTAAGTGACACTCCTCTAAGTTCCATGGCCATTCTCCTTCACCACCAACACCATCACAACCTTTTTCATTCACATCTTGACAATCCTTGACTTCCATTCATTGTAAGACAACAACATGCCTCATTGACAACCTCATTGACAACAAATGCAACACAATGCACTTCAATTAAATATACCAATTATTATGTGTTGGATATTATTATTTCTAAAACTATATAGAATTTTTAAATAGTTTGATTACTTGGAATTCAATTTTATTATCTAGAGAAATATTGAAAAATTAGCATTCTTTACTCAATACTAATGTTGATGATAAAGAATGTTATTAAATTGATTAATTGGTATATGATGAATTATTTGGACCTATATAAATTGGTGTGTAATGGTTAATGATATCCCCTATATGCATTAATTGTCCAATGAGATAAATCAATTGGCCAAATTAAAGGAATTTTTACCCCGTAGTTTTAAAATGTCCCATGAATAGATCTTTAGAGTAAAGGTATTATTTTCCTAGGAAACATAAAGTCTAATAATAAAAAATTGATTGAATTCAGAAATCAGAAATTATTATCAATCATATTTTCACTATGAATAAAATATATGGCTGCATTTCATTTTCAACTTATTTATTAAATGGCATGTGTCTTCAGTTATTGAACATTTCATTTTGATTGTTCCTTATCCAGTTATTTAAATGGCATGTATGTTCAGTTATTTACCATTCAATATTGAATATAAATTATTGGATCATAAAAGATTCAACTATAATTAACCCTTAATAAAAAAATTTTCTCACCCAATTTTGGATTCTGTTCCACCTGTTTTATAGAAGAGATATTTTAATGAGTTTAAATTATGAGGTTTATTATATATTTTTGTAAATTATGTTTTTTTTTATTTTCCCAATTTAATATGGATGACACATATATAATATAATATTCCAATACTACTAAATTTTTTATTCCTTTGACATTTGAATCCTCTATCTATAACCATGTAATAAAGTTTAGAACTCGCACAATGATACTAGGGCCAGGGTTTCTACAACTATTTTATCCTCATAATATTTTATCATTATTAATAAGAAATTTAATATAAATATATGATTTATTATTCATTTTATTAATTGAAGAATATATACACATATTTCCTAATATGGTTACTTCATATTCACACATACTAAACCAATTCCTTGGATAAATTGATCATTTTAAAATTATAATATTTATATATTTTATCATTGAACGCCTTTATATAAAAATTTCATGTTATCAAAGTTATCAAATTGGTTGATTTTTTTAATTAAGGAATTGCACTGTTACATGTCTAAATTAAAATATATAGTTCTGAGAATAGTTATTGCATATATATATCAAGATCAATGATATTTTTTATTAAACTCAATAAATAATTAAAAAACAAAATGATAATAAATATTCTTGTCTCATGAATATACCCAAAGTAACCAGATAAAATAATATAAAAAAAATAAATGGGAGAATATTTTTACACTACATTTATAAATAATTTAATTTCCAAAATTACATCTTTCATGAGTACATTATTTGATTTAGGTGTTCAAAAATTTGTAACACCCTAAAACATTATTATATATTTATCTATAAATAAATTTTTTTGTGATCGATATATTTATTTACATGAAAAAAAATTAGAATGAATTGTTATAAATTTTTAAATAAATCATATTATATTGAACTAAAATGCAATATCATTGTATAAAATTTCCATTTCAGTCATGAAATATTATATTTTCTAAATAAATGTTTCCAAATATTAAATTTATGAGATTTTTTATAATTTTTTTATAGAATGGATAGTTTATTTTATTGAAAAATTAATTTGGAATATTAAACATTTAAAATATTATATTTTACAGAAATATTAAATTAATTAATTGGTTTCTAATTAGCTAGATAAGAATATAAAACCATTATATGGTGTGAAAAGTATTTTTTTCTATAGAAAATAAAAAATTTTCATGTAATGTTATTTATATAAATAAATTTTAAAAAAACATATATTGATGAATTATTTTATTGAAATTTATATATTAAATATTTTTTTAATTGGTATAACTATTTTTACTAGGAAAATAATTAGTATAAATGTGGTTTTATACTTAAGATTAATTTTTCAAAAAAAATTCTAAAATGTTATTATTGATTATTTTAAAATAAATTTCCACCACATATAGAAGTTAAATTTGATAAAATAATTTTCATATTTTTAATAATAATTTTCCTTATTAAATTGATCAATAACATTTTAGATAATAATTAAAATTAAAGACAATAAAAAAATTGTCACAACAGTTTGGGTTATATTGACTTTATATGGGTATAATGTAATTGATAAGGGTAAAAATGTAACTTAAACTTATCTAAGTAATATATTTTGAAGATATTTTGACCTTTACAAATATTACCTTCATGTTTTGGGATATAGTGTGACTCTTTATCAAGAAAAGGACATTATAATTTTTTTAATAATTTATGTAATTCCATGTGTTTCACCCATATCACTAATAAATTAGTTCCTCTTATCCTACCATATTTACATTATTTTATCACTTTATCTAAAACATGACCTAACAAAAAACATTCCTTTAATCCTAATATTTTTATTGATTCTTTAGTATTACCTTAATAAAATCCTAATATGTCAAAATTTATAAGCCAAATAAGGTCTAGAAAAGAAGTGGTATTATTCTTATCCGACCATTTCAATGTTTATTTGTTCTTCTACATCATATAAATAATTTTTATCCACAAAATTATTTTTATTTTATTAATATAAAAATTTCTTATTATTATTTTTTAAAATATTTTTTCATCTCATTTCTCATTCATTGGGAAAATAATGTATCACTTGAGTGTATGTACATATTTTTGGGTTATTATAGGGGATTTATTATTTATATATGATATTTACGAAATAATTTCACGTCTATAATTATGATATATGATCCACCATCTTACCTTCATGGTCGTTGGAAAATGATAATGTAACTCTTTAATATGTATGATCAAAAACCTCTAAAGAGTGATGTGATTCATTTTCTATTTCAAATTTACATGGATTTTAATAAAAATAGAATTTAAAATAAATATGATATGTATTATAATATAATAATTCTGTAAAGGTGAATTATTATTTACCTTTCTTTTGTTTCATCCATTAAATTTTGAAACATCACTTGTCTATATGTAAGTAATATCTTATCTTTGAAGTGATGTTATTAATTTTTAACCACAACATTATCTGAATGGATATGAAAAAGAGAATTAAAAAATATGATATTTATGAGATTATTTATATTTTTTATATCATGATGCCAAGAACAATGTTCAAGAACCCAATCCATCGAATCGATATATTCCTGAAAAAAAACATTTTTTGTCCCAAATAATGATTTTGGTGAATTATTATTAACAAAAATATTAATTGGAAATTATAACAGATTAATGTATATTAATATATTTGAATATATTTAGGTTATATATGTATAATATATGTCTTTTGTTATAGAATATCATTGAATATAAATAAAATTGGACATTATTTTTGTTAAGGGATTTATGAAACAATCTTATTTATTTTCATGATTGTCAAAATTAAAATAACATTGATGAAAATTATATGATCTTTATCATTAAAAATATATATATTTCATTTTTCTATGTATATTTTTGATGTTTTCATTTTTATCTTTCATTCTCCTTTATTTTGTATATAAAATATTTGAGAACATTTATTTTAAATTTTGCTTTATTTTATATTCTATCAGAAAATAATAACAACCATGGAAATGGTTATTGATAGGTTTTCACGAATTTTATTTTATGTCATATAATAATTAATTAAAATCATTTTAAAAAATCTTTGAATTTATTTTCAATGATTTAAAAATAATATTATTATATTTTTATTAATTATGTTCTCTGGGAATTTTTACCAAATGTCTGGATGGAATATTTTTTAAAGCTTACCATATTAAAAAAATTCATTATCAGAAATTTTATTATTTGAATAATCATTTACATGTGTTAATGATAATTTGAAATTAATTTGTTTTCTATATAATTGATTTTTTTAAAGATATCCATGGATAATTTCAAATTCCCATATTTGTTGGGAAATATTCAACTATACATTAAAACGTATTTTTCATATATGTCAAAATATTGTTAGCTTCATTGTACTTCACATTTTATATGTTCTAATTATACCATAATTATCTCTCTAGGGTTGGAATATGATTATGTTATAATGAAATGTTTAAGAAACTCATTTATTTTCAATAATTTTTTCTTTTGAGTAATTTGATGATTGTTTTTATAGTATAAAAAACATATATATGGTTTCACTATGTATTTTTTGGATATATGAAATCCCCCCCAATGAATTGAGTAATGTGATATATATATCAATCGATATGGTGGTGATATGTGTAGACATTATTGGGAAAAAGATATATTCATATTTTGGGGAATTAATATGATTTCTTCTATATAGGCTCAAAAAATTATAAATATCCATGATTGAAAATAACTATGATTACATTTTTATTTTGGAGCCTAATTTATTTTACTTATTCTGATAAAATTATATATAACCATGATTACTAATCTATATTTGCAACATTATAATATCTCATTCTAATGATACCAAATTAAAACATTAATACTGTAGAATGATTATATATGATTTGATAGCCTCTGTAATAAATATTTAATATAAGGTATGATTTTATAATTTATATTCTAATATTTAGTTGGAATGATTGTTTGACATTGATAAAATGATCATTATTACAATTTTATACATATATGACCATCATATGATCACTTGTGATAAATATCTCCCTTGTTTACCCTTAACAAGCATTTCTACTCTATATTTACTATGACTCTATATTCCATTCATTATGGAGAATGGATTTCGAAATAACATGTATAATGATGGCACTATTAGTGAAAAACATTGTGGGATATTATGAAAATAATTATTAAAATATAATGGCTTTATATCTACTCTCATAAGAAAGTAAACCTTTACAGTAATCAGATATGTATTATGGTGAAATGAATGTAATATTCAAATAAAATGATGAAATATTTATGTATGTAAGTTTGGATCACCTCTATTTGTATAAAAAATGTTATTGTTAATTTTCGAGATTAGTATTGGAATATTTTTCTAAAACCCATGTGGATATCCCAATGTATAGGATAATATCCATTAATATTAGTGTGTTACATAATATGTGGATTTCTAAAAAATAAATTCTCTTCTAGAGAGTAAATGGTTGATGCAACTATAGGAAATACTAACCAAGGGGTGAAATCCCTAAATAGGCTAGTTTTATATAAATTTAATTTTTACTCTATGTATGATGAGTGAGATGAATAACACATACCTTTGTAGTAATATCCTATCTTTTAAAAAATGTATTGACCATTTGTTTTTAGTTTGAATTCTTATATTTTTCAATAATAATGATTCATATTATTGTGAAGGAGGTAACAAGTGTGTTTTGTGATTTTCGAGAGCAATGAGACCTAAATTTGAATTAAGTAGAGTGAGAGACATTGTTTTTAGAAACTGTTCCACACAGCCTTCTCTATTACCCTAAATAACACGGTTGCATATAATGGGGTTTTGGGGGACAAACAATTTGTAGGAAACAATATGACCCCTGTAACACACATGTGTTGTCAATTTATGGTTTTTTAAAGTCATATTTTTTTACAGTTTTGAAACATTTAGACCAACCATGTGCCTCACCATGTGGGCTTTCCCTTGAAGCAGTGACATAGTTCATGATTAGAGAATGGTTTGGAAAAACTTGTGGCCAAACCATGTTCCCTATCCTATGATGGTAAATTTATAGTATTCCACTATAAAGGTTTTTTTGTTTTATCCTTCTTTCTCCCTTGTTCATTCCATCACACTACTCCTCCCATAGCTCTCCCTCCATAAAATCAATTGATAAAGAGATATCATATGTTTTAAATCCCTTCTTATCACCATCATATCCATTAGTAATCTCTTAAGAATCTCCTTAATCGTATACAATCAATTTCAAGGTCCTTACACCCTATAGTTCACAATCCCAATGCATTAGCCTTTCCCCTATTTGAGGGGAATTTGACAATTTCTCTGATTTCTTCTATTCTATTTGGAATGAAAGACCGATGATGGAATACCTATGAGGTAGAGGTATGTGTTATATGTTTTTCCCCTCATTTCACTACATTATATATCATGTTCTATACTTCCATGATCTCTACCATTATAGGAAAACCATATTATTTATAGTTAAATTAAATGAGAAAGAAAAAATATCGAATTATGACATGATTTAGTGGATAATCAATTTCTTGTGTTGGTCTCCTTGAATTATGACATATAATGGGAATGATCTACAAATTATGGTTAACATTACCTATACTTGTGTAGTCTGAACATACCTTGATGAGATTTTCTTTATTATTTATTCCTTTAATTCCTATCAAAATTTTATAGGGTGATAAACCATGAATTAATCCATTCACCTCATGTCATAAATGAATTATATTAACTAACTAATTAGTCAAGTGTTTATATATTACCCTTGTGATAAAAAATGGATTGCTAAATTATATTCCTTCAACAAATATCCAGTTATTTTATGAAATCTTGTTTTAATACTCTTTCCTCAGTGTTGTGCATAATATAAGTGGCTCTGAATTAAGGAACCCTTAAAAGGAATCTTTTTGAGTGCATGTCTGTATTTATTATTGGTATGTAAATTTTTCAGGGGAAACACCATCTATTATTGCAACATGCTCACTGATCCTTATTCAATTTACCTCAAATTGAGGGACAAATGTTCCCTATAGGAGACACCTATATGGGCATGATGGTATTACAGATTTACTATTCCACAAGAGGGACTCATTCCCATATATATGATACTAGGTACAGACATGGAGGTTAGTTCATGAAGTGTTCAAACCATTTTTGGAGTGACACATGGGACTTCATTCTAGAGTCACATTATATGAACTCCATGCAATTTTACTATTACCGAGACACTAAATAGATATATAGAAAATCCTTTTGAATTTTCAAGGGAATGCTCTAGCAAGCTCTTAATATTTTTAATGTGGATCTATTGAATTAAATGTTAAATGTATGTTTTCAAATGAGATATTATAAGTTAGTATCAAAATCCTAGGTATGTGTACTACAAGACAAATTACAATCTTTTGGACCTTATGTATTATTACATTTTACACCCCTCAATTTACCTTCATAGATTCTTGTGGTACATACTCACTAGAATAGGCTGTAGTAAGAAAAATTGGATGGGTAACCTAACGAAACCCATTCTAGATTATTTAATTAAAAATTTATTTTTGTCATGATTTGATTAATTATAGAACATTTATAATTTTATATTTCATGAAATAGTTTGATCTAGAAATCATTGTTGGTGGAATACTGTAATTTTATCACACACCCTAATCATGACACATTTTTTACTTGTGTAGAAATTATGACTACAAGAATAGAGAAAGGGATGCATTTGACTTATGATGTTTGATTTAGATTACTGGTATGGTGTATGGGGATGAGGATAGAACATATACTCAAGATGATAGTCATGGATGTTTTTATCACTTTACACATTTTGTTATCAGATGGTATATTCTTGTGTCCCCTTCCCCTGTGAATTTTCTTTTTTTCTTGTATAAATCCATCATCAATGGAACCCATATCTTATTTATCTTCCACATGTTAACTTATATTTTATAGTTTTTTTACATTTTTTTGATGATGTAAATTTAATAATTATTCTTAAACTAATCATTATCTATCAATTTTTTTGCTTAATCTGATATATGAGGGAATCTGCTCCTCATGGACACACTCTAGGACATCGATGATAGTAAGGAAACATTGGATTTTTTGGAGGCACCATTTAGGTATTGGGTGCACCATCTTGGGGCACTACTGAGTGGAAACCGGGATAGGACAATACACAAGTAGACACTCCCATGAGATTTTATTTTGATAATTGAAAATATATTTATAAGCATTTTTTTTTCAATTATAAGATTGAATATTTTAAAATTCATGATAATCCATAATGACTTGAGATGAACTTAATGTGTCATAGGTTTAATGCTTTTTTTATAATTTAGGACATTAAAAGAATTGTTTTCATACTTATATGATTTTTATTATAATTATTGATGATTTATTCACATAAAAATATTTTTGGTATCATTCAATAGTTAAAACTATGAACAATCATGGGAACATAATATGTGATTGAGAATGAAACAACCATATTAATGTAAAACTAAATTAAATGAAAATTTGAATGTGAAATCATATAATTATACATAATCATCTATATAGATTTTTGATTATCTACCATAACGATAGATTGTTTCTTGACATGCCTAATAAGTGAATAATGGTATTTCAAGGTAGTTCAGTTGATGAGGATCATGATTTAAATAATATTTAGATTCTTATTTTTTAGTAATGAAAGAAGAATCACCCACATAAATTTAGAAACTAATGATGAGAAATTTTATTTATTAAAAAGGGCAATAAAACCACTAATTACCAAGTACAAAATGTTGACTTCAATGGAGTGAAATAAATTTCATATAAATGTACTAGAAATAGTTTAATGTATCATATATGAAGAGATTGGTCATTATCTATGTCAAAACCCTAATCCACGGTATGAATTCTTGGACAAGGACAGCTTAACTCAATATCAATCATTTGAGTGGATCATTATTATTGAGGACAACTTATTCTTCAATAAATAGTGTGTGATTTCATAAAAAATATTGTAAGAATGTTCCCTATAAAAATATTCTTATTCATCCATTTGTGTAATTTGGCGTGTTTTTGAGAATTGATAAGATCATTTTACAATGATCACAATTAAATTTATAGAAAAATAAAATCAAACATTAATTCCAAATCAACCTAAAATCATATTCTAGTGAAAGGATAAGTATTCATTTTCAAAGGAATTTAATTTCATTAGATAGGTATTAAACCATATTCAAGTGGGATATTTATCTCAAATTGTTCGAGAGAAACTCAACATTAATGACATTCGTATCGTTCAGGAATGTGATGATATATTTCTAGAAGACATACATAGTTTTTCAAAAACTGATGATGATGAGGTTTCAAAAGAACACTTACCTTGTGTTTCACCTGTTGCAAAAAAATATAAAATAAACCCTATTTAGTTAATGGAATTAGAAAATAGTATATAGAGAATCTTGATAATGGATTCTTATTCCCAATTAAATGACTATATGATTCAATTATTGTTTTTGATAAGAGTAAATTTGGGTCAATGTGTGTTTTCCTGGATGATAAAGAACGTTATAAGATAATTATCAATAAAATGATTCTTTTAAAATGTTTTAAGGTTTTATTTTCTGAATAACAAATATATTAACACTCTTAAATGATTTAACATTAATTAAGTCCTGATTAATATATGGTGACGAAGGACGATATGCCAAAGATAAGATTTTTTATGTGGTATGTTCATTATGAATTTATTTCAATTAAGATTGGAATTAGAATTTACCACTCTATATTCATGGATTTAATGAATAGATTAATAATCGATTACCTTTTTCATCATTTGGTACCCTTTATAGATGATATTATTATATGTATTCAATGCTCATATAAGTTTATGAAGATAAAATTTCATTTTTTTAACACCCTATCGAATGAGTAGTTGGATGTCAAAATTTACAAGTGTTAATATTTTATGTTTAATTTCACATTCACTGGTCATATAATCTAATAATTGGATATATTGGTGGACCCTTCACAGAAAAAACTTATTGAGATATCGACCAGACTAACCATGATAACTGAGAACCATAATTTTTTAGGGTTTTGGATACCACATATTCTTTCTCAGATCTCTCTCATGGTTACATACTCCACTAAATACATTGACAGAGTGATGATAAAAGCTCCCATGGATAAGTGAATGTTTGAAAATGTACTGGGGACTATCAAATGTTAGGATACAACAATTATGTTCAAAATTACCAATGATGGAGTCGGTTTTCTCATCTTCAGTGATGCATCAATGAATATACTGGTTTTGTTTATAAAATAATTTATTATGATAGATTATGCGTTACCCCAGTTAAAAATTAATGTAAATAAATAATTGACCCATGATTTGGTTCTCATAGTGGTAATTTATATTTGAATATTTAATGGTGTCAAAATTACAAATAATGGTGTTCTGTATTAATATATCATAATTTATTTTGGTATATATCCATATATAAATTATTGAATATGGAAACAAGTATATGGTTAGAGTTGAATAAAGGTATAAAAACTCAATACATTACAACCCAAGGAAGGGGAAAAGGGTCGATGATGCTCTATTTTGGAAAGACCATAATAGTTTGTCCGTGATGAGGATTTAAAGGGATCCAATACATATACATTTATAGAATATGGATTTTGAAATCATATAGAAATTATAAATATCATATCTTTATTAGATAAATGTTCAACTATCCATATATGTGGGGATAAAAGTGGTGAGGATAAAGGATATGAAACTAAATTATAAGGATATGAATGATTCTAAACAAAAACATGATTATGACTAGCTGATAAGTTTTACGAACTGGGTATATGTCTCATAAATCTTTTATTAGAAGGTGGATATGAAAAATGAAGCTTATAGTTCATGATTATCTATTTATTATAGCTTTATGAAGATGTACGGGTATTTAAAAGAGTATTTGCAGTTGGAAAAATTAATATAGGATATTGTATGGTTTTTATCTCGATGCCAAAAATATAAGAATGTTGTGGCTATGAGATAAAATTATAAGGGGATTTTATGACCATTACCCATAACAGAGTGAAAATGAGGAAACATTACCATGCATTTCATCGTTAGACTACAAAATTCATCTAAATAACATAATGATATTTGTGTTGTATTTAATCTCCTTATAATTTATTTACATTACATTTAATAATATAATATTTATTTATTGATCGCATTTTTAGGATACACAACAAAGAATTTGTACGATTTTATAGATTACCAAATTCTATCTCATTCGATCAAGATACAAGAATTACCTCGATATTCTGGAAAATTATTCATTGTTAATTAAATTAAATCATTAAATTTAATATATGATATCATCCTCGCCCATATGGTCAGTCTGAGAGGATCATTCAAACCCTAGAATGTTTTTTTGAGTGCATTCTCTGTGGATTTAAAAGGTGGTTGTGATTAAGAAATTCCTTTGGTGGAATTATCATATTAAAATATATTTCACTCATGCATTTAGATTGATCCTTATGAATCCATCTATTTTAGGATGTGGAAAAAACAATGTGATGTGATAGGGTTGGATAATTAAAACTAACATGAGTTGATCTAGATGAGGAAATTGCAGAGAAGGTTAGATCCATTTTGTAGCATATCAGGGATGGTGAGATTCAATTAAAACATTATGATTATAATATTCAACAATATACATTATTTGATGTTTCTAAAATGGTATTCTTATTAATATCTCCTTGGAATATGGTAATGATATTTATATATAAATAAAAATAGATCCCTATATATACTAGTGCCCTTGAAATTCTAGATCATGTCGGCATTGTAGTTTATTGCTAGGAACATCCAGGAATCACTCTAATGTTAATGATTTCTTCTATTTACCTCATCTAATTTATTAAATATATGATCATTCACATTTACTAATTTCGTAATTCATTCCACTGAATCATGATCCCTATTATATAGAACAATCAACTCAGATTCTAGATCAATTGGAGAAAGTGTTGCAGAACCCAAACACCCATCTATTCAATGTTATTTTTAGAAGGCATAAATTGTAAGAATATATATGAGAACTTGAGCATGTGATGAGTCATAAGTATCAATTGTTTTTTTATTGGTGGAATTTCAATGTCAAAATACTTATAAATGTAGTCGAATTTCACACCATGAGATTTTATAATATACTGATTTATAAATAAATGTGGAGTGTTCATTTGATTTCATTACATGAAACACAAAACATATTTAGAAAATATTTATTAATTGTAAATAAAAACACAGTTTTTAAATTTAAATGAAATATAACTTTCAATTTTTATTCTATTTCACTTGGGAAAAACTATTGACTATAAAGAACCATTTTGAAATATTTTACCCATGAGAAATGTTATATAATAATTATTTTATATATAAGATATTTTATTTTATTTGATAAATAATTAAGAATTTTAAAATTATAATAATATTTAATTTAATCATTTATATGATCAATTCATTGGTCATTATTTGGATAGGATGGAAAAAAAATTAAAATGTACAAAATAGATTATTTTTTTACAGAAAAGAATATTTTATGTGCACAATGTGTTTTTAAATTTATATACAGAAATAATTACTATTTATGTAATTTTTTAATGAATTTTTTTTATTTTTTATTTAATATTGTTTTGAGAAATTCATGTTTTTCTTTTTATTAGGAATTAATGGATAAATACTTATGTTTTATAGTTAAAAAATTTAAATAATTGTTTTTATTACGTTCATCTTTAGTTCATTTTATGCCAGTTTCCCCAGATTTTTACTTTTTATTATGTAATTTTTTTTTTAATTCCATGTGTTTCTATCTCATCAATTATAAAAGGGAACCCCTTCTCCTCAATTATTCAAAAAGATTAAGCACTATGGATTGAAAAATCCCTTCAAAAATTCCATAATATATTCCTTCCCCCAATTATCATTTTTATGTATAAACCATAATATCATCATAAGAATGATTATTGCATAAGATAAACAAGGTCTCTCAAAGAAGAGTTAATCATCTTACATGACCCAATTAACGTTTACTTCCTCATACACATTATGAAAATATTTTTTATTAAAATAATGAATTTTTTATCATAAATATAATGAAATATTATTATTATTATGTGATAACCATATTTGAACTAATTTTTCTTCCAATGGGAAATGAAATCAACACTTGGGCATACATATATAATACATCTACATGAAGTGAAACATTTCCTTTCCCATAACTACATTTGATGGTTGGATATTATGATGTATTTAATATTTATATATGATATATATAATGTAACCTTGCTTTTATAATTATAATATTTTATCTAACTTGTCACATTCCAATCTGTTGAAAAATGAAAACGTTAGTAATGCGTTCTTATAGACTACCACCTCGAAAAATTGATTAGATTATTTTTTAATTTATAATTAACATAGATTGAAATTATGATATTATTAATGAATATATATAACATAATAATAATTAATTTTTAATTGTGAATTATTATTCTCCATTTTTTAATCCCATTCAATGAATAATGTATTCATCACTCATGCTTGCATAAAGACTACCATCTACACAAACTGGTGTAATTAAATTTTCAACAACACATTTTTGAATAGTTGTAAAAGTATATTTGGTGAGTAAATATTAAATTAATAACATGTTTTATATTATATAGTTTATCAAACCATGACCAAGGATTAAGAACCAAAACTCTTAAACAAAAACATATATACAAAATGAACTAGTTTTCACCCTGATAATGATTTTGATGAAATGTTATTAATAAAAAGGTTAATTTGAAATTTTATCTGAATTATATATAGTAATACAGATGAATATTTTTATGTTATAGATGTATAATAAATATATTTTTATTATATAGGTGGTTTTCATGAACACAGAGAATCGCGATACTTGAGGTAAAAAATTTGTGTTACAATCTCATTTGTTCATTGATTGTTAATGATAAATTTTAATTTTGGTAAATTATTTGATTCATAAACATTAAAACTGAAATATTTTATTCTCCCATATTTATTTCTCAGTTATTGATGTTTAACATTTTTTATCCCCACTTTGTTATATAAAATGATTTGGAATTGTATTAGGAACTGCTTCCATTATTTCCCTTTTGGGGGATGAATTATTTCTTTCATGTTCATATTGTTAAATTTTATTTAGAAATCATATTTTATATAATAAAATTATTATTTAAATAAAATTTCAACCATATTTGACTATTTTTTGAATTATATAAAACAAATATTCTTATTATTTTCTCACTGAGTAACTTTTATATTTTTACTGAAAGTGTACAAGGAATCATTAATTTAAGTTTTTTTTCTTGATTAGATTGTATAAAGTCATAATAATTCTTTTATTTGATGAATAATTTCTAGAGTTCAAATATTAATTTCAAGGGAAATATTTTTCTCAATAATTTAAATTTTTTTATTTTTAATGATATGGAGGGGGAAAATATATTTTCCCTTATTTTCCATGTAATGTTCAGATACACATATTATGAAATATTCTATTTGTGTCATTATCCATTGATTTTTCTTATGAATTACTTGGTATATGATGAAATGTTACCACCAATGTTATTTCTTATAGTAGGATTATGACTATGTGATAATCAAACATTTATGAAAACTATTTCTTTTCCAAGAGTTATGTTTCAATGAAATGATGAATGTTATATGATCCTATGGAATAAATATATATTTTATCTAGTATGTGATGGGTGGGTCCATTATATCTCTCTAATTCATAGGGTAATTTCACATAGATATCTATTAGGATGATGATGATAAATGTGGATGTGATTGTAAATTTCTATGTTCACATTTTTGAGTCTGAGTATGACTTCATATTGTTGTACATAAAGGATAATTTTTGGACATGATTAATATTGACATTGTTTACATTTGGATTCAAGTGTTTGATTTTTTATAAATTCACAAAAATTATTACGTGTTGGCATGATTTTGAATATTTATTTTAAATAGATTATGATATCCTATACTTATGATACAACAGTCCTGTGTTAGGACATGGTAATGATTTTTTTTAGAAAACTAATTATTAATGATTTAAGATATGGAATGGTTTTTTCAGTGAAGGAACTAATATTTTCTGGGTATAAATACTTTTCATTTATAAAATCCACACAATTATGTTATCATACTCTTCTGGTCATCTTTTTATCACTTAGGATAGATATCTCTCATTTTAACAATTAATTAGTATATCATCCCTCCATTTATTATGTTTCCATTTTCCCAAGGTGATGAAGATATTTTTTAAGTAATAAATGATTAATATGGGAAATATGATTGAATATATATATATATATATGTTATTGAAATATTTTATATAATTATATATTATGTATATAGTTTAAAAATATAATATAACTTTACAATCCTCCAGAGTTAACTATTGTAAAATGTATTGAATATTCATCCAAAATGATTAAATATTTATTTATATTATGTTCATGTCACCCTTCAATTAACCCTCTATTCACCTTGTACAATCATTGAATTAAACAAATCCAAATTGGAATCACTATTTTCATAATTTACATATACTTTATGATATGAAATCATCACCAATGGTTAATTGTGTGCACGCAAGGTGGTTATAATCATCTTTTGTAACTCATGTTTGATAAAAAACCCCTAATGTTTGTATGATTTTTTCATATTTTCTATTTCTTGATATGATGGAAGGATGTTTAATAATTCTATAAATAATCATAGAAACATTAGAGACATTATGCAAATAGATAATTCTATAGAGAGGAAATCATTTTCAATAAAAATGATTTTATCCCACGAACATAAATTACGTAATCAGATATGTAGAGAGATAAAGTTAGTGGATATGTAATTTCATAATGGATCATAACCTATCTCTTATTCCATAGAAAAATAAAGATTGATTATTAATATTATAAATATTATTATTATTATTTATTTTTTGGGTTCATGTCTCACAGATAATGTAAACGTAATTAAATAAGAAAATACTAATTCAAATTAATTTTTTCATATCATTTCCACTACTGAGCACCATACATTGACAAATCCAACTTCCTCATCATTTTCCATTCCTCATATAAAAAATATTATTCATATGATACATAAATATAATATAATATTTTATATCTCAAACAAAAATTAATATTCATGTCACTTAAATTTATGACTCAATATATGTGAAACAAATCTCTATTAAATATTATCCATCCACCATGAGAATAACATTTAATAAAATAAATAAATTCTAATAGAATATAACTCAGGTCAATAGAAACAATAAGTGTGGCATATTTTAGGAATATTCTTCAATGAAATTAGGTGGGTTTTCTTAATGTCTAGTATCTGCATCTAAAAACATAAAAATTTACCCATAGAGGAAGAGGTTAATATATCAATTATAACAAACACATAAGAATTTACATTTAATAATATAATCCCTTTGCCTTGATATCCAATCAGGAAGTGTTCATAATCATGTCCTAAACCTATATTCTTGATACATATTTAATACAAATTTTTAAATGAAGCTTTTGATCAACATGAAAATGTAATTTCTATTCAAGAGTTACATTCCAATAAAATAGTTACGATATTATCTTCCTTAAATTGAAGGGATAAATCATATAATGACTTATTAACTAACAAAATATAAATCATGAATCATATAATGTGCCCCACTTCCCAAATAGAATATTTCATAATCGTTTCCATTAACACATCAATTTATTTAACTCATGATATGATATAATAATAATTTCAGGATAAGGCATCATCCAACAAATTTATAAATAGGAATATCCAATGAAAAGTAAACCTATAGAATTATTTCTTTTTATTATGTCCTAATAATATCTTATTACAGATATTACCTAGTGAAATATTCGTGGGATAATGTATCACCTACTTATGAGTGTGTAGAACTAAAAAGTCGTTATCATTCATGTCGCATCAGGTTTTGTGATATAACCAAAAGACATATATTTTTTAATATCATCACAACACATCAGGGGTCTTATCATAATTGAGAACTAATATTTTTTTCAGGGTGAAAGATACTTATGGAAATTCCCTTATTATTTTTATATTAGTTAACAATAAAAATGTATGAGGTGATTTTTTAATATTATTATCCTTGAATATTTATGTAATCCAAATAAAAATGATGTTTTTTAAACTAACTCCAATAATATTTTTTACATTAAATGGGAATGGAAAAGACCACGAGGAATGTAGAATCTAAATCTCATATATTTCACCTCATATATGGGTATATGAATATTATGGTTTTAGTGATTTGGGTATTGTGATATGGTATGTGACAACATAAAAAGTGATTGATAGTTAATTGGGATCTAACACCTTGGAACACGTAATGAGAAGATGTAAATTGTATCTTAAGATATTTTAATTGTGTAATGATGGGATGAAACAAATATGCTATTAATGATTTCCAACCACATTTGAATGAAAATTTCCATGATAGAATTATTAAAAATGGATGGGGTTATATGACATTATCATTAGGAGGAAACTCTTCATCTATTTAGAAATACCAAATATGGATCCACATAAATAATTGAAAATTTGATGTATCCTTTTGGATTCATGTACATTTTTACCAAAATCCATGTAATGATTATTATTATTCAAACAGCTAATGAATTTCTGGGGTAGATGAGAATAGGATATTAAAAATTGATCATAAAACCCTATTTTAAAGTTTAACATGGTTAAATTTTTATAAATCATTGAAATATAGTGAAAATTAAAAACAAATTTTAAAAGGATTTTAAATATTTGGTATTGGTGTTTCTAATATAAAATAATAATAAAAATTAACCCAGATGTAGTACTAAAAAAGATACACTATCTCGACAAAGATGTTAGGGTGGAAAGAACATACATGAATTATGACTATACAACAGTTATGGGTCTTTAAAATTGATGTAATTTGTATCTAGGAAGTATATGTGTAAAAAAAATTACAATATTTTTATAGAATAAGTGGTATTATATAAAATTGATCAATACAATATAGTTAAATATTTTGAAGTATGATATACAAATCCACTAATACTTCATTTGTAGAATAGTGTAGTGGAAAACCGAAGCTTTAGATATCCAATTTCCTTATATTAAGTGCACTAAATTTAGGAATTATATTCACCCCACCCAACTCAAATAAATGATATTTCACACACCTTAATTATAAATAACACAAAAAAATAGAAAAAATGAAATTTAATTAAATATAAAATTAAATAAACATACAAGAATGTAATGGACTTCAGTCCTATTCCTACATTCCGAGAATGAACCACTCCAACTTATTCATACTTTCAAAAGTAAAAACAATAAAATAAACCAAAAAAATTATTAATGAATTTATAATACAATGTAAAAATATGATGACCTATTCAATGTAACATCTATTTTTTCAGGGTCAGTCTTTCATTAATTTTATAGTGAGCTTAATCATTTGACCAGATCACACCACATTCCTATATTCATGGATAATACACAAAAGGGAATTTAATTATTGATCATCGGTTACATTGTTAAACTAATGTGATTACTCTAGTAAAATCATATAGTTCCTTCAATCTTGTGAATTCTTTCTAGTATATTTTTTAATATTACAGGCCACCCTCGATGTCCTACGAAGTACAAATTTTTAATTAACCAAGAACTGTTATAGAGAAAAAACAACCACATCCTTCACATTGTTCTCGACCACATAAAACTCGTCAAATTATTTAGGAATATAAATTTGATGCTTTGAACAAGGTATCGAATACCAAAAATCTCCCACATGTTGACTACTTTTAGGTTAAATATTTATAACACTTACATTGAAAACCTTCCACTATAGTAGAAATTCTCCAATATAGTTCCCTTATTCCACTCACATAATACACACTTAGGATAATTGTTGACAATGATATTAATTATATATAGTATTGGTGGATATGTTGGTTAAATATTTGGTACTGGTGATCGTATGGGGGATTTATCCCTTTATATAACCACATATTTTTGAATAAGTGGTACTTCTGGTCAATTTTCCTTATTCTGGCATGGAATAATATACTTTTATCCAATTTTATTACACATTGGGTTGTTATAAATATTAACTTACCCTTATTAAAATATTTTTAATTCCCACTAAAATTTAATTCACCAGACCATATTTAGTGTGAGAATAAGCTAAATTCATGATATTTAGTTTATTTTTGTTCCTATCTATGTAAATAGAAAGACAATCCATATATTAATAAAAATATCGTTGTTCTATTCTAGGTAACTTAATCATTATTAATGTTAGAATTAATAAAAACATAAAACATGTCATACTTAATAAAACAAATACTTTTCTCTTTTGATCCCATCAAGTATCAAAGGATCAATATGAATAATTCTCAATTTCTCTTTCTAATGATAGACATAAATCTTAGTATAAATCTCTCTAAAAACACAATTTATAGTCAAGTATAAATAATAGATTACATTATATATCATACATTTGAAACATATGGAACATTATCTATAAACTGATTCGCATCCTCAATTTTTGTTTCATATTCATATGATAGTTTGTAGTGTCTAGTAAGTTCTATATAAACCTGTTTATAATCATCCATATAAAAATTTATCAATTTCAAAATAATATACATCAATTATAGAAAAAATAATAAACTATTCCTATATATTTCAATCACCATTCCCTCTATCATCCTTATTTACCCATCAACCATCATCATGAAACATATTGAGAATATAATTTTCATTTTTAAAAAATTTGGAAATCCGATAAAAAAAACATTTGATTGGTAGAAAATTGTAAACTAATTAATTTCCCATCATCCCATTGCATCCAACAAAATATTTTTTTTGTTACACACGTTTATCAATTAACATTCAATAATCCAATAAAATTTATGATTCAATTGTCATGGTAATTTCTTCAACTCATATAGGATTTTCTTTACTTTACATTATAGTTTTGAAGAGTTTTTTAACAAATATCGGTTATTTATTATAAAATATCATCCTTTATGTCTCCATGATGTAAATAAATCTTTACATCCATATCCAAATAATATATATATTTTGATCAAATCATATATAAAAATATTCTAATTTGCAATTTTTTAACCAATGGTGAGATGATTTAATATAATGCAATACATTCTTTGTGATAAAATCCCTTCACTACCAACCATACATTGTTTATTTTTTATCCATCGTCCTATTTAGTAATCTAGTAATTCACTTATTCTCAAGTTCCTATTTACCATATAGTAGTTTATCTATATCCCTTATTATATTATTTTTAGTGAGTTCATCTCCTATATCAGGGATGACTCTTTCTACCTAGAATCTCTATGGGATGACATGTCTTCCATATTTTTATGTTGTCTTACATATGTTAGGATAATAATTTATTTACCATTATAAAAACTCAACAATAATCTCCAAATTAATCATGATCTCTTTAATTTAATTGGTTGAATATAAATATATGGATCTACTCTTTCTTCCAGTACCTAAGAATTTGTTTCTCATACATTCAGATAATAATATTTTGATTCCCACAGTAAAGATTTAGATACACTTAGAATTTCTAGTAAACATATTATCCTAACATATAAACTAATGATTCCATCAAATAATGTGTCTATGTTTAATATATTTTGTGAACTATAGGCATTATGATCAATATGAACTTCCATAGTTGATTTTACATCAACCATTATGGACTTCCATAATTGATTTTACTTCAACCTTCTAATACACCATGTTTTGATCATTACGTAGTACATTTTCATTAATTATAGTATAAATTCATTTTATGATCTTTCTTTATTCACCATCCATCAAAATTATAGGTTTAATATTATTCTATGGAAACTTATTTTTCATAGTTTATGTAATTTGAAATACAAAATTTGAATACCTCATACAAAGATAAATGAAGATTTGATAAAAATAAATTAATAAATACTATAAAACATGAATACCATAAAATTTGTAGAATATTCAATGTATTTAAACAAATATACAAGGGTTTGATAAATATCACCAAGGAAAGTGAAAAAGAATCCCCTCTTTAATGTGCATACACAGGTTGTGCTATAATAATTCGATGTTCAAATAGGTTATTAATATATTTATAATGTTATAAAATATCCTATACAATTAAGGGAAAATAATTAATATTCAGGTATTGGGGAGTTTTGGAAAATAATAAAATAAACACACCACTTAACACTTTAAAATGGTAGTAGATTTTATAAAGACCTAAAGTAAATCATAGATATTGAGCTAATAAAATAGTATATAAAAGATGTTCAATATTTTTTTCCTCATTAATTAATTCACTAAAACACATGAATGAATAACATGGAATTTTTATGAATTCATGAATGAATAATTTTCATTTTTCACTAGCATTATATATCATATAATGCCTATTAATGATATCTTATGTGGAATATGACCCATATAAATGTTGTAGTCATGAAATCAGAGACCATGAATGATGTAAAAATAGAATTATTAACATGTGAATCGTATATTGACGATGATTTTCAAAATTAAAATACATATATCCATTTTTTCCATATATAAATATATTAAGGGAAATCTAGATCCTTTAATCTCCCACTTTCACTAATTCTTAACATGTTATATGTCATTTCACCTGATGTTTTATTATATACATCTACATCTAATACCATAACCAAAAACACATCTAATTATTATCAAAATATATTTTAGAAATCTATAATTAACTCTACATGATGTCATATAATATGTAATACCATGTGAATACACATACAAAACACTTTTTTAAAAACATTGAAAAACATTTAGAGTATCCCATTGATTAAAATGATGTCCTCATATAGAGAAACAAAAAAAATAACCCCATGATACTTTATGGTAAAGTAATAAAATATGAATATATAGATTTACAAATGTATTAAAATAGTGTCCTCTTGAAAAGAATCAATGCAAATCAAGATATAAGAGGATGCAACATGATCTCCCTAAAAAAAGTAACTTTATAACTATATCTTCCAGTCTACATCATATAGAAATGTGCAGCCTTATATTTCCCATTTTTCAAAGACATCTAGTGGGCATGGATCACAAAGTATGTTAGACCCATATATCAAACACTTCAATAATCAAATCCCTTAGTGTCGAATAGTCTTTCCAATGAATATATCACATGTCATTCATCCGTACCGATAAGTAATTCACATTATTATTATTAGGATATATATATAAAAAGGTATAACCACAAACTCTGAATATCTATAATAATCAAAGGCATAAATTTCATACTCGTAATGTTAGAGGGGAAGTACTAATTTGGTTAATCTCCAACTGACAATTTAATCGACAATATGTCTCACCATCCCTATATTAGTTAAGTCAATATGTATATTCATCTATGTAGGTTTTCCAAGAATGATTGTTCTCATGCTAGGTATCCATATAAACATTGGTAGTGGGGTCTCAAATATGATCGATGAACTACTAGTACACCAAATACATAAGTATAAGATTTTATGTGCTATATTCAGTAGGTCTATCAGTATACAAAAAAACCATATTCATTTTCTTATGCCTCATTATCATATTCTGTATCAATATAAAATAATCCTACTTATTATATCATTAAAATATCATAATAATATAATGTTATCGATGATTAACATTGATATGGGAAAAAATGAATGTCTTACATTGAGTGGTAAATTATCATTTCAAAAAAAAATATTTATATATAAATTTATATATATAATAATAAATAATGATAATATGTTCATTTTATTTAATATGGTAAATATATGTATTCTTATAATCATATATAATATTTTACAAACCAATATAAGAACTTCTTTATCATATCAAATATGATTAACTACCATATCAACCATATTTTTTCTATCCTTTCCGGGATTTTGTTAACACATTACATCATATATAGTCCATGGATTATCTCTATGTGATCAATTGATAAAATAATACCACTAAACTATTTATTGAGAAACATATATAAATGTAGCTAGTTTAAATATTGGTGAGATTGATGCATCATATTCCAAAATTCGCATTCTATTGAACATGTTCAAATATAATACCTTTATAAGAACAAATTTTATGATGAAATTATACATTTTCTATATATAACTCTTTATATTTTGATCACCATTAAAATTTCAACCATTTTATATAAAACATTTTTATTGTAATAATTTAACTAATTAAATTATTTCTTACTAATAAACCCTACCCATATAAGATATTTGTTAAAATTCAATTTAAATATAGATTAGTGAAATTAATTATTTTTTGACTTTTATCATTTTTATGTTCAAATATTCTCCTACTTCCATTATAGAAATTTTAACCTCATTATAATATATTTTTATGGTAAACACACATTTGTGTTTAAAAAATATTTCCTTTTAGTGGGAATATTAAAAAAAGAATTTATCTATCCTCTAATACACGGTATTTTATGAGATTAAAGTTATTTGTTTTTAAAAATAACATTTCATTAAAATATACAATTGATGGGTGGTGGGGGAAAATTCCCTCATTTTTTGACTAACATATATATAAGAGAAATTTTCTTGGATAATCACTTTTTTAAAAAAAAATTATCTCAAAACATGTTCTAGAAATTAGTGAATCATAAAAAATGTGTATATAATTAATCATTTCTTATTGATAATAAGAATTAATTCTAAAAAAAATTATTACCACATATGAGAAATTAGATACATACAAACATACATTACATATACTGTTTTTATCATGATATTATCCATTATATATAAATCCTAAATGTAGTAACTATTTAGTCCCTCTCATGAATTTTTACAATACGATCATACAAGTATTCCATTGATTTTTAACTCCATTATATACACACTACCGTTTAAAATATGAATTTGGAATAATATTTCATTAAAAATCAAATAATTTAATTCTATTACATCTATACATGACATGGAAATTAAAAAAAGCTCATCAAACTACATTATGTATATCATGGATAATCCAATAATATTAAATCATTCCACATCCTTCCTGACAACCCTATGTTTAAATGAACATGATTGGATTCTTGAAATTGATTATGGAATTTCTTAATAAGATTTTTTTTATTATTTGAGACATTACATACATTTTCTATCTATATAGTAATTTATAACCTATACATAATATTACTTGTTTATATACCTTCCCTACACATTGATAATTTCAAGAAAACATTGAATAAATTAAATCATATTCTCAGAACATTTCCATAAATGAAAATATGATATATTCCCTAACCTAAAAAATCTATTTTTCATCTATCCATAAAGTATGATATAGTATTCACAAAATCATAACTATGTGTATAAAAATACCTCACTTGTTTAATTAACTATAATAGTTTACATGATTATACCAATTGAAAAATGATAAAATACACATCTTGTGATATGTTCATCCATTCATGGTGCATATAAGTTTTTAATGTAGTAATTAATTTGATCCATTACCTGAAAAACATCAAAATAAACAATTCATTTCATTTCCCACTCTAAAATTATGTTTATTTACAACACTAGTAAAACATACAATTGATAAGTCATATATATCCAAATAATGAAATTGAATTCAATAACTATTAATTTGTTATTGAATCCTTTTAATAACACCAATACATTAAAAATATTCTTTTATGTTGAATATCATTTTATGTCTTCAATCAGATCGAGTATATGAGACCAAAATATCGATTTATCCAATCAAATTGTATGCATTATTAGGAACCTGATTGCTTTTGTCATTTTAAATATAACACCTTTAAAACCTTATATAAATCAATAAATTTGTCCTTATCCATCTTTTTTTACTACTTTCAGAAATTTCAAAAATTGGATATCGAGGAATAAACTAATAAGAATCATTGAATTTTTATTCAAAACATTTCCAAAATAACCATTACAAATTATGAAAATTTCATAAGTTACAATTCATACGATTATATTTATTAAGGATTATCATTTCAAGGATTGATCACTATGTTTATCCTGATGATGCTGATGAAATTATGCACAAAATAATATTTTATCAAATGATTATCTCATATAATAAACCATTTAATAAGGAATACTACAATATGGTCACCCAATAAAACATTACCTCTTTTAAAAAATGATCCTATCAATTAGTGTTCCAAGATCCATATTTCACTAATCATTGGGTCAAGTTTAGCATTCATCTCACCAAATAGGATTTTAGGTGTGGAATCATACCAATCATATAATATATTATTCATAGATTACATAGATGATAAACCGTTTTATAATCAATTATATGGATAAAATCAACATTATTCCCCATGAATCCTAACCATTAGGCACACTAGCTCAGTTCTACCAAAAGAAAAATAAAAAAACATCCTAACTAATGAAAACCTAAGGAGAACTGGCTTTGACATGAAACATCAAAAAAATATAATCCAGAGTAAATTATTAATTCCTTTCCTATCACATGAGAATTATAGAGCCCAATTTGGCACGACACTACCTGGTTAGATTATCATGGTCTTAACAAGATAACATTTGGATGGAATATCACACATAGTATTTTAATAGGATTTTAATCTCAACATCTTATCATGTGTTATTCCAATTTATATGTGCATGATTCTAGTAATTTAGTTTAAAATCCTTTTACATGCACATAATCCATATTTTCAAATCATACTAATGATTTACTATTTACATACAACAGATTTATCCCTATTAGTATGTATATATTGGTAGATAACACATCCCATTCTGTAGCCTAGAAAAAGAATGACCCTCCAGGTTGTATGTTTTGTTTCCTAAAGTTCCACTAGTATGTGATTTATTACTCAAGAGGGAATCTGACTCATTAAAACTCCAACAACAAATATGTACAAACTATAATAAAAAAACTAAATTCATGTCTATAAATTCATTTACAAACCATGTTAAAGGTAGATAAAACTGTAAAATTATTAGAGTTAATACTAGCATGTAATATATGCCTATATTCCAAAATTAGTTTATCAACTTCAACAAAAGAATAAAGAACCATAACATTTCCTAAACAGTTTAATAAACATTGATATAACAAGGAATAAAAATTAAGTAAATGATCCATTCAAATATTTATACATGAGAGAAAAAATTATGGACAATTCATAAATTAGTGCTAATCATAAAAACTATAATAATTTCAGTCAATAAATTTATGTAAATTCCATAATTTGTAATATAATTATATATTTTGTCCTTATTTAATAACTTATAACCCTTTATAAATTATTTCTTTGGGTTTATAATTATTTTTTATTTCTTAATAATAATATCTTCCTTATTAATTATTTTAATGATATGTTAAATGTAAAAATTTAATATTTTGGACTAATTAATTTTAAAAATTTTAATTAATTTCAATAAAATTATATTAAATTAATTTATTAAACATTTATCAAATAAATTATCCCAAATTTTTTTTATAATTATTCATAAAAAATATATACAATAATAAAATCATTTATGATTTAAAAATATTAAAACATTTAAATTTACCGTTATATAGAATACATATTCTCTGTAAGTCTATACTCTCTCTATACAAACATAGACACTATAAGAAAGGGTAATTCATTTATGGAGCTGTCATATAAAGTAAACCTACAAAATAACATCACAAAATTCAATAAAACATGAAGATATCATTATTTGAACTACTTAACATAAATTTAATACCAAGGATACAATTATGTAGCTTCTCACATATGGGTAAATAATCAATTACCATTAGGTAAAACATTTAAAATCATGCACAAACATCACACATTAGTGTAAAAATTCTCGCACCATTATGAAACACATTGATTCCAACAATTTATGTAATGTTTAAAATCAAAACTACATTTATGTAAAATCTTCATATAAAGTCAATACATGGATTCTCAAAATGGTATAATGGTAATTATAGGTGACTCTTAGATGGACTTATCAAGGTAATTTTAAGTAGATATTACTCTTATAAAAACCACTATGAGTACATGTCAAAATTTAGTTACCTTTATGCATCCTATCAGTGTAAGGTTAAATAGGTTTTATAGATTTTAAAATAACTAGAAAAACATTGATCTATTATTTAAATATTTTTTATTTCAATGAATGATTTCATGAAGATTAATAGTGAGTTCCATCTAGTTGGAATATTGTTTTATATGATTCTATAAACACTTATTAGTCATATTTTATGTAGATAAAATGAAAATCCCACGGTTCACCACAGATGATAAATGAATACACTATAAACAAAAATAATGTTTTGTAGTAAATAATGGGTACCATACACTATAGGGAATCTACAACATCTTAAAAAACCATCACATGCGATTGATAAAGATAAAACAACTAATCCAATTTAATTAAAATATCTATAATAGATCCATATGTTTTTCATTAATAACCATACATTTAGATGGGATTATACTTCCATTAACGAGGTGGTGGAATCTTATATGCAGAGAAGGAAGAATACCAAAGCATCGAGTGTTGATGAGTTTTGTACAAGAAAAAAATAATCCCCTCCAATAATTAGTATAAGATAGAATTTGTGTTTATCATTCCCATTCAGAAACACGACATTAGATAAAAACATAAATAATAAATTATGAAATATCCATAATTATGGCCTCATTTATTCATGCACTGAGACTAATAAAAATATATTATTTTTGTTTTATGAATTCATGATCAGTCTAGATAAATTTACTCCATAAAATTATAAAAAATATAACATAAACTAACGATGTATTAGGTTAAATAATAATCATATGTAGTTTACACAAATGATATATTATTTCATTAATGATGTAAAAATATAAGGAGAAGCAAGTAAATATTATTTTCATTATACTTATCAAAATCCAAATCAATATAGTCATTTGCATAATATAAAAATAGATTCAGGGGAAAATAATGAAAAAAATATCTTGATAAAATTATAAATAATTATATAACGTCAATTACAATACAATTTATGAACTAGGAATTATTAACATTAAGGGATGAATGAATAACAACACCCCCATTATGAAACTAGTTCAAAATAGTCAAGAATAATTACACAATGAATTCAAAATTTATAAGAACTAAAAAATATAAATTTAGGGGTTAATTATTGATTCTGATTATAAAATATTTTGGACATGAATAATATTATTAAATTGGTTAGAATAATTTTTTTTTCTTAAGTAGCAACATAAATAATATGTGTGGAAAAACATGTAAAGGTTTTGGTTTTTGTATATCAATATTTATCCTTTCAGTTATATGAATTCATATTAACCTTAATCCCCATACATTCAATAATTCATTTATATTTTATTTTTAATGTTTTTAGCTATTATATATCATTGGAAATTGATTTTTTATTTGAAATCCACATTCACAAAGTGTTCTATTTTATCTTTTTTTCATCAAAATATATGATTATTTTTTAAAAAAGGCTCTTGGACTTGGATTTTAAATAAAATTTTACAAAATAGTTTGGAAAAAACTATTTTCTGATTAGCTTTAATTTTATTCTCAATATACAAATATATCAATCTCTATTGGAATTATGTTAAATATTTCTCGAAAAATTTATCTTTTATGTGATTATTTTTTAGTGATCATGTTATCAATGTCAAATTATTTAATTTATATTAATATAATATATTATTTGAAAATGTAAAGAAAACAATTTTTATTTTCAGGGGATCATTACTCTATAAAAACTTATTTATTTTCATATTGATGTTTTATAAAACCCATTATTTTCCCAGGGGTTCATTGTGAAAATAAAATGACTATTATTTAAGCATTATATGAACCCCATTTTTATTCCCATGGGTTCTTTATTGAAAGTGAATAATTTATATTTAAAAATTTTATGAAACACATTCTACTTACATGGGTTCTTTTTGAGGTGATTAGTGATTGATTTTAAATTGGAATGTATAAGTAGGTATAATGATGTGTGATATAATATATCACCATCTCATGCATTGGATAAATTTTTAAATCGCAAGATATATATATTCTAGGGAATAATTTAGTTATTCTCAAGCATGGGTGCAAGTTTGTTACTCAATAATAATATGCACACGTGGGTATAATTATGTTTTATCACAATAACTGGTTATAAATATCCCAAATCAAACAGATTTGTGCTTGTTATTAATTTAATTCATTATAATTTGATACAAGGGATTTAATAATAAATGATAAACCGATTTATTATTTTTTAAGAACCAGATAAATACATGATTGCAATTTTACATGTTATTTAAAATACTAAAACAAACCCAAATGTTCATCATCCATGAATCTCTTTCAAATATTTCTTATCTAAATCATAGAAAAATGATAAAAAATTAATAGTGATCTCAAATAATCATTAATGGTTACATAAAACAGAATTCATAATGATTAAATCATGATAAATCAATAAGTAAAGGTAAATAATTGAAATCACGTTACATTTAATCAATTAAAGGAGAACCAAATGAATTTATTTATAATATCATTGTAGTAATATCATGTATAATAATATATTAAATCACAATGATGAAAATTAATACTATTAAAGATCATGATCTCAGACATCATGATCTCTCTACTTTCAAGATCATGCACCAAGATAGTTTAAAACTACTGGTAATGACACATTTATGTTAGAAAACATATTTCTCTTATGAGACCAATTGATGAATTGATGAGATATATAATAATTTCCCCACAATATTAATACAAGACCAATTAATTACTATTATATAAAATGATCAATTTTATTCCTAAACAAAATGAATTATCAAAAAATATATGTATTGAATAAACAATAAGGAAGAAATTTATTTTCCTAGTCAATCCAATATTTTCCAAATGAAGAACACCATATTTATAAATGGTATTTTTTTATTTATAATAATGGTTTCCATGATATATATAATATGGATATTTAAATGTAATTTAATGTTTGAGGATTTTAATAATGTTTATGTTTGATGTTAATATCAAATAAATTTATAAGAGATAAAATATGACCATAAATTCATTAGAAATATGGGTTTTGAAATAAAATGATGAGATTTTTATAATAAAATAAAATGGATGAACAAAAATACCCATAATAGTTTTAATTTTCAAAAAATTTAAATCCTATATAATAATACATAGAGTGTGAAATTGTTTCAATCATGAACCAACCCATTTCGACCCTGAACCATTCACCTGAGCTGATCCACAATAAGATCTGAAAGGCATTCCTGATCCTCCCGGGCTGGAAAAATGTTCCAAGGAATCGAAAGATATGATGAAAATGATTTAACCCAATAGAAATAAATAAAAAAGGATTAAATAATAAAGGGAATCATAGAATAAAAAAACTAATTATAAAATAAACAAAAACCTAAGAAGGTAAAACTTACCAAACTCAACCTCTAACATACTTTGTGTGACCCTATAAGTAACTATCTAACTCAAAAATAGAATGTCTCGCAAAGTGAGTACAACCATATTGGAATCTACTCAAGGACTATAAAAAAAATAACTATAGGAGTGAGTATTAAAACTCAGTGGGCTACCCAGATCTATTATTTCCAAATGCACTACTTACGAAATAAAAGAAACCCCATTTCATGTTTTAACTATAATCTTTAAATTATGTTTTTCTAAATATTTTACTTAAAAACATAGTAATAACCATTTCCCTTAACCAATTCCAAATCTAGATTCTCTTTATTAGTGTCAATGACATTTTCAAAGGGGACGTGATGTTCACATTTTCATATTTGTTCAAAGAGGATAAAACTCTTTCATTTTGAATGTTTTTCTAGAAACCTAATAAAATACTACTCACTAGTTATTATGAAAACACACAAGAAGGTTAAATAGGAATCATACAGTAAGGTAAATGTACGTAAGAATTCAAGCATCATAATCACTACTAAAAGAAATGAAAACCAAATAGACAAGGGTGAACCTAGAAGATCATGAATAATCCAGAATACACCAATATATGAGACATCATCCTCATTGACAGTTTACACATGATGAAAACCGAAAAAATAAAATACTTGCCCATATTTTCCAAGTTAGGATGAGGGAAAATCCCATGGCAATAAACCCAATCATATCTCCAACTGATAATCCAATCATAGAGTATATAATAATAATAATGCACAACTAGTACAACCCTTAGTCTCCTCTAGGACCATTCTCATGCTTAAAAATAAAACAATTATAACATGTCCCATCCAAAGACCCTAATGATGGATTCCAAGAATCCCCTAACAAGGACCTTCCACCCATTTCATGCAATTGAGTAATGAGAAACACCCAATGAGCATTCTCATAATAAGAAAATTTTCACAAATTTCATGAAATGACCAAATATGAACTCAAACATTCACAAACAATACCATATATCAAAAAGAAAACACCTTTTCAAAAGTGGGGTAAAGAAAACGTTTTCCACTAAAAACATTTATTAACATTCTTTAAAACATTCCTTTTTCACTTTCAAACAAAACCACTTTTCACTAACATGCCAATCGGGCCACAATTCAATATTTCTCTTCAAACCGATTAAAAAACCACTACATCTCCATTTAATTTTAAAACCAATTTAATTTTTTTTTTAAAAACCCACAATTAACAACACACACACAAAATTTCACAATGGGGTGAAATCCCACCGAAACACATTGAAAACCAAAATACATTCCATTATAAATCCAAAAAAAATTCAGAAACCATATTAGGAACCCAAAACCACATTTCGCATGTTTCCGCCACATTTATAAATTTAAGGCAGCCATTTGATATATAACACTAAAATCATAAAATACATCCTTCCATTACATATATATATAAGAAAAAATACACAAGACATGAGAATTTACCAAATCAATTTCTATATAAATCAAAACAAATCATAAACTCCCAGTATCCACAACTCAACAAAACACTCCATTTCATTCCGTTCCCAAAAACTCCCCATTTTTTATTACTCCCAGAAGGAAAACAATTCACAAAAATGCCAACTGACCATTTATCATCAGCACATGAAACATTTTATAAAACAATTTCCAATTAACACTGAAAAAATTGAAAAACCCCAATTTCATGCCTTAAATCGATTTAAAGTGCTAAACCTTATTTTATTCATCAAAAATCTGTGTGAATGACAAAACTAATTTTGTTTTCAAAATTCTAGGTGTCCACATTTACGATGAAATAATACTGATAATACACAAAAATGAATTAATTACTATTGGACACTATAGAACTCATCCAAGGATCATATAACACATATTAAGAATATAAATAAGGCGGAAAACGTATAAAATCATATTTTTTTAAATTATAACGGCGAGTAAAAGGGAGGGCTACCACAGAACTAAGATGAAATTGAACGACGCGTGTCTAAAACCATGAAAGAAGGTCTAAATACTTACAAACTAAACACAAAGGACACAAAACACAATAAGATCCTCAATTTCAGTAAGATAATCTAACAAATAATAATGATACACACCTTTGAAGGATAAAAACAACTGCATGCGTCAAGTTGGAAGTGCACGGTGCCAGTTGGACTCGTCAGAAATGGGAGCTCTAGTCAGACCGGTGATGGAAAGACATGCACTGATAGGGGGAGGTGGTGACAGAAGGGATTACACCAAAACGAGTATAAGGAGGGCCTACTGGGAGGTGCAGTGGCAGGTTTATACGACGGGAGTTGGTCGTAAGTCCATTGGAGGGTGGTGTCTTCATGCTTATAAATGGGAAAGGTCCAGAGAGGGGTGATTATCTTGGATAAACAGGGACGAGGGGGTCTCAACTGAAGGCTGGGTGCAACGGCGGGGAGAGGGAGATGGGGTGGAGGTGGTAGAGGGACGTGCTGGGGCATACAGAGATAGAGGGAGGCCAAGGTCTGGGGAAGTTGACCTGCTCATCCGCAGTAAGAAGTGGGAACCAATGCGCTAGAGAAGAAGAACCAGAAGGGAGATTGTTCCTATAGAGGTGGAAACCAGTGTAGCATCTGGGATGCAGTAGGGCCGGTGCAAGTGGGAGGCCAAGGCGGTGCTATGGGGAAAGTGGAGGCATGGGTCTGGGTCATGCCGCACACACACACACAGTAAAGGGGTGATCTAATTTGAGAGAGAATGGGGGATAACCCTAAAAAGAAAAGGAAATAATAATAATAATAATGGAAATAAAAAATAAAATAAAAATTATTCTACATAACTAATAATAATAATACAATAATAATAATAATAATAATAATAAGAATTATAAGAATAATAATAAATAACATGAAAACAATAAATGTATTCATATTATTTCAATATTAATAGAATTATTAACACAATAAAAATATAATAGGACACAAAAATTATTGAACATTTTAAATTCAAAATATTTTTATTTCAATTTTTTGAAGAGTGGCGGGATGTGCAGTTACCCGAGTGGAGCCACGTGGGATTCCAAAATGTGCTATGCTTGTGCGCCTAGTGACATCGACTCAAAAATAAAGCTTCATTACCAGAGATCAAAAATTTTGTATGGGACTACACATGAACCCCAAAATAAATTATTTAAGGCCAAAGAGATAATAAAATAAAATAAATGCATAGGTTGGGGTATGACAATTCTCCCAACCATAACGCTTTCTGTCCCCGGAAAACCTCAACACAATCTAGATGATCGATCAACACATAAGTAATCCACATTTACAAGATCCAACACCTTTTTTCAAGGAAATTCCATAGACCACCAATGGGACTCAACCCTATAGCTCGAAATAGATCACCAGTAGAGTTGAGGCCTGAATAAGACCCCCACCATAAGAATTCCACTAGAATCCAATAACGACTAAAGAGAAAACCCAAAGAGACTCACTGTGGGTATCCCTACCATAAAAAACCAACCTAAAAGCATCCAAATGTAAAAAAAAAACTTGTACCTGAACCGATACTTACCTCAATAGAAAGGAATAAAGCATGAACTTTTAAACCATAAGCTCACATCTAAAAGGGATACTAGCTTAATTGAAAACACAGCACGAAAATAAAAATCCTCACCGCATGGTCACATAGAGAGGGGATAAAGGATTTGAAAAATTAAACAATGATGGAAGACTACTCGAGACTAGTCACTTCAGGATGGACACAAAACAAATAGGAAACTGATTCACGTGGGTGGTCCATGCTAGGACACTGATTGGTAACTCACATCCAAAAATGCATAATTACTAACATTACATGAGGGATAAGTCCATCACTCTCTTTGTGACAAGAGGAAATTCTCAACAATAGAGGAACCACAACAAAAACACAAAAATTGTCTCGCTGCCACGATATGGGAACAACCATAACAAACTCCTTAAAAATCTTCAAGGGTTCATGATTACAAGGAGGCTTCACTCCAAGGACATTTTTCTGGTGATAAGATAGATGAAGCATCTCATTCCTTGTAGTGACGTTATAATAATCCTAATAAAGAACATATATCTTTTAATATGACATATGAAAGGACATAATTGTGTAATGAAAACCACGCTATCATTGAAAACTAAAAGTCATCAAAGACCCACAACATTCCTATAATTTTAAAAACACAAAACAACATCTATAAAAATACCACAATAATAGATACCTTACACTAGAAGGAAACATACAGAAGAAACGTTAAACAAAAACCCTACATAAATCAGTTCTGAGAACTTCCTCTATAATCCTTTCTATAAACACCCTAACAGAATCATTGTATGTGACCCAAACACCCACAAGCATGATAAGGCTTAGGAGTACTTGGGAATAACAGCCTCTTGTGGCCCAGCCTACCACATAGATAACAAAATACAATCTATTGTTGTGAAGAGGATGATAAATGATCATGATGCCTTTTGTTTCCATGATTTCCTCCATTTAATTTAGATCACTAAATCATTTTATTTTTGTAAGTCTCCCCACCACTCCTAGGAATTGAATGATGGAGGACTAACTCATGAACTCCTTCTAACACAACTTCTAAATGAAGGGGATTCCCCACCACATTAGAAAATGAAGTTAGGTGGGACCTTGACACATTATATTTCAGATCAGGATGGAGGACCACATTAAAACACTGAGCCATCATGGATTAATCTATGGAAGACCCTAAATCAAAAGGGAAAATCTCAAAAAATAACTGCAAATACTCCCACAGAGATCCATCACCCTGCTATAGAAAACACATCTCCATCCCCTTTCTCACCCTTTCTTTCCCATAGAAATATTGAGGAAGGATCAAATTCTTGAAAAACTCCCAAGTAAGCTCTTTAAGGAGCTTTTTCTGAGGCAATGACTTCCACAACATCCACGGTAAACCTTCAAGCATGAAGGATTCAAACATGACCTTCAATAAATCTGGAAACACAACGATGTTAAAGTCCCTTTCAATCTTCTTTATCCACTCCTCCTCTATATAGGGGTGTTCTTGACCATAAATGAGAGGTTGATCTAGTATCCAAAACTCAAGAAAAAAATACCTTGGTAGATCAAACACACTACAGTGACCCATAGATTCATCAAGCTGACAACTGCAAGACTAGAGAAGTCAAGAACCAAATCCAGGTCAACTCAATAAAAAAAATCCTCAAGATAAAACCCCGCATATGTGAAAATATCTAAAAACAATAAAACATGCACTTATAACATTGAAAAATTCATTTAAAAAATTTTGTTTAAAACAAGATTGGTGGGCTAAACCCTCATCATTGGTATTATTTAGAGTCTCACTCACATGCATGTTTCCATTCCACCACCGGCATCCATCCACCATAGTAGACATCCATTCATATTCCAACATAACACTATGCATGTGATTACCCCCTAGGAACACCATGAAAAAAAACAACATCATTTTACAAAAACAAATCATTCATCCCATTTACATTAAAATAATGCACCAATTATTGATTTAATTTCAATCAAGCATTTTTCAAAAACAATTTTCTTCTGATTCAAACAACTGTAGTAAGTCACAGGATACCCAAATCAACTCAAATAGGGAACTATTATTGGTCGGTGACTTGACCATATTATTTGTGGCCATATTATAAACACTCCACTGACATAGAGAGCCTTTTAATACTATTACCCTACCTCTACATGTCTTTCCAAGCCATGCAGATCATGAGGAATATTATCCTAACTCATCTTGTCATACTCAAATTGAAAAACATACCCTAATAACACAAAGAAACAAATTTAACTGGACTTCCCATTGAAACCCAAAGATCAGAACAAGAAAGAGTTCACAACGCTCTTCCCATTACTACCCCTAGAGTCCCAAAAATGATACTCATCAGACCTTGACATTCCAAAAAAAAAATGGTTCTGAGAAAAGTGAGGTATGCTAAGAGCTGATCTTCTCTGATATAATTGTTTCATGAACCAACCCAGGTCATCCCTAGACTGGTCACCTGAGAAGATCTGCAACAAGGCCCGAGAGGCTTTCTCGATCATCCTGGGCTAGATAAAAGCACAAAAGAATAGATAGAGATAATGAGAATAATTTAGACCAATAAAAATAAATAATAACATATGACATAATATAGATAAGTGAAGAATAAATTTACCAAACAAACAACTAAAAAATTGCCGAAGATGATAAAACTAACCAAAATCGACATCCGAACTAACTCCATGTGACCCCATGGGTCAATCTCTGACTCCACGATAAAACACCACCCAAGGTGAGCACACCTAAGGTGGAAGATTC
Organism: Viscum album; assembly: GCA_963277665.1. Taxonomy (NCBI): domain Eukaryota; kingdom Viridiplantae; phylum Streptophyta; class Magnoliopsida; order Santalales; family Viscaceae; genus Viscum; species Viscum album. The sequence continues at coordinate 292,278,631 of OY728131.1, read as the reverse complement.
ACAAGGACTAATAACAGAATATAAATATAGGCATGAGTTTTAAAACTCCCTCTCCTAGACCGATCTACTATTTTTCAATGCACATCCTTCAAAATAAAAGAAACACAATTTAAATTTTCAACTACAATATATAAAAGTAAGATTTTTAAATATTTTTCTTTAAAAATTACCAAACATTTCCCTTAACAATTTCCAAATCTAGATAATCATCAATATTGTTAATTAAATTTTCAAAGGGAATGTGATGTTTATATTTTAAAAAGTTTAAAAAGATAAAAAACACATTCATTTGAAAATAATTTCTTGAAATCTAATCATGTCCAGCTCACCACATTCTACAAAAAATCACAAGAAGGTACAATAGAAATCACAAAGTGAGGGAAATGAAGGTAAACATACAAGCATCATATTCACTAAGACAAGAATGAAAAGCCAAATAGATATTAGTTAACCGAGGAGACCATGAATAATCTAGAAGACATCAATACACAAGACCTCATCCTCATTGACATTTCACACATGAGGAAATAAAAAATCTCAAAATGCTCATCCATCCTTTCTCTTACAGGCTGAGTGAAAATACCATTGCAATGAACACAAACATATCTGCCTACCATGGGCCACTAGTAAGCACCATAACCTACCATTGCGGTAATAATTCTCAAAATATTCTCTCAATATGCTAGATTCCCTCGTCTCAAGTATATAAAAAAATAGGGTGGACCAACCGATGCCTGCCGAGCATCCAATTATAGAGTTTATAATAGTAATAATGAACAGCAGGTCCCACCCCCGGTCTCCCTTAAGACCATTCTCATGCCTTAAAATAAAATAATTATAACAGGTCCCAACTGAAGAACCCTAACGATGGATTCTGAGAATCTCCTAACAAGGACCTCCCACCCATTGCATACAATTGAGGCATGGGAAACACCCAACGTGGGTTTTCATAATGAATACTTTTAACAAATTTCATGAAATAACCAAACAAGCACCCAAATATTTATAATCAAAACCATATCTAAAAAAGAAAACTCTTTTTCAATTGTTGTGTAAAGCACACAATATCCACTCAAAACATTTATTAAAATTCGTCAGAACATTCCTTTTTCACATTCAAACAAAACCGATTTTCATGAACGTTTTAATCGGGTCACAATTCAACATTTCAAGACAAACTGATTTAAAAATCACAAAAAATCAATTTAATATAAAACCATTTAATACATTTCTCAAAAACCCACATTTAACAACACACACAAATGCTTTCACAAAGGGGTAAAAGTTCACCAAAACACGTTGAAAACTGAAACACATTCCTTTATAAATACCAAACCATTATAGAAACCATATAAGGAACTAGACACCTCATTTCTCATGTTTCCGCCACATTTATAAATTTAAAACAACCATATTTTGAATCACACATAACTCATAAAATCCATTTAGGTGTTATATATATAAAATAAAAAAAAGGACACAAGACTTAAGAATTTACCAAATGAATTTCTATTTAATAAAAAAAATAATAAACACCAAGTATCCACAACTCAACCAAAAAAACCCTTTAAAAATGTTCACAAAACTCTCCAATATATTTTTCATTACATCCCAAAGCTAAATATTTAACAAATATTCCAAACATTCCATTTACTTGTAGCACATGAAACATTTTCTAAAAAAACAATTTATTAACACTCAACAATAGGAAAAACCCAAATTTTCTTCCTTTAATTGATTTAAAGTGATAAACATCAATTTATTTGTCATAAACTATGTGTGAATAGAAACATAAATTTTGTTTCTAAATAATAGGTGAGCACATTTATGAAGAAATAACATTAATATTACACGAAAATGAATAAATCACAATTGAACACTATAAAACTCATCCAAATATTGTACGAAACATATTTAGAATTTTACTATGATGAGAAAACCATGAAATAAAAATTTTATAAATTATTAAGGCGAGTGCAAAGGATGTATTCCTTAGAACCAAGATGAAATGGAACGACGCGTGTCTAAAACCATGTGACACGGTCTAAATCCCTACAAACTAAACACTAAAAACACAAAACACAATAATATACCCAATTAGAGTAATCCAAATTAAAAACCAAGAAAAACCGCATCGAAAAAGGATCAATATGGCAGCACCTGTCGAGAGGGAAGGTCACAGTGATAGTTGGACTCATCAGAAAATGTTGTGCAGGCGGAACCAGTGCTAGTAGGGAATGCATCAGCAAGTGGAGGTAGCGTCGGAAGGGATCATGCTAAAAGGGGTAGGAGGAGGGTAGACCGGGAGATGCAGTGGCAGGTTTCCGCGACAAGGGGCTGCTGGAAGTCCGGTGGCGGGTGGACTTCTCATGCACAACAATGGGAAAGCGCTAGGTAGGTTTGACGCACTAGGAGAAGCAGGGATGATGGGTGTCTCAACTAGAGGCCGGGTGCATCGGCGAGGAGAGGGTGTTGGGCTGGAGATGGCAGAGGGATACATTGGGTGCGCTAAGATAGATGGGGGGAAAAGTTTGGGGTAGGTGACCTGCTCACGCGCAACATGAATAGGGAACCAGTGCACTAGAGGAAGCATGACTGGGAGGGGGGATCGTCGCTGTAGAGGAGGAAATTGGGCGGTGTTTGGGCTGCGGTAGATCTGGTACTAACCGGAGGTTGAGGCGGCACTATGGGGAAGGATGCAGTTGGGGTATGTGTACTGCCACACACACACTACAAGCGGGGTCTCTAATTTGAGAGAGAATGGATGGGAACAATATAAATAAAAGAAAGAAACTAATAATAAAATTTAAAAAAAATATTGTTCTACACAACTAATAATAATAAATCTAAAAATAATAGTAATAGTAAAGAATATGAATAATAATAATAATAATAATACACCAATAAGAATCCTAATAAATAAATGAAGATAATAAAAGTATTAGTATTATTTATATAGTAATAAAATTATTAACCCAAAATAAATTTAAATGAAAAAACAATTAATGTGAGTTTTAAATAAAAAATCATTTTATTTCAGTTTTCTGAAGATGAATGTGAAGTACAGTAACCTGGGTGGAGCCGCATGGGGTTTCCAAAACACGCTCTGCTCATGCGCCCAACGACGTCGACTCCAAAAGAACACTTTTTAAAATACGATAAATTTTTTTGTCAGGGACTCAACCCAAACCCCATAAAAAATTATTTAATGATAAATAAATAATAAAATAAAATAAACGCATAGGTTGGGATGTGCACTTTTGGTGGTAGGAAGGTCTATCAATGACATATTAGATTAAAAAGCTGTCCTTTAGACATTTTTGTAAAGATAGATGAAAATTAACCCTTTTAGGATTACATTAGAAAAATTACAATAATACCATATCAAAATACAGTTATACCATAAATCATTTTTTATAAATAAATTTTCTAAATACATTTTCTTGATACTTTTTTAAATATATGTATATAGAAGGAAAATATACATAATCAAGAATTGATTTAAGACTTGAGTTTTCATTTAAAAATTCATTTTGAAAGATTTACTTGAATTTAGTCTTTAATCATCCCAAATAAATAAATTGTAATTTTATAAAACTAAAAGATTGAATATATACATGATATAAAATAAAATAGGAAAATATTAAAAAATTTGTCTCAATGGAGTAGAAATTTAGATGAAATCCCTTACCTCATGTCTGACTCATCTAGTTCATTCATTATTTCCATAAATAAATGACTTATTATTATTATTTATTATCATAAGATACTTTAAAAAGTAAATTATTTATTTTATTTTAATTATTTATATTTTACATTAATTTATTTAATCTATTAAACACACAAAGGATGTTTTGATGACATTCATTTCATATATCCAAAATGTATTTTGTAGGTTGACTATGGGAAAATAATTCATTCCTATTTAATCAATAGAATTGTTATAAATACCAAATTATCATTTTATATATGTAATATACTTTTAAAAACATTAAAAAATGATGTTTATGAAAAATGAACTGTGATACAATCAAGGGGACGTTATGCCTTACGTATTCATTAAAAGTGTTTTCTAATTTTTAATAAAAATCATTGAAAAAAGATAAGTATTATTTTATATCTATATGATTATTATCATATCATTAAATATTTTTAAAATAAAAATATATATATCACCCATGTGACACAATGGCAAAAAAAGAATCACGTTGGTTCGTGGATGTGGTAGTCAAAACGAATGCACAAACGATGTTTTAATTTTTTAACGAATGGAAAGGAAATAAACAATATGATATATTAATTTTCCATAATTATTAATATTTCATGAATTTAATATATTTATATTAAATTCATTTTTATAACCATATATGATAGGTGGTGATGGAAAATGAATTACATCAGTTCACATAGAGATTATTTTCCACACACATGATTGATTGTTTCCTTTTCTATTTGAGGGATGAGTAGATGGATATAGGTTGTGCCATTAACAAATTAAAATATCATTATATTGTAGATAATGTTTTTATAATTTTTGAATGGTTGAATAATATTTGAAGGAGGTGGATGAATAAATAAATATAAAATGATACTTAAAGAATCATAACTCTTCTCTGGACAACCATATTCATATTAAACCTAATTCCTTATGATATATGAAATATCATGAAACAAATGGATCATGTTTTTTGGGGATGTTTTTATAGAATTAATTTAGTTAGGTAATGAAAGATATATTTTTTTATGTATGAATAAAAGTGGATATGAGGTTCCCTTTTATAACTGAGAGGAGAGGCACTTTTGGATTTTCAAAAATTATTAAATTAATATAAAATAATTCTCATATTTAAATGGATCCAAAAGAATATAGTAAAAAAATAGGATTAATATGGGACTAAATATTATTATAAAATGAAAATTTTCATGTTTTGTTTGTTTTTACCTTTATCATATAGTTTTATCCCCCATAAACACTTCTATAATTACCATAATATTAATGGTTCATATGCATTGAGGGCTAATAATGTAACTATAAAAGTAAGAAAAAGTTAAATTTAAAGACCAATTATGATATTTTAAACCATATTTAATTAATATAAATGAAATTAATATTTCAATTAATTTTAAAACTTTTAATAATATTATATTTATTATAATATATCATTCATGTCATTTTTGACACTATACAAATAATTTTATTTTAAACACATAAAGAAATAGAGGGGATTAAGATGTAATCCTTCAATACATCACTATATATTTTTAATTGTATAAATAATTTTTATGGTAGAATAATTCTTTCATATAATATTAATTTTAGTATTTATAACATCATTGATTTTGATTTTCTAATAATTTATTAAATGATGTCTCCGCATTGCACAAGTAGTTAATGTAAATATTTTATCTCAAAAAAATAATATATAAATTACCATGAACTAAAATAATATTTTTTTAACTAAACATATTTTGTAATTGTCTCTATAATAAATTATTTTAAATATTAAAAGATGAAAAGTGAAAAAATTTTCTTTGTCGATCTGTTAAATATTATGATGGATTAAATAATAGATAAATGGGGAAACGTAATATTTTTTAGGTTTATAAGATAATGGATGAAATAGAATCATAAATTTATTTTAATTCCATTTATTGGATTATTTTTATTTAATTATCACATTATTTTAAACCTAAATATCACAATTTTCACTTATGGTGGTCACAATTATTTTTTGTGGTTACTAATAAAAATTATTATAAATAAAAGTGATTTATTTAAAACATATTGAACAAATAATTAAAAATATGGAATCCAATTACCAAGATACAATTTCAATAATTTCATATAATTAATTTAATAATAAAATATAAAATGCGTGAACAATCTTTTTTCAGAACAATGATTTTTACATATAAAAACGTTTTTATAAAAAAATAAAAAATGAAATTTCTACCAAATAAAATATTTGTATTTTTAATAATAAAATTAAAATAACATTAATTTTAAATAATTTTCAAAATTAATTTATCGTTTTAAATTCATAAAAAAAATAAAATTTTCATTAATGAATAGTATTTGAAACTATTTATCAAAAAATAAATCTTTTCAGAATATTCCACAAATTCACCATAAGAAAATTTTAATATTATGATTTCAAAAATTATGTTCATCTAAAAAAATCAATTTTATAAAATTGGATAAAACTAATTAAATTAATTTTAATGGAAATTAATTAAAATACTTTTTAAAAAAATTATTTGGGAAAAATAATATGATGTTACTAAAAAATTAAGATCAAATTTACTAATAATTAATTAATAAATTATCATTAAGTAGAAAATTCATATATATATTTTAATGGGGTTATTCCAAGTCATATTGGCTAATTTAATGGGTAAATTATAATAGGCATACTCAAAAAATTATAATATATGGTTTGTTTAATCTTGGTGTTATGTGTTTTATATTCAATTGGACATAGTGCTCCTAAAATTTTGTAATATTACATTCTTACATAATTTTAAAATTTTGATCAGAAAATTTTCATCGATATTACATTCATTAAAAAAATTGGTTTTTCTTCTTTATAACATCGTTAGGATCCAACATTTTGTAGCTCTATTTTACGATTTCTCAAAAGATGATTTACTTGTTTTGTCATTCAATTACTCAACGAATACCCTATAGTGTCATGAATTCCGAAAGTAACATCACATTAAGATAGACTAGGTTATAGTTCTACTTATTTAGAGTTGAGATCAATGATTGGGTCATACATAAATTTCTTTATCAAAGAGGTGTGGAACACATCTGGTAATTTTGAGAGATATGGTTTCATTTACAATTGACAAGATAAAATTATAATTCCATCCTATATTTGAAAAGTTATAGTGTAACATGGTCTTTTTTTTCCCTCTTAATGAATCTTATAATACCATTCACTGGATATACCATCTTGAAAACCCAATTTCCCACATGCAATTTTGTTCCATTTTTTTATGTATACAACTATTTTTCTTACATTGAAATTATTTAATATGGGTTTGAGTAGACTTAACATTTTTTATTGTCTCCTCATCATGTTGTTTGTCTACAATCAACTATTCACAAACTATGTCCCAACATTTTGGAGTGTGTAATATATTTCCATAAATTTTTTTATGAGACACCATTTGAATACATGAATATAAGATATTTTTATAGGTAAAATGTACCAAAAATAGATAATGATCTGATAGACCATGAATTTCAAGTAGTAATGATCTAAATAGTTCAGTATATGTTTAAGTAGTCATTTCATACTACCTATCATTCCGATTGAGATTTACGGCTCTTAGATGAATCTTAGTATCATGAGGATTCTGGAGAATTTTCCATAATTTTGATTTAAATTGAGGATCATAATCATAAACATTTGAATATGGTGTTCCATGAAGTATTACTACTTCGTTTATATAGAATAATACATGTTGTTCAAGATAAAAATATTCTCTTATAGTGTAGAAATGTTCAGATTAAGTAAGGATATCAATTTTAACCCAAATTCCATCATTAATTTTTGATTTCTTTGGAAATAATGTTATCTTGTCCATAATAATATCATTCCATTCACAAATAATAACAGGATGTGGTTTCATGACTCTTCTTGGATATTTTATCTCATCCTTCACTTATTGAAAAACAAAACATCTTGACCAATACACTGTAATTTTCAACATTATACTATCCCACTATAAATGTTTCATCAAATCATTATATATCATATTGATATTGTAATTTATATAGAAATTAAATCTTTGAGGACTATACAATAATTACATTTTTATCTCAGGTCTATATGGTACACATAGCCTCTCCATAAATTTTAGAAATAAGACATCATATACGAGTTCTACTATCTTCCTCTCATTCACGATATTAATTTGTTCTTTAAAAATTATTATCTTAATGTTTTTAACTATCTCTATTTTTCAATAACAATGTTTTATAAATCACATGAAAAATGGTAATTTTTTCACATAATGATTTCCATAACCTTATTTAACAAATCAGTAAACAGATGATCATAATCAATCCTCATTTAGGTCTAGACTCCATAATATTTCTTGATCAATGCACCTATTACCTTATTTTTATTTATAGGTTGGCAGTTTTTTAAAAAATAATAATCCTTGAGAAGATCAGGTACTCGGGTATTCGTCATATTTATCTCCTTTTGTGAAATGATGTATTTTTGAACCATATGTTCTATGCATATCTCATATCATTAAAAATATATATAACGTCTCTACATATTCCAAGATATAATTATGCATTCCAACTCATAATAATGGGTTAGATACTTGGTTTTAGGAATGATAGACTGATGTGTAACATATGAAAAAACATTATCATTCTTTAAATGGAAACAACCAAGTCCTATATTTGATGCATCACTATATATAAAAAACTAGTATTTCCAAGAGGAAAATTTGAAATCGAAGTATTGACCAATATCCTCTTTAAATCTCAAAAACATTCTTCAAATTGCATTTCCTATTAAAACATAAATCCTTTATGTGCAATCATTCTTAATGGGTTAACCATTCTTGAAACGTTTCGAACAAATCACTTATAGTAGCCTTCCAAGGTAATGAAACAAGGTACATCAGTTATGTTCATTGGAATGGGATATTTTTTTCCATCCTATGTCTTATGATGATGAAATTATATTCCATCCATGGATATAATATGAAAATGAAATGAAAATTTCTGAATCCAGAATTCAATCATGAAAAATTGGCCATACAAATCCTTTTTTCTAAGAGTATCACAAATGACCAACAAATAATTCTCATGATCATCAATGATTCTATAAAATATCTAGGTATAATTAATAAATACCAAGAAATATACCGATATTCCTTGAAGATTGTATTCATTAGATCCATAAAAATAGAGGGTTAAATTTTTTATGAAAATGAAATTACAGTAAATTCAAAATGACCATACCTTAGATAGAAAATAGTCTTTATAATATATTCATCATTTAATCATAATTTATGGTTCCAAAAATTAGGTTCAATTGTTGAAAAATATTAAGATATATTAAGCCGATCAAATAAGTCATCAATTTGAGAAATATGATACATGTTTTTTTTCATAACGACATTTATTTCCCTTAATCAATGTAGTGCCTCATAGAATCATCTTTCTTATTAACGAAAATAATATGGGATCCCCGAGGTCATAATATTGGGTTTATAAATACATTTTCACACAACACTTATATTTTTTTCATAATATAAAATAATTTCACAGTTTTCTTTCTATAAAGAGTATTTTATATAGTTCTTACATCTCGGATTAAGTTAGTAGAAAACTAAAATTCACATTCTAGTGGATACCAGGGTAATTCCTCAAGAAATCAATTGTAGTATTTATTTACAATAGGTACATGGAAAATTTGAATATTAAATTTTCCACCATATATTGGTTGTTATCTCTCCCCCATTATTATAATTTACAAGGGCCACTGTAGGTGCATGTAGATAAGACATTATTGAAGATTTATCCCTACTAAATATTAATAAATATAAATATTCATTATGAATAAAAAATTCCTTTATTTTGTAATAATTTGTTTCTTTATATTTTTAATTATGATCCATAGTATGGATTATATAAAAATAATTTATAGGTATAATAATCATGTATAATTGTAGGGGATGATTACGATTCATACAGGTAACTCATTGTCACCTCTTCAGTGCGATGTGAATTCAACATGGTGTTTTGATTGAAAATCCCTTCTTAAGGGGAACAGAATATATATAATTATGATTATAAAATTAGAAGTCATAAAACTGTTTAAAGATCTATAATCCAATATATAATTATATGAAATCTAGGATATGATAAAATTACCTCACACAACCTCATTCAGAACAGAAACCTCAGCTGTTATATTTATATAAGCTTATAATTATCCCCTCGACCAATTTTTCATTTTTCCATTGATGTATGAGGAATTAGTGTAAAAAACTCCTTATTTATATATATTTAAATCATTTTTCATCATTTATTCATTTCTATAACTTTAATTAATTATCCATATGAACTTTAAATTAACACTTTTATAAATCTTCCATGCCCTTTAAATATTTAGTAGGATGTTTCTTTCCATAATTTTCCAAGGAAGTGAATTACGTTGTTCGACTATTATTATTAAATGCTTTACCATATCCATGGTTATAATTTTGCCTCTTAATATCTTGGACTCACTAGAATATATAGGATCTAGAATACTCCTTCTCTGTATTGAGGGCACAATGTACTATATCATCATATGATGAAATTTTTTGGGATATTAGTCCCCTTTAGAGGTTTATATTAAGTCCTTTAAATAAATAGTTAATAATAGAATTTTGGATTATTTATATTACATGTATCATTCTATTCAGGTCATGTAAGTGTATAAATTTATTTTAAAACACTTTCTTCAACAATTTTCAATATATAGATAAATATTCTCTTCTTTTTAATTCATTGATCACTAGGGAAATATTTTTAGAATAATATTAATTTTAAATATATCAGCTAGTTATTTTATATATTTTTCATCCCTAGTATTATATACCAATAAATATCAGTAATCAACATCACCTATAAAAAGTCAAGAAATTTCTTTTGAAGAGTGATATTCGATTTTCTTAGCTACAATTAGATTAGTAGTTCCAATGAATTATGGTGTTTGTTAACATTAAATGCTCTGAAATATAAATATATTGTGTAATGGAACAATCTGTTTCTATATATGTTCAAGGTTATTAGACATAACCTAGGCCATCCTCCCTAATTTGGAAATGATTTGGTCAACTCTACCACTAACTTCATATTCCTTCTCTGTGGGGAAATACATCTGCTATTAGGATCCATTACTATGCAATGGAAAAAACTAAGTTAGATCACATTTTAATTATCATGAATATTGATTGAAAATAAATTTCCTTCTAATGGTAATAATATTTAAAAAATATAAGTGATTATTATAATTATAACATTAGCTACATTTATTTGAAATCTTTTTCCTAGGGAATCTAGTATACATGATCTAAAACCAACAATAAAAATCACATATCAAATTTACTAGAGTGGATACCTTCCTTATATAATTGGTAAAAGATACGAGGGCTCCCATCTTGAAGGATCGATCATTATAGTAGTATTAAAGAACAAGATTCAAACTTGTTTCCCATTTTACATTAAAAATAAAATATAAAACATAGAAAAATACATTGATCAAAATATTTGAAAGTCAATCAATTATTTATTCATCACTTCCTAGAAAATGAGAAAAAAAGGAGACAAAAAATTCTTAGTATGTATTACATAAATTAGAATATATAATGATTAAATATGAAATAACATATTTTTAAATTTATATAACTTAAAAAAATTCCTTTTAACATATATTTATCTACTTAATCAAATAAATTTTAAATTAAATCACCATATATATAAAATTTAATATAGTATATGAAATAATCATATCCATGTTAAAAATAATGCTAATAATAAAGGGAGATGTATTGTGTAATTATCACAAGAAAGATAATATTTCAAGTTAACGACAACAAAATTAATAAGATAAAAATTGTTTTATTCAATTTTTCATAAATATAGGTTTTGAAGTAAATTAATTTTTTGTAGAATAAATAATTTTTTGAAAAACAAATTAAAATTAATTTTCTTTGTAATACCATTTAGATATTGTCAAAAAAGCTAATGTGTTTAAAATGGGTATGGAATCAGTCATTTCCGTTTGTGAAGTATAACATAAAAATCATTGCATTGTACTTTTTGTACCCAATGTTAAAAATGAAACCCTTCATAAAAAACTAAAAAATTTTCCATTGATTCCGTGTAAAACATTATAGTTGACATAATATTTTAGTGATAAATAATATGTATAAATAAAAATTATTTTCATAAATAATTTAGAAAATATTTGGTTTTGGATAAAAACTATTCTCGATAAAGAATAGAAATAATATTTACATTATATTTTAAGCATTATAATTGAATCTGTAACTAGATTTTAAAAATTTTTCAATATAAATAAATATATATTCCTTATAAATAATGGAAATGGGAAATATATAACCAATATAGAATGAAATAGTATCATATTACCAAATTTTTATCAATGGAGTGATAATTGAGATGAAAACCCCTACCTTAGGTGTGACTCATCGTATACCATCATTATATTGTTGAATAATAAAATTGTTTTAATTAATTAATTTTTTATAACCTTTTTTCATGTTTTATTATTCCATTTTATTTATTTATTACCTTGTCTATTTATTTTATTGAAAAATTGAGTTTATGTGAGATATGGTTATGATATTGGGTCTATATATCAAAAATAGATTCAGAAGGTTGAATATTGTTATCGAAGTCATTGATACCTCATATATTGAATAATAATAATGACATAATAACCATTTTTTTTAATAAAATATACTTTTAAACACAAAATATACTGATGTCTATGAATAATAAACCTTTTTATAAAAATAACGATGGTTGGTCATATGTTTTCATGTGTTATGTTTTCCATTTTACAACCACAATGGTGGATAAAATATAATAATTATTTTTCTTTTATATGAATTTTATTACATCTTGAAAAGAATATTATTTATTTAAATACACTTATATACCATACACATGATGTGGTGGTGAAGAATATTAATGTGTCTCTATTGTGGTGGGAGTCTACACTTACGCACGAATTACATCATCATTTTTCATTGAATATAATGAAAATAAAGTATGTGATATATTACTTTTAGATAATTATAAATATATAGTTAATATCATATATATGCATGTTAAATCCATACTTATAATTGATCAATATAGGAGTGATTGAAAATAAATTAAATTAGTTCATGAGATGGTAGTCCACATTTCACATGAAGGACAAATTTGATTCCAATTTCACCAAATAAGATATAGATGTACGTTATGAAATAGTCATTATAACATCTATGTATATGGAATATATTGATGTTATTATATTTTATTTTTTGAAAAGAATTTTTGGAGTAGTAATAATAAATAAAAATAAAAATTATTTATTATGAATGATTCCTCTTATTCGAATAACCCGTTCTAGATTAAACATAAATAATTAATTGATTAGATTTATAATAAAAAAGGTATCTAAGATGTGGGATGTGATCTATGAAATGGATTTTGGAATTTATTGGTAAAAATAGTTTTTTCTGTGTGAATAAAAGAGGATAAGTAGTTCCCTTTTATAGGTGAGGGAAGGGAATATTAAAAATCTTAAAATATATTAAATTAACAAAAAATAATTTTCTTACTCAAGTAGAGAAAAAAATAAAATAATTAAAATATATTATGATAATGTGTCTGAATAAAATCATCTCATAAAATTTAAAATGATATGTTTATGTTTTTATGCTGATCTTTTAGTTTTTTCCATGTTAAACCTTTTGAAAATCACCACAGAATTAATATTTTATACCATTTAATGTTATATAGGTTTACTATAATATGAAACAAGACCTATAAATGGACCGTGGTATATGTTTTAAACCATATTCGATTTAGTTTTCCTAATATTAGAGTTATATTATTTCCAAAATAGCTAATAAATTATTATTTGTTGTAAAATATTATTAATGTTCTTTATGACACTATTGACTTAATTTAACTTTAAATATATCATAAAAAAGAGTAAATTTCATTATAATAATTTAATAAATAAATTAAATATTGTATTTATCTTAAACAATCATTGTAGGATAAAATTATATCAAATTGTATTACTTTTATTAATTTTAAATTAATTTATTTTATTTTTATACTAGTTAAATAATTGTTGTGTAGGTTTTTCGGATGAATTTGGGGAAATTAATTCATTTTTAAAAATTATAATTAAATTATCATAGTAAATTTTGTAATTTATATTTAAAATTAATATTTAAAACTGTTAATCAGTTTCTTTTATCCTTTTCATAATATATTACAAATATTGGAAGAATAAAAGGGACATATTTTTCTTTTTCTCAGGAATGAATATGATAAAGAAAAAAATCATAGTTAAATAGAAGAAAACATTCATAATATAGATGTTTATATTACTATGTAATAAATATACTATTCCAATGTAATTAATTAATGTGTTATTTTTATTTCAAATTCATTATCACCTTATTTATAACATTAATTACCAAATTTACCTATACCATAGTGACAATTATTTACTATGATTACTATTAATAATGAACAATAATAAAAAGAACCTATTTAATAAATTTAAACCCCTTTATTATAAAAATGGAATAATGTTTTCAAGACTCAATTTCTATAGTTTATTTAAATTAATTGAAGAACAAAACCTCGAACACAATGAAATGTAGTTGTTCAGAAAAATGTCTTTTTAATCAATGAAATATTTCAATATGATAATAAATAAAAATAATAAATCAAAATAACTTAATTGTGTTATTAACAATATAATTTAACTAATAATTACTTGAATCACTTATTAAATAAAATATGACTTTTTCAATTATTAAAACAAAAATATAGTTTTCAACAAAAAGAATATTTTTCCATTATTCATTTTGAAATAATAAATTTTACCAAAATTCATAATATTTACCCTAATATAAATTTAATATTATAATTTCAAAAACTATTTTCATTTTATCAAAAAAAATTCATCAAATAATACTAATAATTATTAAATTTTCTCACATAAATCAAATAAAATAAATTTATCATAAATTATTTTGTAAAGAGTAAAAAGACTCTAATAAAAAATTTATGTTTTATTTACTATTAATAAATAAATAAATTATTACTAAGTTTGATATTCATATATATTTCATAATCTCTTTATTACTATTCATTTCCACTATTTCAATTGTTCAGTTATAATGGTCATATTTAAATAAAAATATTTCATCATTAATTTAAGAATGATTTTGTGTGTTATATGTGACAACCCATGATTTTAGAAAATATTTATCTTTAAAAATTTATATTTATTGGATATATTTCATTAAACACATCCCCATGTTTAAACTTATAAAGAAATACTATTAAGATATTATTATTTAATTTGATAGTTATACATATCTATTAAATTATAGGGTATGAATATTATTATCTACATTATTATATATATATAATTTTTTTTATCAATATAAATATATTGATAAATTATCAGTAAAGAATTTGTTAAGTTTTAGTAACGTTATTCTTTTCTCTTGAAATACACATTCATAAAAAATTATTTTATTTCATATATTTATAAAATATTATAATTAATTTATGTAACTTTTATTAATTTTATTTCATAAAAATAATAATATTTTTAAAATAATCATATCAAAATTATTTTGAGGTCAATTGTTTATATTTATTTGAAATGACTGATTTTTCAGTAAATAGATAATAATGTAAAATTTTATTGATTAAAATATTTTTGATTCAAACATTAATATTGTAAAACATTTTTAAATATATTAAATGTGAAATATGTTCAATTAAATATAAAAAAACAATCAAGTTCTTCAGAATATATTTTATATATAAAATTTGATATAAAGGTGTTTTTTTCTAATTAGTTGGAAATTTTTCTGAACTCTTATTTTCATAGAAATTTTTGTATTTATATTAATATTATTCTCTATCACTTGTTGGAATATAATTTGATATGTAACGCCCAGACCATAGTTACCCAGATTCAGTGCATTATTACATAACATTGGAATGACCACAAGGGATCAAATCCGGAAAGGCTGATCAGTTTAGTATCCTTTGAAGAACTAGATACATTCAAAAGTTTTACATAAATTATAAAATAAAAAACCACAACAGCATTGTCTCCATTGACCAAATTTATATCCATTAGACTATCCCTACAGGTTATTCATAATATACTTCTTTGTATCCTAGAAAAAATAAAACATATAAAGGGGTGAGCTCAGATGCTCAGTAAGGATAAAAATATAGTGTAAACATTCATAAATAAGCATAAACAATTGAGGCGATGTATAAGACTAAAACACTATCCTTTTAAACATAAACATATTTACAATATGGAAAAGTTAAATAAAAAAATTCCATCAACTTATTCACATGAATATTCTAGTTCGTCTAACAATAACATGTAATATCAATATTCAATTTCATAATGATGAAATGTATAATGCGAGAAATCATAACCACATAGTCATGACCTTGTGCGAAGACTACAAATAAGATTTTGTCCAGGCCTTGTTCCAAGACCCTAGTTTTTCTCATAAGACCACCTGATGCATCGAGGAGATATAGCAAGCTCCACCCATCATTAATTGATGTTGACATTGTTGAAAATGATCAGTAAAAATCATTGATCGAAATATCACCTTTTTATGAAAATATTTAAAAGTCTCACTATTTTCAAGAAGATGATTAAAATTTATTATTGAATCAAAGTGTCCCATACCATTTTGAAAGTTTTTAAAAGTAATTTCATTATTAAAACATTAATTTCAATATAAATAAAACCTTAAAAACATTTTTAAAACATGAACATTAATGAGATAGATTATGAGAAATAAATTTTTAAAACATTTAAAATGATATTTTAGTTAGAGTTCCTAAAAAAATAAGAGACGATTGAATACAAATAATTTAGGTAATTAAAACATTATAATATCATGAGAATAAATGTATTCATGATATAATACATCAATGTACAATATATAAACCAAATAAAAGTGAATTGGTGTATAACAAGAATGAAGTCTCAATGAAATGTAAGTTGACATGAATTGAATTATAAAGACTGTATCCAAAAGATAAGGATAAATCAATGAAATAATTATGTGTGAAAAATATCAATACACTCAATATGATTGGATATTTAGTGTAAATAAATAAGAGGACATTCAAACATGTTCTTGTAAAAACAACACCAATGACTTGGATGTTTAACTAAACGAATAAAAATTTATTTAAAATTACACATATCAAGTTTATATCGATGACTTGAGAATTTATCAGTGGAGTGATTATTTGTATCAAAAGTATATCCACACAACAAGGAGTGTAAATTACTACATATGTAAATAAATATTGATTTCACACATAATATTACAGCAATGTAATCAATTATGTTTGCCTAAAACTGAATGAGTGGAAATTGAAAATTTAAATTCCCTTAACGATTTGGTAACATATAAAACATAAACACCATGAAATAAGTATAATACAATGATGATTTAAATACCCATAAATTAAATTATATTACAGAAATAATACAATCATGGGAAGTATATACACCACACAATAGCTAATAGTGGATAATATTGTGTGAATATCATGTTAATAAATGTGAGATAAAAACCCATTACCTTGTTCTTTTCCATAGTCAAGGGTATGTTAAAATCTTGTATAATAGATAAATAATTTCAATTAAATTATACAATAACCAGACACATAAATATGATATCATATATGATCTTCTAATATTTCTTTGTTAATAATAGTTTAGTAGTATCATTGTTTCAGGTGTTAACTAATTCATTTTCCTTTATAAGTTTTGTTATGTATGACATGTTTTTTATGGATATGATGTATTTGATTCATATGATGAATTATATCAAGAAATTAAACATTATTTTTAATCATCAAATGAAAACTAGCCTCGAATGGTTATAATGGGGAATGACATCTCATCCTGTCGTGGAGACGGTAAGCCGTATGTACGCACGGGTGAGAATATCATTATTTTTACGGAGAAATCGTATATAATTGGATAGTATATCATATATAAAGAATAATTTAGATATTTTATTTATTATTTATGTAAGTTATACTCATTATTATAACCATCCAAATAATGATGTTTTTGAATAACAAACTACACCACGACGTGGAGACGGTAAACTGTACGTACACACGTATGGTGACTTGGTCATTTATAGGATGGATATAATAATGAATATGGTTATACCACATATATAATAAAATCACTGTATGTAAGAAGGTATTGGATTTATTATTTTGGTAAGGAAACAACAAAGAAAGAGGAATTTGAAGAAGAAAAGAACATGAAGGAGGGTGGTGAAATTATTACCTCTCTTTTAGGTGTTTTCTCTTACGTTGATAAAAAGGGCTCTTTAGGACGGATTTTTGATGAATGGAAGGAATCTATGATGATTTTAGGTAAGTTGGTAGGATATTTGGGAAGGCTATAATCATGAAAAATGGTTTTTGAGGTTTGAAATTAATATAATGGGATGTTCCCTTTTATAAGAGAGGTGAGGGTCGCTTTTGAAAAAACATGAAATATTATTTTATAATAAAATAATTATGGGTTTCTAATTGATCCAAAATGATTTATAAAAAGGATAAGGTGGAAATTATTCAAAAACCTCTCAACCAATAGGTTTTAGATAGTTTTAGGTCTCCATATTAACCTTATCTTTTATATTTAACACTTAGTTAAATAGATTGAAATTTAACATGTCTCTTTGTATTTTAATATTATATAGTTAATAAACATACTATAAACTGAAAAAAGAACCCCAAGCATTTCATTATTGAAATATTTTTTCTTTTTATATGCCTTTTTTCCCATCCTTATATTTTTAGTAATATTATATCAATTATTAATATAGTATTTGTTTTAAAGACTCAATTATGTCAATTTTGACACTATTTAGTATTTGATTTCTTTAAAAGCCACAAAAACATTATCTCTTAGAATAAATTTTATTTAATCAACCCTAACATGTAATATTAACCTTTAAAATTATTTTAATTCATCATAAGTATCAATTTACATTTATTTGTATATTTATAATCTCAATTATTTTAATCAATCATTAATAAGGTAATTACTCAATTATCATTATGTCATAAATAATTATAATTATTTAATATCTAAAAATTATAAATAAAAAACCACTATATGAGAAATTATTTTATATATATAATGAAAATTTATAGTCTAATTTATCTTGTGTGTAACCCTATATTGAAAATGATTTATTTATTAAAATTTTAATTTAATAATTTTAACTCATCCATAAATAAAATAATAATAAAAGACCTAATTTATTCCAATTTACCAAAAGAATCATATTTTATTCCTCTATTATTTTGGTCTAATTTCACTTATTCAATAGAATTAGGACTTGTGTTAGAATAATTATAATATCATTTTTACCTTTAATTACCCTATTTACTTTTAACCGCGGTAAATAAATTTAATGGCCCAGACCTCTTTGGTCCATTACTTTGTGGAATTTTGGTGTTGGAGGTGTTCCGGGAGGTCAAGGGGACATATCCCCAACACATTTCCAATTTTTCAGTTATGTGAACAGTGTTTCCAGTTTTATGAACAGAAACAGATCGGTCTCACCGATCGGTCTGACAGATCGGTGTGACAGATCGGTTTCACAGATCGGTGTGACAGATCGATTTCACAGATTGGTGTGACAGATCGGTTTCACAGATCGGTGTGACAGATCGGTTTCACAGATCGGTGTGACAGATCGGTTTCACAGATCGGTGTGACAGATCGGTTTCACAGATCGGTGTGACAGATCAGTTTCACAGATCGGTGTGACAGATCGGTTTCACAGATCGGTCTGACCGATCGGTTTCACAGATCGGTCTGACAGATCGGTTTCACAGATCGGTGTGACAGATCGGTTTCAGAGATCGGTGTGATAGATCAGTTTCATAGATCGGTTTCACAGATCGGTTTCATGTACAGTAACGGTGGGTGAACAGTGTTTCCAGACTCCTACAGTTTTGCCATTTTGACGTTTCCTTTGACGTAAAATACATTTAAAGCCTTGTTTTAAGGGATCTTAAGGCCGTTTCAAATACCATAAATCCTATATTAATTATTCCTAAGGCTTGGAATGTTTTACTTGGTCAAATCACATGGGTTAATGCGATCCGTTTTTAATGGAGAATTAACTGGATCTTAAACCGTCACCCCATTAAATCTTCAAAAAGGGACGACATATATTTCTCCCTTGTTCATTCCCTTTGTTCTCAACTAAGAGGCACTAGAACCTTTCAATCGTTTCCGTAGGAGTTTCACAATCAATCTTTACTCCTAGGATTGGTTCCGCTTTGTTTTGATGAAACCAAGCTGTGTCGATCAATCTTCGATATAAGAATCCTCCGGTGGATGCAGTTGTCGTGAGGGGAGGATCGTGACCTATTGTGTGGATAAAGAACGTGAGGAACTGTTTAAGGTAGGGGATTCATGTCTTCTCTAATTGTATATGTGCAATCGTAGAATTAGCATGATTTATCCCTTTGGATCACAATGAAATTGACCTAATTAAATAATTGAACCAGATTAAGAGAATTGGTTGATCGCATGTTGTTTCTTTATACCATGATAACGGTTTCCTCATGTTGTGCTAGATAGAATGTTATCTATGTTTTCTTTGACTTGTTGTTCGTTCATGATAGAAATTGATAATGAACGTAAAGTCGGAATTAATTGTTAATTAATTGGCTAAAGATAAAGAGGCATGTAAATTAATCTGGTATTTTCCGTTGTTGTAGTTGTTCTAATTTGAGGGTAATCAAATTAGGGAAGTAAGCATGGTTATTTAATTGTGATAGCTTGCTGATTAGGTATCCATGATTTGAACCTACGAATAACAAATCTGTTAATTCAATATGGATTAGAGAACAGATTATGTGGGAATTTCAAAAGGGTTCTGAGTTACCTGCTTGCCTGTAAGGCTGAATGCCTTGTGGTTTGGAGCTCTGAGTGATCATTTTTGTATGAAGGCTAAATGCCTTGTTAAAGGGCTGAGAGCCCATTTTGTGATCTTTTATTTCCTGCTGCTTGTGGTTTGATGTGAGCCTGGATGGCTGTTGTGATATGTGGAGGTATGGGGACTAGTGGTTGTGGAAGTGGATGACGCCTAGTGTGGTGAGATGCATCAGTTTATGCATGTGGGTGTCGGGGAGGACACCGGGGGTGATGGAATGGGATGGATGTGGTTGCTGGTTGCTTGCGGTTTTCTTTAATGTTAATCTACTTTTCTTTTCCCCATTGCTCAAGGAAGCTGGTCTTGCCACCCATCTTCCGAAGGAGGCGAAGACGCGCGGGGTATGCCACGTGCTTTCCGTGTTTAGCCTCTCGAGGGAGAATGGGTATATGCTCTTTCTATAGGCGGCAAAGACTCGATGGGTAGTATATCTACTCACCGTGTTGAGCCTCCTTTGTGTTTATAAGCATATGATGTTTTTCTAGAATGCCTGAGAATGTGGAAAAGTAATTCTGTAATGAATGTTTGATTAAATGCGGAAAATCCACGGGGATGGAGATGCTGGTATTTAAAGGTGATGTGAATCCTAAAAAGGAGCAGTTTTTGAATGTGATGCCAATTTAGTTTAATGTGGCAAATTGTTCATGGTCAATTAATTAATTAATGTACAGTGGAACTGATAAGATGAGAACGGAGTAATCTAATAAATCTCTTCAAATGTTTGTGTGCTTATAGGATACCTAGTCTTAGAAGTAGCAGCCTGGAGTCTGAGAGACGTTAGCTGCAGTTGTATCTAAGACTAGGTAATGCTCATAGTGTGGATGTGAGTTACATATATATTCTGTAATTTTTGTGTTTCTATACGCTACTCCACCCTATCGGTAAGGGCAACTGACACCCCGGGGATTTTGAGCCCTGGGGGGTGTTTTCCCCAACATTCTGATGGGAGGTTGAATGGCTGACTACCCCCTTTGACCCTGCTCTCTTCTCTTGGTAGATACTTGTGCCATGAGGCACAGCGGTTAGTCACCCCATATATGTGTGTAGAGGGCTGTAATGGCTTGTGGTTATTCACACGCATATATTCTTGATATAGTATCCTATGGACTACTATAGGTGTAACATGTATAGGCTATGATGGCTTGAGGATCCATACTCAGAGTATGGGCTATAATGGCTTGAGGTATTATACCCGACGTATGATACACATTATGCGAGCTGTGGTGGCTCCCGGAAACTACCTGGTTACCTTTGGTTGTGAGGACGGTGTGGTGCTTCGCCCAGGTGTCAGCGGGCAAGCCTATGTAGTGCACGAGGTGCAAATTGTGGAGCTTCGCCCAGGTGTCTGTGGGCATGCCTTTGGATAGAGATGCACATGACGTATGTCATTGGGGAAAAGCGGAAAACCAGTGGGGAAGTAGTAGCGGGTTACCCTTGATATTCTTTACTATATGCTATATTCTTGTATGCGTTACTTGGCGAGAGTAGCCATGGTGAGGTTGGGAACATAGTATACCTGTTTAGGTGATGAGTTAGTTTCACTTGTTGTTCACTGGGATTTAGCATAATTTCTTTACTTTTTCACGAGAGGCTTGGGGAGGATCCTACTGAGTATACTGTTATACTCACCCTATGTATATATAAAATGTTTTTCAGGTCACTTGGAGCAGGTTGGAGATCAAGCTGGTTACTACTAGCATGCGGTTGGAGGAGGAGCTGTTCGGGCTTGTGGTCGCTGTCATTTTACATTATTTTGGGTACTTTTAGTTTCCCCTTTTAGTTGTAGTACTTTTTCATGACATTTAATATATGTACTTGGTTCTCTTTTTTATCTCAGTCCTAAGTTGGAGTTGATTGGAGTCTATTCTATCTCTCTCTTCTGCATGTGTTCTCTTAGAGGGTAATGCCTCCCATTTTTATGTTATTATACCCTCGGTGCTAGTCACCAACCCGGGGCCTACTGGAGGCAGGACTCAGGGGTCATTATCTCCCTTTTCACATTGCCGGCCCAGGAGGGATACACTTTGTGGGGAGGGGGTTGTGACAGAGTGGTATCAGAAGTCTGGTTGAGGGATAGGATGGAGTTTGGAGTTAGGCGCAGGTGAGGATGCATGGGATGGTAGGGCAACGATGTCATTCATGTTTAGAAAGTGGGGTAAAAACTGGAGACCGGCAGAGACATAGGCGTTCAAGGCCCCCTACGATCTGTTGCACGGTCCTTTATGTTTACGATTGCTACTAAACAAAGTGATACTGGTTGCAGGGTAGAGACCTAGGAAAGGATCATGCATAATTATTCTTTCTGCCTGTGTTTGAATGGGTAGACCTTGGGATAGTTTAACTGAAATTAATAAAACAAAACAATTAATTAATTAATGTTGAGTTTTCCATATTCCAGGCTTAGGAGCTCTGACAGTTGATATTTTATAGGTATGGCTCCAGGTCGACGTCCTCATCAGGTTTGTGTAGAAGATGCCCAACAGGCTGTTCCAGTAGTTCACCGCCGAGTAGAGGTTGACGACGATGACACTTGGAGGAAGAAACTTCGAGAGTTTCAGCTCCAAAGTCTACAGAAGTACGAGGGCTCTGTTTCAGATGCAGTCATAGAAGACTGGTTGGAGGAGGTCGAGATAGGCTTCAGTTCGATTCGTTCTCGGAAGGAACACTGGGTGTCCTTGGTTGTGACGATGTTGCCTGGAGCAGCGAGACAGTGGTGGTTCTTGTTCCTCGGGGATCGTGAGGAGTTAGAGATCTCATGGGAGAAGTTTCGAGACATGTTTAGAGTCGATTTTCTTTCTTCGAATGCGAAGGCATCCAGTCGCTAGGATCTTCTTACCCTTCGACAGGGGAGCTCCAGTGTTCGAGAGTTTGGAATTCGTTTCAGGAACCTTTTACGATATGCTTCAGACCTGTTACCAGATGATGAGGCCAGGGCGAGGCATTTCGAGGAGGCTTTGCATCCAAAGATCCAACGCCAGGTCACCCCATTTTTGCTGAAGACATATTTAGAGGTGCTGGCGAGGGAAGAGGTTGTTGAGAGGAATTTGGCTAGGACCGGATCGTCACGAGAGGGGAATCGTCATGATTCCTCACGAAGCAGAGCTGTGGTCCGGGGTTCCCGGTTTTCAGGACAGAAGAGTTTCCGTTCACCTGGGTGTAGGTCCCAGCCCTTCCCATCTCGTTTCGCCAGAGGCAGCAACTCTCAGGCCTATGCCAAGGGATCAGGCGCTTGTTTTTCTTGTGGTGGTCGTGGTCATTAGCAGCGGGAGTGCCCGACTTTTCTGAGCAGTCATCGTGCACCAGGCGCTCCACTCCAGGTTTCTCCGTTGAGGCAGTTCAAGCAGAGGCAGCAGCAGCAGGTTGCACCAGCTTTAGATCACCAGAGGGTAGATGGAGCAGGCAGAGGACAACCCCATGATGCTCCCCATCATCATAGAGCAGAGTGCGGCCGTGGTGGTGGTCGTCATCAGGGTAAGAGAGGCCGTGGAGGTGGTCGTGGTCAACTTCATGGTCTAGCGTTGCCAGCTCCAGGCGAGCCAGACGTCGTCTGAGGTACCCTTTGCTTGTTTTCGACCTTGGTGTATGCCTTGTTTGATTCAGGAGCGACACACACCTTTATATCCCCTACCCCTGTCCACGCTTTGGGACATGAGGTAGAGAGGCTTCCAGTGCCCTTGGCATTGACTACGCCAGTTGGAGGTCGAGGTAGCTTGTTTGAAGTATGTAGAGACTGTGAGCTAGTGTTGGGGAAGCACCGCTCTTGGGGAGATTTCCTATGTTTATGAATACAACCATATGATTTCATCCTCGGCATGGATTGGTTGTATTCGGTGCATGCTATTGTGGATTTCTACAGGAAGAAGGTCATTTTCTTTGATGAAGATGGAGAGGAAGTGGTGTTTGATGGTGATAGAGATCCTCGAATAGGTCATAGAAGAGTTTCATCCTTATCATCCATGATGGATGGGATGATGCTGAGTTCTTCAGAGGTTCAACAGTTGGCGTTTCCTAGGGTCGTATAGGAGTACCCTGACATCTTTCCAGAAGAGATTGTATCCTTACCCCCTCTACGAGAGATCGAGTTTGGGATCGAGCTACATCCGGGAGCGTATCCTATCTCTATGTCTCCGTATAGAATGACCCCTTCTGAATTACGAGAGCTACGTATTCAGCTTGATGGACTGTTGAAGTGAGGTTTTGTTCGGCCAAGTGTGTCTCCATGGGGTGAACCAGTCTTGTTCATGAAGAAGGCTGACGACATTTTAAGGTTTTGTGTTGATTATCATCGCTTAAACAAAGTGACAATATAGAACCGCTATCCTCTTCCGTAGATTGATGACCTATTCGATCAACTGAAGGGTGCAAGTTGGTTCTCAAAGATCGACTTGCGGTCAGGATATCATCAAATGCATGTAAAGGATGAGGATATCCCGAAGACTGCATTCCGTTGCCGTCATGGGAATTATGAGTTTGTTGTAATTCTATTTGGCGTGACGAATGCTCCAGCTGTTTTCATGGGGTTGATGAATGCTGAGTTCCGTGAATTCCTGGACAAGTTTGTTGTGGTTTTCATCTATGACATCCTCGTGTACTCCACATATGAAGAAGAGCATGCAGAGCATCTACGAGCCGTTTTGGGAGTTCTTCGCCAACATCGACTGTTTGGGAAGTTGACAAAGTGTGAGTTTTGGACTCGAGAAGTCTGTTTCTTGGGGCATGTTGTGTCCCAACAAGGAGTAGTTGTGGATCCATCCGAGATAGAAGCAGTAGTGTCTTGGGCAGCCCCCAAGACAGTGTCAGAGGTGCGAATTTTCCTTGGTCTCGCAGGCTATTACAGGAGTTTTGTAGACAATTTCTCCCGAGTTGTGACTCCTATGACAGCTTTGACCAAGAAGGATCAAGCGTTCATATGGACTGATCAGTGTCAGGCAGCTTTCGAATATCTAAAGGAGAAGTTGGTAAGTGATCCAGTCCTTTGTCTTCCAATGGAGGGAGTCTAGTTTGATGTTTTTTGTGATGCTTCACATCTGGGGCTAGGCTGTGTTCTTATGCAACAAAAGTCATTTGTTTCTTATGGGTCCTGAAAATTGCATCCCCATGAACGCAACTATGCCACCCATGATCTTGAGTTGGCAGCCGTGGTGTTTGCACTGAAGTTGTGGAGACATTACCTCATTGGCGAGCGCTTTGTGGTTTTCACCGATCATAAGAGTTTGAGGTATGTTTTCTACCAACGTGACTTGAACTTGAGGCAATGTTGGTGGATGGAGTTCTTGCAGGAATACGACTTTGAAATATCATATACACCTGGGAAAGGAAATGTTGTTGCTGATGCGCTGAGCCGAAAGTCACATAGTGATGTTGTGCGTGAATCTGGTGATTCCTAGAGAGTGATGGAAGAGCTAGCAGCTTTACATCTTGATATGGAAGAGGTTGGAGGTAGAGGTTGTCTTTTCCATATGACGGTTCAGTCATCTCTGATGCAGATGGTGGACGAGTCTTATTTGGGTGATCTAGAGGTGGAAGTGTGGAGAGACAGAGTTGTTTATGGGGAGGCCCCTGATGGTTGGTCTGAGGATGAACAACACTGAGTGTTGTATCATGGTAGGATTTTTGTTCCCTTGGTGATGCGCGAGACAGTTCTCCGAGATTTCCATAGTTCATCCTTGGTGGTACATCCTGTTGTGACAAAGATGTACCGGTCCTTGAGGAGTCAGTTTTGGTGGCCTGGGCTAAAGCGTGCAGTGGTAGAATGTGTGTCTCGTTGTTTAGTCTTCCAGAAGGTGAAG
Source organism: Viscum album (assembly GCA_963277665.1). NCBI lineage: Eukaryota > Viridiplantae > Streptophyta > Magnoliopsida > Santalales > Viscaceae > Viscum > Viscum album. Next base: position 292,252,016 of record OY728131.1, on the reverse strand, counting down.
GCCGAACACCGTGTTCCTGGTGGTCTTCTCCAACACATAGAGACTCCTCAGTGGAAGGGGGAGGACATCTTATGGGACTTTGTTACAGGTTTACCTCAAGATCCGAGAGGACATGATGCTATATGGGTGGTAGTGGATCGTTTAGCTAAATCGGCCCACTTCATAGCAATCAAGGAGTCGATCTCAGTGGAGGTTTTGTCGAGGCAGTATCTGGAGGAGGTGGTGAGGCTTCACGGAGTTCCTAAGACGATCATTTCTGATCGAGATCCTCATTTTACCTCTAGGGTGTGGAGAGGTCTCCAACATGCTTTCGGCTCTCAATTATGCCTTATCACTACTTTTCATCCTCAAACGGATGGTCAGATAGAGCGAACCATCTAGACTCTTGAAGACATGTTGCGCTCTTGTGTTCTTGATTTTGGAGGTTAATGGATGAAGCACTTACCCTTGGTAGAGTTCGCTTACAATAATAGTTTTCACTCTACCATCGGTATGGCACCATTTGAAGCCTTGTATGGCCGGCCATGCCGTTCTCCGTTGTGCTGGACTGGGGTCGGAGAGTCACCAATTCTCAGAGCAGAACTAGTGCAGAATACAACAGAGATGGTTCAGGTGATTCGTGAGAGGATGTAGACAGCACAGGATCGTCAGAAATCATATGCTAATCAAAGAAGGAGACCCTTATAGTTTAATGTTGGGGATCATGTGTTTCTGAAGGTGACTCCCCGTCGTGGGCATCGATGGTTTGGTCGTGGAAGTATGCTTTATCCCCTGTTTGTTGGAACATTCGATGTGTTAACTCGTGTTGGGGCTATGGAATATCGAGTAGCACTACCCTCTCAGATGAGTCGGATACATGATGTTTTCCATGTATCACAGCTCCGTCGTTATCTTCATGATGAATCTCATGTTATCGATTGGGGAGAGATCGATATTGATGATGATGCAACCTTCGAGGAGCGACTTGTGAAGATCCAAGACCACAAGGAGAAGGTGTTGCGTGGGCGTTCTATCCCCTTATATCGTGTCTTGTGGCGACACGGTGGCATGGAGGAGAGTACCTGGGAGCGTGAGTCACAGATACGTGCTCAGTACCCAGAGTTGTTTAATGTTTAACTCTATTCATGTAATGATGTTTTCTTTGTGGTTGTACCTTTCATGTTTTATTTATGTACTTTTCATGTGATGTTATGAATGGATTTTTTGAATATGGATTTTTTGTTTCCATACTCTCGGATGACGTAGTTTTGTTCCAGCTTTTGAACAACTCATGGTGGTTTTCCCATGAGAGGTATCTTATGGGGTGGTTGTTCGGACCCCTCTTTTCATCTGGGTTAATTTTTAATTCTCGAGGACGAGAATGTTTTGAGAGGTATCCAATTTAATGTCCCAGACCTCTCTGGTCCATTACTTTGTGGAATTTTGGTGTTGGAGGTGTTTCAGGAGGTCAAGGGGACTTATCCCCAACACTTTGCCAATTTTTCAGTTCTGTGAACAGTGTTTCCAGTTTTATGAACACTAACAGATCGGTCTCACCGATCGGTCTGACAGATCGGTGTGACAGATCGGTTTCAGAGATCGGTGTGACAGATCGGTTTCACAAATCGATATGACATATCAGTTTCAGAGATCGGTGTGACAGATCGGTTTCACAGATCGGTGTGACAGATCGGTTTCACAGATCGGTGTGACAGATCGGTTTCACAGATCGGTGTGACAGATCGGTTTCACAGATCGGTCTGATAGATCGGTTTCACAGATCGGTGTGACAGATCGGTTTCACAGATCGGTGTGACATATCGGTTTCACAGATCGGTTTCACAGATCGGTTTCATGTACAGTAACGGTGGGTGAACAGTGCTTCCAGACTCCTACAGTTTTTCCCTTTTAACGTTTCATTTGACGTAAAATACATTTAAAGCCTTATTTTAAGGGATCTTAAGGCCGTTTCAAATACAATAAATCCTATATTAATTATTCCTAAGGCTTGGAATGTTTCACTTGGTCAAACCGCGTTGGTTAATGCGATCCGTTTTTAATGGAGAATTAACCGGATCTTAAACCGTCGCCCCCTTAAATCTTCAAAAAGGGACGACATATCATTCTCCCTTGTTTATTCCCTTTGTTCTCAACTAAGACGCACTAGAACCTTTCAATCCTTTCCGTAGGAGTTTCACAATCAATCTTTACTTCTAGGATTGGTTCCGCTTTGTTTTGATGCAACCAAGCTGTGTCGATCAATCTTCGATATAAGCATCCTCCGGTGGATGCAGTTGTCGCGAGGGGAGGATTGTGACCTGTTGTGTGGATAAAGAACGTGAGGAACTATTTGAGGAAGGGGATTCATGGCTTCTCTAATTGTATATGTGAAATCGTAGAATTAGCATGATTTATCCCTTTGGATCACAATGAAATTGACCTAATTAAATACTTGAACCGGATTAAGAGAATCGGTTGATCGCATGTTGTTTCTTTATACCGTGATAACGGTTGCCTCATGTTGTGCTAGACAGAATGTTATCTATGTTTTCTTTGACTTGTTCTTCGTTCATGATAGAAATTGATAATGAACGTAATGCCGGAATTAATTGTTAATTAATTGGCTAAAGATAAAGAGGCATTTAAATTAATCTGGTTTTTGCTGTTGTTGTAGTTTTTCTAATTTGAGGGTAATCAAATTAGGGAAGTAAGCATGGTTATTTAATTGTGATAGCTTGATAATTAGGTATCCATGATTGGAACCTACGAATAAAAAATTTGTTAATTCAATATGGATTAGAGAACAGATTATGTGGGAATTTCATAAGGGTTCTGAGTTACCCGCTTTCTTGTAAGGCTGAATGCATTGTGGTTTGGAGATATGAGTTCTCATTTTTGTATGAAGGCTAAATGCCTTATTAAAGGGCCGAGAGCCCAATTTGTGATCTTTTATTTCCTGCTGCTTGTGATTTGATGTGAGCCTGGATGGCTGCTGTGATATGTGGAGGAATGGGGACTTGTGGTTGTGGCAGCGGATGACGCCTAGTGTGGCGAGATGCATCAGTTTATGCATGTGGGTGTCGGGGAGGACACCAGGGGTGATGGAATGGGATGGATGTGGTTACTGGTTGCTTGCGGTTTTCTTGAATGTTAATCTAATTTGCTTTTCCCCACTGCTCAAGGCAGCTGGTCTTGCTACCCTTCTTCTGAAGGAGGCAAAGACGCGCGGGGTATGCCACGTGCTTTCCGTGTTTTGCCTCTCGAGGGAGAATGGGTATATGCTCTTTATATAGGCGGCAAAGACTCGACGGGTAGTATATATACTCACTGTGTTGAGCCTCCTTTGTGTTTAGAAGCATAGGATGTTTTTCTAGAATGCCTGGGAATGTGGAAAAGTAATTCTGTAATGAATGTTTGATTAAATGCTGAAAATCCACGGGGATGGAGATGCTGGAATTTAAAGGTGATGTGAATCCTAAAAAGGAGCAGTTTTTGAATGTGATGCCAATTTACTTTAATGTGGTAAATTGTTCATGGTCATTTAATTAATTAACGTACAGTGGAACTGATAAGATGAGAACGGAGTAACCTAATAAATCTCTTCAAATGTTTGTGTGCTTATAGGATACCTAGTCTTAGAAGTAGCAGCCTGGAGTCTGAGTGATGTTAGCTGCAGTTGTATCTAAGACTAGGTAATGCCCATAGTGTGGATGTGAGTTACTTATATATTCTGTACTTTTTGTGTTTCTATACGCTACTCCACCCTGTCGGTAAGGGAAACTGACACCCCAGGGATTTTGAGCCCTGGGGGGGTGTTTTCCCCAACATTCTGATGGGAGGTCGAATGGCTAACTACCCCCTTTGGCCCCGATTTCTTCTCTTGGTAGATACTTCTGCCAGGAGGCACAACGGTTAGTCACCCCATATATGTGTGTAGAGGGCTGTAATGGGTTGTGGTTATTCACATGCATATATTCTGGATATAGTATCCTATGGACTACTATAAGTGTAACGTGTATAGGCTATGATGGCATGAGGATCCTTACTCGGAGTATGGGCTATAATGTATTGAGGTATTATACCCGACGTATGATACACATTATGCGAGCTGTGGTGGCTCCCGGAAACTACCTGGGTACCTTTGGTTGTGAGGACGGTGTGGTGCTTCGCCCAGGTGTCGGCGGGCAAGCCTATGTAGTGCACGAGGTGCATATTGTGGAGCTTCACCCAGGTGTCTGCGGGCAAGCCTTTGGAGAGAGATGCATAGGACGTATGTCGTTGGGGCAAAGCAGCAAACCAGTGGGGAAGTAGTAGCGGGGTACCCTTGATATTCTTTACTATATGCTATATTCTTGTATGCGTTACGTGGCGAGAGTAGCCATGGTGAGGTTGGGAACATAGTATACCTGTTTAGGTGACGAGTTAGATTCACTTGTTGTTCACTAGGCTTTAGCATGCTTTCTTTAATTTTGCACGAGAGGCTTGGAAAGGATCCTACTGAGTATACTGTTATACTCACCCTATGTATATATAAAATGTTTTTCAGGTCACTTGGAGCAGGTTGGAGATTAAGCTGGTTACTACTAGCTTGTGGTTGGAGGAGGAGCTGTTCGGGCTTATGGTCGCTGTCGTTTTACTTTCTTTTGGGTACTTTTAGTTTCCCCTTTCAGTTGTAGTACTTTTTCATGACATTTCATATATGTACTTGGTTTCCTTTTATATCTCAGTTCTAAGTTGGAGTTGATTGGAGTCTATTCTATCTCTCTCTTCTGCATGTGTTCTCTTAGAGGGTAATGCCTCCCATTTGTATTTTATTATACCCTCGGTGCTAGTCGCCAACCCGGGGCCTACTGGAGGCGGGACTCGGGGGTAATTATCTCCCTTTTCACATTGCCGGCCCAGGAGGGGTACACTTTATGGGGAGGGGGTCGTGACAATAAATGTCAAAAGTTACAATTCACCAAAAAGTATATTCATCTTATTGAACCTCATTTTACATACTAATGTCAACTGTGTGTCTTGGATTATAGAAATTCAACTCACAGAAGTGGTAAAATTATGTTTATGCAAATTTGAAAATGCTCCAAGAAGGTGGGTAAAAGAGTGTAAAAAGTTCAATATAATTTTATACATCTAATTTTATTATAAAAATGAATCCAATGTATCGCATGGAACTAATATAGGTATTATGTATCTATATTGAGTTAAATAAATTAAATAATTAATTATTTAGACAAAAAGTTGATATTTAAACAATAACACGGTGTTTTTCACTATTCATCAAAATTGAATGTTTTTAGAAAAATACTAAAAATTCACCCAAAGCTAATTTTGATATTCCAAATTAAAAAATGAATTCTATTTTTCCAAATAAAAACCATATAAGTAGAATTAATTAATTTAAAACTAATTCCCATTGTTGAAACAAAAAAGCAGGGTTTTTAAGAAGTAAAAACTTTCAAAAGAATGACATCTGTTTATGTCAACTTTAAATGTGAGATTATAAATAATGACCTTAATCGTATTAAATGATAAAAATATAATCTTTTTATACTTCCAAAACATTCAAAGGCATAATTTATCACTATAAATAATTTCGATTAAAAAAAGTTGTTTTCAATTAAAATTTAGTATTTTTCACTATTTATCAAAATATAAATGCTATAAAAACGTACAAAAATTAATACAAAATGAATGTTTATATCCTGATTCTAAAGTAAAATTTAATTTCATTAAATTGAATATATAAATGTGTAAAATATTGGTTTTAAAAATGGTTCTTCATCAAAAGGGAGTAAAATTTTATTTTTTGAAAAATTCTTTTTTATCTGAGAAAAATGATTTTTTATTATATTATTTCTAAGAAACACAAAATATGGATGGTAAAATTAGATGGAATATATAAAATTCAAAATTCAGTTAAAACTATTCATAACCACTTTTTGAACGGCTGGTTTGGTAAGTTGTGGTGCACTTGAACGCGGTGTTGCATGTAGCTCAAGAAATTCAATTACATTTAATAAAATAAATTACTATGAAATATTGGGGTGTTAAATGATGAAATTGAAATTTTTTATTTTAGAAATTAAATTTTATCCTAGATTTATATTTTTCATTTTTTAATGATGTTAAATTTTTACTCAACGCTTAAAATATATAGTTTTTATGAAATATGATATATTTTTTCATGCATCCAAAACATAAAAATAATAGTAAAAATTTACAAAAAAAATATAATTAATTGAGAATGATAAAACAATATAAATTTCATAAACTATAAAATCATACAAAATATAAATTATAATTTAATCCATGATAAGTTCGAAAATCATATTCACCATATATAATGAGTTTGAACAACATTGGAATAGTAAAAATTATTTCCATAAAGATAATAATCGATAACAAATAAGTCCTTTATAATATTTATTGGTTAAACATTAAGTTTTATAGATAAATTTTATAGTAATACAATAATTTTAGAGCTCTAAAAAATGTGTATTATCTAAATTCTTGTCTAATGCTTGCATATGGCCAAAAAAGGAAAAACATAGTAAATAAGTTTACATTCCATTGATAGGAGTAAAGATATATATTTTATGAATCCTCACATTTATTTTAATAGAAAATATTTTTTCATGATGGGAAGTATATTTATAATTTTTAGTTATTAAATAATTACCTTCAATCATTATACAACTCTAATAGAACAATTATTAAATTATCAAGAAAATCAAATAATTTATTTTTAGAATATTATAATTATTATAATTTTATATAATTATTGGGATTGATAAAATTTTTAGATGAATATGATATATTAAGGATGTATTAAATTATTTGGTTTGAATTTTAATTTTTTATAATCTCATGATATTTAATGTAATGAATACTTTAAAAATTGACAATAATGATAATTTAAAATATATTATATTTTAATCAATTATATAAAATTACAAAAAACATTATATTTTGACATGTTACTAGGATATGGTGTCTAATATCAACCATTTTCCAATAATGAGCCATTTTTCGAATTATTGTTTATATATTGACCGTTAATGTGTAAAAACATTATAGTTATGATATGCTTGAAAAGAATTAATGAGGGGTTAATCCAAATATATAAGGGTGAAAATATAGTAAAAAGGTGAATAATTATTATTGTGTGTACGAAATTTGACGCTAATCACATTATGTTCTGAAATGTGTTATTTAATGGACACATTCCCAATAAAATGAATTATAAACACATTGTTTTTAATATATATTATGTGTCCAGATAGGGACACAATATAATTATCAAAAAATTTAAATAACAATTTTGATAATAATGGAATTTTATTAATTATATAAATTTATTCATAAATTCTATTAACTATTTAACTACCATAAATTCTTATACAACACAAAAGCATTAATTTTTAAATTTAATAAAAATATTTAATAATTGACTTTAAAAATATTAATGGAAATATAATTCTAGCGAGCTAATGTGTTAAATTAATTTTATAGATTATTTTACAATATTTCTATTGTTATTAATAATTAAATTTGAATTTGAAATTGTTTTAGGTCTTATTTTTCAAATTAAGTGAATATTGTCTAATTTGACAATAATGATATTTTATGAGAATTGTATTTTTTTAAATTACATTAAAATCATAAAAATATTAAAATAGATATTTTAGATAAAATATTATTTAATATTTATTCTATTTTCCATTTATTATACTTTTGGAACCATTTGGATTGAGAATTAATTTATTAAAATTTATTCTCTAGATAAATCAACTTGTACCCCTCACCTTAATTATAAAAAGGCACCTACTACTACACTTGTTTACACCACATTGAGGCATATATATCAAAAAAATATTGTAATTACAGTTCTCAAATTTTTTATTCACATTTTAGAAGTTATTTTCTTCCAAAATGTGTGACCCTAGAGCACCTTAAAGGAGATCTAAAGGTGTTGTTCCGAAGAAGTTGTAATCTCTTAAACCAACCTATCTCTTTTCTAATAATATTTACCTCAAAAAATATATAGTATTTATATTAATATAATAAATTATGTGTCTTGAATATAAAAAATTATTTCATTATTTTGCAATCAACATTATACACCCACTTTCCACCAAAAGAGAAGGAAAGGTGTTGCTTGTGTGTACACATAGATTACTATCTACATGTAGCGATAAAATTCATTTCTCATCACATTTTAGTATCTATTTGTATTATGATGTCTTAAATATTAATATATAGTTCTAATTACGTAATTAATCATATTTAATTATAGTATAATATCTATCTTTTTTACATTCCAATATTTTGGAAAATGAAAATGGTGTTCCTACATATGAGTGGACTACCACCTCTGCGAAGTGATGTGATTCATTTTTTATCCTACATGGATGATAATATGTATAGATTTAATGAATTTATATTATATATATAATGATAGTTATTATATAAATTTTATATAATATTTACCTTTATTTCGTTGTCACCATCGAACAATGAAAACGACGTTTATTAGTATGTATGACTTACCATTTATAAGGATGGTATAATTAAATTTTCTATATCAAACATAATGGATGGATATAAATTTGTATATAATGAATTAATAATATATTTATATCATGACTAATGTTTTGGAGGTGAATAAACCCAGATAAATGTGCAAGTACCTGAACTACTGAACTAAAATACTCATGATAAATGAAATACTTGACACATTAAAATAAATATTTATCGATAAATGGTATGTTGAACTATTATAAATGGATAATGTATGATATTATAATTATCCAAATGGATCTATAATAAAATTATAATAAATTTAAGTTTATTATACAGTAGGTTATATTGATTTCGAATCAAGGTGAACTTGAGATAAGAGTTTATTTCACAATCTCATCAATATAGGTGATTAAATGTATTTATGCATTTACATATGTATATTTAAAATTTATATCCATGTTTTATAAATATTATTATAATTTTTTTACCATTCTCGTTTTATTTATGAATTGATTTTTACACATTTATTAATTTTTATAAAATCATTTGATATGAATCGTTTTGTTGTTTTATAAGAGAGTTACTTTATCAATTTGACAACAAAATGGATGGAATGTAATAAACAGACATAGTATGAAAAAAAATCATGATATCATTATTAAAATTGTCTTTGACATATCTTTAACAATTTCTTTTAAAAAAACTATTTTATTAAAAATTGAATTTTGTTTAAAAATGAAATTATTTTGAAATAGAATTTTTATTTTTCTCTAGAATTTCTCCATATGATCTTTTAAAAACATTTTTCATCTATGATGGAATTTTTTTATGATTCTTATGCTTCACTAGGTATGTAATCCATGGTTACTGTCTTTAATGATTCCCTATCTGGTTTATACTTATTATTAAAGGAATAAATGATTATGAAACTCAATTCATTTACATGTGTTATATTATGATGAAATTTTTATTTAAACCATTTCTGTTTCATGTGTCATTTTATGAATAATTGTTATGAAACAAATTTAACTTATTGTGTTTTAATATGTTGAATATATTGTGATATTTGATACACATATGTAATATTTTCCTTATGTTATTGGTAGTACCTATATCTTTCTCAAATGAATGAGGAAAAGATTGATAGCTCATGAGATAAAAAATATCGGAATGGGGAGTGTATAGAGTTTTTCAATGGACTCAATATTATATGATGGTCTAGAGAGTGAGCCAAGACTACTATTACTATTTGGTGGGTGAACCCATTACACTATGATAAACCTGTCAATTTTCCTTAACTACTAAGGAAATTATTTTCTATGCTCATGCATATACTATAATTCCATGTATTATAACTATATTTTGATATCATGGTTTATCTTCATTGATTCATTAATAAATCATGAATTCTAAACTCCCATGATTTATTCCATGACAATATAATTAATCATTAATATGTCTGTTAGGGTTTTCAAATGTTAATATTGTGTTCTCATAGACATATGATCATGTTATTATTATTTGATCATTGATATCTCCATTATTTACCCTTATTATATATCAATGACAACTTTTTCTTTTGATTTATTTATATAGGTTATGAAGAATATTATTTTGTATGACACCTCTAATAAGGGTTCTAGTTATGAAGAAATATACAGGATATGAATTATATACTTTATGAACTAGTGGATTATGGTTACATGTTTTAAAATTGACTAGACCTAAATGATTTCTAAATGGTATAAAATGTTTTGTTATGAATATTCATGTATTAATATTTCAAATATATGTATGAATTATATAGGTTTATATATTTTATATGATATAAATCCTAGTGTTTTTAAAATCCAATGATGTGACACTATCCTCTCCAAAAAAAATTCCCATCAACATTTCAAGGATATTACCTCTTAAAAAATTATTAATGTTCTTATTCAAAATATGCCCAGGTTATCATGCGGCATTCTATATGTCATTATTTCATAAAATCAAATTTACCTATCAATTCATTTGATTCCTCAAAAATTTATCTCTACTTTCAATAAACTTTATATTCTCTTCACATCATGAAATATGATGTTATAGTACTGTTTCCTATGACGTTAATGATTTTTTTGGGTCAAGAATGCACATTCATAAAAATGAGATATATGAGAAATAACATAATTTTGAGAGTTGTGGTGGAATTATGAATTGTCGCGCCATATTTAATTTTTTTTTTCTATAATATAAATTAGTAATATATATATATATATATTATTTTCCCTTCATGCTAAATATTATAACACCAATCAATGGGGTAATTTCAATAAAACTTTATTTTCCACTTAATGTTTCAAATATTTATATCATTTGTCCATATAAATAATTTACATATTTTAATATTATTTAATGTGGGTTTTAATTTTCTACACCTTCTCAATTATCCCCCCAAAAAGTTCTAGGCCTACATGATTCCTTTTACAATGTTCTTCCAAATATGTGGTATTTTGAATTATCATACCATATAAGGCTTAATATGGATCTATCTGAATTCATAATAGATGGTTTTGTAATAGGAAAACATTATCAAAGGAAAATACAAATACCATGAACCATTAATGTCAAGTGATCATGACCTAAAATTCTCTTCCAATGTTTGAATAGAACATTCAGATTGGCCATTAATGTTATGGTTCATCTGAATTCTCAAATGAATCACATTATCATGATCTATATGAAGACTTTTAAAGAATTTTAATCTAAATAGTGGATCATGACCAGAAAAAATTGAATGTTGTGAACCATTAAGTGTTACAAAATCATTAATATATATTCAATAATATATCCCATGGGATAATTATTATCTAATTGTGAGGAAATGTTATGATCTGATAAGGTGATCAACAATAACACATATTGATTTATTTTTTGTAGTTTTATTTAGAAATATAGTGATAATAAATGTAGAAATATTATCCCATTTAAACATTGGTATATGTATAGGTTGAATGAATCCAATGGGACTATCTATATTAGACTTCACATATTGAAAAAATAAACATTATAACAAATAATTATAAATTTACAACATTAAAATATCCCACTATAAATGTTTCTAAATATATATGTATATATATATATATTATTTCTTTCATGATATGTAGTTAAAGTTAAGAAATGAATCTCATCTAAAAATTCCATTTTCATCTTATGTATTGATGTTACACAAAACCACTATCTAAATTAATGAATTCCATATATATATATATATATATATATATATAATGTAATCCTATTTACCACCATTTATAGATTTAATTTTCTTCTGTAATTTCTCATCCATCGGTTGAAAAATTATTCTCCTTTTCAATAAATATGGTTTTTTATTCATTTAAATAGAAGTTATGTTATCCCATCATAAAAAATTACCATGTCCATCATTAGTAAATCAATAAACATCTAATCTCTTTGAATCCTAATTTTGGTTAGGACTCCATAATATTACATAATCAATTAATCAGATACATTATTATCTTCCGTTGGGTGGTAATGAATTGATAAATTGTAATCCTTGAGTAGCTTGAGCCATCGCCTTTGCCATATATTGATATACCTCAAGGAGAATATGTATTTTAGACTATTATTGTACATGTATATATTAGAATTTTCACTGGAGAGATAATTTCTTCGTATATTCAAAGAATAAATTATGGATGACAAATCAAGATCATGGGTGATATTAGTTTTTTAATTAATTGTTAACTATTATAATTCATTGGAAACAAATTCATCATTCTACATAAGTACAAAACTTTGTCCTTTATTAAATGTATCACTATATATATAACAATATTATTTCCTGATAGTAGATTAAAAATTAGAGAACTGAATAATATTATATTTAAATCATTGAAAATATTAACATTCCTTGTTCCACAGGAAATTAACCACATTACATGTAATCTTGGAAAATAGTTTAAAAATTCCGAAAATTATTTAAAAAATCGTCAATTTTAATATTAAAAATAAAGTAAAAAAATGTGACATAGTTATGTTTGTTGGTGTAGGCCATCCTTCTAGTACCATTTCATTATCAATATCATTTGATAATATATCCTTTGAGACATTTTGACATGGAAATAAAATTGTATATGTCAAAAATCAAACATGCTAAAATTAACATATAACTGATTTTCTATAAGATACTCAAAAATGATACATAATTGATTATGTTGAACCTCATAGAATTATTAGTATTACATGATATCATCAATAAATTCCATAATAAAAAAATCAATATATTCCTTAAATTCCCTTTCGATTAAATTGATAGAAACGAATGTTACATCAGTCAATCAAAATGGAATTACCATAAATTTATAATGTCCATAGCTCATATAAAATTCAATATTTTGAATTTCATATTTCTTTACTAATAATTGATAATACCTAGAACAATGTTCTATAATTGAATAGAATTATGCTCCATGAAGTTGATCAAATAAGTCACCAAAGTGACGTAGTTGATAATTTTATATATCATAATAGAATTTATATCACTATAATCAATGTGAAGCCTCAGAGATCCATTTTCATATTAACAAAAATAGTAGCGGCTCCCCATAGTGACACATTAGGGTGTATAAATCAATTTTCACACAACTCCTATTTTTTCATCTTCAACACCACTAATTCGATAGCGGTTATAATATTGTGAGTCATTAATATAAGCTTTAATCTATTATCAAATAAATGTAAAACCATACATCAATTTATGGGGGATGAATAGTTAATTCCTCAGGAAATATTGTAATGTATTCTTTTAAAATTGGGACATCCTGAATTATAATATATTTCCATTTTGATCTATAGATTGTGTCTATTACTCCTCCCCATGAATTTCACTCACATGTGCTACAAGAGGTGGATATAGATATAATAAAGATAATTGTTTATCCCTTGTTTACATGTATTGCATATTTCTTCTATTTATTTCCATTTTTCATAAAAATTTTCCTATTATTATATCCAACATAGATATTAGTTATTATGAAATTGAAAAGTCTAACAACATTAACCATGATTTTTAGTTATCTTGGGATAGTAGGATATTATAGATGATTTTTGAGAAATTTCTCCCAAATAGAATACCCATTTATCATGTTATCATTGGGAGGAATAAATTTCCCTTTTTTGATGACTTGTGAATAAATTTTCAATAAAATTAAGAATCGTTTGGTTATAGTTACATTATCTTGTAGTGGGAGATGATTTTAAATTAAAAACTAATTCTATAAAAAAATTAAATATAATGAATCATCATTTAGAAAGATATTATAATTTCATATGAATCATGTAAATAAAAGTCTATGGAGAAAAACTACTAAAAACAATATTCGGTTTTGGAAGTAGTTATCATTAAATTATATTAGTTTCAATATTAACTCTGTGGTGAAAATTTTGATATTTACACTAACCATAATATTTTTAATAATATATTTATACATAAGAAATGAATAATGTTAAAATTTAAATCATTGGAGTTGATAAAATATTATAACAACTCAATAGATTTCCACATGATGAAGGGAAAAAATGTGGTCAATTATAATGATAAGAAAGATCATGATAATCTATCTATTATGAGGACTAAAAAGGCCCCAATAATCATGTATTTATATATGGAGAATCATGTAGTCAAAATGTGAGGAGTGATGCCCTTTATTTCAAAAATGACTGCTCAACCATCTATTCTCATTAATATCAACGAAATTTAAAAATATAATGTAAAACTATAGAAAAAGTTATTGCGTATTATAGAGTTCAAATTTGATAAATAAGGAGTTATATTTTTTGAAATCAAATATGTGTTCCAAAAACAATAAAACTAGTGATGGAATATTTGGATTATAATTGTATCACTTCTTACTATATTCATCTATGGAGAAAATATTTTCATAGGGATCAAAAGTGAAACTTTTGATGGGATAACATGAAGAGGGAGATTGTAGAATACATATTCTTATGCTTGGTATAAAATCATGTTAAGGATAACAAACTAATGTCTAGGTGTATGTTTCCACCTATTTGTATATAGGTATGGACATAGTGAAACATACCAAGGATTTTATCATAGAACTCAAACAAATTATAAGGTCTGTAATTCTATTTGTGTTGTAGTTGAATAAATTACTAAGTCTTCATATATTTTTTTTATAAAAAATGATTTCTGCCTAGAAAAAAAATTCCATATATATGGTATGATGAAAGGCTGCATGGAGTAAATCTATCCATTGTATCTGACCTGGATTCAAGGTTTTCCTCATGTTTCTAGAGGATTCTTTAGAAAGATATGGAGATAGAGTTTAGTTTTGGTATTTCTTATCACCCTCATATAGATATCCATTATAATAGGAAAATTCAGACTCGAGATGATATTCTGAGAGCATGATTGAAAAAATTCCATATAAGTTGGTTCAAATACTCACATTAGTAGAGTTAAAATAAAAAAAATTATGATTATAAAAATTATATGTCACTGTATGAGGATATATATGGGAAGATATATATCATTATAACATGGTTGGATGATGTTGGAGAGATAAATTTGATAGGTCTTGATAGTATCTTGGTGATAGAAGGAAAGACTCACGTAATTACCTAGAAAATGATAGAAAAAAAGAAAATAGAATAGAAATGAATATATTCATTAATTATATGTATAGTTTAATTATGGTGATAAGTTATTCCATTAGATATTTCCATGGAAGTAGTTTATGATATTTGGGAAGAAGGAAGAGTTGACCTCTAGGTACATCAACCCCTTAATGATTCTTGATTGTGTCAGGATGGTAAAATATCTCTTAGAACTCCCCCCAAACCCCTCAATTGTTCATGATGTGTTAAATTTATCATTTTAAGATATTATATACTAGAATCATAATAATTTTAAAATTATGAGGTTGTTCAATAAGACTATGGTCTGACACATGTGGATCAATTAGTAGATATGTTGGATTAAAGAGATAGGGTGATGTAGAAAAAGAAAACTAATTTGGTCAATGTTCTATGGAGGTATCATATATTTAGGTAAGGATTGTGGGAACCTGATAATGCAATGTGGAAGAATCACAATCAATTTTCTCATATAAGTAATAATATTTTGAGCATTAAATTGTTATTAAGGGGGAATAATTTAATGAGATATGATTTAAAATAAATCATAACAGACCATGACACATTTTATTAAAATTGATATTTACCATTGTATGTTACCCATTAAATAAATTTCTATAAATAGTTATAACCACATTATGATGTGAAGGAATTATTTCATTCCAAACCATAACAAAAAATCCAAACCATAACAGACCCTGACACATTTTATTAAATTTGATATTTACCATTGTATTTTACCCATTAAATAAATTTCTATAAATAGTTATAACCACATTATGATGTGAAGGAATTATTTCATTCCATTTGATATTGTGTAGCTAAGTAGCTAAAAACATTTATACATTAAATTTTGATTTTAAATTGAATACTATTTAATTATGATATATATTTGGCATAAATTGTATTTTTATAAAAACTTTTAAATGACAAGTTAATGTACCAAAATTATGATATCAGGTAAAAATAATTTGTCAGCAGAATTTATGATTTTATATAAAGTTTTAATTTATTAAATATAAATTGATAATTTTAAAAAATGAATCCAATTTTTTCCATATCAAAATATAATATCATAAGTTTAATTTTTTGGTAATTTAATAAGTTTGGATCATTAAGTGGAACAATAAAAAATATATTCTTTCTACAAAAACATAATATTCTATTAAATATTCATAAGATAACCATGATTTAGAAATATATAAAAAATTATAAATGCAATTATGAATAAAAAATAATACATTTTAAGATATTATGATGAATTTTGAAATCTTATTATTACTAATTTAATGATTTAGGTAATATTTTATTTAATATACACTATTATTAATATTTTCATTGAAATAATTTTTTTAATTGAATATTAAAAAAAATTTAAATCCACATGGAAATTTGTTTTAATAAAAAAATTTATATCATGTAAACTATTCACATGGATTTTTTTGTATTATACATAATTTTTATTCTTAATAGTCCAATTTTTATAAAAAAATGTTTTTCTTGTTACACAATCTAAGGATAAGATTTAATTTTATTGATCATTAAAATTTTATACTATAAAATATATTTCATATTTTCCAATCATAAAATACATATTTTTATATGTATTATTTTTCAGTGATTAAAATAAAATTACATATTGGAAAATTAGTTACTACGTTAGAACAAAAAAGGGTAAATGTTAAAAAAAATTATAGTAATGGTCTTAAAAATAAGTATAAAACCATTTTGAAAATGAATGGATAAGGTATTATAAAAAATAAATCTTCCCAGACTCTACTATTATATAGTTTTTTTATCTTATATACTTTTGAATCATGTACTCTTTTAATATTATGTTGAAATAATTTCCTAAATTTCATTCTCACCCCTTTTAAAAGGGGCCTCTCACAACCCGTTAAAGTCTAGAAAATTGTATTTGGTTTACACATTAAAACATCCCCACTCTACATAATTTATATCAATAATTTGTTTTCTCAATACATTATTCACAAGATATTTGGCTAATAAATCAATTTCATAGGAGTCTTCTAAGGGAAGGTCAATGTTCTAAATATGAGTTCTTGTTTTCAGAACTTATTTTGTTTCCTTTATTAAATAAAAAATATAATTTTGGAATTCATATACAATTAAATCATTATTTTTTCTATAAATAATTTTATTATTTATTAGTAATAACTATTAAACACAATTTCCATTATCTTCTATGATAAATGAAACTATCATTTATGAGTTGTGTGGACTACCGCCCACATGTAGCGATGACTACAGTTATTCACCAAATGACATCATCCTTGATTTTAATGGGTACATTGAGGAATGAATGTAAAATATATAATATAATTATTATTATTAATATAGAAAATATAATCCACCTTGATTCCCTCTCATAAGTCAGAAAATCAAAACATTAACCATTTTTTGAGGAGACTATTACCCTTGTAAAATAATGCTTCTCATTATATATATATATATATATATATTTTATTTAATTAACTTAAAATATAATTTAAAAACATAATTTTATATAAATAATATCATTATAATTTTTTAATAATGACATTATTCCATTATAAACGAAGTTCATAATCACTATAATCAACTAATTATGTTATGTTAATGTTTGAATCATTCTAACAAAATAATTAAACCATGATATAAAATAATATCATTCATTTACATGAGAACATAATTAATTATTAGATATTATATAAATATGAATAAAAATATATTAATTTGGGTTTTTATTGGTAAATTTTATATTATGATAATTAATTAATATGCCGACACTTGTTTGTTAAAAAACCCTGAAAGATGATAATCATCAATTTCATCTGTAAGGATAATAACAAAAATACCCTTATAATGAATGTTTATAACTGTAAATAACTAAATAAATTCATCAATAGTAACTTTTTTTATATATTAAATGTAAAATTTGGTTCAATAATGGATAATAACACTAGGATTATGAATCTTTTTCAAAATGACTAAGAATCACCACCCATGAAATTGAAAATGGATAAGAACTAACTAATGTACCTGTCAAAACAATTGATAATTGATTTCATTAATGGTTATGGATATGAATAATTTTCTTAAATATGTGATTATTGTATTTATTTTTATTACCAATGATTAAATATATTTTCTTTAAATTATGTGTAAAGTTAAGGGTTATGGAAATTCAAACACAATCTTTCAAGTTATAAAACCTATTCTTCAATTTCATTTCACAGTGTTTTATAAATTAACTGATTTTTTATTTAAAAGGATATTATATCATATATCTATAGGGAAAATATTTTTATGTTTAAATCCACTTCTAAAAATTGGTTTATTTTCTCTTTTTTAAATAAAACAAAAATCATTTTTGAAAAGCTACTAATGACTATCAATTTTACGTAGATGGTAAAAAATAGTTTTTTAAAATAGTATTATATGATCTAATTTTTTTCTCATTATCATCATAAAGTTCAATATTCAACATAATTATGTTTCATGTTTCCCCACAATTTTCCTTCGTATGTTCCTCTTTTGGGTGACCATGTTATAATTGTCAACCAATTTTATTCACAATGTAGTTTTATAATATTTATAAATTTTGTGAAATAGATTTTTATATTAATGGGTTTAGTGTGACCTGAAATGAGAATTACATTCTTTTGGAAGTGTTATGAAACCAATTTTTATTCCCTTGGATTATTTATGAAAGGTGAATATTTTTCATTTAAACATTTTATAAAAACTATTGTATATCAATAAGCTCTTTTGGAGATGATAAGTGAATAATTTTAAGTGGAATTTATAAGTATATATGTTAATGTTTTGGGTCACATATCTCCCTCAAATTCCTTGGTTATAAGTATAAATATAATGATATATGTATACATAGTAACAATTTAATTATTGATAAATGTGGGTGTAAGTGTGTGACTCATATAGGTGATGTGTAAATGGGTAAAAGTTTGTTTTACCACAACAATGGGTGCATGTGTGTGACTCAAAAAACGAATGTTTCCATATAAAATTATTTTTTATACATATAAATGATGTTATATATTTTAATATTATCCTCTCATGAATCAAGTATTTGGTTAAATGTTTTTATGATATGGGTAGTATATAATGTTTATATGTAGATATCTTTTCCCTTTAAGTTATCATTACATGTCATTTAAAGATCATTTATGGGTTATTATTATCAATCAAAGTGATATGATTTTCCCCTTAGGATTATGAAATTATAGTTCTTATGATGTCATCTTTTATAAAATGTTTTCAACCTTTAATTAGGGTTTAATCTCACCCATTTATTTTGTTTTCCATCCCATAATTATAAGGATGAATTTTACTACTGATAATATTAGACGATGGCATAGTATATTGTAATTGAGAATAAATGATCACAATCATTATAATATAAGTAAGCTTTGTGGCTAGTTTCATAAGACTTTTTAACTATCGTTATCTAGGATAATATTATTTATTATTAAAAATAATTTTTATATCAAGTAAAATTGGTACTAAAAAGAAATGTTTTCCTTCTCTCACTATATTGGTCACTGAAATGGAGGGTATAAGACATATAATGGGACATTGTTAACTTATAAAATTAGTTAAAACAATATATAAGAAGAGAAACATCATTAAACATAACATTATATAATATAGTAAATGATCAATAATGATTAAAATAATAATGTATGTCATGCCATAAATAATAAATATCCAGAATAAAAAATATAAAACTACTCCTAAGTAGTTACTCTATATTAAAACTGTATCTCAATGTTATTATGTATAAATTAGTCACTGAATCCATCAAAACCATTTTAAATATATATAGGGTCGGAATAACATGTATTATTGGTTTGATCCTCCAATAACATCTCAAAAAAATGTGATAAAATAATAGTAATGATCTAGAGAGTAAATACTAGAATGAACGAGAACCTATTAGGTAAAATAAACAATCCAAGACTCAATATTGATTATTCATATATTATATAACAAAAGTTATACTAAAAATAATATCATAAGAATATAATCTTAGGAACCCCGTAACAACATCCCAGTTGGTTTTCTACTCTCTCATCCCAATGTCATATGTCTTAGCTATCATCCCCCCATGTGAGATATGGGTTGGTACAAAACCCTAAATACCAGAACTATCTCAATGTCTATCATCTCGTATTGGCTTCATGGAGGTACTCATATCACATAACCATTTCATTAACACATCATATGTACATCCACTACTAAGGATCTAGAGTTATGAAGTGTCCATAAAAAGAAGGACATTAATTGAATTCCCTCCCCTGGAATACCCCAACCAGAATTATGAAGTTTGAGTCAATGTTTTATGCATCCTCATGGTTTACCCTCTATACAAAAAAGTTTTTCGACTAAAAATAAGGTTCATAAATCAATTTTTGTGAAGAATATAACCATACTATCAAATAATGCAGGACTAATAAATAAAAAACCTAATAAATAAAACAATATATAATGAATGATGTGGAAATAATTTTAAAAACACTAAAGAAAAAAAGGACCCCATAAAGGATGGAAAATCCTTGTATAACCAATTTTACAAATGGAATAAATAGTGTTGAAACATTAATAGTTCATTATAGCACCACCTATAATCACCATGATCTATTTCATAGCTCCCAGTTCTTGGATCCTTTCCCTTTCCTTTATCCCAACTCATTATGTTTTCTTGTTCATTGAGAAAACCCATTATGGGGTGATTTTTATCCTTGTGTGAAATCACCAACAAATCATTAGTATGAGTTCTCATTTATAATAGTGTATATTATGATAAAATATAAATTCAAATGTCACAACATAAAATCATGTATCAATTTTTTATTTGATAATCATGCTCTGATAACCCCTACTCGACCCAGATTCCACTCTATTTTTGGAACATAGTCTTATCCTCCAAATTAAATATCCCCTACAAATGGATATCCTCAGAACAATTTCAACAAATTCCCCTTAATGTAAAATCCCTTGTATATGTAGAGAAAATTTCTGTAAATAGTCCTTGGAAAGGATAGACTATATGGTTCATACCTCATTCTCAATTATAGATGATAGATGAACAAAATTGGAAATATAAAGGTATAATATTATAGTTAAACATCACATCACATCAACATGTCTCATAGTGATCAATAATTTACATGAGAGTAAAAATCATTTATATGTATCCTGTGGATTTGTACACACACACACACTTGAGATCAATCATTAAAAACGGTCTATTAATATAAACAGAAAACATCATATCATATTAACTATCATATACATGGTCTCTACATGGTATAAATTTCATTCCTCATGTTTGTTGATTTCAAAGGTTATGGTACACTGAGAAATAATCATTCGAATTGCACCTATATATTGTTCTATTCAAACTACCCACTATTGAATCCCAAAACCTATTAAAAACATTTTATTTCCAAAATAAATAAGAACACTAAATTTTGATAACTTTATCTCCAAAATAATTTCAAAATTATAGATTGAATCCATAACATGTGCTAACAATTCCTTCCTCAAAGAATAATTGGTAACTCAATATTTTGAAGATATTTTTTCTCAGTAAATATTTTTAAGATAATCATGATTTTTATTCTATAATTCTATGATAATTCCTTGTAATTATCATTTAAATAATTATTTATCAGTTTTAAGGATAAATTTATAATGCTTAATTCTAAATTTGAACGTGAGTCTATTTTATGGAAACCTACCTAGGTTTTATCGTTTGAAAACATTTCACTAAAAAATAGTTAAAAGAGATATATGGTTATGCCTTACATTGAAACCAGAATTAGATCATATACTAATTGAAGAATACATCATCATCCTTGTAGATGTGGTTTTTTTGGACTATCTAAACTGATGAGGATATCATAAAATGATGTTAAGAAATGATTGTTTTTTTAAAGATCATAAAGTGTTCAGGAACCCCATGATTAAAATACTGTAATGAAATCACCATTTCATTTACTTTAAAGTGGTTCTTAATAATAGATCATTTAAAACCATTGATAATATGTGTTAAAATTTTAAAAAAATTAAAATAAATTATTTCCAATATTTGTATACCTTTGAAATAACCAAACAATTTTAAGAGTCTGATATGGAAGGGAAATAAAATACATGGCAACAAATCTATTTTCCCTTTAAAAGAAAGCTATATATGGTTAACATTGTTTTACCCTTACAAATATCTATAATATCATACAAGAGAAGTTATTGTTCCTTTTATACATGTTTACTAGACTTAAATTGTGCATTAAAGTTCCATTCAACCCTTACAGAACTCAAGATTAACCTTATTATACCCTTGAAAACAAGGATCTTCCTTTACAAACCCCTATAAATTACAACCTTTCCCATTATAATGACTTTAAAATATAGAGGTACCTTTATGAACAAGATATAAATTCCCATTACCCTTACACAATGACCAAATTAACCTTATGATCCTTATATAAATTATGATTTAAACTTACAAAACTCTTTAAAATTAACCTACATATAGGTAAAAGGTATTTACATTTACATAATTCTTATTCCATACATTATGGTAAAAATAGTTTTGAAAACATAAATTTTTTTCGCAATATGGACTTATAAATTTAAACCAATAGAATGTTTAATGAACTTCTAAAAATTGAGAATATTATATCAAACTACCATGAACTATCCCCAACACATATGCATTATCCCATCATCATCATTATTTTATCATGTACTCCCTAGGAAACTCCCACACTATGAATGATCAAACTACCCTCGATACATCATATCCAACCTATCATTAATGGGGTAGTGGGGAAGAAGGTGTAATATCTCTCCCCTCACACATTTTTTTGGGAAGAGGTAGCGAGTGTCACTAGACCGTAGGCAACATCCCCATGACCTCAAAGGATATAAAAACATTCAATGGGATTGAAAAACTTTTTGGAGACTATTTAATCTTGGAAAATTAACAACCAAACAGGAATACCATAATATAAATACAACTATATGATGAATGAGAACAGTCTAACACAACACAAGAAGCAACTAAACCACAAATTACAACAATATTATAGTTAAAACTAGAAACAAATCAAAAATTTATCATTATAATGAGAGGAATAAAGTCTAATAAGTCTAAAATGAACCAAAGACATATGGACACCAAAAAATAAAATCATATCCTACTCAAGGATCAAACTCAAAAATTCCATCCCATGATATAACGATACATCACTAAATAATTGAGATACCTTTGTTTTACCAATGTCTCAATATTCCAAATATTGAAATAAAGCATGTGACCCTGAAGGGGAGATCATAAAACTCAGTATGTGTTCCACCTAATTAATTGTTAAATCATTCCACTATGATTGAACAATTTAGGAAATATATATAATATTTTTCAAAACAATAATAAAGCAGTGTATATCAAAACAAAAACATTTTATGGAAAAAAAATCTAGGAGAAGAAACCAAATAAGTAATTCAAACATTTTTAAAGTCTATATGGTTTTCCCATTACCTGGTTCCACAAACCCACATAACCTCACACGCATGACCATGTGATAGTTCCATATGCATGATTGATCTCTCTTCCATCTACCAAGTCATCAAAAGGTACCCATATACAAGGTTCCAAAATGGTACATGTCACTTCCACATGGTCACTTCAATGAAAATGAACACACACCAACTAGGTAAACAAAATCCCATATTAAAAAATATTCTATGCCATTTTGATAAAAAATTAATTTTATTAAAAACATTTATACTAATACATTTTCATTAATTAAGTAAACCGCATCTTAAAAATTATCATTTTAATTTCATGAAACAAGGAACTTTCCATAAATGGCCAATTCCCACAATATCATAATCTATCACGAAAGTGGGTTTCCCTCAAACATTAATCATCTATTCAAAAATTAAATTCAAAAAATTCAGACAAATCAAAATCAATAATTAATGGTATAGATTTTTTGAGTCGAGAGTGAAGGAAACTACCTTACAACTTAGGAAAAATGAATAAATACCCAAAACTCCAAAAACACATCTTGAAACTTCAAAAATCATCTCTATAACGTGTCCCCTCTATTTGAAAAAAATCTCATCATAATTGTTATATAAAAATGTGAAATATACTTAATGTATTGAATTAATTATTCTAAAATAGTTAATGAGAATATAACTAAGAAATTAAACAAAAAAAACACTTACCAAGGATTTCAGGTATCCAACACACTTAAAATCAACACAGATTACCCACATATCAACATGAAGAGTCTATCTATCTTTTAGAATTACTATAATTGGGTTAGGTTTGTATTAGGGAAAAAAATCTATAATGGTCGTAATCCATGTTGTATCCAAAATAATTAGATCATTTTTACGAGTGCAGATTTAGGTTTTATGGTTAGGAAAAATGTGTGTTAAACAACTATTAGAGACTACCTCCAAACACCCATCACATGGTTTCCTCATACAGTTCAAAAAACCACGATCCAACTATATTAAAACATTCCATAAAACATCAAATGGTTTCCCCAGGGAGGTGACACTGTTTGGCCAAATTGTGTCTCAAACTTTGAGCCTACTGTGTGTCCAATGATTTTGTTTCATGGTTTCTTGGGAGGTGTTCCATAATTTCCACTAACCATTCTCAAACTGTGCACCTCTAGAAAAAAAATAGAAATCATCTTACCTAACATCCAAAAATAAAAAATAAAAAAAAACATGTGACATTATATACTTAAAATACATAATTAAATGTAAAATTACATGAATGTGGGGGTGGTCTATTCACCCCCATTTGTCATTCTACCGCCAAAATTTTGAAAACCCGAATTTTCAATAATCACTTTGGGTCACTGCTCTACCATTTACTTCTCATGTTCCAACAATTCATCCAGAATCCAAACATGAATCCATAAAACCTGTATAAGACTGCTTCTCTTTAAAAAAAGACTTTTTATTATTTATCAATAATCTGTAGTTCCACAAGAACCAAGATATCATATTGATCTAGGTTATTATGATCCAATTGAATCACATGGTTAGGATCTAGTTGATAGCTTTTCATGTAAGATACATGAAACATCTTATGCACTGAATATAACATATATGGATAATCTAACTAATATCTTGCCTTTCCAATCCATTATAGTATCTCAAAATGGAAAATGTAACATGGAGAAAACATTCCTTGATTCCCAAAATGACGATGCACAATCCATGTACATATTTTAAAGAACACATTATCACTCACCTATAATGAAGAAAATCATAAAAAATGATCAGCATATGTTTTCTAACCACTCTATGTTGTCTCCAAATTTTTCATAATCAACTGATTCTTCTATGATGTCTCTTTCACATGGTTTGGTCCAACCAGTGAAGTCTAACCGGTTTCCACCCGAAATAGAAAATAATGATGTGGATTCCCTTAAAATGATTCAATACTATACATTTGTTTCCCTGAATGAAAACTATTGTAATACTATAACATTAATAATGGTTCATGATCCTCCCATGAGGCATCATAATCCACTAACAAGCTCATAAATTGCTTCTGATGTTTGTATCATCCTTGTGGACTATCGATCCATATGTGGATGATGCATCATTATCAGAGTCACATATTTTTAAGGAATTTATCTATTTATTTATATAAAATATATGTAAACCTTGTATCTTGGTCAAACAAAATTGATACCATCAAACACATCCCAATCATTTATTAAGATCCATTTATTATCATTGATACGGTTTGGAGTCATCCACGCCCCCAGGAAACATGATCATACCTACCCTGAATGATATATAGTAGTGATAGATGAAGGAAATCTCTACTTGGATGATCAAAGATCGATGTTTTCTTCTATCTCCAGGATCTCGATTATGGGACTTACAGAGGAATAACTCCAAGGACTCCAAAGATGAGCAGGAAGGGCTCTCGCATGGGCGCATGATTCCGAAATAGGGACTTCAAACACACCAATGTAAAGGAAGGAATCCAAGAAGAAGAAAACAATATCCATGTGAAAAGGGCCATATCTCGGAGTTACTGGATATGAAATTATCTAACCTCTTAAGATGGATTGTGGTTCCACCAAACAGTTGGGTGGTTACCAACGATAATATTAATTATAATTTAATAATTATCCTTGCTAATGGTGGAGGTAATGAGTGTGTGTTGATAGATATCATTTAAATTGAAAATCCCACATAACACAGGGGAAGCTGGAAAGCACCAGGAAAGGTGTGACACTAATAAAAAGCCACACGTTTTGGTAACTAAAGGGTCACCCCGACTCTTGGGGGTATAATCAATAATTTACTAGATTTTAATGTCATGGAGAAGAGTATTAAAACACTTTTACTTCAAAAGATACATTACTAAGTAAAAACTCTAAGGTCCTGAAGAAACAGGGAATGAATCCCCATTAGGTGAGTAATCGTCGTCCTAACATAATCACCCTGGTATCATCGCCCTAGGAACATCGCCCTTAAATCGTCACCCTTACACCATCACCATGGCACCATCACTCGAGCACCGTCCCCCTGGGACTCGCTCCCTGGCCCTGTCGCCCGGACACCATCGACTATGCACCATCACCCTACCACCTTCACCCCGGCACTGTCGCCATGGCACTATTTCCCTATCACCGTCGCCCTGGCACCAATGCTGAAGGGTGCTATAGATGACCCATCGGTTCCACCAATAACCATCGGTTCCGTCGAAACCCATCAGTGCCACCAACACTCCACAGTGCCAACGTTGTTGATCGATGCCACTAACACCCATCGGTGCCACCGAATCCCTTCGGTGACACCGATTCCCTTCGGTGCCACTTACAGTCATCGATTCCACCATTCTTTCAAATCATGAAATTTCTAAAACTTCTTAATAAGTAACTAGTGTTCCCTAGGACACCCCCAAACACAAAAAATATGGAAAAGTAATGAACCATGATGTTTTAGTACATTACATCATATACCTAACAAACTACTCTCATCCTCGAGAATCCTAGAATAAACCCAATGAAAATAGAGGGTTCCAAAAAACCCCCTCATAAGATACCTCTCAGGGAGAAAAACCACCCTATAGTTGTTTGAAATGTAGGACAAACCTTGAAATCAAAGATTATCGCATTCACCCATCACTGAAAATCTGTAGAAACACTATGTAACCACACAATCACAAAAGTAAAACTATCTTGATACATGGATTAGGGATTTACTTCATCCATGTTAACATACTATCCTATTTGGGAAGCACTAACTCGCCCTCATGATTTTAATCAGATATACTTTAATGCGTCCTTTAAAAAGGATCATTTTATCTCCTCCCCCTAATAACGACACATCACACACATTCAAAGAATAAGGGAAACAATCCATCTCATAGTTAAATAGGTCAATCATTCAATCATATTTACGTACCAAACAATAACAACAAACCCCAAAACAACTCTAGGTACTAGGCATGAATCTATGCCTCTCATTCCCAAGTACTCTACTCGAGGAAACCATGCCTCCATTACACACGAATATAGGGGATCATTCTTCCACGAAGCACCTTCTCCTTATGATCAGTGATCCTCACTGGTCGCTCAATGTATGTCGCATCGTCCTCGACATCCAGTCTTCCCCATTCAAGGATATGCAAGTCATCATGTAGATACTGATATATTTGAGACCCATGGATGTCATCATGAACCCTTAGTAGCGGCATTGGTAGAACCAGCTAATAAGCCACTTCACCAACCAGTCACAACACCTAAAAGGTCCAACAAACCTTGGAAAAATCATACCCACCTGCTGAACCTTTGTTGGCTGCGCCGAGGGGAGACCTTTTTGAAAACATGGTCCCTTACCTCAAACTCCAAGGATCCCATCCTATGGTTGGAATACGACTTCGGCTAGTCCTGATCCACCTTCACCCTTTCTCATATAAGCTAAACTTTCTCCATTATGATTTGCACCACCTCTAGGACAAGAACACCTACCTCCCCATCCTCTATCCAAAATACAGGTGAATGACATAGTCTTCATACATGGATTTGAACGGAGCCATGACATTGGTCGAGTGATAACTATTGGTTTAGGAAAACTCTACCAGTGGAAAGTGTAATACCCATGATCCCACGAATTCAAAAACATATTATTCTAGCATGTTCTCCAATGTCTAGTTGTTCCTATTTGACTATCCATATGTCTTGGGGTGGAATGCAGTGGCGAGGCATAGCTAAAACACAAATGAATGTTGCAACACTTTCCAGAATCATGAACTAAACTATGTATCTTGATCTGAGACTATGGACCTCATAACTCCATGCATTTTCACCACCTATTCCACATATATATGCTATGTTATCCACCACAATCCACTCCTTGAATTCTATGAAGTGAGTTGATTTAGTTAGCCAATACACCACTACCTAGATAACATCATAGCCTCCCTGAACACTAGGTAGTCCCATGATGAAATCCATCAATATGTCATCGTACATCCACTCAGGCATATCTAAGGGTTGCAAAATACCTCTTGGGATGCGGTGTTCATCCTTCACATGATGACACATGAGGCACTTTTCCCCAAACTCTTCCACTACCTTATTCAACCTGGTCCACTGAAACCGATCCCTCAAACCCCGTTACATCTTGTAAGCTTCAGGGTATAACACTGGGGGTGATTTGGGGAACTCACCGAGAACTCTCTCTCGCATTGTCAGTGGGAAGAACATATTTCCATGAAAAATCATTTTATTCTGGCCATCTTCCAACCATCCATTCAGACCATTTCCTTGGCTAATGTTATCACACATCACATCAGCCTCTATGCCCCCCTATGAGACTCCTCCACATTCTTTTACATGGAAGGCCACACTGTCATATGGAATAGGAATACTCTACCACCATCCACCCTTAAATCCATTTGTAAGGAAGACAACTCTTCCATTTCCTTCTTATAATCTGATGATTCTCAAAACACATCCTTCCACGACTTCCTTCTCACTACATCAGAAACTACATAAACCTTTCTTGAGGTGTAAGAAAAATTGTTTCATTAGTCTTGAAAAAAAATCATCCACCTCCACTGTCTCATGTTCATCTCTTACTGGGAAAAGAAATCCCACAAGCTCTTTGGAACTATGAACACCATGAAGCATTCCTTGATGAGGTAATGCCACCACAACTTCAGCATAAAGACAACTGCTACAAGCTTCAAGTCATGGGTGTCATAGTTATGCTCATAAGGATGTAACTGCCTAGAGACATATAAGACCACTACCCATAGCTGCATTAACAGACACCCCATGCTGAGGCCTAAAAAATCACATAACACTTGAAACATTACCCCTTCTTATGGAAACCTCAGCAATGGAGCACTGACTAGTTTTGCCATCAGATAACTGAAAGCTACCCAGCACATCTGTCTCTATAAAAATGGCTTTTATTTCTTGGTTAATGCTATCAAAGTTGATGAAAATCGAGAGATGTTGACAATGAGATTTCCGTAGTAACCTACTAGGACAAGGAAACAAAAAACCTCTACCACGTTTATGGGTGCTAACCAAGAAGAAAATGCATCGACCATCGATGGGTCCACTGCTATTCCCTATTGGGACACTGCATGTCTATGGAAGTGCACCTCTCATGTCTAGAACTTGAACTTGGAAATCTTCCTATAGAAATGGTGCAGTCAAAGGACCTCTAAAACCATACTCACGTGATCAGTGTGATACTCCTATGAACTTTGTTATATCAAGATGAAATCGACAAACACGACTACAAATGGGTCCAAATATTCTCAGAAGACGGAGTGCTTGATGCCCATGAACATGGCTAGTGCATTCGTAACACCGAACAATAATACCACAAAATCAATGTTCCCATAGATGCACCTGAAAACTATATTCACGATTTCACCCTCCTTTACTCTTAACTGGTGATGTCTATACCACATGTCGATCTGGGAGAACCATCCTTCTCCCTTCAACTGGTCAAAAAGATTTTCGATCCTCAGGATGGGGTAATAGTTGTTGATTGTCCCCTGATTTAGCCTTTGGTAGTCTATACACAGCTGGAGAAAACCATCTATCATATTTTTGAACAAGAATGGAGTACCCCATAGTGAGACACATGGTCATATAAAACCCTTCTTCATCCGGTCATCAATCTAGATACTCAATTCTCGCAACTCAGAAGGCACCATCTTAAAGGGATCCATTGAAATCAGAGAGGCACTTGGTACCATGTATATTCCTAACTAAACATCATGTAGAGGGGGTAGAGTAACCACCACTCAAGGGAATATGTCCATGAACTAACTAATGATCCCTAAGACTTACACCATCTATTTATCTACCATCTCCACTAAGAGTTCATCTAACATGGATTGAATTTGATCCACTCACTGGCTGCCCTCTTGGCAAAAACACTCATCGATGAAAGATACACGCTATCCCCCATATCTGAAAACTTGACCCTTCTACAGAGGCAGTCAATAACGTTATACATATAGAACAACAAGTAAATGCACAAAATGACATCTTTTGGCTTAATTTCTAAAAAAAAGGTCCCTACTAGACTGATGTGGCCAAATAATCAGTCTGCCTCACCGGAAAACATAGGACAATATGGTCTGACCTCTGATAGGCGTACTCAATACCAGGGGCCCAGAAAGTTTCTCTGTGTCTAAACCTAGATCATGGTCTAGAAAAGGTGACAAAGAGGAGTTTGAATCTATTAAATCAAATAAGTAATAGAAAATAGTACTAAACAAGGTGATTATACCTCGAACGACCTCTGACCCTAATATAATTGCTACCTCTATGGTGTGAAACTTCATGTGCCCAACTCTTCATCCCCTCGACTATTGGCCGCCTCCCGGAGCACACCCTGGTTGAGGTCCCTGAAGAGTTCCCTAAGGTTGGCCTCCTCATGCAATCTTTTCTCTCAGAGGATTGAGATCTTGTTGTTCCTGTTGCGGCTGCTAAAAAGGCCTTGGTGGAAACTAATGCTACTGAGTCTGGAACTGAACCTGCCCACCTCTATTGTTCTCCACTCAGTCCAGGCATATATTTTGATGGGTCCAATGGCTGCAAATATTGAATAATTTCTGTCTTTATCCAGAAAGGAAAGGGTGAGGACCAGAAAACTGAAATGGACATCAGAATTACCAACTTGTAAAATACATTGTTTCC
The DNA here is from genome assembly GCA_963277665.1 of Viscum album. NCBI lineage: Eukaryota > Viridiplantae > Streptophyta > Magnoliopsida > Santalales > Viscaceae > Viscum > Viscum album. The sequence continues at coordinate 292,220,595 of OY728131.1, read as the reverse complement.
CTTAGAATAGGTCGGTCCTAATATAGTGATTTCCAGCAATAATTTAAGAAAAAATTCCCCCGTGATTAGGTATTGTAACAATTCTAATGGTATTATTTTTATAGTTTATCTCAATGTCATTGTCTTACTAACTAATTAATTTAGGTTTTTTTAAATATGAAAATTTATTTTCATATTTTTTTCATCAAAATAGATTCAATGTGTAAAGAGGCAACAAATTTCCAAAAGTGCATGAAATTTACCAAAATAATGGAAAATAAAAATTTTATAAATAATGATACCAGAAACCATGAAGTAGATTTATATATCTCAGATACAATAAAGAAACAAACATGGGTTTTTATTTACAAACAACTATATAATAGTTGGTGAAATCATACAAAATATAAGACATGCCCAAAACATGAGTTAAGAATAAGTGTACCCAGTATAACTATATTATTAATATCCTCCTAAATATTAGTGGTTGAATAGGGTTTTCTATTTTCCCATTGTCTAGGTGGTTGATGTTTTTAGTTTTCAAAATAATCAATTATATTTTTCTAATATTTTTCATAGTTCCTAAATTATTAACATATAAAACATTGAATGACTAGTTGATCATTTAATAGAACACTAGATTTACCCATCATGTTAGAAAAATTATTCCATTATTATTGGATGTTTGATTCTTAATTCCCTCCCTTATTATATATAAAACATCTTCAAGAACCATTGATACATTCTTTAAGATTCCTCTTCCACATTTCTGGAATATTTGAAATAGAATATTCATTACTTCATAATATTCATCAACTGGGGTCCAATGAAAAATCATTACTATAATCTTTTATAATTTAATATGTTTTGGAGGACACAAGTTATTAATAATTATTTGGGATAACATGGTGATAATAGAGACAATATTCTCAGTAGTATCTTTACATCCAATATCATTAATCAATATTTTAATCACCACATTAACCATTGTATCCATTATTAAATTGGTTCCTCTAGGATATAGTCATTTATTAAGCAAAAAGGTTTTAACAAAATTCAAGAGTTGTTACATCAAAAGAGAATTATAATAAATACTAATGTGAAAATTCAACCTTAGAATGTTTTACCCCATGATACCAACAAGTTTGTTTTTAGATCATCCAGAATCACTCCTGTAATGGATCATAAAGAGAATGTGGTTAACGAATGAATTTCCCTTAGGTATACAAACTAGATGTTCACATAGTCCATCATTTCATGAAAAAGGTGAAGATAAATATAATACTAAACCACAAATTTAATGGTTATTACCCATTGGTGCATTTATGATAGATTTTGCATCTTCATTTAGTATCCATGCATGGATTTAATTTCAAGATAAACCACACAGTATAAACATTTTGAAGACTTTTTGACGCAATACATTACATAGACTTATACCATTGGTTTTCAAAACAATTCAACTCATCAAAATCATTTCAAATTAATAAACTAATCCCCAATAAGTAATTATGGCATTCTCAAATATCAACAATGATTTGCGTATTTCTATACACTTTTGGTTTGGTACAAAAAACATTCATTAAAAATCCTAATTGATAAAAAATAATGTGACCCAGGATAAAAATATTGTAACCTAATGATGTTTCTAAATGAAACACTATGTATTATAGTGTACAAGATATGAAACACTAGGATTAAACAAATAAAAAAATATTTAATTTAAATGAGACCATTATAACCTAGTCGTTAATCCTAAGACAGTGGATACTTTAAACTAAATTAGAAAATATATATTGGTCCTAGTAATTTTTAATGTCATTTATTCTTTTTTAAATATGTATAAAATTTGTAATAAATTCATTTTATTAATAAAAAACAAGTTTTCTTTAAAATGATTTCATTTCGATTTTATAGGCACCTTTTAAATTTAATTTATGGAAATTTTACAATACCTATTTGAAAATATGAATTTTATTTTTGAATTCATTTTCTCCAAGATATATTTTTATGATTTTTTGATATTTATTTGAAATTTTTATTTTATTGTGAATAGTATATACATTGTCTTTTTTAATTTAGAAAAAATAGTAATTTATTTTCATTAATAAAGATTAATTGTGGCATGAATTTTATCAAAATGTATAATAATTATTAGATACTTTTATATAATATTGTTAATAATATTTTAATCATATATATACATTATTTTTGAATATGTACATCTCTGGGAATAAAAATACAATTTTTATTAAAATTGTTTTTCGTTGAGTTATATGGGTTAAGTTAAAAATTAAATATTAAAACTTATATTTTTTGATTTTTTAAAAAAAATTTCTTATTTGGAATGATGTGGTATAAATATAGAAAATATGTTTCATTTATTTTTCTACATAATGAATAGTAACTTTTTTAATATTTGTTACCAAACATAAAGGTAAATAAGGTAATTTTGGGTAATGGTAAAATGATATGGACTACAAAATGACCATTAAACTTGCATAAATTTTATTTTATTTGTATTATCCATCCATAATCTTTCACTATTTGGTCATATAAATATTTTAATCTATTTGGATGTTATTATAACCTTTAAAATGTCTTTTTTGAAGTAACGTGAAAGATGACATAATCTTGTTTTTTATAAGTGTAATATTTTCAATAAAATGTTATTTAAAAGATATTTTTTAATATAATTATTACTTTTAAATATAAAATTATAACCTTAATCATGGTAATTAATTGTAATTTTTAGTGAAGAAATAGTTACCTTAAATGCTTACACTGTGCAGGTAGAGTAAATATATAATTAATAGAAAAATCCAATAAGTGACATTAAAAATAATAAAATAAATATAATTTGAGTTACTGGATGCAATAAAGTATTTTTATTTATTATAGTTACTTTTTATGGATGTATTAAAATATTTTGTAATTCTTTGGGCTATCTTTATATTTTTTAAATCAATAAGATGAATAGTTACAAAAAGTGACATAGATGTTATATTAAAATAAATTATAATTTATTTTATGATATAAAAATCTTTAAAAATATTGGTTCTAAAATTTTACCTCTTTATAGTTTATAATAGAAAACATGATGTATTTATGATTTTTTCAATTTATATTAATTATCATGACCATTAAAGTGTAAAAATCCTTATTATTATAGGATGTATTAAAGAGGTTAACGATGGGATAAAACAGAAAGATAAGGGTAATCTTGAGACATAAAATTATCCAAAAAATTATGGGTTTCAATTTTTTAAACCCATTAAAATAATATATTCTAAATAAATTAGATTATATTAATTTGTAATTAAAAACTAATTTATATTTTCCTAATAGTTTTAAAATTTAAAAGAATTACCCTCTCCACTCTTATTGAGGAGCACCAATTCGTCTAATTCCATCAAATTTAAAAACCAATTTTATTAAGTAAATGTCTTCCCTAATAACATAATATAATCTCACTACCAATTATATAGGGATTATTTATGGCATAAAACCAACCTTATAGGTCTTATGGTTTTAAGAAAAGGGTTTCTTCTCAATAATATGTATAATTTTCAACTACAAGATATAGTTTGGTTCCTTGTTTAACCTTATTTGAATATTACTCTACCAGTATAATAAAATAACACCAATATAATTGATTTAATGATATTTCATTATGTTTATAGAATAATCTATATCATTCTAAACATCCATCTAATGGGAAGCAATGATGTCATTCATGTGTACAATGAACTACCACCTCAGGAATAAAAGTAATTTGTTTTTGTAATAACCCACTAATTCCAAATGGCTTGAGAGTACAACGAGACATTACTAAGACATAAGTGACATCCATAGGATGAAAAAGGCTGGAAATAAATATTTAAGGGTTTCAAAGCATGTGGGGTATGATTTATCCTTAATTGTCTAAAAACAATAACCTGATAAAACTTCAACAAACTAATCACTACATAAGGAATGAAATAAACTATGACATTTCAAATCCTTCTCTTGAAAACAACTAACAAAGGTATTATATAGAGAAATACTAACCAAATTCAAGGTAAATAGTTGAAATAAAATGAATAAATTCAAATATGATAGAAATACACCATGCTTAACAAGCACCATGCTGCAACAACACAAAGTAGTCCAAAGTATCAAAACATGGGTATAATGAAGTGTGATACTTTACCATTTCCTATGTCCCAAAAGATAACATCTGAAAAAACACCAAAATGACAATGAAAGGTTTAGTATAAAATTCATTAGGTTTTCCCAATTACTTACCTACTCATGCCACTTTGATATAATGGTTAGAACATTATACAAAAAGGGTTTTATAAGAAAATTTACCAAAATAGTTTATAGAAAAATATAAACAAGTTCAATACCCAATTATAAGCAACTGAATAAAAGTAAATGAATCCAATTTTCAGAAAGTATTTTTCTAGAAATTAACTAATCACACATTATAAAAAAAATTTATTATCATTTAGGATTACCCATTCCATAGTTCACAACACACCCACACATTCTTGCTTCCTTCGATAGTTCCTTACTCATGATCGATCTCTTGTCTAAATACTTTGTGATCCACTAATTCCTTCCCCTTATCATGGGTCACAAACCATATAACCAAATGGTACTCATCCCATATTAAGGGACCATTAATCATGAACTCAAAGCAACAACATGTATAAAAAATATGTCCATTACCCAAATAACCACTTCAACAAAACTGATCATTTATTGAAAACCAAAGCACACGAAATTTCAATGAAACATTTAATTTCAATATAACTATCAACTTTCTTGAATGAAAATTAATCCAATTCATGTGACAACATTACAAAAATGTCTACATTTTATGATATCTAATCAAAAGGTAAGAACAAAATCGCATTCCACATGATCCGAATTTTAATGATTTCAAAAACATCAATCTAGATGGTTTCCAATGAGTGGTAAAGAATAAATTAAAAATTAATTCAGAACCGCAATTTAAATTGAAGGAATTATAATAATTTATAATAAGAGGATTTGGGTGTGACTCCAACTACCTCAATGGTTTTGATGAATCCCAACAAATGACAATGAACGCTCACAAAAACTGGGGTTATTCTTCAATGAAATGACATTAGAACCCTTCTATTGTCAACAAAAATACCAAAATTCAACTTATTTAGAAAATAAAAACCTAGATCAACCCTTAACAGACATAGATATTAGAACTAGGAAGAGAGAAGAATTATATCTACTAGAACACTTACTCTGAGAGATGTTCCACAAATGCAACGAAGATCCAAATCTGATTCGATCGATCTAGATGAAGGAGTGCCTCTAAAATTTTCCTAGGGAGAGTCTAGGGCTGGGATACAAGAGTTATGGAATGAATTTCGCAATCAAAACATCCAAATGTGTGACTTTAAGATAGGCATGGGCCAATTCACGACATGTAAACCCGGATCACGACATGAAGTCTACACTGGATAAATATGCTGAAAAACCTATAGCCTCAGGTAAAAAACAATATTTATCCCCTACATTATGTGTAGCTCATGTACACAATGTGTACAAGGTCATGGCATGTTCTCCACATTGATGACTAGAACCCATCTCCATGTGCACAATTTATATTTCAAGTACACAACATGTACCTATTCTGCAGTATGCAGTAAGCCCATAAAAATCACATAAATTGATTTTTAACTACAATGGGACTTAGAAATTGTTGAATATTTACCCGATCAAGGTAAAATGATATCAAAAACTAGAAATAGGGTGTCCTGAATTCTCCCCACCATTGGAATTTCCATACTAAAAAGTAGGAGACCCTCAATTCTTGGAAATAATTTTGGCCATTGATCATTCATTTTCGTCTCACGTTCACAGGTATCTTCTTGAGTCTGACCATGCTTCAATAAAACCTACACCAGACCAATGTTTTTTACACACTTGAATTTTTTTTCCTATAAACAATCTATAATGGGATATATATATCAAAGAAGAACATAGATATAAGTCAACATGATCCAATATGATCACAAGTTTTTTTTTCAGAATGTCACTTTTTCAACTGGGATACATAGAACATAGTATTCACTAAACTGAGCCCTGGTCATATTTTGAGATGATATTCCACCTCTCCGACCCATTATAGTTTCTCAAAAGTGAATATTTGTTGAGGAGATAACTTTACTTCTTTACCAAAACTATGATATCCAATCCTTAGATATATACTCTAGAACACATGATCACCCATAGCGAATGACAACGGTGTTTGAGGGTGAACTGCATATGATTTCAGATGACTTTGATCCGTATCGATCATCTTTCTAATCAAATAGATATTCTTCATTGTTTCATGGAAAAGGCTCATACCAACTAGTGATGACACATCATTTTCCACCCAATAGAATGGAGAAAGACAAGTATACCCATACAAAGCATCAAATATAGCCATATGTATCGAGGTATGATAGTCCTTATTGTATGAATACTCCATCAAGGGTATATTCTCTTCCCACGAGCTACCATAATCCATTACACAGGCCCACATGATGTCTTCAAAAGTCCTTATATTCTTCTAAGGATGTTCATCTTTCTAAGGATGATACGTTGTGCACATAATCAAATAATTCACAAGGTATTTTTATAAGGATTTACCAAAACCATATGTGAACCAAGGATATCTATCTAAACGATTGGAATCAGTACACCATTCCTCTTCACAACTTTTATAATATAAAATTTTGACAGATCCTCCACAATATGAGTTTCATGAATAGGGATAATATTAGATGACTTGGTAAGATGATCCACTCTCACCCAAATGGCCTTGTGTTTCTGAACCTTCCTTGGAAGACCTGCAACAAATATCTATTAATATCTTTTTCCATCTTTACACTACAATAAGATACTATTGTGACATACATACAAGTCTTTGATGATCTTCATTAACTTAATGTCAAGTTAGACACTGTGAGATGAAATCATCCACCTTTATTTTAGGCCGATCCACCAAAATTGTGCATTCCATGCCTTATATATCTTCATTGTGCCTGGATGTACAACCCATCTCAAATGGTGGTTTTCATGAAGGTGTTGTTCTTAACAAGCCATAGGTACAACCATTTGTTCTATAAAACATAGAAATCAACTTCCATCATGTATCCAACCCTCAATGGTCTAACCACCAATTAGTTTTTAACTCATAATTAGTCTTTCTGCATCATATGTTTGTTCCCTTTTTACTAGTTTTACTAAATTAAGAACACGAATAGCTGGAAAAAGTTGCAACATCACCTCAGTATTCACATTCCACATACATGTTTTTTAGTACCAACATCAACATCTATTCATCTGATGCTTCTTTATCCAACTAAGCATATTATATTCTTCAAAATGCATCTACCACTAAATTCTATTTTTTTTATGTATACGTCATTTTAATGTTAAAAAACCAGAGAAACCTTATCCTTCTACTTTTACTCAATTTCAAATATCCCTATGAGAAAATATTTTCCATGCTTTTATGCTCCAAAAATAAGGTGAATTTCTCACCAAGGGATTATATCTCTATGTTTTCAACGCATGAATGACTAAAGCTAACCCCAAATCTTGTGTTGGGAAATTATTCTATGGAACTATAAGCATCCTTGAACCATAAAAAACCGCATGATCACATTGTATGAAAGAACTACCCAACCCTGATCTTGAAGTATCATAGTTCACCACATACCCCTATCCTGATTCTGAAAAAATCAAGAAAGGATGCGATGTAATATAAAATTTCATCTACTAGAATGACTTATAGAATTACTATATCCATTGAAATAGTGTATTATTCTTTATCAGAGCTATCATTGGCGAAGATATTCATGATAAATCACACACAATGAATCGGTAGTATCTAGATAGACCAAGTAAACATATTATATTAAATAAATTCTTGGGTGGTTTTAATGATATAATATAATTAATCATTTCAAGATCAATAGAAACAAATTTCTTAGAAATGACATGGCCATTAAATGATACATCCTGTATCCAAGAATCACACATTGATGATTTTTTATACAAATGTTGATCTCAAAAAATTTATAACAATATTTCTAGTTTCTCCTTATGGTCAGTCCTTATCCTTGAACACACCGATTTTACATCAACAAAAACCACAAAAAAAAAAGAAACCATATATCTCTGAAATTTATGATTCATCAAACCCATAAAGGCCACTAGTGATTTAATTAGTCCCAAAATCAAGACAACATATTACTAGTGCCCATATCTGCTTCTGAAAGATGTCTTTGGAATATCTTTCTTCTAAACTCAAAATAGGTTATATCTTGATCATAAGTCAATTTTAGAGAACCATTGAACTCCCCTTAATTGATCGAACATAACATCATTGTGTGGATGTGGATATATTTTAAATATCATTACATGGTTCAACTTATGATAATAAACTCACAACCTAAGTATTCCATCGACGTTCTACAAGGACAAGTCATGTGTGGCCCAAGAAGATGTAATTGGACAAATAAACCATTTCTTTCGTGCTCTTCCAACTGCACATTCAAATCTCATAACTCTTTAGGTCCCATCCAATAAGATGTAAATGAAATAAGACAAATCCCCAAAATGAGATGAATCATAAACTCCACATCCAATATAGCTGGTAACCCTAAGAGTTTTTTGGGAAATTCATCTATATATTGATCCAAAACTACTTAAAACTACTATCCACAATCTATTCAATTGATGCGAAAGTCAACACTGCCAAATGATAAAAGTTTGTTCCCACGGTTTTTCAGAACATGAAATTTTCACATGCCTTTATAACCCGTTCTCCAGTGAACAGATGCCCACTATCATCATCATTGACCAATCTAACAATAATTCCATGGAAGTCGATGATAGATTTATACTTTTTAATCCAATACATACCTAGGATTATGTAATATAAATCCATGTCCAACACCAATAATTCCCATTTGATATCAGCTCCATCAATAGTAATAACACATTATCTACAAAAAAGGATTGACATTATCATACCCTGAGAAGAGTTTTTTATTTTAAAAAAAATGGAATCATTTAAAAAATTAAACATAGAAAATAAAAATCACAAGAAGAAATTAAATAATGCATTACACTAATATAGATGTGCACCTGCACAAGGGTAGAATTCAAAATAATCATACCTCTTACCATAGATGGTCTAGCCTGATCATCGAAAATCATCTGCTCAGGATCATACAATTTCTTCGCAACTACACTTTTCTTATTTTTTCTATTTTTAGATTTCCCTGGTTGAGGAGTCATGGTATTTATTGAATCACTATGGCTAGCTCTCCTCTACTAACATGAAAGATTCTACGATCCTCTCCCTCTCAAAGAATACGATGTGTGCGACACCTAAGATGTGTCCAGAGCACCTAACATTGGATCACTACAAAAATATCACTAAATATTCCCAATATGCTTTCATTAAGGAAATTATCTAGGTCATTCCTTACACTCTCATTTTACGTGGTCAATAAAACCACATTAAAAAAACTTTCATTGCTCTTGGGTCATGGAGGAAGGTTCATTGATCCATCCCTTTGATTCTGATTTCAACTTCCTGGTTGTAAATAGGTGTTACTTTCCTGTTTACTCCAATAATTTAAGTTCCCACCATTCCCTGAATGTATCATCATACATCCTACCATAAATCTTGAGATATCACATTTATCCACGGTCTATCTGTTCACCATCTCTGTATAATCAGTAATACAATGCGCTGCAATATTTGATTGAATCTCCTACCATAGCCCTGATTTGAAGCTGTGTGCCTTTAATGATGAACATGTCACTTCTTCGGGAGAAAATTACACTAAATTCATGAATTTAGATGCATACGATGCAATAGATAATATCTATTGTTTCATGGTAAAGAAGTCCATCATTTTATAGATCTTTAACATGCGAGAATAGAATTGTTTTTTGAATAATTCCATAAAATCCTCCCATGTATAACCTTTATCCAATTTATCTTACTCAACTAAATCCCACCACTAGCATGAAAAATCCTCGATCATATAATTATTCAGCTTGATTTTTTGGTCTGATGGTGTGTCGATGAAATCGAATATACGATTCTTTCTAATCATCCTCACCTCCAAAATTTTTTGGTTAAACATCACATAGGATATTTGGTGGATTCTACATCATGAAATGGATTTTAAGATCCACCTACCTTGGTTCATTCTTCTTGTTCCTATATCCACAACATGGAAATCCTGGACAATACACTGAACCAACTCTTGGTTCACCTGTGGCTCACGTGCAACCATATTCTTCATATCTTATTTGGGTTAGACTCAACGACGCTTACCGAGTTCCATTTTATAAAAAAACAACAAACTCCATCAATCTCACTCTCTATCAACTGGTTTCATAGCATTTAAAATTCTATCACATCAACTATCACAACATTATTTTTCAAAAATAAAATTTTTCCATGTTCAACCGTATTTGAAAAATCACATTCTTTTTTGTATAAATCAAAATATTTTAAAAATATATCAACCATGATTTTTCAATTTTTTCCATCTGAACATAGTTTCATACTCGTTAAAAAATCATCAATTTTTACACAACATGAATTATCAATCGAAAATATATATGTACTCCTATTGGGAATTCATTCCACTAAAATCCATGTAATGCTCATGTCATTGGATAAATCTATAAAAATGATATTTCCAAAATTCTAGAAGTGTATCCAAAACAATTATATACCCAACACCCTGGTAACATGATGTTCAAAGTAAAAAGGTTAGCTACATACTTTTTTGTATACATTTCATGTTTTGAAAATCCAACACCTTTCTAAGACTCCAACACAAGGAATAGACAATAAGGAATTCTTAATCCAAGGCTACAAAAATGAATTAATACTTGTTTGGAAAGGACAGAACAAGCTAATTCAATTTTTAATGACATGGTAATTCACATTTCATTGAGAGTAAAACAAGTCTTTACTAAGAATTATGGGACATAAACAAGATGCTAATGATTGGAAATAAATACTGAAGGGTTTCAAATAAACTGGCATATGATTTTCCCTTTAATGTCTACAAATAACAACATGAAAAACCATCCACAAATAGCTCACTATATGATGCATGAAATAAATTAAGACATTTCAGATCATTATCATTAAAACAACCAACCAAGGTACAATACAATGGAATATAACCAAAAATCAAAGTAAATAATGAAAAGATAAAAATAATCTCAAGAAAACTACCTAACTCCAGGAAACAGAAGCTCCATTATCCAACATCACCATGTTGTCTAACGTAACACGACATGCTGTAAAAGATATGTGATACTTTAACTTTTCCAATGTCTTGAAAGGTATCATCTACAAAAGCACAAATGTTCCAAAGCTGCGGTGAGTATAAAACATAGTAAACATTCCGATTTACATTCCTACTCATGCATCTAGGATAGAATGGTTATCACATTATATAAAATAGTTTATTTAAAACAATATACCAAAATAGTTTATATCCTAATATAAATATGGTCGAAAAGAAATTATAACCAAGTGAAACCCTATGTAAATGAAACCAATTTTCATCAAGTTATTTTTCAGAAAATATCATATAATAGCTTAAAAACAATGTATGATTATTATGTTGTCATACCCATTCTTTAGTTCACAACACACCCAAAGATTCATTATTCTTTCTATAGTTCCATACTCATGTGTGGTATCTTTTCCATTAAATTTGTGTCCCAATGACAACCACCCATGATCCATATTCGTGTACAATATACCTCAATGTTACTTATCCCTTATTCATGGCCCATAAAGAATGAACTCGCACCAAAACAATTGTGTGCCAAGTATTTCCATTACCAAAATAAACTATTTCAATACAACTAAACTATTATTGAAAACAGAAGCACAACCAAGTTCAAAGAAATGTTTAATTTAAATAAAACATTTCCTTTTATTGAAAACATCTAATCCAATTCATGTACAAACATTCCAGAAAAATCCACATTTTAAAATATATTTTTAAAAAGGTAAGAACAAAATAACTTTCCACATTAACACAATTTTCTAGATTTCAAAAACTGGTAATATAGAAGGTTTCCAACATGTGTTCAAAAATAATTTAACAATAAATTCAGCACAATACATTAAATTGAAATCATTATAATCTATTATACTAAGAGGAGTCGACATTGAAGCCACCTACCTTGACGATTTTGACAAAACCCAACAAATGACGAAGAATGATCACAAAAACAGGGTTATGTATTCCACGAAATGGACTTAGACCCCTTATCCTATAAAAAAAAATCCAAATATCAATTTATATGTATGAAAACCTAGATATAAAAATAATAGTCGCAGATCATAGAACCAAGTGGAGTGGATAAGTATATCTAATAGAATGCTTAATTGGAGAGACGTGTCACAGATGCAACCAAGATCCAAAGCCAATCGGATCGACCCTGAAAGAGTGACCCTGAAAATATCATTGGGATAATCTAGGTTTGAGATCCCAGAGGTCTCCAGAAAATCTCTTGAGGGGAACATTAAAATGTGTCACTTTAAGCTAGTGATGGTCCAAGTCACAAATTTCACCCCCTAGTCAGGACGTGAATGTAACACTAAATAAGTACGTTGAAAAACCCATCACCTTGGGTAATCAATACCAGGATAGGTACTACATGACATGTACCTCATGTAAAAAACATGTAACAACTCAAAATGTGATATCCCCATTCACACCTTGAAACTAGCTCCAAGTAGATGGTGTGTACTTCAATTACACGGTGTGTACCAGTTATGTAGTCCGAGGTAAGGAAAAAAAGGTCACATAAAATGATTTTAAATAGAAATGGGACTTAGAAAATATGGAAAACATACCTGGTTAAGGTATCAAGTTAAAACAAACAAAAAATTCATGGGTATTATAGTTTTCCCTCACAATATATCTAGGACAGTTATTAAAATGTACTTGTTGTTTAAATATGATATTATTAAATATTTATAATTCATAAATGTTAACATATATATATATATATTTACCATTCCATTCAATGAGAAATGATAATGTTGTTTGTGCGTACGTGTTAACTATCACCTCCCCAAAGTGATGTCATTCATTTTTATCACCACAACACATGGTGTAAATATATAAGTATATTTAATGATGTCATATTGAATCTATTTGTTGTTCAGAGTAGGAAACTCAAGAGGTGGATGAAATGAGTACCTCAAAAAATTTCTGTTAAATGGTTTACTTAAAATATTCACCCAATTAATGTAAAAATAGTCTAGTTAATCAAGGTAATAAGATTATAAGAGTTTGACTATTAAACATCTTCTCAAAAGATTGATTAATTCTTATTAGTATCAATATGAAATATTGATAGAACTTTTGAAACTATTCTAACAAGAAAAAAAATTTATAACTACTATCTAATAATGACAATAAAAATTGAATTTAATTTTTGGAAATATAAATTAAAACATAGAAATGCTAAATAGAAACACACATAGGATAAAACAAGTTGTTTAGTCTCATGTCGAGACCAAATCCACTCCACTTTGTGGTCACCTACCACCAAGAAGTTTATATTTATAAACATGATCCTCACCATGGATTAGGGTAAACAATAGTACCTAGGACTCTCTAGGTCACATGGCCTATTCCATTGTTCTTTGTGGGAATAAACTACCCGGTCATAGAAGTACCACTTCCACATTTATCTGAGGGAGTAAACATATGTAATATGATATGAGTGGAAGGATATATAGTATCATTCAGTTTCATACAAGAGACAATGTGTGTTTTAAGACAGAGACACAAAATTCTTGAAAAATAAAAATAATACACAATAGAACAAATATGATGAGAAAGAAATAAAAATGCTATGAGTGTTTCTCCATACATCGTTGAACTTCTTGGATAAAGTAGATGAAAATATTTAGTCCTGTTGTGAAAAGTAGATTATCTTGAGGCTCATGTTCTGGTTTCAGGTTCGATGTTCTTTTAAGCTCTTGTTCTTCTTAGGGTTACTTCAACGTAAATGATTAATGTTATGATCTATATTAGTTTATCCTTTTTAAACTTGAGAGTTATTCATGTGTTCGTTAGTGAATATTTTCTTTTATCCTGTATGTAGTTAAATTTTTTAACTCTGAATCTTATCCTTCTTTGAGTCTCATTTTATTGTCTTTATTATGGGGTGCATGTGTTTGATCTGACAATGAGAATCATTTCTTCACCTCATAGCTCATACATTAAGATGACATGTCTACAAAGAATCATTAATTATGACAGTGCCCTTAATTCACACAAATATTAATGTTCGAAAAAAAATTTAAACTACAACATATATAAAATAAATTAAGAAATGGTGTCCTAGTTTTTCAAGAAATAGATACACTGGTAAACAGTGTCTTCTCTTTTTACTTTAAGTTGTGAGAGAGTCACAGTGCCACTGTTTCATTGAGATCAAGAACTGGCAGCATAGATGCAGTGTCAGGATCATAGTGCCTCAGGAAACTATGTATATTCTTTTTTCATAACACTGAACGATGTACTGGAAATGGTAACAAGGAATTACTATCACAAACTATGAAATATGTAACTGGTTACGATGTCTGAGTCATGGTTTCTGAGTCACAGTGTCAGTGTTACGACATTTGTGTTACGGTGTCTGGGTCTATGCCAAAATTCAAAACTAGTGGCAGACATACACTTATTCATATACAGCCAAATATCAGTAAAACTATCTTAAGATATAATATTTACCAAATAAATTAGATGTAGTCGTAGGTGTAATAAAAAATTATAGAACAAGATCAAATATAGTTTACAATATTCAAACATGGTTTATAAGAATATGAATCAGGATCTTGTGAAATTTTATACCATGATATGTAAGCATTAATGAATAGGGATACCAACAATTTATACACCTGATTTGTGATAGATTAAACCGGGTTTATAGGAATTTTTTTCATTAAAACCATATTAACACATGAAGGGTCTAATAATATCCCCCTTTTTGATGATCACAAATCACCAGATTTCAATTTCTTGTCCAATTCTTCCCCTTTTTGGATTCCAAAAATAATATAAGAAAATTAAAATTAACATTTAATGATGGTAGGTATGAGAATAAACAACAATATTGCACATTTAAATAGAAATAAGGTTATAGATCATTACAATCAAGAGGATAAATAAAAAATATCCCTATGAAAATACAATTTTCACTCCCATTTAGCACCATAACTTTTCATTTTTCCCTTGGTAAAAACATCATAATTTGCCATAGGAGTAGTAGTAGGAACCGGAGAAGGGATTGAGATAATTGTGAGAGAAGGAAGATGTAATCCTTAAATAATAGAAGGTTCCAGGGTTGGTTTGGATGAGGACCGAGGTATGGATTGGTAAATGATAAGAGGTTTGATCTTGATTAGAGACTGATATACAGACATGGTTGACGAAGAAAGTGCATGCGATAGGGAAAAGGATGATTCAAGCCACAAAGGGGTATCAACAAGAGTCAAAATGTTTGTTCCTTCCACATGATGATAAGGCTTCAACAAAATAATAAAATTTGTAATGATATTACCACCATAATGCATTGACTTCTCAAAATCATATTTGTTCTCTAGGAACATGTCCAATATATGAGCGAAATCTTCTAGCTTTTAAACATGAGTCTTGAAGGCTTGAGTAACAAGATGAATTTTAAAATTCTCAAAATGGTACTCGAAATTATTGGTCAGATAAGGCATAGTGTAAATTATATTAATTTAGAAATCCACATTCATAAAAATTTAATGCTGAGAATATTTAGTAATATTTGAATGAATACTCACTAAATCAAGTACTCTGTCACTATTCTTGATGAAATTAGATAATAATTTCTTATCAACACCACTTAATGTTGACTTAAGATCTTCATTAACAATATTTCTAATCAAATGACAATAAATATGTTGATATGACTTTCTAGAGGCATTTGAAGCTGTAAAAGCATCAGTGAGAGACTTAAGTTGATCTATAACATTCTGTAAACATATCATATACTATGAAGATAGCTTGTTTAGTCCAACAATATGCTCATGCATCTCATTGACTACATTGATGATTCACTCATCCATATTGTCATATATTTATGTCATATTTTGCTAAGATAGAGATATAACTTTATATGGGACATGATATCTAACATCTTCAACAGGATGATCCATTAATTCTTGTCTAGTTTTCAACACATTTTCTTATTCTTCAACCACTGATCTAAGAGATTTAATTGCATAAAACAACTATTTATTCTAAATCTCAACATATTTTACTTCATGAAGCATTTTCAGAATAATATTCCTCATGATTTTCTCTAACATCAAGGTAAGATCTATTTTAATGAGATTTGTCACAGGAGAAGGTTGTTATTCCAGGATCTTTTCAAATCCATTTAAAAAAGTATATCCATAAGTATTCAGGTCAGTATGACTCACAGAATTATAAGATTCTTCTGTAGGTTCTAGAACAAGTTCTATTAAATGTTAGACTCATTAGTAGAGATTCTCTCTAGAGAAGAAATAGGATTCAATTAAAACCCAACAGAAAGATCGATGACTTTAACTGAGGACTCTTATGTATTGACCATAATAAAATAGCTAGGAAACATATACCAGGTATCCTCATTTATTTGATCGATTGGATTGGGAACATGAATAATTTTGAAATAGGGATGTTGATCCCCATCAATAGGTGTATCTCTTCTAAAAAAATATATTCAATATCATGACCCATTTTAAAATTTTCATCTCTAACTGGCTCACCCATCTATTTTATTTCTATCTAGAAGAAAAATTCAATTATTTTCTCAGAATATAAGATTATTTATGGATAAGAAGGTTCTATTGATATTCACCCAATAGTAGGTCTTACCTCAGTAAGAAGTTCTTCTAAAAGATAGTCAGGAACATCTTACTCCTCTATAATAGCAACAAGTACTATTTCAGTAATAAGTTCTTCTACAACTACATTTTGTGGAATAGATAGGCTAATGAATCCTTTTTCCAAGACATCTTATTCCTTGGGGGCAACAAATAAATCTTCTACTCCTTCATCTGAATAATCAACAAATTCATGTAGTTCTAAACCAATGTCTGATTTTTTATTTGGTCCTGAATTTTTGTCAACTAGATTAATCATTTCATACAACCTTTCATTTTCCGCCACCCATGAATTTTTCCATGTATTCCAGCTAATTTTCATCCTTCTAATTGTATCCTTCGAGATACAAACCTCATAGTCTTCAGTAACATCTTCATCTAATCTAACTACTCCTTTGGGAGACAACATGGCAACGATTAATCTTAAATAAAACAAAGGGGTATATTTCAATGTTTTCTTGATCATTTCACAAATTTGTAATATAATATACATACACAGATTAATCTTGTGGACATTTTTATAATATGTATCATGAATATATATTTATACTAAAAGGTATAAAAATCTTTTATCCTTGAAAAATAAGGAACTGGATAATCTTAAATAGTATCCTTGTCTCACCATCTAACACTACAATAATTGTCCATCATTTCTTTTCATTTCTAATAATGCTTTATAGGGTCTCTTATAGGTAAAAACATCACTAGGAGGAGGAGGAATTATTTGGTAATCATAAAACACTCATTAATGAGTTATCCATAGCAAGCCATCCCATAACCTAAAAGAAAAATTACACCATTGACCATTAATCCATCTTCTTACAACGAAGTCATCTTCAGTAATAAATGAAAACTGGACATACTGATAAAACCGAGAAACAAGTTTTGGAGAAATTTTATTTTCTATTTGGTGAACATGTTCATCCATCTCTACTCTTAAATTAATTTTAATACAAGTAACTTTGTTTTTATAAACCACTTCATACAAAGTTCATTTTTCTAGTGCTACTGTTCTATCAGCAAGACATAGATTCAGCGGTCCCTCAGGCATTACTTTTGATGCCTTTTCACTTTCTTCTAAGATCTGTGATTCTCAAGAATTTATGAAGACATGCGCTCCATTTTGGGCATTGAACATGGGTTCAATAATGTTAAATGGTTGAAATAGGACTAACGGTTTGAGTGATAGGATTTTCAGTTTTGAGAGAAGTGAGCTCTAGTAAAGAGAGGAGTAAAATATATTATGTTTTTATCATTTGAGGATTTAAAATGTCATAAATTCCAAAATGTGGAATGAAAACAATAAAACAATAGATGCAGTGATAAGGGAAATAAAATTATAAAAATATAAATCAAAGTCATTACTGTGAGACAAGAATAGGATGTCATGGTATAATCATTACGATGTGACTTTAAATGGTGTGAATATGTTATTGAGACAAAAAGTGTAATACCATAACTGAGTGACATTAAATGTGAGACTATAAATGCGAGACAATATTTAAAAGATAGTAACTTGTGAATCTATGAATCATAAAACTATAAATTGTGAAATTGTAAGTGAGAGATAGTATGAATGAGTTAGTAAGTTTGAGACCATAAATGTTTTTTACTTTAGACTTATCATTATAAATTCATGTATTATGTAATATATCCTTTAAAAAATTAATGGTATAGTGAATATATCATAAAAATGATGTTTGGTGCCAATAAATTATGATTTGAAATCACATTTTCGATAATGATCTCTCCAAAAGTGATAAATTACATCAATATGGTTTTTCCTAGATTTTGAAACACGATTATTTGAAATGTTAATAAAACTTTATGGTCACAATTTATAGGTACATGTTTGTCTTGACATCCATAGTCTAGTAATGTGTGATTCATCCAAAAATTTGTAAACAAAAACTACAAACAACTATGAATCCTACGTCAGTAGAACATAATGCAACAGAATATTGTTTCTTACTGCAACATGATACTAAAGACTTTCCGCAAAAGTGAAATGTCCCCGATGTGATCATTAAATATAACATTCATCCACCCAAATCAGCATCAGAATAACTCACTCTATCAAATGGTAAAACAAACCTAAATTGATAGTATGATTGAGGTATTTGAAATTTCTTTTAACATGATTTTAGTGATATTATATAAGATTATCATAAAACAAAGCACACAAACACACATTAAACACCGTATTTGTCCTACTAGAAGTCATGAATAGTAAAATTTTGACTATTCCTCTGTAAGTGGTATGATCAACAGACTTATCATATTCATCAATATCAAACTTGGAAGTAGTACTCATTGGATTGTCACTACTTTTGATGCTATTAAAGAAAAAAAAATTAGAATATCTTTATTATATATACTTTTATTTAAAATTATACCTTATATATTTTAAAAAATCCATAATCCAAGAAAGAAGTTAATTTCACCCATCAAATTAATTTCACAATATCTTTGGAAAATTGATACATAAATAATTTCATGATGATCAAAAAATAATATCATCAACATTGATTTTAACTACTAAAACTTCTTAATAAATTCATTTTATAAAAAGTGTAGGATCAACAATTCATTTCATAAAATAGTTTTTAATGAGAAAATTACTTAGTCAATCATTACAAGCTCTTGGAGATTGTTTTAAATCGTATAAATATTTTGTTAAAAAGATAACAAAATTTTGAAAATGAAGTTTTATAAAACTATGGGGTTGTCAAACAAAAACAAAATCAAAAACTATATACCCGTTTAAGAATTAATATTTAACAGAAAATTGATAATGTTTTAAATTATTATATACAACATTATCAAAAATAATTCTGACAGATTCCAGTCTAGAAATAAGTGAAAATGATTTGTCATAGTCAATTCCATCTTTTCTACTATACCTTATGCAACCAATTAGGATTTATTTATAATAATAATATGAGAATCATCTTTTTTATTCCTAAACACCAATTTAGTTTCTATGGTCAAGATTCCTTTGGGAATATTTACAAGATTCCAAATATTATTTCTTTCAAATTGATTATTTTCTTCTTGAATAGCCCCCACCAAAAATTAATCGATGATAGCATCATCAGTGTTTTTAGGTTAATGATGTGACAATAAATCTTTATGTTCATTATAATTTCTAATACATGATCTAGATTTTGTCCCTTTATCTAAATCTAAAACAACAACATCTAAAGGATGGTTCTTGAGGGATCTAGTTATCCTAGATAAGGAGGGTCTTCTAATTTCTTGTTTATCTACTGGAATGGGTTCATCATGTCCATATTTTGAAGAATTTCTAGAACTATTTGATATAATATATTTCATGAATAGAGTATTAGAAGAGTTTACATTTATTTCTAGATTTGACATATCATCTAAATGATTCTCTAGGGAGGTCATAGGTTTATGTGGATCAGTTTCATCCAGTTTCACATGAACAAATACATGCAGAATATTTTTTTCTATTAATGATTCTATTGGATTTACTAGAGGTTGAGGAACCTAAGAATATTCCTTCATCACTCTTGGATGTAAATTTTTCAAAATTACCCTTCGGATTATGAATATTGACTTTCTAACCAAAAACATTAAAGTAATTAACCTTGTCTTTTTTATTGTTCCTGAATTCAGGGGGATTTATTTTAAGAATTGGTCTAATTAAGAATCTATTAATTATGTATCATGTCATATTCACATTTTTTTACAAAATTAAAGAGGTAAGTCATATTCATTAAGAATTGTTCAAGAAATTTATTGTCAGTTTCTATTCTTTCTTTCCACAAATCCATTTTGTTGAGGTGTCCTAGGGGAAGAGAAGTTATGAATATAGCAATTATTTGAGATAATAGATTCAAAGCCTTTATTTTCAAACTATCATCCATGATCACTTCTTAAGGATTTTATTTTTTCTCCACCTAGATTTTCCATTGTTTAAGAATACATGGTGAAGTAAGTACAAGATTTAATTTCATGATCTAAGATATAAGTCCATGTATACATAGAATTGTCATCTTCAAGAATATAAACATAATGCATCCCATTTAAAATAGAAACATGAGATGGTCCCAACAAGTCCATGAGAACCATCTCTAAAGTACGAGAAGTTGAAACATTTTTCAATGATTTCTTATATATCTTTTGTGGTATACCCTTTTTAAAAGGGTTGAAGAACTTATCATTTGGAAACTCGTGTTATTGTAGATCTTTGACTAAACATTTTCTTGTAATTTTCATAAGAATGTGTATATTGCAGTTTTATAATATTATATTCCAAATCCAAGACTCATTGTGAAATAGACATAAGCATGAAACATTTTGAGAAATTAATGAATTTATGTTGATAGAATAAACATTTTCATATCTAATAAATGAATATACTAGTTCATTTTTAGTGTTGAAGTCTTTACAAGAATGATTTTTAAATTTAACATCAAATCCATAATCATATAATTTTGAAATAATATGAAATTTGTTTTTTCAACCCATCAAGATAAAGTGCTTCAAAAATTAAATCTATGATAGAGTTACCAATCTACACTAAGAAAATTATTATTCCTTTTAGCATTTTCACTAAAGGTGATATGTCTACCATCAAACTTTATTAGATTCATGAATAATGAATAATATATTATCAAGTGTCCTAAAGATCCATTGTCTATGTTTGATAAGCTTTTGCAGGATCTCCTTAAAAATATTTCTTACAAAATATTCAGACAAAAATAGATTGTGTTACCACGACTGGTTTCAGTCTACTGACGTGGGTAATCAATGCTCTAGGAAACCACATTTTCCTCATATATTTCGTTGAAGCCTTATATAATATATTTGAAAAATGAACACTATTTGGTCAAGATAAACTAGAGGGAATAAATGCCTATCCAGAACTACAAGTAGAAAAATAATTTTCTTTTATGGGTATATTTTTGTTTCCAGATTTAGATACACAATGTGTTTTATATAAGTTTCTCTATAATGGCTGACTTCCAATAATAGAAGTATACTTAGGAGATATCTATTTACGAATAATTTGAGTAAGATTATTTTTTCCATTGGTAAATGATTCTAGATCATTCTCCAATTTCTCATTAGACATTTTAAGTCATTTTATTCTTTGAACTGATAAGTATTCTTTTCATTTTCAGTAGTAAGATCATACTAAATATTTACTATAATGGAATGTAGTTTCTATAATTATTTGTATTTATATTTTACTTCATTTCATGTATCTTCCATCATGTTACAATATTCAAATATTTTATCACAGTTTATATTTTCAAAATCACTTTCATTTCCAGAATAATAAGAGTTCGGTTCCATATAATATAATGTTACCTAAGATGTGTTTCTCATAAAACAAATATTTTCCTTGTTATATTTCTCATCATCATATGTTTTTGATTCACTTTAGTTTTTCTCAGAGGCACTATAAGTGGATTTCATTGCTTTCTTATACTTCCTGTCTCTATTTTCAAACATATTTTTTGTATTTTAATTTGGGATAATCATTATTTACATTTCCTCTCCTATTACATTCAATGAAAATAATGTTTTCTCAGTTATCATTTCTTTTCCAGTGCTTTTACAATTTCCCTTGTTATCACACCTTCTATTATAATTGGGATTCCTAAAGAGCCTTTTCTTCCTGTTAAAATTCTTTGAATATTCTAACTAGCTGATCCATCTCTTCATTATAATATGACTTAAATTCATCATTATGTGAGCTTTCAAAAGTGGATAAAACCTTATATTTTTCATTTTTTTTTGTGGTAGTAGTCTTGAATGATATGGATTTTCTTTTAGGTTCTTCTTCTTCCTCATTGTTTACATTCATCTCTTCATCAGAGATCATAAATTTCCTAATGAGTTCTTGGACAGATAGTTTGTGGATTTCACCTAATTCTCTAATGGAGTCATAAGTTCGTCTCTATATATCATGTAATCATATGAGAATCCTCATAATTTGTTATTTGGTAGTAATATATATTCCTAGAGAGATCACAATGTTCACTATTTCATTAAACCTAAGATACATATCAAAAATAGGCTCATCATGATTCATCTTAATGTTATCATTTTTGATATTTTATATGTTAAGTATTGTTTAATTAACAAAAGATGTTCTTTCATGTGAAATAAAAAAAGTATCTCAAATTTTCACTGGCTGTTTTACATGCATAAATTTTGATAAATTCTTCATCACCTAAAGAAAAGTATAAGTTATTCATGTCTTTTCAATTATTATTATAAGAAGTCCCAGTTGGATCATCTTAAGTGGTTATAGCAGTTGCAGTAATCCTATACTCATCTATAATTGAATACCTAATTTCATAACCAATAATTTCCAAGTACATTTTTATTTTAGTTTTCTACTAAGAATAATTGGTTCCATTCAATAACAATGGTTTATTGGTAGAATCAACATTCAAAATATTATCCATACTTAGAGAATAATTTCTAGATTTTTTTATAACTATAAAATTTAGAAACAACATAAATTTTTAGATCTTTAAAAGACAACTAAAATCACATTCGATACATTTTATAAACAGATTTAAAATTTAAAATTTTGAATAGGGATTTAAAAACTCCTTTGATACCAAATTCTAGTTAGATTAGGACACTCAAGAGGGGGGTTAATTGAGTTCTTATAAAAAAATCTGTCAAAAGGTTCACATAAAATATTAACCCAATTAATATTAAAACATGCCCGCTAATCATGGTAATAAGAATATAAATGTTTGACTGTTCAAAAAGCTTCTCATAAGATCGATTAATTCTCAGTGGTTTACATATTAGATAATGATACGACTTTTTAAACTTTTTTAATAAGGAAAAACAATTACAAATACTAACCCAGACTAACTATCAAAGTAGAATTTATATTTATAAAATATAAATTAATTGAATAATTGATGATAATGGTTATATTAATTAATTATGTGGCATCGTGATATAGAAAAAGAATTTTATCTGGGAAAATTTATGATTCCATTTTATGAGCTGAAGGGATCCTAAAAATCATGGAATTCTTTAATATGATAAATGATTAATGAAGATAGAATCTAATAAATAAATAACTTATAGAAACCATTACATCAATCAAAATCATGAGGCTTCCCCCATTGCGATTATTTTTTCTGAGGATATTAGTTTTTCTGAGAATACTGGTGAAATTTGTGAATTATTTTCATAAAATAAGGCATAATTATTTTCAATTTCCATGTTATGAGAAACTTATTACTTATTTGTCATAACAATACATAAAATAACATGTAATGCTTTTCTATATGGTGAAAAGTGTGAACATAGTCTTCTAAAAAACATTTTCATGGACGATTCACATCCAAATTTCACACCAATCAAAGTGAGAATAATTTGTCTAATGATAGCGAGGAATGGAGGTATTCTTAAAGTGATGAAAAAATTTGTTGGAAGTATTTTTTATCTTATATATTCATGTCATGATATTCTATATTCTATTACATTATGTTCTTAGAATAAAATCTTTCCTAAATTATCATATCATAAAAAAGGAGAAAAATTATTTAACATATAATTGTTGTTGATATATTATCAATATATGGTAGTTGATTTTTATTGGGAGAAATTTTAGTATGTTGGTATACAAAAAGGAAAATTTTGTAACTATTAATATGGATGAATCTAATTATAATTATTCTATGAGGCCAAAACACAACTTATGTGGATGAAGAATCAGTTGGATGATTTATTAGTAGAAGTGAGTTTACCCCTTTTATTGGGTTGTGATAATGAGATTTCTATAAATAACACTATCATACAAGTAATACGTTCCCCTTGAAATTACATTCATATAAAATATCACTTCATAAAATTGCATGTGGATATGACTAAACAAATGATGGAATATTATTCTATAATAAAAAAGTTTCCAATATATTCACTAAGACATTATAAAAAGAATGATTTTATAATATGAAGGTGAATATGGGTTTACAACCTCCCACTCATCAAGGATATTCATTTTTAGTCTATCACCAATATCTAATGTATGTGAATAGTTTTTTTAATCGAAAAAAATGTGTTTAACATAAATCCAGTAATGTATATGTGATAAAACATTATTGGAAATCATATATATATGGGGAGAATGTAAAAGTTGTAAGCTAGTATTTTTTGATGGTTGAGTTATTTTAATGGTTTCTTTGAAGTGGATGTAAGGTAAATTATTCAAATACATAAGAGTGAAATTTTTTTGAATGTTCGATGGTCAATGAAAAATTACTTAAGTAAATACTTAAGAACAATATGGTTCTACTGTTCAATAATTCTTTTTTAAAATATAGATTTCACTCATAGTGGAATATAATTTTTAGATACATAATTAGTATCATGACATATAATGTTATAGTGATATATGTGTTCTTGGTTGAATAAGAAATTTAATGAGGAAATTTTTGCTACCACGATTGTTGAATGAGCATTTGAGGTTACTAGAATTTTATATAAAGAATATATGGTGGATTTTTTTTAAAAATGGTTTTCCTGAAATGATTGTATTTTTTCCTAAATATATATCATATCACAATGGTTAATATTTTAATTATTTCAACTAGATAGAAAGGATATCAAATGGATATGGTCAATATTAGGTTTCTTTAGAAGAGTCCATTGTTAAATCTATTTTGTATCTACATATATCATAAATAGTATTAGGTTTAATGTTTATTTTACAATGTTTCAAAATTCCCATTTGATTAAATTTTTTATATTAAAATCAAGAAATGATTTTCTATTCCTAAATCCCAAACATCATGAGTTTTAAAATATATAAAGATCCAATCTTTATTTATATGGATTTTTTATTTTTTAGGTCTAAATAGGTATACATTTTATTATATAAATTGTTTTTGTATTATATTATAATGAAGACTCAGATGAAGTTTGTGTTCAATGTTTTAAAATTTTTGGGATTTATAGCTATGTTAAGTGATTTTTTTTCGTAACTGCAAATTTTTTATTAATAGAATGTTATTTAAATGAATATATGAGAGTTCCTAAAAAATAACATCAGATGTATGAAGACCCTCAGATATAAAAACTCCATCAAACAAACATGGTGTGAATGTTTCCATCAAATGAAATTGTATAATGCCGAGAATGCATTCTTTATTGCGATTAGTAGTTGATTTCCTAAATATTTTTAATTATAAATACTCTTTTTGACATATAAAGTTACTTCATGGAAGGCATTTGGAACATCAACATAAATATTTTTTGCTGAGTTTATGATATTTTAAATGCTACAATGCTTTTTTGAATTGATTGATATGTATAGAAGATAAAAGAAATGTTGGAAATGATAACAGTACAAATGATGAGGAATGGTGAAATGGAAAAAGTGTATCGGTTATTTTCATCAGACATATTATATAAATGAATTCCATCAGTCATACAATTTTACAATGTATATCATAATAACATTTATGAAGTAGTTTATTTGATATTTCTACAAGAACATCTGATGAAATTTTTGGAATAAATATTATGGTATATAAGTTCGTTGTTGGATAATTTTTATAATAAAATTAATCAAATATTGAATTTATATGAGAATAGTTTATATATGTTCCATCATCCTTTTTAACAGAAAAATTGGAAATAGATTCTAGAAAGGATACATATTAGATATGATGTTCTTACAAGAAAAACATTTTGTTGGTTTATATTCATACTACTTTGATGTTACATATAATGTTTTAATAAATATATTTAATGTTCGGATGAAAACATGGGATTTTAATACTCCATATTTCATGGAGGATAATAATTATAATCTCTTAGTTTTAAAGAATGTTTTATAAGGGAGTGATCAATTTATATTTTTGGGAGTAGTTTTGAGTGATATATCGTAATTTTTGGAATTTTTTCAGTTATAAATTTGGGAATTTAATAAAAAGTACCAAATATTTAAATATTTTTGGTTTCAACAAAATTTATGGTTAGTATACTATTCATGTGTTGAAAAGATGAACTTATAGTGAATTGGTTTTAGACAGTGTCTCCAGAAGAACATCACAGTGAGAAGTGCGATTTAGAACATTATCACTAAAAAATATCATCATGGAGTAAAAAAATAAGACAAGGATGGGGAAATGGATATATGTGTTTTGATTTAAGTATGTAGTAAATGATTCATCATATTAGATTTTATATTTAGTGTAATAATTTTAAAAAAATGTAAATAGTATTTGTTTTTTATCAGAAGACATTGGAAGAAATTTTTTGATGATATTCTTATACAGACATATAGAATAGAAATATTAAAAGATGAAATTTGAATTAATATTTAAAGGATATATGGTTCTCTTACATAATTTTGGGTAATAATTTGAAGAATAATCTTTTCAAGGAATGATAATGTGATGATAAAAAAACTGCATAGTGATAAAATTCTGAGCCCATTGGTGACAGTTTGTAACCCTATTATAAATTCATTATTATAACACATATCTATATGAATATAACATGACTAGTGCTTTTGATAAAAGGTAAATACAAGTGTAAGGATATTATATGTGCTCTATATCCATATATAAAATATTATTTTCTATTAGGTTATTTGGTATTTGATTATTTCCAAATCATGTCATGGACAAGGTACACTTATTTGGTAGTAAAACATGTAAACCCTTTTCTCCATTATTGGTACTTTTGAGTTTTTTTTTCTAGAAACGTTATAACTCTTAAATATATGTTGAGGGTTTTTTCATATAGATCAATATATTAATGAAAAAAATGAGATGACTAATTTATTACTCAATATCTCAGTGCTGTTATTGAACATTTAATTGATGTTGTAGATAACATATTATCATTATCACTACAAATAATATTTAAAGGTAATTATTTTTTATATCATAGTATCATGTATCAACTTCCAAAATTTTCATACTGAGATAGTATATATTATTTTACATTACAATCTCATCGCCATAGTAATGGAGGGTATAAAATAGTAAATACAAGGTTTACTCATAGACGATGAGTGAATTCCCATCAACTGGATGTATCCTAGTTGTTGGAAATATGAAATTATAGTTGAGATCATTTATGGTATTCTGTATATCAAAATCCAATTGGTTGGTAACCTATTTTAAAGATTTAATGGTGAAGGAAAAAAAATTTCTATGAATTTAGCTATAAAAAAATTGATATAATAATTCTATATTTATATTCATCTACAATTATTAATATTTTATGGAGGGGGAATTTAATTATTGTTTTTTTAACTTTTATACCATGATGGAATTCCAAAAGACCATTTAATTTCTCAAATGTAACCCTAAATTTATTTTTTTTGGGTTCTTCTTCATGTAATGTTACTAATTTTTGTTGAAAATTACATTATTATTGGAAATATTGAAAAACAATTAGACACAAGAACACTTGATCATAAAAATAATAATACGATGATTTTTATGTAAAGGATTTGAAGATATAATTCATTAAACATTTATATATGACACTATTTTTTATTCATGATTTATGAAATTACATTGTTAAAATAGAAACCCTTAGGTTCCAAAAAACAAATAAAATCCTCATATTTATTAGATATTCCGAGATAATGTTTTTCTATATTGGGATCCAATCATAGATTCTAGGGTACTTGATATTCCAATAGACGTTGGATTTTCTAATATTATCAATATTGGCATCTAATTTGGTAGTATGGTTAATAGTATTTCACCTAAAAACATATTAATAACACCCTTAATCATAAAAAAGTCCCAAATAATGGGTATCCATATTTTGATGCAATCATAGATTTTTTTATTGTTCTATACATACATATCCTGATGTTCTATCTGAATAGATAATTATGTCATCTGTTCTTTAAGATTTAGGGAGACACTGATTAAATTACGCCATAGTTGTTTCTCCATACCAAAATTACTCTACCCGATTTCACCAACTTCAGTTAAAATGCAATGTTATAATTCTATAGGATCATTCCTAATATCACCATATTCTTCTTTACTATCGGTAGTGGCATAAAATTTTCAAATATATTGATATCAAAAATAATAATCTAGAATATTATTATTTTTATTATTAGAAAACTTTTCCCACAAATAGTGGGTTTTAACTGATTCATCCAACACCACATGAAGTATAGAAAATGATAAAAAACCCTCATTATCTTCTTTTTTTAATTGTTGCATATCCACTTGATCAAGTATATTACACTAGGTTAACTATATGTATGTCAAAAAAAATCGTAATTATTATTAGGGTCAATATGGACCAATATATATTATGAAGGTGTTTTCATCCATATAGATAGATTAGGATTATTGTAAAATATTTCTGAAGAATAATTTTATAAAAATGTTATTGAAATTTATTAATTATTTTCTAATGGAACAAAAATGAATCGATGACATCTGAAATCCTGAGATACCAACACAGTTTTATTAACATGGAGAACATAATATTTAGTGACTATATTTT
Organism: Viscum album; assembly: GCA_963277665.1. NCBI lineage: Eukaryota > Viridiplantae > Streptophyta > Magnoliopsida > Santalales > Viscaceae > Viscum > Viscum album. Next base: position 292,191,110 of record OY728131.1, on the reverse strand, counting down.
TAGGGCCGGAAGAAGAATTGTTTAGAATCTGGGGGTTGAAATATTTTCTACGTTATAAATATTCAATTTATTCTCCTTGATCGTGTTGAATAATGCATCAATATAATTAAATTAATAAGACTCTAGAAGTGAATTATCACAATAAAATAATCCAATTTTCCCATTAATTGAGTAATTATAGAATTGATTCTATGATAATGGGAAAACATCATGCATTGATTACGTAATATTCATAATATCATATAGAAATTTGGGTCTTTGATTATCCACTATGGAATCAAAGTCATAAATGAGTGAAGTGAACTGGTCTTCGAGAAAGATATTTTTGAGTGGTATTTTTTCTCTCTTGTCTCACCATGGGGTTTAAGGTCGAAGGGGGGAAATTCTACTTTGTTATAGATAAATGTCTTGGGGATTAAAATTGTAATGAAATTCATCCAAGATATATAATCTATTTTCAATCAACATTTCTCAATATCATCATGACGTAAAGATATATATAATAATCTAATGTGTCCATGTCGTTCTCTATAAAGATTTTGATATAATAAATTTCCATTAATTTTTATGCTTATAAATATACTCATTTGTATTGAGAATAATGATAAAATAGTTTATTTTAGGTTTCTATTTAACTCATATAATAATTAAATATTCATAGAATTCTTGAAGTATTATATTTGATCATTATATTCATGATAATGATTATTCAACAAAGGGTTTTGGGATTTTTAAAAAAGTCATAAAGAACAATACATGAAGTGTTTGTTATCTTTCATTGATATCTACCATCACATTTAGAACCCCATATTTGATGTTAATGTTTTGATTTAAGCCAAAATTTTGATAAATAATCTCACATTCGAATATATATCAATTGGTATGAACCTAACATAAGATACCTCACATTGGTATCATTCTACACATTTTGGATATATCAGCCTATAATCTTTTTTACATATATATTATATATTAATTGAGGGATATTATTTATGTAATTTTACGATCCTTTCCAGAACATTTATACTTTATTATATTTTAAGATAATATACATAAATATATTATTTAGGTTCATTCATCATTATCTCTCATTATTTTATTCTCACATTATACCCTTCTTGACTTACTTTTCTTAAATAATCTCTCCATTACATTGGGAAAGGAAACGATATAATGTGTGATCATAGATGAACAAAAAGCATAAATAAGGGAGATGTTGATGATCATTTAAATATAACAATAGGATTTGGCTATGAAAACATGATCTATTTTAAAATATATACTTAACATAAAATAAAAAATAATAAAGAATCATTGTAGAATGGATGTTAATTCATAATACATGAGTAATAAATGAATCAAGTAACATGATACTTGATAGATTATAATTGGCATAATTAATAAATTTATTCACACACATAATCATTGAAAATAATTTCCTTATTCTAGCCTCAAATTCAAGAATATCATAGTGTATAAATCCCTTACTCAACATGCTTCACTATCCAATTAGACCTTATCAACTCATGAGTTATCCATAATTACCCAATTCCTTAAAGGGATATATCATTATAGTCCCACCCACCCCATAATCATAGTCTATTAATATGTGTTCGAAAAGATTAAAAATATTTATCATATATCATCACATGTGGAAACAAAAAGGGTTTCACAAAAACTTCAACAATTCATCCTAGATTATACCATGGAAAATAAATTGGATTTATAAAAATATCATCATTATAGTAATAAAACATCATCATAAATAATAAATATTGTATCATTGTATTATATCCACAATGAAAAATAAGTAACATTAGATGATGTCTTCAGATTTTTAGAAGCCTTTAGAATATCACTTGAAGCATTGCTTGAGGAAGATATATATTCACATTTGAATGAATTATTTCATAAATATGAATTATCAAAAAATTATTGATTTTTTTTAAATAACCATGGAAACATATAAAATAATATTCAATTAATTAAGCGGTCATGGTGGTGAAAAATTCCATTCGTGTCATGTATGTTAAAACTAAGATTCTATGAAAATTTTAAGTCAAAACAAATATTCACATCATTTGTAAAATGAAAATAATATTCATTTTAAAACATTATATAAAAATTTAATCATGTGTAAATATAAATTAAAAAAAATCATATTAATGTATTACAATATTTTTGGAAACATTTTTAGAAAAAATAGATATAAGATAAAATTTAAATTTTAACGAAGTGAAAAATAATGTCATATTTCAATAAAAATATTCATTTCATTTTTTGAGTGGTGAAGGTGAGGAAAATAAAAGTAAAACATATAATATATATAAATAACAAGGGTAAAAGAAATTTTTTTATATTCATGGTATTCACATCATGAAATTTATCATAAAAACATTATCATAAATAATCTAACTAAAAATTAGATTGTAATATAAGAGCTATGACATAGGGTCAACATTCCTTGAATATGATATAAGATATTATATTATAAATACATTTTTTTAAATACCAGAATCATGTACATACTAATAATATCATATATGGTCATCTTATAAAATTTTATTCCCTATTTATAAAATAATAAATTTTAAAATTGTAGTTTATGGGTGTTAACATTTTTTTTCCTAGAAGTTTTAATTGGGTAGTGCATGTCCTTAAACCTTAATCATGTTACCATAAACATCAGAATATTAATACTGATATTAATATAATATATATATTAATTATATATAGGCACTTATATATATAATTTAAATATGAAAAAATTATTTATAATGTTTATCGAGATGGTAGGTCTGAAGTATACCAAAAAAAAAAATTTCGCGTTGAGATGGATGGATAAAATTAAAGGGAAAAAATAATGATTACATATATAGAATAATATTAATATCTAATATATCATATATATTACTTAAATTTTTACCTATTACAATCCATGTAAACATTTTGTGAAAAATGAATCACTTAACTTCAGTGGGTGGTAGTTCACACATATAGACGAGCGATGTTATCATTTTCCAAAAGATGGAAAAGGGAGGATAATGGTTTTTACTTAATCATAATAATAATTAACTATATTAAAATACTGAATTCATTATTTTAGCGCAGATAATATAGATTTTAAGGAGGAATAAAAAGTAATTCATTTTAAAACATTCAGTTAAGAGTAACACCTCTTTTTTGAGAGAACCCCTTTATCCTACACCTTAATCCATGAAAAGATGGTATTTTGAAGAGAAAATAAGCCATAATATGTGTTCAAAGAATATATGGTGATATTATGGTTGGTATTTATTGAGATATAATGATAAAACATTATGAAGAATGACAGAATAGATTTTCCATTTTGTTATGGAGGGGCACCATTGGAATAAATTAATGTATTCAATTAGTATAAATTAATTTTTAAATTATAATAGAGCCAATGAGATATAATTATATTATAATTTTTTTTTATAATTAATATCATCAAATAAAATTTTGTTAGTTTTTGGTTATTTTTTCACCCTTATAGGTTAGTCTTATATATCGTTAACCTTTTGACAATTACCTCATTAACAATATTTTTTATTCTTTAGGGGGAAGACTATTTCCATAAAAGGAAAAGTGAAAAATAAATGAAAAATGGTAAATATTTTAAACTATATATTATTATATTTTTCTAATATATTATATTTAAGAATTTTAAAATAGTTAATTAAGTATGTCATTTTTAGAAAATATTATTAATTTTACTTTTTAAGAAATATTTTAATTTGAAATTTAAAAAATGCTGAATGAATATAAATTATAGTATATTAATTTTAAAATAAATTATATTTTATATTTATTTATTAATGTTTTGAACAATATTACTCGAAAAAAAAATTCTTTTAGGGGTTTCAAAATCATTATATTATTGTTCTAGTTCTTGCGCAATTATTATATCAGTGTTTCATAATCATTTAAGGAAATTATTTCATCAATAAAATTTATATATAACTTTCCATGATAAAATAATCTGTTCAACCTTCATAAAATAATTCCGAAAAAAATAATATATTTTTATCCCATTGAAAAAAATTATAATTATTGAAGAAATGAAATTGGCATAATTAACTTTATCTTTAACATAAATATTTTAATGGTTAAAGAAGATAAATGGAAAAACGTAAAAAAATTCAAGGTTTTCAAGATTATTTATGAAGAGGATTTATAATATGAAGTAATTTATGTTTTTTTACTGAATTTTTATCCTTATAAAATTACTTTTATCACGAATTAATCTATTTTAATTTTACCCTGGAATCAAAAAATATGTATGATTACAATTCATATTGATAAACAAACACATGGCAAACAGTTACCAAATTTTTAACCTCATATTCAAAATTTGTAATAAATATTTTATGATTAAATTTTAATATGGGGAAGAAATTAAATTTAAAATATTCTAATAGTACATGATGAATAAAATAATCCTAGAATATAACTTTCTTCAGAAAAAATTGTTTTTATACAGAAATAAAACATAAAAATTATAATTAAATTCGTTCTATTATTTATTAATCAAATGAACTATATTTTATTTTTCAACATTTTGAAAATGAAATTTTACTCTATAAATGCTTTAATAATAAAGACTGCTTTCAATAAAAATTTCTATTTTTATCTATTCGTCAAAAAATAAATATTTTTTCAGAAAATTATAAAATTTACTTTATAAACTATTTTTTTACATTTTTATTTTAAAAATTATGTTATATTTTTCAAATTAATTAGTTATAAGTGTAAAAGTTTAGTTATATTATTCTAACATAAAAATAGATACAACCCATTTTTGATAAAAATAGTAATTTTGATTAGTTTTTTGAAAAATTGAATCTTTATTTATAAATATATTTTATTTTTAAAAAAATTAAATTATTATTTTATCATTAACAAATTCAAAGGTTGTTTTTAAATGGTTGATTATATTTTAGTTTGTTTAAACTTGGGATTGTTCCTATCACAATCTATAAAAGTAATTAAATTTATTTGAAAAGAAATATATCATAAAATCAATCAGAGTTATGTTTTACCCTCCATAAAATGAATATCACCATTGAAATTATATTTTATAGATATATAAAAATCCTGACATATCTGGTTCATCGCAACACATAGTTCCCAAGTAGATTCTTTAATTATAAAATTCATCTATAAAACATTAACTATGTGAGTAGTCTTGATACATAACACTTTCTATCTATAAACCAATATTAATACCAATCATTATTCACATTAATAATTTTGAACTAGGGGTAAAACCATTGAGTTCATTATATTTGAAGGATCAGGTATGTAAATCTCCATGAGTGATATATAGAACAAATAATCAACTTCTGAGAGGTTTTGTGGAAGTACCAAATGAAAATATACCGTTCATAATCCATCGAGAATCTGGAAAGGGTTAATATACCAAGGGATCAACATTACCTTCTATTCAAATATCATAATCTTCTTCCATGGATGATTTTTTTGAATAATTCCCCAGAAACATTGAATTATGAATTTCACCAATTACTTTTAGCATAATTATTTTGATAATAGGCTACCTTGATGTGTTGGTGGATAGATCAAATCTTATATACTATTTCTTAATCAAACTAACGTCCTAATTTATTTCATTATCCACATTCATCCCATTATGTTGGGGTTCTATAATAATATTAATAGAGAGGTTCATAAGAATCCATTTGGATAATCGATTAAAATAAATTATTGTAATGAAACTCATTTATTTCATGGTATTTATCCCAAAAAAAATTAAACCCATTTAAAAAGGCCTTATAATATTTTATAATGTGTCAATGGATCATTCAAACAAACCATCTCTCTAAGGGTGGTGAGTATTATTGAATCACCACTCCAAAACTATATATTTCTGTAGACGTTCTATGAACATCATGGTAAATCCTAAATCTTGATCAGATATAATAAATATTTTTATAATATATAAATTTCAAATTCTATAATGTATATCATAGTAATATAACTAATAAAAAAATATCCTTTTTATAAAAAATTTTGATTATTGCATAAGGTTATATTGAATAACCAAAATTGTGTTCTGGACCATAGATTTTAAAGGGATTATTTCATCAATCTCTGTGGTGATGTTTTTCCATTTCTATTAACTTGTATGTGAAACTATTTTAACATCCCAATAGAATATTTCTCTCAATATTAAATTTATGACTTACCATTCACATAGATTCATTTTTTTAGTAGATCACTTTCTATTTCCCTTCCAATAAAACTCTTTAATATATCTATATATCATTTCACTTCCAAGGTGAATAGTGAATTAAGAACTAGTAGTCTCATTTAATATCTCATTCTTCAAATATTGTATTGACATAACACATATACGGATGTTGAATATTTTTGTTGTGTAACATGGAAAATATGAATTCAGGAACATTTCATACATTATTTACCAACTCTATAAATTAATTATTTTCCACTTTAAAATCCACTTAGATAGATAGTTGAATACTCATTTGAGAAAAATGTGATTTCTCCAATTCCATGAATATTTCTACATCCATCTTATGAATATCTACAATTATTAGGTCATTTTTATCCTCATTATATATAATCTACAATGATCCATTTGACATAATGCATTATCCACCTTGTTTTCTTTTTCTGGATCACAATTTAATTTGCACTCATAATCATTAATCAACTGTAAACATGTTATACATTGAATATTTAAAACATTCCCAATGAACATATAATTTAAAATATTATTATCTTTATTAATGTTAGACCATTCTCAGTAAATATAATTCCTCTATATCTTTAATAAAATAATTACTATATCTAACAATAAAATGTATGTTGTGCATTTTTTCCCATGAACTATTTCATGATTCATAAGCCAATAACATATCATTCTACTTGAGGATGTATTCTAGTCAATTATATGATGCATCACTATAGATCACAAACATTTCTCCAAATTATTATAGATTAAAAATATTTGAGATGTGTAAAATTCACTTTATTTACTTGAATTTTTTTTCACATTTATCAATGTAAAGTAAATTGGATACATTTTGAGATAACATGTTGATTATATTAGGAAAACATGAGAAATGCATCACAAATCATCCATAATATCCATCCAAAGTAAAAAATATATATATCTTAGTTGTTGAGGCTAGTCTGAGCTAATTTTCACTAACATCTATCATTGAGAGAACCACCGATATAACATTTGTTGATATTAAATCACCCTAAAAGAAAAAATTTTGTAGAAAAAATCCACACATTGAAAATTTGTCATTCATTTTTCCTTTATAAGGTTCTTCAGTATAATCTTCAAGTTATATTTATTCTCGTCTTTCTCATAGAATGTTTAATAAATTAAACTATAAAGGCAACATAAAAACTTATCATGGAAATATCTAAAGACCCTATTAAATAAATTCATTAACATAAGAGGGAAATTAATGATACCAAATAGAATCCCTATAAATCCGTAGTTTCCATACCTTATATGAATGTCATTCTTGGGTATGTATTCTTTTTTAACCCTTAATTTATATTATATTGATGAATGATCAATATATCAAAAATATTGAACTCCTCAAAATTGAATGAACAAATCATCAATACGAGAAGGAGTATATTTATTCACGATGTAGATTTTTTGGTTCATCATAATCAATATTGATTCACATAAATACATATACCATCTTCAAAAATGAAAAGGAACACCCAATGGTAATGAATTACTCCATATGAATTCATTATATCCATTCTCCTAGAGTTTATTATTTAATTATTTATACATAACATTAAGGACATCTGTCGCTAGGGGAGCTCTCTGGGTGGTGGGGATTACCTTGACTCACAGATGATGTACAACATGGATCCCCCTACATATCATAGAGGAAGTTTTTTGTCCTCATTCTCCCTCAACGGAGCATCACCCAGCCTTCCTTCCATTCTCTAATCCTGAATTCCTTCCTCTGTTTCTATGGATTAAAATTTTTCTAAATGCCCTAGATCTATACCATGGATCCCCACAATACTAATCACCATTAGGGGAGTCAAATAATTCTTTGGATCTATTCAACCCAGATCAGGTGGTTCAATTCTATCAATGAACCCCTTCAATTTACTTATTTTATAGCTTCGTCTTCGATAGCTAGGTGTTACAATATCATGTGATTATTGGCCTGCATGATTGAAATCATATAATGATTCAAATTTATTCAACAGAATATCTTATTTTTTATGACTCTCGAGCTCTTTAACGATGAAGAGTTTTCTTCCTCTATCTCCATCAGTATACCTTCAACATAAATTTGAAGAGAGATAATCTATCTCTGGAAATCTGGGTAACCATCCCTACTCTCCCACTCCCTTTCCAAAATTCATCCATTTTGTGTATTCTAGAGAACTTGGTTGGATGATAAATTTTCTCCGACAACAGGATAGAAGCTATGTGACATCGCATTTTCCATCACATTTGTGTGGAGGTTTATGTTTCCAAGTCGCCTATGGATTTGGTGTGGATACTGATGGACAAGAATTCTCGTGGAAGTTGGATGTTATGTTTTAATCATAGACATATTTCTACATGTCTTGAAATCTGTTAAGTCACCTTGCTTCGATATGTCGTTGTGGGTCTTTGACCATGAAATTACAAGAGTATATAATAGAGAATTAGGTTCATGATGGATATGTAGTGGATCATGGGAAGGAACATTATAATGGGAAACAATAAGAATAATCTATGGCCACAGAGCCTTCGGTGGCAGCTGTCATGGGTAGTGGTGGTTCTGCTACTAGAAATGAGATAGTTTACATGTGTTCAGTTAAGGTCATGAAGAAATAACTGGTGTCACCTCCTGATATGAAGGTGAAAGAGATTTTTAACATGGAGAAATGATATTTTAGGGTTATGGATTCGGGATCTGTTGTGTTTATAGGTGAAATCCAGCGAGGATCTATTTGATTGGAGGTACCATGGGGTGATAGTGGGTGCAAAATAGAGCTCTAAATGTTGGTTTATTTATGTTCTATAATATCTCAAGGTTCTTCATATGCTAATGTCATGTGTCCAAGGAGGGCCATCCAAACCTACTATGGGACATGTCCTATAAGGGTCATGCCATCATGGGAACTAGGAAATCACTTTGAACAACTGTCTACTGAGGATATGGTTTAGGAGTATAAGGTAGAGAAAATCATACCCCCATTGTTGTGAAGAAACATAATAGTAATGAATCAATTGAAGACTATACTATAGGTGAATGATAGGATGTGAATAAGGGTGACATGATTCCAAGGCCAAGGATATGTGGAAGTTGTAAAGTTATTCGAAAGGAGAGAAAAGACTATTCCTTTTTGCCACTCCAAATAGAGCCTCATTCAGCAAAGAGGTTGATAGATAAATAGAAGGACATTGATACTTCCAAGACATCTTATCTGTAGTTGAAACAAGTTGACATGATTAACCATTTACTAAAATTTATTATGATTTTAGAAGAAGAAGTAGTAAAACATGTGTTGTGACTTAATGAAACTGAAGAATAAGCTGCCAATATGGTGAGGATGCCACTACAGATTACACTCCATAAGGTGCAGTATTCCTGGATTGAAAAGGTGGACCTCATTTTTATTAGGGGCTTCAATAATACTAAAATAAATATTTTGGAGTATAAGAAGTCTTGGGAAAATATGGATGTTTGGTTCAAATATCTTTTAATGGATTAACCTCACACCCAGATATGTAAAAAATCCTAGAAATTATTTAGGGTGGCTAAATCTGGAAGTCTTAAACTATTATTTAATGGTTCTATTATCTCGTTTTGTGGATAACATCCTAATTTATCACTTATTAATTAAATGTGATCGAATAATAAAAATATAATTTTCAATAAGTCTATAACTCAATTAGGGCATTCCGAAATGAATTATTCAATAATGGTGAAGCATGGGGTATTACTGTTGTTAAAAACGCAACTCCGTGATTCATAGGAAGACTGGGAAACTCTTTCATAGAGATTACATGAGACTTAAATAGACAATTTTTATCTTTTATGTGGTGATTCTCCCAACTATATGAGAGAAAAAACATTCGAATAATAATTAATACCCATATAATAGATGAAATCCCCATTTGAATTCAATATTTATCATCTAATAAATATACAACCATATTTTTTCTTAGATTATCAGAATTGACAAACCATCATTTATTATTGATATTGGATTCATATAATAATTATAATCCATGAATATAATAACATCCAATTATGCATTAGGAAGAAGGATGATATTTTTTCGAAGCATATGCTAGAAAACATCAGTTGGAGAAGAATCATTGTATTTATTTTAAATCTTTATACAGTTAGTGGTTTCCATACTAATTCAACATATACCCATTTATGTGGTTCATTGATACCATAAACAAATTTTTTATATATAAAAGTGTGGGTATATTACGAATAACATATGAAATTTATAGTTCTATAGAAGATGATATGTGTACCTTTCACCACATTATTATCATAACCCATATCAACAATAATGACCATATGAGATTTAAATTTTCTATTGGTCATAAAGGGTTTAAATGTCATTAAAATTCATTAATAATTTTATTTTAGATCAGTTTAGAATAATTTATACATTTTATGCATTAAGAACACAAGACTGTTTGTGGGATTTTTTATGTTGATTTATCTCCATGATTATTGAACATTATCTTCCCATGATATCATAATTATATTGTAGGAATAAATTAAATTCCAAACATAAAACATTTATAAATCTCCACAAGAAAAATTCATCAATGTTTCATTTTTCACATTGAGAAAAAATAAAAGATCGTCTTCTTTTATACATTTTTTCCGTTACTATAATTTTCATTGAGTTATATATTTTTTTCTTACTAAAACCATTAGATTGATGGGTAACTCCAATATTTATTTGTAATATTATATCACAAAAATTATTATCTCGTATCTACTAAGGTTAATTTTTAATTACACCATTAATAGAAAAGTTTTTATGAAAATATACATTGGATCAATTTTAGATTCATGTTGGATAATAATACTACAAACATTGCTCACATGTCTTGAATTTTTTTTACTCACATGTAATAATGGATTAATCAAAATTATTATTTACATTATGGAATTGAATCTACATTTTTCATATAGATAATATAGGGAATTTAATTATAGATAAACTTTTCGTAAAATCATCCCATTCATAGGTGTCAATCTATTTACGCCTCCTCTTATTCATGATAGTAGTAAAACATTGATCTGTTTTGGATTATAAAAAATAAATGTCCTAAATATATTTTTCATGTTCTGAGAACATGAGAAAAAATGTTATCTTTATTGATCCATTTCTCACGTACTAGTGCATTATTAGAAAAAATAGAAGAAATTGGATTTTGATTCATGAAGGATTAAATAGAAAATTATTCCTTTCTATCCTAATTTGGATGTTTATCGTTTTTAATAGATTTTGAATATTTCACAGTCATAGAAATGATATTATGTATTATATATCTCCAAACATTTAGTTTAAAAGCCACAAAATCACTAAATATTCAATCAGATTCATCAGTAACATGGTTTCATTAGGTTCCAACCATTGATTGAACCAGAAAGCATTGTGTGAGAAACAATAATAATTATGCAAACTATATAATCTATTTCATATAAAATCATTAGGATTATATACTATTTTTATGCTTGCACATATGGTTTTCACTAATGATATAAAATCATAATATCTAAATACTGATTAAACACTATCCTAATTCCAACTATAATGAACTATACTTTTCATATGTAGATATTATATATTAATAGATAAATATTCATTGTATAATATTATAACCCACAATGTAATCACGAAGGTTTGGTTTATTTTTAGAGCAGATACATAAATATATTATCTACGAATTTTATTCACAATCTCATTTATTGTTATTTTTTCTTTTTTACCTTCTTGACATAGCATACATAAAAACATTCTTCACAACATGTGGAAAGGAAACATAAGAATTAGGGATCTATAAAATATAATAAGGGTAAACATGGAATATATCAATGATTAATAATACATGAAATTAGTATAAGTGTAACATAACATGATATATTTGAAAATCCACACCCAATATATCATTCACCATAATCATTAATTATTTCATATGGTATGACAATACCTATGAAATGAATCCTAATGTAATTGTGCAATATAATCCTTGAAATCATAACATTGAAATTAGAAATAAGTAATAAGAAAAAAAATAATCATATAAAATAATTACATTAGTCAGGTGACACTAACATTACTATCTTATTGGATTAGTTTCACTCCACATTCTATCACATCTATAGTCAGAATTCACTCGTATGATTATCGTAGTCAAAAATTTTCTTTACTAAAATGTGTTCACTCCCCATTCTATCAACTAGTATCTAATGTGATATCGATTTGTACATAATAAATATATAAGATATATAATTTCAGGACCACTCATAACATAATTATAATACATTTTTTATGTGTTCCAAAATGTCAAATCAAATCATCATATATCATAGCCTTTGGATAATAAATTGATTTCAAGAAAATTTTAACACTACATCATTGATTAAATAGGATAAATTGAATTGGTTTCATAAAAATATCATCATCATAATCATAAACCATCTAGGGACATAGTTAGTGTGTTATTAATAGATCATAACACTAGTAAATGATATATAACTACAAGTATAAAATCATGGATGAAAATATCTTTAAATTATCGCTTGGAATACATATTAATGAAAATATATTTTTCATTTTAAAATAATTTCATTAAAATTTAAAAACAATGAAAATAATTATAGATAAAATTTTATTTTAAAATAACCATAAAATATCTTAATGGAGGACTAAAATAATTGAGTGGTAATGGTGGTGGTAAATTACATTTAATCTTTGTATATTTATTGAAATATCGTTTCCAAATTTTCGTAAGGATAAAATAGATAAATTGGGTAAATGAAACGAATATTCCTATGAAAATATTTTTAAAAATTAAATAAAAGTCTATAAATTTATTTCAATTATCATATTTTTATATTAATATAATTAAAAAACATTTTTAGAAAATTAAGAGAGTGAAAAAAGGACTTTCAACTGAAGATATATATAATGTAAAATTTTCATAAAACTATTATTTTAGTTTCATGAGTACCAAGAGAGAAGAAAATGGAATTAAAAGAAATAATATCTTCAAATTAATAGAGGATATGGTATTTAATTAATTTCTTGAGTGTCAGATCATGAAATTTTACCATAATAAACATTAATATAATCAATCTCAAAAAAATAGTGATATTTTGAAATAAAACACTTTTAGAAAAAAACACGCTTCAAAAGAGTTGTATCCTATAGAATAAAATATTAATATTTGTTAATATTATACACTAGAATATTTTATGTTCTTATAATATCATTTAAAATCCAGTTATAACATCTAAACACCAATTTATAATTAATTTCTTATTTAAATTTCTATTTCTTGGTGTTCATAGTTTCATTTTTCTTGAGTGTTTCAGTTTTGTAGTTCTGGTCCCCAAATATTGACCATTCTTCCATAAAATCTATAATTTTATTAATTTTATTAATAATATATATATATACATTCATTATATATATATATATATATAATTTTCCATTATCATTTAAGATAGTAAAAATATTTATATCATTCATGGAGATAGTAAGTGATACGTATGCATGAAAATTTCCTCCACTTTTCAATGGATGTAATAAAAAATACATATATTATTTTAATATATTAGATTTAATTTAGTATTATATATATTATTTAATCTATAATTATTTTGAACCATGTAATGTTGAAAAAAATGACCTGCATCTCTTTGGGTATTAGGTAGTCTACACATACACATAAGCAATGTGATTGTTCTCTAAGAAATATGATGATGGTGGAAAATGGTTTGTTCCTTCAACATAATAGTTATTTTTTATATTTATGATACAAAAATCATTAGATTAAAATGGATACCATTGATTTATATGAGTAACATGCATAAATAATATTGAAAACAAATTTTAAATAGTTATATAATTTCATTAAGAAACGTCTTCTATATTGCGTCTTATGATTTGAAACGATGTTCACTTATAAATAAAAGATAATGTAGGTTGTGGTGAAGTATGATATGATTATTTTATTGTATATATTTTCTAAAACCTAAGTCTCAACCACTTTAAATAATTAAGGATATGAGGTTCTATTTTATTATTGAGTGGAGGTGCATCCTTTGAATTACATCAACTATTAAATTCATATAAATTATTTTTTCTATAAAAATAGTTGAGAATTTTTATAATTAGTATAAAACATTGGAATGAGTCGAAATAATATAATAAAATAAATTTTATACATCTTTTGGTTGTGGTATTATTTGTAATTCTTACTTTTACCTCTAATTAACTGTTTTGACAATTGGTTCGATATTTTTTTTTACACATTCAGGATCCATAAATTTTATATATAATGAATGATGAATCATAAAAAGATCATCATTCAAATAAATATACATATCACATTAAATATAGAATTTATAATATTTTTATAAATATTAAATAATTTTAAAAAACTATTATTTATTATATGAAATTATTAATGTCAATATAGAAACTATTCATTTTGTTTTAATTTGAAAAAAAAATTGAAAAAAAATTAATTGAAAAAATTAAAACATCACTAATATGTTATATGCATCTATAAAATTTAGAGGACACTACAAATAACTAAAACAAAATTAATTTTGTTTTCTTAAAATAATTTTCATGACTTCTCTATTTATTTCACCAACACCGTATTACTTGTGCTTAATAATTTAAGCTACTTATAACATCATTTAAAAAATTAATGAGGGAAAAATTTCATCCATATTTAAAATAACCATTTATATCTTAAAATAGTTTTCCTTTATCACATCAATAAAATAATATTGATTTTAAAAGGAAGAAAGTTACATTGTTTTACTATTTCTTTTACATAAATATTATTTATGTAAACTTATATATAACGATTAAAAAAGATAATAATTTAAAATATTGGATGATTATGGATGAAATAGACACATAAAATAATATAAATTAATGTGTTTTAATAAATTTTAAGGCATGTCTCTATATTTTTAACCCAATCTAACACATTTTAGTAATAGCATATTAATGAAAATTTATTAGCGTACTGTTCATGTTTGCAAAAAAAAGGGGAACAAATTAACATATTTATATCTCGAAGTTATAAAAATTGAATCTATTTTTTAGATTTAAATTTTATATGGTTAAGTAATTTAATTTATATCTAACATAAAAAATGTGATAAAAATGTGTTTTCTAGAAAAAAAATGTTTGTTTGTATAAAAGATTTGCAAACCAAAATGATACATTTAATTGTTTATAATGAACATAATTGTATTAATAATAATAAAAATTAAATAAAAAAACATTTAAATACATTTTAATACTTAATGGTACTACATAAATTCTTTAAACGAAAATATAGTGTTCAATAAAAGTAATTATTGTTCATTGTTCATCGAAAAAAAAATATTTTTAGGAAAATATATAAAAATCACTCTATATTATTTAAATTAAGATATCATAATTGATGTTAATATTTAAAATACATGTTCTAAAATTAGAAAAATATAATTATATTATTTTCTCTAAAAAATGAATAAATCTCATTTTTGAGAAAAATGAATTTTTGAAGAGTTAATTAAATACAATATCTTTATTTTTCTATATATTTTAAAAAAATTCAAAATGATGTTATTACTATTAAATAATCAAATTTAATATATAGGATAGAATTTTATACTAAATTATGGTTTTTTAGACGTGGTTTTATGTCTATTGAAGGAAATTAATGAAATTTATTTTAATTATGGAGTAATACAACATAAATTATTAGGTTGTTACCGAGTATATCATTTTTTATATCAAAAAACAATTTTCAACCATAATTTTTAAGTCATCCTCTCATAGATCAACCCCATGTTCAATAAGTAAAATATATGTTTTTAATTTTAAAATATTCTAAAATTTATACTATGATTTCTTGATGAAAAATCAATCATTAACATAATTTAATGGCAGTTTCATAGAAACATCATCCACATAATAATAAATTCAATTTTAATAGGGATATTTCTTATTAACATTTATTATTAAATTAAACATTCAATCATTCCATCAGTTTTGAAATGATGATTAATGTTGTGACATTTTTGGCTCTTTTCAAAAAACATTAATCTACATAATTATTAAATTCTCACAAAGGTTTAGAAAATATGTTTCTCTAATGGTATGTTTTAAATGAATTTATAGAAAAAATTTAATTTATTTCTCAAAAACATTGTTGTATATTTATTATTACCAAATATATTATGATTTCTACAATGACGAGAAATACCCCAAGCCTAATAGCACAATGTTAGAGGTAACATTATTTAATTGGAACTAGATAGCTGAAATCACATCAAAAATTACCTAATTGTTTATTAGTATTAATTAACTAAATATATACTTGAATATCACAAAATAATTTATTGAATAAAATGAGGCATTGTATTTTTTTTGAGTTCATCATTACTTCATCCAACATAGACCTTCAAATAAATCATAATATACATCGTTGAATCTTGGGGAAATAAATAAATGAAATGGGTGAGGATAATTTACCAATAAGAATATGTGTACCATGAAATATATCATGTATAATAATTATAATCAATATGTTAAGGTAAAAAATAAAAAACTCAATTCCATAAATTACATGAACATAATATGGGTGGACTAAATGATGATCAAATAATGTCATATAAATAATCACATGTTGTTGAAACATTACCATGAATATTATAACTAATTTAATATTAACAAGGAACATTAATAAATAATATAATAATGAGGGAATGAATCATTAGAGGATTCATAACTATAATGTGATAGTCTCATGACAAACATCTTACATAAATTGGAAATACCTTATCCAAAAACCCAAGCCAGATTGTCTCATGTGGCTTATTGATGATTCAATGTGTTATAGTGGGCCCCAAAAATTACATAATAATTCCAAAAAATTCATTATATGAAAGTAGTGATGTATAGTGAACATAAGAATTAATATTGCACAATAATCAAACTAACCTTTAATACATTACAAATTAATAAATATTATCATAAATCATTCGTATCAACATGGATATTGGTATCAAAATAGTACATCCCTTGTAAAACTTATCCTAAAACATGGTATTAAAGAATATGGATGGTACTAATAATGAAATTTACCAATGGAGAATAATTAAAAAAATTAGTTATTTTCTACGAATAGAAAAAAGACCATAAATATTTCATTGAAAAAATTCTTTAGTAAAATATACATTTATCATTGAAAATAAAATTTTGAGAAGATAATTTACAATAAATGTTGAAAAAATCATTATAAATAATATTAAAATCATATTGTTGAAGCATCTGAGTTATTATTTTTCATAATGTAGGGAAATTTTATACATTCAGTATAGTTAAAAAATATTTACGAACACTATTGTAAAAAAGGATAAAAAGTAGGTTTTTGAAAAAATTAAAATAATATTCCATTCAAATAATTTTTTAAAAACTCTAACATGGGTAAAATTTTCATTAATAAATCAATTTTAGTAATGTTAAAAATATTTTTTAAAGCATTTTTTAAAACCCTGATTTTGGATGAAATAACATTTTTAACTAAAGAGATAAACAATGTTGGCTTTTAATAATAATTTAAAATAATTTTAAATTATAATGGGATGATAATTTTACTATTAGATGAAATTTTTATGAATTTTCAATGGAAATGAAAATTTGGAGACTCTTGAGTGATAAATCATAAGGTTGCATCACGACAAATTTAATCAAAAATAATCATGATAAAAGATGATATTGTGAAATAAAACATTAACACATTGATATATTTTGAATTGTAAAACCCATGAAATAAATAACATCGATTGAAAAATTAGATACCATAAATATAAATGTATTGATGAAAAAACATGTAAAAAATGAATTATATACATAACAAACAAAGAACATAGTGTTGAATATGGCATACATCTCATTGAAGAAAATGTGAGACATGAAAACATTACCTAAGATCTTTTTTACTTCATATCCACCATTACCTCATGTTTAATAAATAAGTTTTTATTATTATTATATTAAATTATCATACTGACATATTTCATACCATATATTATTTATATATAGTCTTGTATGACCTTTTTATTATCAATTATTTGTTAAAATCTCAGTTTTGGGTGATTAGTGCAACATATTTCATTTATGTTTTGGAACATTAATTTCGGGACTTTTCCATTTATTAAAGTTAAATAATCTACAAAAATTTAAAACATGATATAAATGTCATATAATTTAGTAATACATTTATTTAAAGGAATCCATACATGTAAAAGAAAAAATGTATTATGCCACACATAGAGATTGTAGGTCATGCGTACACAGAAACACTGTTTAGATTTTCTTGAGGGATGAAATAAAAGGAAATGAGATTTAAATAATATATTTTTAATAAGTATTATTTTAAATATTTTATGTATTTTTATCAAATCCATCCTTCTTACCATCTATATAAAAAAATAAAAACATGTTATATCCCTATGTAGATGTGGTAAAGAGCACACATCCATAATTGACGTTATTATCTTACAAAAATGGATGTTAATAATTTATATTTCTTATAATATCTTTATAATATTCCTAGGCCATAAATATACCATATATTCATTCAATTTATCCTTATTACCTTCCATGTGAAGCATAATATAAAAATGACTCACATTGCTTTAATGTACGGTATTCTTCCATATAAACAAATGTTGTTATCATATACCCCCAATAAAATAAAAATAAGAAGGTTTATGTGATATAATAAATAAATAATTTCAAAAATTTCAAAAATATCATACAAATGTTAGGAATTTATAATAATATTCACTCTTGAATGGTGGTTATGGAAGATGAATTACATCAGTTCGGGAGGCTTCAGTCCACCTTATATACAGGGGACAAATAGTTTTCCCATTAGAAGGATGTAGAGATGGTTATTGGTTGCACCATTAAACAAAATAAAATAAAATAATATATTAAATACTATTTTTACTATGTTACCATAGTTGTAGAAGATTTCATTGTGTTGGAATAAGAAATAATACATATACACTCATTAAGAATATTAAATATTATTCGGAAAACCCCTTTTGTTTCATACAAAACAAACATATTTATATAATTCCCTAAAAATGCCTATATAATGTTGGTAGTTAGGTATATAATAGATTTTTTGAGGTCTCGTCCTGTGAAAATAGATTATGAAGTGTGAAGATGGAGGAGGGAGTTGGAATATTATAAGTTGGGGAGATGACACAAATTGAATTTTCCAAAGGAAAAAGTGATACCAATTTATTTTTATTCCAAATGTATACAAAAGGATTAATTATAGAAATTGGATGATATTATTTTGAATTATCTCTTTCAAATAAAACATTGGAAATTTTTTTCATTATTTTTAACCCTTATATTTTTAGTGTAACCACCATTAACGCTCTTCTAACCTTAACTATGGTAAATAATTTATACTAATTTTACAATTACTTGTGACAAAAAATTATATTGGAATTGTTTTATAATATATATTTTAATGATTCCAAAAATGGATTCAATTTTTCCAAATTCTATTAAAATAAGTGGTATAATTAAATTTGAAATTATACCCGCATAATCATTGAAAATTCTAACATTCCAAAGAAATCCTCTAAACATTTATAATGTTTTTATATTTGTATTAAACATGAATCTAATTAAAATGACCTAAATTAGATAAATTATAAAACAATAGAACTAATTTAAAATTCTCTTTTAATATAAATGTTATTTTTGATAATAAATTTATCAAAGCATAAGTATTAAATAAAAAATTGTATTTACCCATTTTTTAAAACATTATTATATTCATAAAATTTCCAAGAACTAACCCAAATATTGATTCGAAATTTATATTTTAAAAAAATTATTTTTCCAATAATTTTTTGAAAATTCAAAAAAATTAATATTATATAATTTACGCAAATCATAGATAAACCATCTATTAAAAAAACAGTTATCCGAAAAAATTTATTTTTCATTCGAATGGTCTTTATTTTTAATAAATAGATGAACAATGAATTAATTTTATATATGTGTAAAGAAAATATTTTTCATAATTTGGATATTGCTGTTATTACCTAACAATTTAATAGCTATGTTGTAATAGTACACTATATTATAGTTCTTTTAGACACTTTATTACATATATTGAAATCTATCAAATGGAATAGATTTATTTAAAAAATATATATCATAAAGTATTAGGGTGTGAAATTATCCCCCACCCAATCAATCTTTTATCCTAAATATATCTATAGTGTTACATTGTGTAGAAATTTCGATAGTTTTTCATCACAATCCCTCTGGTTTCTCTCATTGCCTCATCTAACTTTTTATTTTTCCAACATACTTTTACCTACAGAGTCATCTGATTCCTCAATGATTATTCACCACTATTGAAAATCTTGATAAATACTTCATAGTAAGATACATCAACATTAAATTTCATTTTTTATAGATTTGTAAATGCATTAAGTGTTTCATGTACAGACATTACAAGGATTTATGGAACATATCATGTAATTTAGATACACTTGATTGAATTGACAACAGGTAGGCCACATGTTCAACTATTTCTAGGTATTGAAAATGTTTTATGTTCATGTCTATTAGTTTTACTTTCTTACCATACTATATAACAACTTTCTATGTATATTCATATAGAAAATACATGATCTCCTACATTAAAATTTGAGTATTTCATCAAGTTATTCGTAAAATTTGTTTTCCAACAATGAGATGCATTGTGATGGGTATGAATAGTCTTAACCATTTCAATTGTATCCTCTAAATTTCCCAAGCATATAATGTTCCTT
This sequence comes from Viscum album, assembly GCA_963277665.1. NCBI lineage: Eukaryota > Viridiplantae > Streptophyta > Magnoliopsida > Santalales > Viscaceae > Viscum > Viscum album. The sequence continues at coordinate 292,169,973 of OY728131.1, read as the reverse complement.
TCAAAAATATCATCCTAATTAGTTGGTGTGAAACATCTCTTTAAGTATAATTTTTCATATGTCTCCATTTGAATACTTGAATGGACGATTTTATTATAGGTGAACTCTACCAAAGGTAAATACAGACCACACATACATTGATGGTCATGATATCATGGCCTCTTTTGTAACATCTCAGTTATTCATTGTATTATTTATATATATGATAGGGATTGATTTGGAGACAAAAAACTGAGACAACATGCAATTCGGAGGCCCTATGTTCTAAGAATAATTATTTGATAATTATTAAAATATTTAACAGCACTCATGCATTGTTTTTCTAAAAATTCACAATAAAACATCAATGGATCCCTTTATTTGTAATACAAGGGATCCATTGTGTTCCGAATATAGACATTTCCATAGGTGTAACCTAACATTGGTTGGCACAAGTCATTTGGGAAAATGTTTTCATGAGACATAAAAGGAATAAAATAATTTATTAATTAAATATGTTGAAATTTTTATTTTTAAATCCTTAAATAGATTGTTTTTATGAAAATCTAGGCTTAAATTCATAATCGAGGAGACGCTGGAGGACCGCTAGAGAGAACCATGGGGATTCATCTCTAGAAAACAACACTGGATTGTGGATCGGCCTATTGAAGAATCCTCAAATTCAATGGATCTTTCTAATAAACATTATGTTGATTCGTTCTTCATCAATGATAGATCCAAACTGTGTTAGGTAATTTTCTTTATTATATTTATTCCCAGTTTTTAATTCATGGGATGATTATAATAAATCGATGAACGGGTTGGTTTGCAGTTTAGTCACCTTAAAAGATAGGATTTATTTTTCAGAGTTATTTTGGGAGGATTTAATTGAATATCTTTATGGTTTATAGAATGGAAAAAGATAGGGATCATAGTGAACAATGATCTACGATTATTCCTCTCATTTTTATATTGTTTCTCTATTGATTCATCATTTCTTATTGGAGTTCTTCATTTGGCCCGCGACTTGACAATTTGGAATCCATCAATCATTGCACACCTGTTTCTTGGATCAACGATCTGATATCATATATTTGGTATCAACATGGAATAACATATGTAGAATGAGAGAGATTTAGTGTTTTAGATGATAGATTATTCCAAAAAATTGTTTTCTTTGGCACACATTTAAGATCACCAGTTTTAAATCCATATTTATAAGTAAATCAACAAATGAAGATGGATCTGTGTAGATCAAGAACAATATACCTAAAAAATGATATTAGGTTAACTTGACAGAATCAGAGGAGCCAGAGTGGCCTAGGAAAGGGATAACCAGTGCATGGAGGCGGTCACTGGTGGCCAGCAGTAGCACACAGAGGTAGAACACGTGCGGGAAGTGGAGCCGTGGAAAGATGGGAAAAATGGCAGCATATGTGGTGGAAGTGGTGGAATATGAGGTGGTGGTAGTGACAATGATCATGGAGCATAATTCGCGGATGTGAAGTGGGCTAGGAGAGGTGGGTTGGGTAATATCACTGGGTTGGGTCGGACGAGGTGGACCTAGGTTGAATTTGGGGAAATTCGGGTGGATCCTAGTTGTGGATGACCATGGTGATAAACGAAGACAATCTCCCATGGTGATCAACCATGGAAATCGACTATGGTGATAAAAAATGACAATCGACCATAGTGGTATACTGTGGTGAAATAATAGCTTGAGCTACAATTGAGGCGCATCGATCGTGATGATCAACCGAAGTGGCCCACTAGAGTAGTAAGTGGACATACATGGTGTAAGACCACTACCGTATGTGGAAATACCGTGGAGGAAGGTCTACAAGCCCCTTGTAGTCCTAAAGGTTGTTTCATTCAAATGAGTATTCCATCTAAACAAATCATTCAACTAATGACCCATCTACGACATTGCGACCCTAATGTTGAGATGGTGACTTTGAGAGAAACGATGGGTTTTTCGTTCGGAACTGTACATGATGAGAGTTTATATTAGTTCATTCCTCGTAGGATTTGTATGAAATTTCATTCACATAATTGGATTGTAATCCCCTCTAGAGGTTGAGTCTTAGTTGGAGTATGATATCCCTCCCCAAGCCTGGAGTGTAATCCTCTTTCACCCCTTGTGGAGTCGTGGAACCAACATGAACTCAAAAAGAAATGTATTGGTACTCCACATAGTGGGCCTCATCATTATGGTGCTTTGTGTCCCCTAGTGGTTCTGGGATTGATACCATACATTTTTTGTTGATCAATTTGGGTTTATGGTATCCCCTAGAATATTTGGGGCTGATCTCCTCTCTTTTTATCATAATTTTTCTTTAACAATGTGTTATATTTTGGAGGATACCAAATGAGATAAACCACTTCATCAAGTGTATACGATGATATCATGGCTCGAGGAATTATTTCTCTTGGATCAAGAATATTTGGAGAAGAATATAATGGTCAGATGTTGGTTATGACTGCCTGATATTGCATCATGTCCCTTGAGAATATCGTGGGTTTTATATACTCATTGTTGATTTTATAGAGTGTTACCTATTATATTTATATAAATATACTTTTTTATTCATGTTTAGTATTTTTGGTTTGTCATAATATGTATTCTTATAATCACTTCTACACTGCCTTTACCCATGCATGTCATGTCTTATGTAGATGAATAACCTTTTTATGGTCTCCAAGGAGGATCTTGAGAGGGTAGAGAATATATGTTTTTGGGAAGATTGAGGAGTTTTATGGTAACATACATTTTAATTAGTCATCTCCCTTGGAACACATTGGTCTCTTCAAAGATTTAGTTAGACTTGAGTATAGGCTCTTTGGGGTGGTCTTGTGTTTGGGTTTATTTAGTTTACGTTTTTTTCTCAGTGTACACTAGTAATGGGATATTGGGGGTTTCATGATTTTTTTACTTTGTGTTATCACATTTCATAGTTTGAGGATTGGTTATGTGTGATTGTGTACATGTAATTTAAGATAATAACTCTTATTTTTTGGGATAATATTAATCAGTTGTAGTCAACAACCTCTTTCCTAGTGGAGGAGGGATTGGGGTCGTCACGAAACAGACCCCTCTGCAGTGGGTCTTGACATCAAAATTTCCTCCAATGTTCTAATAGACATTTAGAACTATCCATTAGTTTTAGGGTGACATGAAGTGCTCAATTGAAGATCAATATTAAGATCATTTTTAATAATCCTCCAAAAAATCAATGTAAATCATGGATCATGATTAGGAACAATTGAAAAAAGGTGTTCCAGGAAATCATACGGTGTTATTAATATAGAACCATAAAAGGTGATCATGAGGTAAATATTATTTATAGTGTGAAAAATTTTATATTTGGTGAGGTGATCTTCAATAAATAATATTTCATCATTATTTCATGGAGTCATCATTAATATAGTTAAAAAATATATTGTAATTTCATCACATTTCCACATGGGATTTATAAGTGGTTTCATCAATCCTCTATGATGTAGTATTTTAGAATTTACAAGTTGGAAAACCAAACAACATTGCACATAGTTATATCATTCTTTCATATTATTATAACGCAAAACATTTCCTTCAAGTCCATTTAAATATTTGTATTACCATGGTGTGTGGCAAAATCTGAGCTATGAGAATCATCCAACAATTCCCCCATCAGATCTGGTATAGATGGTGAACATAGTCTCTTTCCAAATTTCAAAAAAAACATCTTCAAATGAAGTAAATCAGTTTTATCTCATCCATATAATTAATATTATTTTCAATATTCTAATCATCTAGTAGTGAACATTTTATCTTTTCAAAAATGATAGTTTAGAAATCATTTGAAATATAATTGATTTATCCCATTTCATAATTATTCTTTGAAATACCTTTACTTAATCCTTAAAAATAAGATATCTATCAATTCTCTTCTTTTCTAGGACTCCATTACCGTTCTGGCTCGTTGTATCCAATATATTATTTTCATTAACATGGTGGTAGTATATTGATATATCATAAACCGGGAGTAGCTCGAGCCATATCATTTTCCTGATGTTGAGCTCAATATTTTAAAATATTTATCTCATCTCCTTATGATCTGAATAGTTACCACACATTAAACAATACAGATAACATATCCAAATAATAAAATTAATGATAATGACATCAAACACAACTAATGGGTTAGATATTTATGTTTATGAATCTTTTACTAAATTGATACATTGAAAATAACTCTATAATTTTGAATTAGGAAATAATAATGTACCTTATTTGATGCATCAATATATATTACTAACACATCATTTTATAATGGTTGTTTCAAAATTGTTAGATTCATTAGTATCCTCTTCAATTATTCAAAAAATTCCCTTTATTCATTTTCATATGTGAACTAGACCCCTTTAAGAGTAAGACTGGATAACAGCTTAGATAATCATCTTTTTATCAACAAATCACTGATATTAATCAAATAAAACAATGAAATTATATACCCAGGTTATTTTTGTTGGTATAGGCCATTCATGTACTACCATTTCCTTCACAACATCAATTGTTCTTCAATCCGTGGGGACAATATAGAAAAAAATTAATCATAATGAATTTATAGTTAACACTATATAAATTAATCATATATCTATTTTCCTTTATAATCCTCATGATTGATCCTGAATTGCTTCCCATGGTTCTTATATCTTTTATTATACACCAATATGTCTTCAATAAATACCACACAAATGTTATATATATATATATATATATTAATTGAATAAAATATTCAACATATCCATGATGACAGAGGGTCTATTAGTCAAACCAAGCTGAATTATAATGAACTCATAATGTTGATACATCATATGAAAATTTCTTTTCATAATATGTTCATCTTTTACTCACAAATAATGGTACACAAAATGATGTTCAATATTTAAAAAATAAAAATCTCAATTAAGTTCATCAAATATGTCATCAATAGAATTTAAAAGACACATTTTCTTTATTATAATAGAATATTTTCCCATATAATCAATGAAAATCCTCATATATCCAACATTTTTATAAATGAATAGAACTGGGGATCCCTAGAACAAGTGAAAAAATGCATTACAATGTCAGGTTTTTATGTCACTTTTTATCTTCTGTTATTATAGAAGACATTGAAAATATTTTCATTAACGTTAGTTAAAAATGAAGACATTGTTAATATATAAGGGAACATATTACTTTCATTGGTTATTAAATCAACAATATAAAAATTCATATATCATTTCAGTTGTTTTTATGAGTTATGTAAAAACCAATTTTGGATAACGGTTTTTACATCAGTTATTAAATATATTATGTAAAACATCATATACCACGTCAATGATATAAATACCAATGTGGAAAACCACCATCCAGAAGAATTTTTTACATTGGTAAATAAAAGACCAATGTAAAAAATAGTATGCCATATATTTTCTTGTAAAACTAATGCAAAAACACGAGAGTAGATATTTTAAACATTGGTTTTAAAATAACTCATGTAAAAAAATAAATTATGATTTTCTTGTAACCCTTTCTCTACATTGTCGACCAAACCATAACAATATAGAAAAATTTAGAAATAATAAAAAATGGTAGAATAATTACACATTCATAGTTATAATATTTAAAAGTAAAATATTAACAGAAAACCTATATCTATCCATGAAAACTACGAAATAAACATTTACTATTACAATAATAAAAATTATAATATTGAATAGAAAAATTAAAATCTGACAAAACTTGTAAACTGATTTTACCATTCCACATGTAAATGTGAGATCTCTTGTGTATTATATGGGTGAGGGTCATCAAAAAGCTAAAAAAATTGAAGATAATAAGTTAACATGTATAACGAATAAAAAATTGAAATATTAATGGATAGTTTATAAGGAAATCTATCTTTTTGGATCATCGTAACTGTTCTAGTTGTAATTATTTCATGTATAATTTTTAACACATAATATAAACATTCTTTTCTGCCTTTTTTTTATAAATTTTTTGTTCAAATTAGTTTTTTAGATTCAAATATCATTTTTATTTAATATATTAAAAACATAAAAATTAAAAATGAAAATTTACCATTACTTTTACATATTTTATCATATAATTCTTTATCATTATGGTTTTTCGAATGAATCCCCTTACCCTATTAGAAAATAATACGAATGAACTAAATTTAAAATAAATCATAATATTTATAAATTTTATGAAATTAATACATACTTTTCTGAAACGTCCATAAAATTTTAGTGTATATCTCCATGGAAAATGAATATATAGTAAGGTGTTTAATCCCTAAAATTGAAAATACATAACATACAATGGTGACTATATAAATGAAACTTTACTGTTAGTGATTATTATGTTTAATGAAAAATAACACTTTGTGATATATATGTTTCAAACCTCTCAATATAAGGAAATATATGGCACTGCATCATTATAGTTTTTTCATGACATTCAGCAATACAAATAGTTATTTTTTCCTGAGTCAATGTGTGTGATTCGGGTGAAACCAACTATGCTTCCATAAATCCATAAACATCTTTCTTTAAATTCCTTTCACAAATTTTATAATGATACTTAATACAAAATAGACATAAGTTTAAATTTTCAATAAATTTAACAGGGAGAAATATTTATGCTAATACATACATGGAATAAAGATTCATCACATTGATTCCTAACTTATCACCAGTAACATGATCTGTGATATCATTTTTCAAAATCCCCATATTTATTGCATGCACTTATACATGATCTTCAATTGGAAATTTATAAACACCCACCAGCAAATATGAATATCCTGAAAATCTTTCAAGAATAATATAATTTTGATCTATAGTCATATCAATTTGTATTTGTTGTTAGCTATTAATTATATCATTAACATTAAAGTATTCCAATATATATATATATATATATTAACATTCATATGTAAAAAAAGTAAAAAAAACTAAAATAAAACATAAAATATACACATACCTCTATGGTAATATGTCTCATAAGTCTAGATATTTGTAATAAAATGTGTTTGATAGATTATCTAACTATACACACCTCATCTATAGGTCATGGTACTTGAGTTGAAATATCTATAATATCATGTAAAATAACCCTATACATCTATATCTATAACTATTGATGATGAATTTTATTTCTTATATAATATACTATCCCATATAAAACTATATTATAGTGAGGATCATCGATATACAACTCATAATAACTAGGAAGCTATAGTGGAGGGGGTGTAGGATTATGATAAAAAAATTGGCCTATAGGAGTATGTGGAGGAGTGAGTGTTGGAGTCGGATAAAAATTTCGTATTCATGCAGAGGTGGAGGAACAATAATGGGCTCTGAAGGCAGAGGAGGGGGAGTGGGAGATGCTAACAGATGTAGAGTGGGAGATACATTCTGAAATTGGCATTGCATGTATTCAAGAAAATAATTTTCTGATTCTCTGATATTTTCCTCCATCGACGCATTAATATTTTGAACATCACCCTCAAAAGATTCCTTTTTAAAAAACCCTTAATGTATGAATTTGTATAATGTGGTTACACTTTTCTCCCCAATAGACCCTCTATGTACCCCCATTCATGACCCATGAGTTCTGTCTTTCCCAATGATGCATATGAAATATATGGACTCCCATAATCTACAAATACACCATGTGTTCTTTTCCCCTCAATATAATACAATGTGAGTTATTTGAACATTTTTTAATGATTTTAATTATATAAAGAAATTAATTAACATAAATAAATAAAATAAACATCTTATAATCATCTCACCAATGACCGTTGATTGATATGTAAGATATTTCCCCTTTATTATTATTTGATACCTCTTCTATTGTTCATGACTATATTGGGAGGATGGAGGAGAAAACCTCTCTAGACCATTACTCAGATATATGTTTTTGTAAATTTTTATCCATCATTTGTTCTTATAATAAAGTATACCCTCCCTGAGACAAAGTATAGGGGTATATATTTATAGATTGGATATCTTGATGAGATCTCCAATATTTTTGTAAATTAAAAATAAATTATCATTAATAAATCCTTAAGACATCATTAATAAGATAATTAATATAAGAAAACATCTAAAATTTTAGATTTCACTTATAAAAAATGATTCTTGTCTTCTAATTTCAACAAATTCTCTCCACATGTCTTTATCTATAAAAGGATATATATGACATGGATTGTGATGTTGATTATGCCCATAAATGAAATTAGATTTGACTATCTATTTAAAATCCCTTCATCTCCTAGCAGCCATCAATAATCATTTCTTCCTTACATCTCCAGGGTTTGGTTTATCAAATTTCATCCAATAAGAATAGGGAAAACATATTATAATATAAACATCTCAATATTAGTAAAAATATAACAAAAGTGCATGCCAAAAATGGTATCCCCCAATCAAGATAGTGTTGTTCTATCAACTGTTTTCCTATCCTTAAACAGAATGATAACTTTTCATTTACCCATATTTGATACAAAAATCATACATTTTTTATCATTAGGACCTATTGGAATATCATTGTCATAAATATCTACCAATATCCTCTAGTCATGTCTAAGCACATGTAATAATTTTTCTATACATGGGTTTCCACATTTACCAACCTTCAAACCCTTCTTTTCCTCTATGGGAGTATATGAAAAAGATCGGGGATCATCAAGAGGAGAATGTTCATGTTACACCATAGAGGTATGATAATGAATATCATATCTAAATGTATGTTTTTGATCAACTGATTGATCTATAATTCTCATTAAAATCCAATAATCAAAATATTAGTAGAAAAATTTCAAAATTCATCTATCATAATAGTAATGCATATAAAAAATGAAAAATTATGAAACACAAAATTAAACTAATACATAAAATGTTATTTTAATATTTGTTATAGTAAACTAAAATTATAACAATAGTAATGATATATGAAATTTAATGTAAATAAAGGAAAACAAATCCAAAATTTATTTATGAATATTAAAAATTTGGTAACTTAATGGATCATTTTTTATAGAAAGAGAAATATTTTTTATTATATTATATTTAAAATAATTTTAATTCAACAAGATAAATAAATATATTAGTTATATAATGGTTAACATGGTATACTATGAAAAATAAACTAATATAAAAACATTTTTACTTATTAGTTTTAATATAGGTTTTAATAAAGTAAAAAATTTATATATCTTACATTTTATGAAATTAATTAATGTAAACAAGAAATATACCTATTTTACCTATAATATTAGGAATATAATAATGGAATATTTCCCAAAATTCCTTGATCATGATTATTTTTTATGGCAAAAACCATGTGTATGACATAATCTTCATTATTATATGTTAATATTTCAGTCGATGTAGGGATCTCACATAAAACAAAATATTCATCAAGTTGATTGTCACCAATATATTTTTTCCATCTAAACTAGTAAACCATTTCATATCAGATGGATTGAGAACATATAATTTTTTTCATGTGCTTCAATTATAAAATAATCAGATGTGTCTTCTAGTATATTAAGAATAACAATTTTCATTCCAAATTCATGATGTCTAACATTGATGTTATCGAAAACCATTTTCATCTAAACACTGTAACTCTAATTTTAATTTAATGAGCCTCCCATATTTTCTCAATGACTTTATAATATTAAATTGATGCATTAATTGTTGTTTTTTCTATAGAACATGAAAATTTAATTGCTTTTTCCAACACAAATCCACCACAATTCTAAACTGTACTCTTATTGTCCAAAGATTTAATATAAAATGTATAGCCACTAATGTCATACTTGGGCCATGTAATCACATATGAACATGGAAAACCCACGAACAATCTTAATATACCAGATGAATTTTTTCAACCAATAATTTTTTTAATCCATCAGAAAAATATTTGGTTATGCTTATTCAGAATCCACATTTCTTTCTTCTTGGGATGACATTGTTTCAACTCATTATTATGAAATGTTATATATTGATAAACAACATGTATGTTTTTAAATAAATAAATATATATATATTATTATTTATATATTCAACTGATAATTATTTTACTTTCATGCCACAAATCCTCTTTCACTAATTATTAACTCGTTCATGGAAATATAGAGGAAAACGAATGTGCCTTTCTATAGACAAGTAGCTCATAAAAAACTATGCAACCACCTTATTAATATACTTTCCAACAATGGAGGCTTCAGGTCAATATGGATTCTTAACATACCCAATCAATATCTTCATATACCTTTCAAAAGATACATCCAACATAGATATTCTAATTAATAAAGCATTTATTTTCAAACAAGATGAACCATTAAATGCACCAATATATCAAATATATATGTATGAAAATATATTTCCATCATAAAAATTATAGATATAATTTTCTTTCCAAAATTTTCAATGCATCTAGATCAATCAACTTATTACAAATTTAATTGAAAAAATAACACACCTTAATGATAGTCTTTAGGAAATGTATTGGCAATATACCAGGCAATAATGATGGTAGAATTTGTGGCATCAAGAAGTTACAATCATGAGATTTCATCAATATCATCTCCAAATCATTCATATAGGTGAAAATTTTTACAATTGAAGAATAACCACGAGACACTTGGATATCATGGAGACACTAAAAAATCTAACTTTCTCCATCATGGATAATGTATGAAAATCCAAGGGATGGAATTTTCTCTTTCCATCAAGAGAAGGGGTTAACTCCAAACATATTCCTGTTAACAATAAATCAAAACTTACATTTAATCCATATTTAGTTTTTCATTTAATATATATCAATTTTCCAATAAATCTATCATAGATATCCTTCTCGACATGCATGACATCAATGTTACATTTTACATATTGATATCTTTAATATGGTAACTCTAAAAAGATTGTCCATTTATTTCAAATAATTATAACATTTCGAGATTTATGCGTCTTTACAAATGTCACATAATGGATTATCACCCTCTCAAAATAATAATCAATGGATAATGGTTTTGGAGGAATATAAAATTCTTGTAGGTCTTTGAATTCATTTTTAATCTTCTATAAGAGTGATCAATATGAAAAAATCTTTTGATGAACAATGTATATTGCTTTCCTACCATGATGAAATTGAGAATATGAATTCTGTTGTTCAAAAATTTTCCCTACTTTATCCCGCCTAACACAATATACAAACAAATTCTTATACACATGGAATTCATTTATAGTGAACAAAATCACTACATACAGTTGAAAATATTCTATTTTATATGAATCATACACTCTAAGACCATAAATTCATAAGAGATTCTAATCATCAATTAATGGTTAAAGGAACACATCAATATCATTTCTAGTTTTCTTTGGTCCATAGATCATTAAACTCAACATAACATTTTTTTCACTTCATAAAAAATTTTGGAGATAGGGTGTAAATTACCAATAAAAAAAGGCCATGAACTATGTGTACTTCTATGTTTTAAATATGGATTCATTTCATCTATCCAGAATCCATGTTTGAGATTTCTAACTTCATTTCTGAATGTTGGAGAGTGGTGATAAATTTTCTACAACTGTGGACAATCAGCCGGATGACATATTTTTCCATCAAATATATACTCATTAGCATTCCATCTTAACCTTTTTCATCATGTGAATTAGAAAATAAATGATTCAAATGGGGAATAATCGGAAGATACAAAAATACCATAGCATATTCATATATAATATCTAAATCATTTGGTGATTTTTCATTCATATCATTCTATGATGTCACAAATTTAGTACACTCTGACAAAAAATCATATTCAGTCTCATATATCACACAATCATTCAGGTATTCAAGAATTTTGTTGTACCCCAATCCCATTGAGAATAATAATTTCACGGCCTTATAATGTGAATCTTGAATATTGTTGTCTTTAAGAATACCATCATTAAACAATCGTAACATCTTTTTAAAACTCCGGTCAATCCATCCATGTTTCTCTTTCAGGTTAATCAATCTTAACAATAATAATAAAATAATAAAATCTATACATCCAAGAAACAATGGATTTTCATCATCACCATATAGATGCTCAATTGTGAATTCATTATCAATCTGTTCTAATTAATTATCATGATTCATTTATTCAATTTCATAGAGTTTCCATATTGCAAAGCATCATCATCTGTAGATCTAAAATTATGCCTAGTCATACCATGAAAAATCCAAGGGCTGTAACTATAATTAATACCCTAAGAAATTAAATGATAATTGATCTCTATACTTCTCAACTTATTCAAAATTAAACATTTGAGACATATCTAGAAAATATTTCATTATTTAGAATATTTGGATATTAAATTTTAAAAATAGAATAAAAACTTCTTCATATTCAGCACTCATTTGATGTTTCATAATCCAACATCAACTCATTATTACATAAAACAAATATAATTTTTTTTATATTAATATGTTAATCCAAAATTATTTTTATTTTAAATATTTCATAATTTGAAATATAAAAATACTATATGTATTTGAAAAATATAATTATAAATTCGACAGAATAATGAAAGGTAAGTTTATTTATAAATGATAAATCATAAAAAGATATGCAATGAAATTATTGTAAAAATTAAATATAGTTAGAATAATATAGTTTCTTATTTATATGAATTGTTCCATAATTTTAAAGTAAAACTATTTTAAAATATAACAAAATATTTGCGTATTTGAAAATTATACTGAAACTAATTTTAAAAAATCAGATAGAAGACCACTATTTACTAATTAATCACTATAAACTAGTGTGATATACTATTAAACCATCATAGAATGAGTTTTCTAACTTATTTCTTTATCCTAAAAATTTAAAATATTGACCTAAAAGCCTTTCTCAAACCCTGATTTTCTTCAGCCATTTTTGAAGGATTTTGTGAGCCCTAAAGTTCCAGATCTAGTGGATTTCATCCCTAACCTTAAGATTTCAAATTTCAAGTTCACGGAATCGGCTTCGTTGTTGAAGCTTACCCTGGTTGTTCGATTTAGACAAAGGAGACCGTCTATCGACACCTTCAACAGGTTCATCTTCTCTTCTTTGGACCTATAAGAACGGGCGACAGCCAGGTTGCTGGACAGGTACCACATTATGATTTCTTTTGCCGCGGAAGAGGATCTTGTCATGTCTTGGTCAATATCTCCTCGCAGTTGCAATGGAAGTCAATTCTTCCTCCGTCGATGGTCGTTTGACATTCATATGAATCGTGATCTCCCTTCAACAGTGGTTTGGGTTAGATTCCCTAAGCATCCCTTACCTTTTAAAATTCCCGCTATCATAAGAATTTTTGGTAATCTCGTGGGTAGAATTCTGTGTCTGGATTCTCGTAATGAAGCAGTTTGTCATCCGATTAATCCTCTTATTTGCGTCGAAGTGGATGCCTCTAGGGCCCCATTTTACGTTGTCTGGATTACAATTGGAGAGGATTATAGGTATAAACAACAGGTTATCTATGAGAATTGGCCTGATTTTTTTTTTGAATTTTAGTCATTTTGGACACAATTCTGGGAGATGTCGGCATGCCTCATCTACCCAGAAGGTGAAGTCTCGACGTCATGAGTTCCAAACCTCGTCTCGAAGTATGTCTTTTATTCTTGTGGAGTAGAGTTCAAAGGGGAAGGATAAGGAGGCTCAATCTGCAGTAGTGGCTAATACCCTATTTGATGCTGGCAAGACGCTGGATGTGGATGGTCAAGGCAGTAAGACAATAAATGATAGGGTGAGGGATGGGGAAGGGCCTGAATTGGTTCACTCAGTGGGGGTTGTGGATTCCAGTTCATCTCAAAACTGTACAGAGGAGAATAGAGGCTTCAATCTAAAGGCCATACCCTTTGTTTCTTTATGCAATAGGTTTTATTACCTTGGTAATATTAGTTTTGATCTTGTTTTAAGTGTTGTTTCAGGAGGTGGTGGTGATAGTATGGGGGCCTCCAGGGGTGTGTAGGTTGATTGTGGTGTGATGGAGGTTCCCACGGTGTCTGTGGATGAGGCGATTGAAGATGGTGTGTCCCTCCCTTTGTTTATGAATGATACTCATGCGGTGGAGGAGGATGTGGCGATCGCAGAGGGTGTGCCCCTGCCTCTGATGGTGGATGATATTTCTATGGGGGATGTGACCCCAGAAAGGGAGGTTTTTGTAGGTTCTCCTATTTCAGGATTGGGGGAGCAGGCTGGTAAAGTAAAAGAGAAGTGCTCTTTTAGTGAAGTGGTTCAAAGTGGGAAATAGAGAACTACTTCAATTGAAGGACCTGTTTCTGCCACTTCTAGACGTCGACCAAGGAGGGATTACTTGTGTCTCCCACAGCCGATGCGGACTCGCTCCACCTACAAGGGGAATAAAGAGGGGATTGTGACCTGGGCAAAGAATAGTGTGATCAATAGGACAACACCTGATTACCATGTTTTAGATCAGCTCAGGAATCGTGCCAATAATGATCACTACTGGAGGACTCCATGATGGGAAACAGCCACGGCTACCGGAGATGATGAGTCAGGAAGGGGAAGCGGAGATGAGTTTGTCTTGGATGATATGTAAATCTGTGATGGTATGTTGTCTGATCCTTGTATAGTTGTGATCGTTTTGAGTTTGTGGTTGTATCCTAGGGTTCCAGTTCCCCTTTAACTGACTTTTGAAAATAAAAAAAAAATGATTGGTGGACATTTATGTGTCTTAAGATTCTTATTGAATTTGTTAAGTAAAATAGTTCTGTTTACAGTGTAAAATATTTTTTAAGAGCTAAGTTGATATTTTATGGTTTTGAGACACTTTATGAAATGTATTTATGTTATACTCAAAGTACATTCCTTAAGAGGAACCTTGATTATTTTGGGAAGATGGTGAAAATATCCCATTCGAGGTAGGATGAGATGTTGTTTTGGGGGATAGTTATCTAACATGGAATGCCTCAAACTAGACCACTTTATAAATAGTAACCATATTGGTTTGTGGAAAGGACTCATGTAACCCTCCCCATATACACATATTAGAGGTTAGTGACTAGCAGTGACAGTTAAATGGTTTTTTGGTTGGAGGAATTTACCCTCTCAATCACTAATAAATATAATATAATAATAGTAAATGAAAAGTAGTGCAATGAAACCAAATAAATATTTACTAGTAAATATTTAACCAATATAGAGATAAATTAATAAGAAATTATACATCAACATAAAAGGTTATAACAGTAGAGGTCAACATTAAATATGTACATCATATAACCAGACTATATAAAAAAATAAATAACCAAATTTCTAAAATCTTATAGAATACTATATACATATTAACCACTAAAAACCTATAAAAGTATACCATCTTTTTCATAAGTACGAATAATAAAAAATATAATGTGTTATATAAATTCAAATGGGAGATATCGTATATTACCAATATCTCCATGCCTTAGGTTATCCATAAAGGGAATTAATATGTTAATTTGGAATCATTCCGAGCATCTAACAATATTATCATGGAACATCATGCCCAATGATTTATGATAATGGATAATGAAACCCATTCCAATAATGAGGAATAGAATGCCTCATATTTCAATAAATAATCAATTGAAAAATGTTAAATTTAAAGAGGTACAACATGTCTAATGAATTTAGAT
Source organism: Viscum album (assembly GCA_963277665.1). Lineage (NCBI taxonomy): Eukaryota > Viridiplantae > Streptophyta > Magnoliopsida > Santalales > Viscaceae > Viscum > Viscum album. Next base: position 292,154,273 of record OY728131.1, on the reverse strand, counting down.
AAAAACTTAATGTCATTTCCAGTGATGATAAAATGAGGAAACTTAATAAGATATTGTGTTATTTTAGTAACCAAAATTGAAAATGATTATGTAGGGAATCTAAAAAAAATATTGACTAAAATTGACGTGTGTGAGATTTACATTAGTGTGGCGAGTCGATCAGATAGATGCACTGATAAAAAGATAATGAATGAAGATTTAAAATCAAGGTTCGAGGTCATAGGTTCAAATAATATTTTATAGAGTTTCCACGTGAGAGAAAATCGAGTCAATGTCACCCGATCAAAAACCAACACAGTGAATCTAAATGGGGCTTCATAATTTTTTTAATGATTAAGCACATCCGTTGTTTAGTAATCGAGTGATAAAGCATTTTTTTTATTCAATTTATCATGCCATTTTTATATAAACAACATGATAAAATAATTTATAACATCTGTTATATAATAACAGATGTGATAAAGAATGATTCATGATTTTTTATGTCTATTATAGAATAACTGATGTGACAAATCAATACAATTAATTTTTTATGTCGATTATAATATAACTATAGTTATTAATCAATTTACATGACATTTCACATTGGTTATAAAAAACTAATGTAAAACATGCCAACATGATACATATTTTTTGTACTAGTATATGGTGAAACACTTTTTAATTTTAATCCATTTTAACAAATCAACTATAGCTGTTTCTTAAACTATACTAATTCTATAGTAGAAATTTTGTTGGGCGTATTTGATGTTAGTCTTTAATCAGGGACTAAATCAATGGAAAACACCACTTCACTCTCTCTTGAGTGCCCATGTAATTCCTCTATATGTGCATCAATGTATTCCTATAAAACAGTATTGTCCTAGATTTTATGATTAAATTTAAAATCTATAGATTGTGTCTATTATTCTTCCCTGAGAATCTCATTTAGAAGAGCTATTGGGTGTATACATAGACATGAACTAGATGTTAATATATCCACTATAAAGGTAAGTAATATAATATCATCATCACAAATGGTTTTGTACTTCTATTTATAATACATATTTTTACCATATTATAAAATATAATCAATAAGAAGTATTATTTCAAAATCAAACAGCGATACAATACTGAAGACAAAAAATTCGGCATAGTTTTTTGCCAAAATTTTAATTGATTGAAACAAACTTATTGATGGGATACATATACTAAGAATAATAAAGGATGACAACATTCATTAGGTGAATGTAAAATGACTACATTTTTTGAAATCATGGAAGAAATAAAGTCGTGTAAAGTTCCTAAATCAAATAAATCAGTAGCTAAATTTGAGAATATGATTAAATTTCTTTTCACCACATCATTATGGATGTCAGACTCATCTTTTTTAATTTTATAATCTTATCCATTATCTATTATAAAATTTTTATTCAAAATCCATTAACACTTTGTAAATTCATTTTCATTGTCTACCATCTCTGTAGAGTTGAATCAATGCTCATTGGAAGCTTCGTTCTTGGCCATGAAATCACAATAATGGAGTTCTTTCTATCTATACTCGTAGAAACCTACCATTTTTCGTAATCATGTTCCATGATGTTATATTCCACATTTATTACCATGAAGAAATTCCACCCTCCCATATACTAATTTTCAATGTTTTCTTTTTTAGAATTACCATCATCCCTCTTCTAATATTTCATTCCTTCAAGGCCACGAGTCTTGTAGATTTATTTCTCTATCTTTATAACACAGGATACTGTGTCCTCATATGAAAAAAAAAGTTTGGGAGTCATGTTCCATTTAAAATGACAGGGATAATACTATAAAATAGAAAATAAATATTTATTCTTGGATTATAAAAAAAGTCTACACCATGTATTTCTGTCCTTATAAACCTAGATTCATAAATAGTAAGATTTTCATCTTCTTATTTCTTACAATCGATAATATTAATTCCATATAATCTCATTTCTGGTGAGGAAATTGTTTTAAAAAAAAGTGTACCATGAAATACTTCTATACTATGAATTATATTTAACCTTCATTCTTTATATTTTGAATTCATCACAACCATTAATCCTAATATCATATGGAATGATAAAATTCCATGAAAACACATCATTTTCATTAAAACCAAGAACAAGATATATCTTATGTAGGAAGCATATCATTTTCTCAACATCTAATGGATTTTTGGCACCATTGAATGATTGGTGCTTCTGATGCATGATGCATGATAATAATGTTACAATGTTTCAAAAATCAGTACGATGATCTATATGGGAAAAGTTATAACTCATAACCTGAGTCAACTACTGCAATTTGGTAATAATTTGATAATTTCCATTTGTATCCCTAGATCCATATTCCTTATCTTTTCAATGTTGTAAATCCCTACATGGAGTTTGTGTATTAATATAGTACACATTTCATATGATACGTTCCATTAATAAACAATATCATACACAATAATAGATAATAATATTATGAAACATAATGTATATTCCAAAAACTAGTGAAACACATAGCATAAATTGATGAATCAAGAATAGATAATCCCATATTCATAATTATTTTTTTTATTTGGGATTGTATTCAAATCATATATTTTTTTCAAATCCCTCATAGTTTTTTTATTTTAAATACCTATTGTTCCAATAATATAAATTGGGGCTGTCAACCAATGTGTGTTGTATGTCCAATTTAAATATAGTATGTAATAATTGAGTCAATACCCATGTTTCATTTTCTAGGTTATTAATCTTATGTAAAAAAATTCTAAAACCATGCCCACTAGTAGTATATATATAGGGATTTATTTCATGAAAAAAACATAATGAATTACTAAAAAAACCATAAGACATTATTCTATGTATATAAAAAATGAGTACCATAGGGTTTTTATTTATTATATATTTTTCCTCTAATCTAATTGCCATAGTTAATGTAAAAATTTATCTGATACCAACTAAAATTATTCAAACCCCCATATCCCAAGTTCAATGGATACATTAAAACTAGATATATAAAATAATATCCCATATGGCGTAATTTTTTAGTTTACATAGTAAAATAGAAAAATAATTGAATCTCACATTAAATTTGAAAACAGAAAATAATAAATTTCATTTTCATCGAGTGAATCATTGTTTTTTCTATCATCACTGTGAATATCAATGATAATACACATCCTGGATTCCTGGTGAATGAATCATAAGAAATGAGAGATCTAAAATTGTTAGTAAGGTAATTTATACGACAAAAATTTTAATAAAAATTTATAATAATCATGGTGTCAAGGTTAATAACTAAATAATATTCTATTCAATAAATTACTATGATTAATTTGGATGGAATAATGAAGATCAATTAATTCTATATATACAACTACATAAGCTCAAAACTAAAACATAGATGTTATAAAAAATAAAATAATCACATGAAAAAAAACTAGTCTCATAATTAGATAATCCATAATGTTTTTGGTCATATCCATACCATCAAGTCATCATTTAACAGATCAGTGCTTTAATGAGAAAGGCCTCACCCAAATACCCAAGGCAGTTTGCCTAATTGGACCTACCAATGAATCGAGGTCTGACAGAGGCCCCACCCAACACTTATAATGTAAAAATATTTCCACATATGAAATGTGTGTTACATAATAAACATAAATATTTATATTTAAAAACCATCATATGGAATTTTAATAATTTACTCGATCTATAATCAAAATCATAATTGATTCATAGTTATGTGAAAAATTGTATCGGTATAGTAAATCCCAATTCGAAATGACCATAAGACACCCAAAAAATAATTATTATGGTATCGTTAAAACACATTCCAAATGATTCAAAAGTTAAATAATGTTTTTTTTAATAATAAGAATATCTAAAAAATGACATTAATAACATTCTTGAAGAATATATGATATTCAATTTGAAAATTATATTAATAAAAATGAAAAATTACATAATGCTAAGAAACATATTTTCATTAAAAATATACTTGTAATATTTAAAAGTAATCAGAAAATAATGTAGTCACTATAGAGGTTGTTCATTACACACATGTCTGATAAGTTAAAAATCATTCCATTCATACTCCTGTAAAAAGGATAAAAGGTACCTCATCTAAAAAATGGAAAAAATATTCATTTCAAAATATATTTTAAAAATTAAATTAAGGGTAAAAATTATTTTTTGAAATCATTTGGATTATTTTCAAAACATTTTTAAAAAACATTAGAACACATGGTTTTGGAAGAATAAGAATTCTCGACCAAAAAGGGAATAAAAACATTGGAAAAAAATTATTAAATTTAATTATAATATTAAATTGAGAATAAAAAATAAATTATTTTCATGAGTCAATGATAATAAGAATTCATTATAAAAAATTTATTTATAAAAAATCTCTATAAACAATGAGATTGAAAATAAAACATTACCACTCTGGAAACTATTGAATCAAAATACCCATAAAATAAATAACATCAACTGAAACATTAAGCACCATTAATATAAATGGATTCATTATCTATCATATAATATAATTATTATATAAACTATAGAAAAGAACCTAGTGGTGAATATAGCGTACGTCTCATGGAAGTAGAAGTAGTAACATAAATTCGTACCGTAGTTATGATTTCTTTTCCATGTCCCCATACATCATATATAATAAATATATACTTATTATAAATCTATTTCATAACCATATTATTAATTTTTATTCTATATAATATTTAATTATTTTTTTTATTACCCATTTATTAATAATAAATTGTTAAAATCATTGTTTCATGTAATTACGGATTTCTTTTCAAGTTTGTTTCCCTTTGTTAATTTCCATCAATTTATATTGATCATATGAAAATCATATAAAAGATTTAAATCACTATATAAATATAATATATAATTATTTTATATTATTTATATTAATCCACATAATATAATAATAGAAAATTTATTACACCATTAATGGAGATAGTTGGTTGTACGAACACGTGAAAATAATTTGCATTCTACTTAGTGAAGAAAAAAGGAAAATAAATATAAATTCACCTTCAAGAAAAAATTTTAATGCTATATATAAAATTTATATCCATAAAATACATCATTATTTTCATCCATGTAAACATAAAATTAAAATACCTTTCACATTGGTTAGTGGAGGCGATTATCCATATGTATGTATGAGTGATGTAATTATTCTCCAAGAGATTGGAAGGTACGAAGTTACATTTTATACTATATTAATAGAAGTATTTTTTTTGGCCATAAAAATAAAAAAATCATTAATATTATTCTTTACTTCATTCCATGAATTACATAACTAAAAAATGAATCGAATCACTTCATGGGGCACTTCTCTAATGTACTCACGAAGTATATTATCGTATCCCCCCACCGAACAGAACGTAAAAAGCTAGATGTGATTTCATTGTTAAATAAGACTAATAATTAAAAAATTATAATATAAATATATTTAATACGTCATTCTATACATTCTTTAATGTATGTTATGGAAAATAAATTACATCAGCTTGTGAGGCAGAATCCCTCCATACCCGTGATCGACCGTTTCTTTTCCAAATTTTTAGAGGTGAAGGTGTATATGAGTTTTGAAATTAAATTAATGAAATATAAATATATATAATATTCCATTTTTTAGGATATCATTTTTTCATAATATTATATGTATTTGGATGATGGGATAAAACAAACACACACATTATTAGTTTTACATCTTATTCGGAAAATAACTTTGGGTTTATATATAATTCCTTTGTAAGACAGATCCAAAATAAAAATAAAGAATCTAGGGGGTTTAGGTAAGTATGGAATAGATTATATTAATTATTATATATAAAAAATGGATTTTAATGTGTGATTAAGGGAGGAGAGAGGTGACCTTTTATAAGTGGGGGAGAGGACACACATAGAATATTTCAAAAGAATAATTAATACACATGTTTTTCTCATTAAAAATTCCTCAAAATATAAGTAACTAAAGAATGGAAGATATAACAAAGAAATATGGCCATGAAAAAGATATTTTAAAAAATGGTCCATTATCGACCCTTTTCTTTTTAGTTTATCACCCTATAAACATGTCTTAACCAAAACAACCACGACTAATTTTTAATATTTTTTTTATTAATTATGACCAGGACTTATGTTTTCCTTATTATATAATATGAATTATTTTGATTATAAAATATGGATTGCTTTTATTTAAATTAAATTAATTTATTTTATAAAATTCTATTTAAAATTAAACTTGTAGATTTGTCAATTAAATAGTTTCTCCAAAGAAAATAGTCAAAAGATTAAAAATGTTTACATAAATATTCAATAAGAATTTTATTTAAAAGAAATAAATACATAAATTTTAATTTAATTTAAATAATAATACATTAAAACTAATTTCAATTATAAATGGGTTTTTTTAAAATAATTTAAACAAAAAAATCAATTTTTTAAAAAATATCAGTATTTTTCACTATTCATCAACAAATTTGTACTTTTCAAAAAATTATATAATTCAAAAAAATATAATTATTACATTTATATTTAAAATTTGTGGTTATTTTTTAAATATAATATTTTAAAAGTGATTAAAAAAATTTAAATTATTTGTGAAAAGTGTGACTTTACTGCGTTTTAGGAAAATACAATTTTCTAAAATTGTTTATTTTTATTTTAAATGGTTCTTATTTATAATCCATATATACCAATTGAATTAATCTTGTTCATGTATAAGCTATAAAATTTTCATTATTTAGTTATTCTTATACATACCTTCCGTTTTAATCACTATGATATAATGGAGTGATATTTTACAGTTTTTTATACTCGGGGATGTGTGTATCTCAAGCTAATAAAGAAAAAATATTTATATCAAAGGAATTATATCATGAATTCATAATTTTTTACCAAACACACTACCTATTATTTTCAATAACTTTTATTTACATTATTTTATCATTTTAATACTTCACATGGGAGTGAAATATGTTTTAGCTATTGTTGATTATACCTCTTTCTACTATAAATATTCAATTAATTTCCTATTCTTATTAAACATAAAATATTCAATGATTTTTTTTATGATTATTCATGAGGTAATTTCTTTTATTATATTAATTTATTCCACTACCTATCCCTTCATTTATAGTTTCTATCATTTCCATTACAATACCTTCAAAGAGAATTTAACAACCCGAACATTTTAATAATATTTATTTCCAAAATTTCTGGGTTAATTTATATTATACACAAAAAAACTATATCCATTAAATAATTATGTGAGTATAATTAAATGAGACTGTTGGGATTCGATTATTTTATGGCCATTGGTCAATATGACCGTTGGAAAATAAGTTCTTAACATTACAATTATTGTTTATAAATTCATGTGATCATGGTTAATTAATATAGAAAGAAGAGTATATGGAATCATCCAGTAGACTCAAGGAATATGAATCCCATCTATAAAAGCTTGGGAAAGAGGTAGAATCACTGGTCATTTCTATGGACCATGCCTAAGCCGAACTTCAACTTGCGAAGCTTGAACAGAATCGCCTAAGGGAGAATTTCATATTGATAGAAATCACCACTCAAGCAATTTTCTCGGAGCCACTCCAAGATTATATCACCATAGAAAACCTTACACTTAGGTCCTATGCTGGTGTTATAAGTGGATATGTAACAAGCCCTTAACAACTTTGTGTAATCCTTTTATAAAAATGAAATTGTTATTTCTTATTATGGAAAAGTTTGTGAATTTCAAATATCTAGATAAATATAGGATGTATATAATTGATGAATTTATGAAAAAATTAGTATTTTAAAATATTTTTGTATTCTTTAAATAGTTATTAATGTGAATTTATTTTCCAAGAATGGTCTTCAATAGTTGTCTTCTATTTGAAATTTAGAGTCTAATAAGATCAACATAATTTTTTAGTGAATATTAAACTATTAGTTGTAACTTTTCATATGAATTGTAATGAATATTAATGAATAATATATCGAAAAAAATATACAAACTTCACCCATAAATGTATAAATACATTTCAGACATCTTAAAATTGAAAAAACAATCCTAGATTAAATTTTGGTATTTTTGTATGTTATAAATATTTTCTTTTCAATTTTATAATTAATATAATGATTTAAAATGGAAATATATTTTCCTAAAATTTAGTCATAAATTGTTACTTTATTGTGTTATGGTTCTATGAAATTTTTATGGAACCTTGATTACTTTCTTATGGTGTTACAAAAAGAGTTATAGTTTTAAAGATGTATTTTTGGAATAAATAATGAATTTATTGAAAAATTAAATTAATAATATTTAGAAAATTATTTTCATAAAATGGAGTTAATTTTCGAATTTAGAGTAATGATATTAGGTTAGAGTGAATTTTTGGGTTTTTTCAGAAACAATTATTTTTTCGGTGAATTGTAAAAATACAGTTTTGAGTTTCAGATATTTAATGACGGAACTGATGATGTAATCATGATGTAAATAATTTGGTCAACATGGGAATAGTAATATATATTTGGAGCTATCACAAGTGGCCAAAACCATTGGAAAATACCATGGGCAAGACCATGGTTTTGCAAATACCACCGATGAGGTGTCCCTTGGAAATTAATAATTGATTCCATCACTTATACGATAAATACCATGAAATTTACCTCATTCATTTCATTAAAAAACTCTCCTCGATGATTTTATAGTCTAATTACCTTCCAAATAGTCCTCCTAGTGTTCCCTCAATCCTCCCAAGGTCTTTACCTTCATGCTTTCGAAGTTACTCTAGAAGGTAAGGGAACATTTCACCCTCCTCTTCTAAGTCACGACTTCCTTTATGTTATGTCTTCTAGTTACCATTATATTATTATGCAGTAAGTTATTATATGTTCTTATTAATTTCAATATTATTTCCAAATGATGAGAGACCCTTTCCACTATCATCTATTGATTTTAGGAATTTTTATGTGATGACGATATGCACCAAACGTTTTTGTAAAAGAATTGACATCTTCTATTTCCTTTCAAGTATCGTTTTCATGTGGTATGAAATTAAAATATCCATAACATGTTCTTATCTCCATATTAATTTTCCTTTATACAGTATTATGAGTTATTTATTTTTGGTTTACACAATTACCCTCACTTTTAAATGTTTTCTAAAAGGATGTTATTTAGCCGTTATGCTGCAGAATTTTCTTCTCAAAATTTCTCTTTCTCATATAAAATTCTCTTGTTTTCTTTTTGTGAATACACTGACCTATTTCATTTCTATGGGTGTTCATAAATACATAAACGATATACTTTACTATGTAATTGACATACATATAACCCTCACTCCCTTTCCATGGGTTATAAATGACATAATTATCTTATTTTATTGAACTTTTAAAAAATCACAATTTTGAAATGAATCCCATTTCATTTATTCTCTATGGTCTTTTTAAAAATTTATTTATTATGATCTATTTGTGTCACATTAAAGTAACTAAATATTAAGGTTTCTCCCTGATATCACTCCATTTCATTGGGTAATGAATTTAATCTCTAGAGATGATTAGTTTCATGATACCTTGGAGGATAACCTTTGTAATTTTTTGGACACCTTGGGGATGAACCTAGGTCATATGTTCATGAATGTCTAAATTAAATGTTGTAGTTATATATTCATGTTATAGTTTATGTTATTTTCTTTATGAAATGCATATACTTCCATTTCTCGGTTCTTTATGTTTTTATCAAGTCCCTATTGATTTCACAAGTAAACTGATACTCTTATTTTCTTTACTGGGCCTTTAATCACCCTTTCCATTGATGTATGTATCCAGACTAAGAGACGTAGTATTTGTACATAGTATGAATATATGATGAAGCCTTACCGAAGTTTTATAAGGATGTGTTATGTTGTTTTTAAGTATTATCTTCCTGATTTTTAGGACACTAGACTTTAAAGATCCTTTGTATGTAAATTGTAATGAAAAGTTATATAACAAAAAGGCGGGATTCAATAGTTGTTATCAAATTATTGTTTAGTTATTTATGGAAATTAGGCTATGAAAACATTAGGAAGAATCCTATATAAAATATTAAATATAAGAAAACATCCTGGTATTTTGGTGAGTATTGAGTAAGTGGTTTATCAAGAAAATGCATCCCTATCTGGAAATGAACAGGTAGAGGCGGCTCTGGCACAGATGTACATAGGGGTACAACCTGAAAACACCACATTGAGCAAGACTCAAATGGGAACTATTGCATAAAAATGGTCCTTGCTGCACTCTTGGATACGACAGTCCTGAGGGATATATTTGGTTAATCATAAGATTTTTATAAATCATTATGTAGGATTTATTGAGAAATGTAATTTTTCAAAGCATGATGTTTTAAGACATAAAATACATTATATTTAAAATATTTAAAAATTAAATAAATTTCTCACTAATGTTTTATTATTTTATAAAATGGCTCTAAAAATAGATGGAACTGTACAAATGGTGACCGCAAGGGACCATGCGCCGACAGCCCTCTGACGGAATCTAGAATTGAAACATTCATGTGAATGATGAACCAACTGACTCACGTAATGGGAAATAACTTCAATCAAGCTGAGAGACTGATCTCACTATGAAGGGAACAAAATTATGTTGAATCATTTATTCTTCAATGACCACCAACCTTCAGTAGATGTACCGACCCATTTAATGCTAAACAGTGGATCATATCTATCGTGAAGATATTTTCTGTGATTCGATGTTCAAAACAGTAGATGGTTACCATGGATATCTATTTCTTAGTGGGAGAAGATGATTTGTTTTGGGAACTGATTAAAAACACAAGGCCAAGAGTGGAATTTGAAGCTATGGAGTGGGAATATTTCAGTGGGATATTCATCAATATGTATTTCCTTCGATTGATGAGAACAACATTAGAGAATGACTTTCTCGAGATGAAGCATAAGAAGAAAGAATTTATAGGAAGATACGAGATGAACCTCACAAGGCATTCATGTTACACCTCTATCTTTTTCATGGATCAAAATGGTAAGGTTGGTATATTCTTTTTTGGACTATAACCTCATCTGTAGAAGAATCTAGCCAACCGAGACTATGATGGCTATGAGGAGATCGTGCAGAGTGCGATGAAAGTCGAGCTGGAGATTGGTGAGACATAATGGTATCATAAATATAATGACAATAAGAGATATATGGAACCCATCTTAGGGAGGACCTTTGATCATGGAAGAGGAAGCAAGCAAGTGAAACTCCCCACATGTAATTAATGTGGGAAGAAGAATTCTAGGAACTTCCTGCTCCAGACTGAGAAATGCTACATGTGTGGAAGAGATGGCCATATTCTGAGGAATTGTCATAGTCATGTGAAACCACAACTTCCAAACACTGACGACAAATAGAAGATGATGTAGGCCATACCTGATGTCTAGTTCTTTAAGTGTGGAAAACTTTGGCACATTTCCAATCATTTTCTAAATATGAGGGAAGTTGAGGGGAACCACCATCAACCTCAGCAAAGTCCAAGGAAGTAAGGTCATGAATTTTTTATCACGACAATTGATATTTAATCTCACAATGATGTGGTAGCAGGTACTCTTTTTGTTCTCTTAAATCATGCAAGTACTTTGTTTGATTATGGTTTAATGCAATTCTTTATTTCTTCCAAGTTGACAAGGAATTTAGAATCAATCCCTGACATGTTAATATTAGAGTAATCAGTAAAGACTCTCGGTGGGATTATCATAGAATCATCAGTGTTTAGAAACTCTGGTATTTAATTTAGTGAGGATAATATTATCACAAATCTTGTAGTCATTACCATACTAGAATTCGATATTATAATAGGGATGGAATGAATCTCAAACTATAGTTCTTAGATCAAATTCATAAGTAAGGAAATATCAGTAGTCTTGAATGGAAAACCTACAGTTATCTTCTAGGGAGAGATATCTCATCATGAGTATTGTCTAGAAGATCCCCATACATCCTTCTTTATGGAGTTAGTTAGTGATGAAGAAGAAGGATATTATTGTTTAAGGATAGGAAATGTCACCATCATCTAAGAATACATTGACCTATTTCCTGAGGAGTGACCCAGACCTCCCCAAGAAAGAGAGGTTGAGTTCTCCATTGAACTCATACCTGGATCTCATCCTATATCAAAGACCCCGTATAAGATGGAAAATGTGGATCTGGAGGAATTAGAGAATCAACTCCATGATCTTTTGGAGAAGGGGTTTATCCGACTGAGTGTGTCTCCTTGTGGATCACCTGTTCACTAGGTGAAGAAGGATGGATCGATGCCTCTATAAATTGATTATAAAGAACTTAATGGGATCAATGTAAAGAACAAATACCCTCTTAAATGAATTGATGAATTATTTGACCAACTTCGTGAGGCTCAAATTTTCTCTAAGATAGATCATTGATATGGTTATAATCAATTGTGGGTGAAGAAAGTAGATATTCAAAAAACATCCTTCCGATCAAGATATGACCATGATGGGTTTGTTGTTATGCCTTTTTTACTTATTAATACACCTTCTATTTTTATGTATTTGATTAATAGAGTTTTTAATTACTACTTCGATAAATTTGGGGTAGTTTTTATTGATGATATTATGATATATTCCAAATTCACGAGGAGAATGAGGATGATCTAAGTATTATTTTTAAAACTATATGGAAGGATAGGATTTTTGGGAAGTTCAAAAAATGTGAATTCCGGTTAAAACAAGTTTCTTTCTTAGGGAACATTGTTTCTGATAAAGGAATCATAGTTAACCCTACAAAGAAAAAAGTTTTGGAGGAGTAGCCACAGCCTACAACAATAACTAATGTTTGTAGTTTCCTTGGACTAGCTGGGTATTATAGGATGTTTGTGAAAATCATTTCATGACTTTATAATCTATTAACTATGTTAAATCGAAAATGGGTCAAGTTAATCAATAAAAAGGTGTGTGAGGAAAGCTTACATGAGATGAAGAAGAGATTGGTTACTGCACACATGTTAACTCATCCCTTAAGTGGATAATGATTCGTTATTTTTAGTGATTCATCTCTGAAAGGTATTAGGTGTGTCGTCTTGAAAAATGAAAAATTCATTGCTTATGCATCTCAACAGTTTATGATTCATATGCCGAACTATCCTACACATGATCTAGATATGGCTGTTGTTGTCTTTGCTCTGAAGATATAGAGGCAATATCTTTATGGTGAGAAATTTGATATATACATATATCATTAAGGTTTGAAGTATATTTTCACAGAAATGAAATCAAACATGAGACAAAGGAGATGGTTGGAACTTCTCAAAGACTATGATTGTTGAATTCATTGTCACCCTGGAAGAGAAAACAAATTTGTTGATGCATTAAGAAGGAAAGAGCCAGTTGTTCTTTCCATGATGAGGATTCAAAGAGATCCATTGATCAATGACCTTGTAAAACTCAACATGGGAATTATAAGGGAAGGGACATCATCGACCCTAATGTAAATGGTTTCTCAGCCATCATTACTAGAGAAGATCAAGAATGATCAGAAAGAATATCTTTTGTTACAAAATAAGATTGAGGCTATAAAGGATAAGAAGTTTCCTGAGTTCAATATTGATCAAGAAGGTGTATTAAAATATCATACAAGACTATGTGTTTTATATAGTCTGGAAATAAAGAAGGAGCTGATGGATGAATTTCAAATCTCTACATTCTTTATACATCCTGGGAGCGAAGAAATGTATTGGGACTATCCTGATCATTATTGGTGGGACACCGTGGAATGATAGATTGTTGACTACACGTTATGGTGCCTAGTAAGTCAGAAAGTGAAGGCATAATGACAACTTACTAAAGAGGTATTACAACCACTACCCATATTAGTATGAAAGTGGTACAATATAACTACGGACTTTGTCACTGATCTTATGAGAACTTATATATGAAACAATGTGATATGGGCTATTATGGACCGTCTCACCATGACTACCCATTTTATCTCTATTTGGGAATTTTTTTCTATTGATCAACTTGCAAGGATTTACGTGAAGGAAGTAGTAATGCAGCATGGAGTTCCACTTTCTATCGTATCTGAATGTAATCCAAGGTTCAAATCAATGTTTTGGAGAAGTATTCACAATTCTTTGAGCACTAAATTGAATTTCAGTATGGCCTATCACCCCCAAACTGATGGACAATATGAAAGGACTATTCAAAAACCCGAGGTAATTCTGAGAACATGTTCAATGGAATTTAATGGTGGATTCGATCAACATCTCATTTTAGTTGAGTTCTCTTACAACCACAGCTTCCAATCGATCATTCAAATGTTACTCTATCAAGCTTTATATGGGAAGTGATGTAGCACTCCAAATTGTTGGTATGAAACTGTTGAGATAAACATTATTGGGCATGATCTTGTGAAATAGATGAGCAAAAAAGTCTATGCCATCCAGCAACACATTAAGGCTACTCAGAGTCGGAAAAAATCTATGCCGACAACCATCGATGGGACTTGGAGTTTGATGTTGGTAACAAAGACTTTTTTCAAATTTATCCTTGGAAGAGGGTCATGAGGTTTGGGAAGAAAAGGAAGCTTAGCCCTATGTACATTGGCCCCAATGAAATCCTTGATCACATAGGATCAGTGGCCTATTGGCTTGCACTTCTTCCAAGTCTATCACAAGTTCATGATGTTTTCCATTAATCTTTCTTGAGGAAGTACATACCTAACCCTTCACATCTACTAAATCTAGAGGTGGTGAAATTGGAACATGACCTCTCTTATGAGGAGCAGGCAATGGAGATCTTGGATTGTAGAGACAAGGTTCTACATAACAGGACCACACACCTTATTAATGTGTAATGGAAGATATAAAATTTGAAGAAGCCATGTGGGAACTAGAGGAGTCTATCAGGAAGAAGTACCCACACCTTCTCTCTTCTTAGGGTACAAGTTAAAATTTCTGGGACCAAATTTCTTAATGGAGGATGAATTTAACGACCCAAACTTTTTAATAATAATTATTTCCAAAATTTGTCTTTTATTTTATTTTATACTAAAAAAGACTATATCTTTTAATTAATTAAGTGAGTAAAATAAAATGAGATTGTGGTGTTTCATCTATTATACGGCCAATGGTCAATCCGACCATTGGAAAATAAATTTTAAATGTTACCGTTATTATATATAAATTCAAATGATCTTGGTTAATTAATAAATATAGAAGAGTCGATGGAATCATCCCGTAGACTCGGTCTATATGAAGCCCATCTTTCAGAGCTTGGGAAGGAGGTAGCATTATTGGGCTTTGCTCTGGGCGAAGCCCAAGATGAACTTCAATATGTGAAGCTTGAATGTAATAACCTAAGGGAGAAGTTCAAGCTGATAGAAATCACCACTCGAGAAAATTTGTCGGATCCATCCCAATATTCTATCACCATAGTACACCTTACACTTAGGTCATATGTTGGTGTTATAAGGGTCTATGTAACGAGACATTAGCTACTTTGTGTAATCCTTTTATATAAATAAAATTGTTATTTCTTATTATGGCTAGGTTTGTGAATTTAAAATATCCCGATTAATAGAGGATGTATATTACTGAAGAATTTTGGAAAAAAAGGTGTATTTTAAAATATTTTTGTATTCATTACACAATTAATAATGTGAATTTATTTTTAGAAAATGGTCTACTATAGTAGTTTTCAGTAATAAATTTAGAGTCTAATAATATCACAATAATTTTTAGTGAATAGTAAAGTATGAATAGTAACATACCCCTATGAATACTAATGAATAGTGTATCAGCCAAAAAGATCGTAACGTCGCCCATGAATGAATAAATACATTTTATATATAAAGTGAAAAAATGATCGTAGGTTATGTTTTGGTTTTTTTTAATGTCATAAATATTTTAATTACAATTTTATAAATATTTTATGATTTAAAATAGAAATTTATTGTCAAAAAATTTAATCATATATTGATACTTTATTATCTTATGGTTCTACATTATTTTTATGGAACCTTGATTACTTTCTTAAGGTGTTACAAAATGAGTTATAGTTTTAAAGTTTTATTTTTGGCATAAATAATGATTTTATTGAAAAATTAAATTAAAAATATTTAGAAAAATATTTTTATAAAATGGTGTTCATTTTTGAATTCGGAGCATCGATATTAGGTTAGGGTGAATTTTGGGTTTATTTTGAAATGGTTTTTGTTTCGGTGAATAGTAAAAATACAGTTTGGAGTTTCAAGTGTTTAATGAGGTCATTGATGATGAAATCATGATGTAAATAATCTGGTCAACTTTTGAATAGTAATATATGTTATGAGGTGTCCCAAGTGGACAAAACCATGGGTAGATACCATGGGAAAGCACATGGTTTTTCAAATACCACTGATATTGTGTCCCTTGGAAATTAATAATTTCTTCACACACTTATCAAATAAGTACCAAGCCATTTCTCTCATTCATTTCATTCCAAAATCCCCCTCAACGATTTTCTGGTCTTATTACCTCCCAAGGAGTCCTCCCAATGTTCCCTCAAGCCACCCAAGATCCCGACCTTCATGCTTTCGAAGTTACTCTTCAAGTGAAGGGAACCTTTCACCCTCCACTTTTAAGTCATGACTTCCTTTCTCTCATTTCTTCTAGTTACCATCTTTATATTAGGGGGTAAGTTATTATATATTTTTATTACTTTCCATTTAATTTATATATGATTATATAGGATTTCTTCTCGCATGAATTGATTTATTGAATTTTCATGTGACGCCATTAGGCTACCAAATTTTTTGTAAAAGAAACTACATCTTCTATTTCCTTTCAAGATTCCTTTTCATGTGGTATGACATTCAAATATCCATACCATGTTCTTATCTCCATGTTATTCTTAATTTATACTGTATTATGATTTATTCATGAGTGTTAAACCATTGTACCCTCTATTTTAAATGTTTTTTAAAAGGATGTTATATAGCCGTTATGCTGCAGAATTTTTATCTCAACATTCCTCTCTCTTTCTCTAAAGAAATTCTCTTCTTTTACTTATGTGAATAAAAATACCTATTTCTTTTATCTGGGTGTTAATAAATAAAAAAATTATATATTAGATTCTATAATTTACATACATGTATCCCTCACTACCTTTCCATGGGATATAAATGAAATAATGATCTTTTTTTAGAACATTCAAAACGTCACAATTTTGAAATGAAACCCATTTATTTTGTTCCCTATGTGTTATTTTAAAAATTATAGATTATGATATTTGTGTCACACATGAACCTAAAGATATATTAAGTGTACGCTCTGATAGAACTCCAATGCATTGGGTAAAGAAATTAATCTCCAGAGATAACAAGTTTCACAATACCTTGGTGAATAACCTTGGTAATTTTTATCACACATTGGGGTTGAACATTGGTGATATGTTCATTAATGTCTAAATTAAATGTTGTAGCCACGTATTCATGTTATGGTCCAATTTATTTTCATTATTAAATTCACCTTCTTCTATTTCTCATGTCTTTATGTTTTTATCATGTTCCTATTGATTCCACAATTAAACGGATACCCTTGTTTTCCTTACCGGGCCTTTTTCTCACCTTTTCCTTTAATGCATGTCTCCAAGTTATGAGATGGAGTAATTTTACTTATTATTAACCTATGATGTAGCCTTAAAATAGTTTTATTGGGATTTTTTATGTTTTTTTCATGTATTACCTCCATAATTTCTAAGAAAATAGAATTTAAATATCCTCTATATGTAAATTGTAATGAAAACTTATATAATAAAAAGGCAGGATGCCATAGAGAATGTGTTTGTCCCAAGACAATTTCTTGTTGATTCTAAACACACAAGTGTGGAGGTTTTCAAGGGATACTGAATGCCCAGTATTAAATCCATATAAATATTTCAGAACCATTTTGGTTTTCATAAATTAAAAAACATAGATCCCTAGTAATGGTATATTCTAGTACTACTCACCAAACATGTTGGGTAAGTGTTGGTGGAGTGGACTAGGGTATCTTCATGCCCTGAAAAACAAAAAAAATTCATTGTATCCTCTTATATTATTTAATACTATATAATTTTTATTATGAAATAATGGGTTTACTTATTTCTATATAAAGAGGTGTTAAATTAGAAATAATTATTATTTTTATAGGTTACAATTCAGAACCCTCTCATGTCTTCATCATCATTTCAATAAAACTACTCGTATCAAAGGTTTGTTCTCTTGATGATTTCATTATATCTAACAAGTTTGAGTTCAATATACAATAGAATGGTATTACAAATGTCTAAACCGAAAGAATAAATTTTAATTACAATGTCTCCATATTTATATAGAGAAAATTTGGTTTATCAAATTATTTTGTGGTTTTATATCTAAAAATTATGGATTTAGAAGTATATAAGAAGGATGTCAAGCCATATGAAATTATAAAGGATGAACTAGAAAAATTGGAAGCCAATAAAGAATGTGAATTTGAACTGAATTATAAAGCTATCAATACTATTATTTTGAAACATGATCCTAATGTGTTTAATCTTGATTCTAAATTTTCTACTATATATAAAATATGAAAAACAATCAGTTTTTCATATGATGAAACTGATAACATAATGAAATTGACGTATAATAGTATGAAACATTTGTTTGATACATTCATAATGTATGAAGATGAAATCATTACACCGATGAATGAATGATTAACTATGATGGTTAATGGTGTTTTAGCCTATAAAAAACAACTCATGTATCTGATAAAGAATTATAATTTCATATAGTTTTGTATTTTAGGCGTAATAAAATATCTACTCCTATTAGTTAATCAACAAATGTTGACAATTTAAAAATTAATGAATGGATTTTTAGTCTCATGGTGTGTGATGATGAGATGTAATAACAGACCGAGGGCCAAATTTTTTTTTGAAATAAAATATTGCTCAAAAATATTTTATTCCTAAAGATGAAATGAAATTAATAGTGGATGATATATTTTGAAATGATATAAGATGTTAAAAACCAAGAGAAGAATTCATATAGATAGAAAGAGTCCCATCTGATTTTTCATTTATTTGTTTTTATTTGTATCATTGGAAATTAAAATTCATTTCTTGTGTATTGGATGAGATAAATATTGAGTTTTGAACTTTAAATTATTTCTAATCCCCCTTCCATGAGTTCCCCATATCTTGTTTTGGTATTTTTGTAGAAAGGGGTGGTCACTTCATGATTTGGCCCAAATTGTGAGCCCTTTTCCAGATTCAAAAACAAAATCTATTTCTTTTATTACTCCTTAATTTTTCAACATTATTCATTCATTCAACTTCACACGTGGCCTCACCTAACATATTAAATCCACCATATCATTTTGGACCCCTTATGAATTTATAATCACTGTGGATTTGGGGTATTATTCAGTTATTATACCAGCCCATGATCCCATTTCCAGTTTTAAAAAAATAACTTGTTTCTTTTTTGTCATTTTAATTTTTTAATATTTTTAAATGATTTAACCTCTATCTATAGACCTAGAACCCTATTCACACAAAAATTTAATATTTTTCTTCTCGGCATCTAATATTTATCATGGATTTGGATGACTGTTCTCAACGTTTCTTAAATTGTCTAGATTTGGGAAGGTAAACTGATTCTTTCGTAAACCATTTTTTTATTACTTTTTCCACAAATCACCTTTACCTAGTTATTCTAGCACTAAAAAGACTCTAAATGGTGTTTCAAGCCATTATCTTCTTTCTAGGGGTGTATATTTAAGGGAGTACGACAAGTTATCAAGTTTCTCTGGTGAGCTTCCTTCCCCTTTGTCCTGCCTCATCCTCCTCCTTCCAGTATTTCATGGTTTTCTCTTCTCTCATGGTTATTCCTGAACCAGTGTTCTGTTATCCTAGGATTTTTAAGCGGTTTTTCTTTGTTTGGGTCTGGTCTTCATAGTTTTAGGGTTTATAAAACCTTATATGGTGATATCGGGTGTGAATTTCTAATCGGGCAAGGAGTTGAGGTATGATTCAAAATGCACATGTCCTTTTTTATTTAAGATTAATCATTTCATATTATTTTCACCTTATAAACGTTAAAATTATTGTTTTATAAGCCTCAAAAAACTTTATTTTGTGTTCTATTTGGCGTTTATGCCTTATTTTGTGAAAAGTATTGTCGTTCTATTATAAAAGTATACACCCAGTGTTATTTTAGTTGTTCTGTTATCTTTCTCACCTAGTTTGTGATGTTTAGAACCTGGTTTAGGGTATTTGGAACATATATTAGTATTTATAATAAATTTATTTCATTAAATTGGTATTTTTATTCATTTTCATTTCTTAAAATGAATTGCGTTGTTATAGAGTGAATTACATGTGTTTGATAAATTTCCCTGTTTGATTTTATTTGTTAAGTGTTATTTAAAATAATTTGTTTGGATTTATATATATGGTGTAATCCTGAAGAATTATATTTTTGAATCCTTATATGGCTGTCCACTGTGGTGTTGGGTGTACATACAAATGCATTTTTCGGTTTATAACATGTTTTGGCCAGAGTTTCTATAATATTTCTCGTTTGGCTTCCTTGTAAAATGGTTGTGTTTTGGATTGTAACCTGATTGTTTTAAGGGATTTATGAAAGTTGTATGATTATTAAATGGTTTGTATACAACTCTTTATTAATATTAAAATTTGTATATTTAGAAAATGTTAGTTTTGAGAATTTTATAAAGGTCCATTTGGCAACTTTGGGAAAAATGGTGCAATTGCTTATTAGGAAATATTCATCTAGACATTTCTCATGAAATTATTGTCTGTATATAATGTATGTGATTTCCTTCTGTGAAATCCATGTGATCCATTATGGGGGTTCCTTGGGTTGGACTATTTATGTTCTTTTTTATTAATTCCATGAGAATAGTCCTTCGATTTACTTGGGGTGATGTCTATTGTGAATTAATATTATATATATGTTGTGATTGAATGGATTCATGGAAACAGTTGGATCAACAACAATAAATAATTGATACATGGAACCTAGAATATTGAGATAACATTCTATGAATGATTGATGAATTGGTAGGCTGTGGTACTGACCAGTGGCCCATAATAGGTGGATATATTGGGTTTATTACTATGGGATTTCCCTCAACCTACCTGATAACAGATGTCCTAACATATTGATCATTTTGATTTTATTATGTGTGTCATGTCAACGGGGATGAGGTATCATGTGTTGTGGCTTCTGGATTATTCTTGATCTATTAGGATAACCCATCTCATTTTGGCTTTTAGTTTCTTGTAGTAATTAATATAATTCTTGTATGTAAATTTACATTTCCCTTGATGTTTATTACTATCAGTCCATCATGTGTATTGTTTTTCTAGGAAAGTGGTGGGATTTTATTCATATGATTTATGAAAATGGTTTTTAAATGAAAGTTTTTTATCCTCTTTGTAAAAATATGAAAAATTTAAACATCACATTCCCCTTCAAAATGAAATTGGAAAACTAGTTGAACTAATATATTCTTGTAAATGAATAAGGGAAATTTGGAAAACGAGCCCGTACCTAAGTGGTAAGGGATCTATCTTGGCATCCAAGATACTTAGCTTCAAAACCGAGTGGAGGTGAATTTATGAGTCACTGTAGTAGTATAGAAGTAGGTATCATAGTCGTATAACAGTAGTTAATGTAGAAGTAACTCTTCCGTACTCTAGCACCTAGAACTATTAACCCGATTTGGGCCTCTAGGGCACCGGTTTGGGCCTACCAGTCTCAGGGGACTTTGGTCCATCAAAGGCCTTTGGGCCACAGGGCCTTCAGGCCAATGAGACCATGGAGTCGCCCAATTCACACAGAGGAGGGCCCATAAGAGGATGAGAGCAATAAGAATAATAGTAACCATAACCATATCTAATAGGATTGGGATAATGAGAGGGTACGATAGCCACCACCGTGACCAGGTGTTGTGCATCTTTGTATCGTGCAATGCTAGAAGATCAGCAATGCAAGGTGGGGTGCTAGATGATCAATGATTCAGAAGCTGGGGAGTGGTTCAAGAGGGTTGGGCCTACGGTTCATGTATTGGGCATGGTATGCCTCTCACCCTTCAGGTCTTGTATTGCATGTCACATCGGACCTTGTGACTTAGGCCTACGGGTCATGTACGGGTTCCCCTTCAACCCTTAAATGGTGGATTATCCATAATAAAATCAAAAGAAGGCATTAGGACCGTTCGATCCAATAAGAGTAATGGATTTTACTTTTTTTTTGAGTAAATATTTAGAAAAACATACTTTTATATATTGTATTTCAAACCTGAAATTGATGATTATTTTATTTTGAAGGTTCTACATTGAGAATAGATTATTGGGCTATCTGACTGAGTTTTAATGCACAAGCCTATAAATATTTATTGTTTTTATCCCTTATATAGGTTTCAGCATGAGGGTGATCAGCTTGAGAGATGTGTGGACATTTAATGGAGAGTGACCAGTGGGGTCACACATAGTTAGTTGGTCATATGGTCTAGTCAGTTTAGTTGTATCATTCAGTCGTACTTCTAGTTTTGTTGTATACATGATGATCAGTTCAGTTTCTATAAATGTGTATTGGGATGTCCATTTTTTTCCTTTGTTTGTTTTATTATTTATATATGTGGGTTAAATAAATCAATTTTTACTCTAACTGATTCCCTCAGTGCTTGTCACTATCTTGAGAGGTTCAGGAACGCCTCTAGGGACATTTCATTAAGCAGCTCGAGTGACCGGTTCAAGGTCGACTCAGACTGGTTCTTGTAAAAATAGTATCAGCGGCAAGGCTAGCTTTTAACATACAGTTTTTTTTAAATAACCCTATGTAATTTGGTGATATCAAGTTAGATGGAGTAGGTTTTCCAGGACATGAAAGGTAGGTTTGGGAGGAGCGTCACTAACTATTTCTCATTCTGATCCTCATGTGTCAATGGTATGTCTAGTTTTATTATTGTCTTTGGTCCTTGTTGATTTTTTGGTGTTAGGATTCATCACTGGGAGCTTGAATAATGGTCCTTGTGACCTTATTGGGCCTGGAAACCCATGTGGGGCCGGATCATGGTCATAAAAAGTCTCTCCATGTTAGTGGTGTGTTTGAAATTTTCCTAGAATCCATTTGGTCATGTCACGCACCGACAAAAGATCCTTTTTTTGTGTATCTTGGACTTTTCGTGAATTTGAAATTTTGTTTTGATAATCCTTTTGTGAGAATTGTGAAAATGGGTTTTAAATAAATTGTTGGTTGTTGAAAAGTGTAAAATGGGTTTTCAAAATATAGTATGAGGATGGTTTTCAAATGATTGTATTTGTGAATCAAATCATGGGGATAAAGAGGAAATGATATAATAGGATTGACATTCCTTAATCTGAACTAGTGGTTTTTTGAAATAATATTTTGGAAAGATTAGGTTATTTTAAAGTGATTCTAAACAGTGTTTTAAAGGGGGGGTTTTGGGCTATTGAAAAGTTATTAAATATGATTAATTGGATTTTAGAAATTGGTTTTAGAGGTTGGTGTTTTCCAAGAAAAGGGTTTTGCTCGTTGTGGCTATCAAATTATAAAAACAAACCATTCTATTTTATTTTAAAAAATTGGGAACATGATGTTTGGAATGGAATTTTTTTATAGTTGTATTAAATTAATTTTTTTGGGTTTTTAATAAAATGATTGTAGATGAAGTTTGGATTGTTTGGGAAAATATAAAACTAGTTTTGGACTTGTTGATTAGTGTTTCTTTGGAAGGTACATGACTTTTGGATTTTCGTTGTTTTGCTTTTATGTTTGATATTTTCAAAGGTGATCAAATGCAATATTTTCTATATATTTGGATGGATAGATAGTGTTCCATGGTGGTTTGGTGCCCATGGTGACAGATAAATGTTTATGCGATGGATACATGATGAAACACCAATGGTAAATGTGAAACTCCACCAAGTTAGTTTGTTTTTCAAAAGACTTTTGAGTTGAAAAAAATTGTACAATTTTTTATAATCTGATGCATATGTGGAGAGTTTTTCCTATTTCATAGAATTTTGGGGTATTTAGTATTCTTCATTGTGACTAAGAGTCATTCTCTTATTGTGTCTTGAGATAATATCTTGTTGGTGGATCTGTTTTGGGAAATGTTCAATGGGTTTCTAAAGATGTGTTGTATGTTGGTTATTTGGCAAGGAATGGTTCTCCATTGGAACGATTTCAAGATGATCAACCTAAGGTTTTGTTCAAAATTTTAAATCCACCTCTTTAAATGATTCCTCATCCCATTTAATTAAATATTGATCTATTTGGTATTGATTTAAATTTCCTTTACATTATTGTGTTTCATTCTGTTGGCGTAGTTGTGCTCGGTGAGGTTATAGTATTTCTAAATGTTCATTGTCTCTTATCCTCCTCATTCGGAGTGAGGGAGAATAATGTCATGTATTTATGAGTTCATTTTTTTGGGTAAAAGTGTTTTTTGATGGAAGAGAGTTTCATTTTTTCCCTTAATCTATTTTTTTCTGGGTGTTTTTTGGGTCACCATGTGGATCTTATTGGAAGAGTTATAGTTTGAAATTATCAAATCCTGGCTCTGAGGAAAAGGATAATTCATCCATCAGAGCTCCCTCCATAGGTCTCAAAGTGAAGCTAGCATATATTCAGGAGTCCTAATAATGTGTGTAGTATTCTTAAGATCATGCCTCTTCCATTGTAATGTGGTATTTTATTTGATTCTTTTGTGGTTTCATTGGCCCGATTATTGAGTCCTCATTCCTCTCTGCCCAATTTGGTGGGGGTTAAGATCCGTATAGAGGGTGTTGGCCTAGATCCTTTCCCATATGTTCGGGAGTAGTGGGATTAAGTGTTCTCGATTTTTGCATCTTAACATGGGATGGTAGGTTGTTGTGGGAGAGTTTCAGTGGGCCAATGTGGAGGAGACCCATTCCTAGATCATGTTGAATTCTCATTTTGTTATTTATCATTGGTTCTCAAAGGGGGTAGTATGACCATGTTTCTCATAGAGTTTCCTCCTAAGAATTTTTTTAGTTCTTGTTGTTTCTCAATGGTAGGGAGTCCATTATAGACTCCCCTAGAATCATTGGTTATTGTGAGTTCTCTTTGGTTTGGGTGATAATTGGGTTCATTGGGAGAAGGACAACAATCTGGTTGTTGGTTTGGTTGTGGCGGTAGTGACATTATCATTCAGTTGATTCTCTAGAATTTGTTGGTAGTTGGTTTATTGGGTGATTATAGTGTCTTATATTCACTTAATGGTGTATTAGGTGTTCTAGTTTATAGATGCTAGACCATATTGATAAGAAAACCTTAGGTTTTTATGAATCTACTAGAATGTGTTGTGGATTTATAGGTGCATAAAGCTTTAATGGTGGGGATAATGGACACACTCGGTTTTTCATCTCTTGGTTTTGATACATCACATTGGAAATCCCAATACATTTATTGGGTATTAGGAGATATTGATGATGTTTTATTATGTTCCAGTTATGTATAATCATTCTATCATGGGTTACATGTATCTTGTTTGGGGTTTTTTTTGGAGAAAAGGGTGGTTACATCGTGATTTGGTCCAAACCATGATCCCATTTCTAGATTAATAATTTTTTTTGTTTCATATATAAATCCATTTTTTCAAAAAATTTCACAAATTCAACATACCACTTATCCTCCACTGACCTATGAATTCAACCATTTCAATTTTGATCCCATAGGAATTTATAATCAAGCTAAATTTGGGTTATTTATTCATGTATTGGGCCACCCCATGATCCCATTTCTAGTTTAAAAAATAATAATTTTATTCTTTTATATCATATTCATTTTTTAATATTTTCTAGAGATTTCACCTCTCAATCAACCCATAGAACCCTATTCACACCCCCATATTATATTTTTCTTCTACAAATCTCATATTCATCGTGAAATAGGGAAATTTATTTCAAGATTTCTCAAATCGTTCATATTTGAGAAGGTAATTTGAATCATTCATAAAATAAATAATTTTTATTCTTTTTTCCCCAAATCAGCCTCCCCTTGTTCTAACGGGCCTAAATTTTCTCTAAATGAAATTAGAAGCTATTAAAGTTCTTTTAACGGTGTATATATAAGGGAATACGAAGAGTTTCTTATTTTATAAGGTGATATTCCTTCTCCTTTCTCATCCCACTTCCTCCTCCTTCCATTATATATAGGTTTTATATCATACTATAGTGATGATGACCTATGGTTATGTTAAACCATGAATTATTTATTTATTTTTTATAATTTGGTACTATTATTCACTTCTTTATGATTTATAAACCATCAGATGGTGATATTGGTTGTGAGTTTCTATTCCACCACAGATTTGAAGTAGGTTTCCAATTTCAAATTTCCAATTTATTTAGGATTCATATTTTTCATGTTATTTTCATCCACTATAAATTATTTTTATTGTTTTAAATGCCTTAAACAACATAATTTGTTATGAAAAGTGGTGTTTATGCCTTGTTTTGTGAAATTTAGTGTTTTTTTGTTATAAAAGTGCACAAAAAGTGTTGGTTTAAATGTTCTATTATCTTTCACACCTATTTTGTAATGTTTAGAACCTGGTTTCAGGTATTTTAAAAATGTTTCAGTATCTTGAAAAAATTTAAGGCATGAAATTGGTATTTTTATTCCTTTTCAAGTGCATAAAATGAATTTTTTTGTTATAGAGTGACTGCCATGTGTTTGGTAAATTTATCGGTTGGGAATTCTATGTTATGTGTGATTTTAAATTATATTTTTTGTTTTAATAAATGAATTTGAATTATTAAAAATGGTATTATTTGGTCCTTATATGGATTTCCTATTTTTTTTTGTACAAAAAAATCAGTTTTTGGTTTGACAACTTGTTTTGGACCTAGTTACCGAAAAATGTCCCGTTTGGAATCCTTACAAAACATTTTGGCCTTTGGATATGTAACATGAATGTTTTAAGGGATTTATGAAAGATTCTTCCTGCTAAAAATGATTTTTATAAACCAATTTATTAAAATTGATATTTTTAACTTTGGAAAATATTAGTTTTGAGAAATTTATAAAGGCCCATTTGGAAACATTTTGGAAAATAGTGAAATTTTTTAGTATAAAAACCTCATATGGATGTTTTCCATGACATGATTAATTGTATATAATGGATGGGATTCCCTTACTAAGTAATACTTGTGATCTATTGTGAGAGTGCCTCAGGATGGACTCTTTATGTTATTTTTGATTAATGGCATGGAATCGGTCCACAGAGTGACTTGGGTTATGTCTATTATGAATTATTATTATCTATATGTTGGGATTGGATGCTCAAATGGAATTTGTTGGAAAACCACCATTAGATACATGATACAGGGGACCCTATAATATAAAGGGAATATTCTGTGACTGATTGATGCATTGGTAGGTTTTTGTACAAACTAGTCGCCCATAGTTGGTGTAAATATTAGGTTTCTTGCTTTGGGATTTTCAATTGGCCTTCCTGAGAATGTACGACTAAGAATATTGAGAGTTTTAATATCATCTTGTGTAACATGTCAATTGAGATTAAATCTCTTGTATTGGTGACTTATGAATTATTCTTGATCTCTTAGGTTTAATCTTGTCTATTTGGATTTCACTTTCTTGTTGTGATGAATATGATTCTTGTATATACATTTTCAGTTCCCTTGTTTCGTGATTAATATCTATCCTTCATTTGTATTCTTTTTCTTGGAAAGTTTTTTTATTGTATTAATATGGTTTATGAAAATTGTTTTCAAATTAATGTGTTTTATCTTCTTAGTTAAAATCCAAAAATTTAATCATCACATTCCATTAGAAAATGATATTGACACATTGGTTGAACAAACTAGTTTTTGGAATGAATAAGGGAAATGGTTTTTACATTGTTTTGAGTAATCCTTTAGAAAACCTCACTTGTAAAAATTTTATTTCAAAATTGAAAATTTTGTTTCCTTTAATTTAATGGATGTTAATTGGGAATATATTATCAGGATATCCAACAGAGTTTTAATACTCATTCCTATAGTTCATTTCTATTTTTAGCTCTTGTGCATGTTTTATCTTGATTTCAGTCTCCTTGAGTGACCTATGATTGTTGTGTCGGAGACAGACCCACGGTGTCACATGGAGTTATTTTTCCATGTGGTATGTTCAGTTGAGTTGTATAATTTAGTTTTACATCATGTTTATTTGTATACATGATGATCAGTTCATATTGTATAAATGTGTATTAGACTGTTCATTTATTTCTACTCTTTTTTATTTTCAATATTTGGGTGAAATTTTTCCCTTTTACATCTAATTATTTCTCTCAGAGATTGTCTCTATCCTGGGAGGATGGGGAATGCATCTCTGTACTTGTCACAGAGCAGCCTAGGTGACCATTTCATGTTCAACCTGGACTGGTGCGTAACAAAAAGAATGCTAAAAAAATTATAAAGATTATAATGGTTAAAATAATACATTCAATTACTACAAGAAAATTATTCATGGCCAGAATGAAATAATATTTTATGAGTGCATGAAATTCAAGAAGATCGAATATGTTTTCCAAAACCATAAGGAAAAAATGATAATGGAAGAGTAAATAAATATTTATACAAAAAAGGATTATGATAAAAAAGAGAAGAAATATATTAATATTAGATAAAGAGTATCAAAATATTACAATAATTCATCATGTTATTAATTTTTTAGGGAGGAATAAAAAAAGAAATCAAATATGTGATTTATCGATGAAGAATATGAGATTCGATTTTACAAATCTTTTGATTGTAATTAGGATTCTGAAATCCACATAATTGATATATAAATTTAATACTATCCCATTTCAGATGAAATATATTAAATATTGACGGAAATTGTAAGCATCTATAGAATATTAAAAATGTTTTCTTATGTGAGAAATATATTATGCTAAACTAATGAATAAAAGTGAAAAAATGTTTATAAAATATTCATTAAACAATATAGAAATTGTCATATAATTAAATAGTAACAAGAAGAATTATAATTAATAAAAATTATATATTGTCTGATCACCAAATGATAAGAGTCATTAAAACATTTTCATGTTATTAAATTTCATATTAATGCAAGATTTTGAATTGATAATAGTGGTGTTAAAACGATATTATAAAGAAATTATTTTGTTTTAATATAAAAAAAGTCATTACATATCCAATACTAATTTATTATAATAAATAATTAATTTCCATTATTACAATAAATATTTATGAATGAATCTTCATATTTTGAGTAAAAATAATTATTATATTTCTATCAAATTATCTAAAGTTCATTGTAGTGTTTATAAAAAACAAAGAGATCTGGTTTTCTAGATCATTTCTTTCTGACATTATAGGTCTCTAAATCATTAGATTTATAAACACATATTGTGTTATATAATTTAAGGGTAAAACCATTTGATCAAATATTATATATAGTATATGAAATGTTGATATTCAATACATAATAGTGGGTAATTTTCCATCTTTCATTCACTAATTACTTATGATATTCTCTAGATTAATAATATTGATAATGCTAAAAGATAAATCATTAGAGTTTAGACAATTTGAGATAAAAAAAATTTCCAAATTAACAAGGATTTCTAGGTTCATTGGTTGAAGTAATAATTTTATAATTATTTCTTATCTATGTGATGATTGATTTTTTGTTTATTTCTCAAACTCTGCATATTATGTGTTAAGAGATAAATTTTAATATTTGGAGAACCTATAATATAATATTAATATAATTATGTCATTATTTACTTATTTTAGAATGTTTTGAAGTATTTAAATGATGATATAAATGAATCCTTTATATAAAACATAATTTATCGTCATTATAACATATTTTCCTTATATAAATTATCTTGGATGAAATTATTCTCTATTCTACCTTGTATGATGTTTTTTGTGAAAATTATTTTTGATGCATGATGAATAGGAATATAACATAAATAAACATTCAAAGTAATCAATAATTTTGTCACATATATGAATTTAAAAATTACCCATATGTATTTTTGGGACCATCTTGAGTAGAATGATTAGATGTGTGATTGTATTTTTATTTTAGCTGTGGATTTTGCAATATTTATGTGGGATTAATTTTTTATGTTTTAAAGTGAAAATTTTCCAGTTTTTATGACATTATAAAAGCTTGTTCAAATTAAAAATTATATTCAAATAATTTCATAGATAAGTAATCCGGGAGGGGAATTTGAGAAACAATAATTTAGATGTGTTTACTCAAATATTGGTGTTACATATTATTTTTCAACTACAATAATACCCCAAAAAATGAAATTTTTTAAAAGGGGAAATAAAATTATTAAATAAGTATCATGAACTCTGTTAAATATGTATAATATAACTATTTTTT
This sequence comes from Viscum album, assembly GCA_963277665.1. Classification (NCBI taxonomy): domain Eukaryota; kingdom Viridiplantae; phylum Streptophyta; class Magnoliopsida; order Santalales; family Viscaceae; genus Viscum; species Viscum album. The sequence goes on along the minus strand of OY728131.1, from coordinate 292,123,767 downwards.
TTCGAAAATAATCTATTAATAAAAATTTTCATTTTATTAACATGTTGTTAATTTGAGCACTTTGTATAATGATAACTTCTGAATTATGGAATAATGGAAAATGTAGAGTTGGATACATTAATTTTTTTGGATGAATGTTGTATATCATGATTTTTAATGAAACTATTGGAATATGTTTTCCAAAAGATAATGAATGAATATTTATTGGGTATTAAACTACATCATAACACAATAGTGTTTTTAATAAAAAGGAATATATAATTGAATATTCCATTAATGTTATGTTTGATGAAATTGATCCATTCAATTAGAATAAAATAAAATATGATGATTATATTGATCCATTAACATATATTAGTCTTGATTTATCCAATGATATGTTTGAAATTGAATTTGAACATGATCATGATCAATTTAGTTTAGAATAAAATAACAATAAGGGAACTAAATGTTCCATCCCCAGAAAAACTATGACCTTGATAGAAAATTATTTATAGATTATTGTATGATATATAGATTAAGGTGTTTGTACATAGAGGAATGTGTTAATCCTTTTTGATATATCTACATTTTTTCGAATTTATTCATAATTCGACAAAAAATATAATTATTATGAGAATATATATTTGGATATATAGGGGTAGCTAAATCAGTTTTAGGGAAAACAAATATTGGGAAATATTTGATAGACACTAAAAATGTTTGGTAAAACAAAATAAATATTTTTTTTGGAATAAACATTTTTATAATGTTATAATTTTTATAAATTAGGATGTACCAGTTGTTAATGGTTACAATCAATAGGTAGGTATATATTATAAGGAAACCATTAACCATATTTTTATTTGTTAATCCATTAGAATTCTTTAGGTTATATATCATATAATAACACTGAATTATACCAGATTGATTTTAACATTTTATTTTAAATGGATATTTAATGGAATAATTTTATGTTGTGTGACCCATTTTTTTTTTAAAATCATCAAAATCCAAATTCTGTTAATTCAATACTAAATCACTTTGTAGTCTTAAAATTCACCAAGATGTTTGTAGAAGATGTTGAGTTCTTTTCTATTAAAAAATTATTTCCCTATAATTATGTATGATTCTTCTATTTTTATGAAAAAAACATCATCTAATATTTTTTTGTCCAAATTTATGTAGATGATTGTATTGATGGTTTTACAGAAAAAAAAAGTAATGATTTTTAAAAACATAGACCAAAAGTGTTTGAAATGAGTTTGATGATATAATTTAATTCTATTAATGGATTTATAATAATTCCAAAATATTATTTTAATGTTTTTAATGGAAATATAAATAATATATATTTGTTAAAATATATTGTTTTGGAAGCTATTAATCCGTATAAAACCCAAATTTTTAATAATATAAAAAATGACTTGGATGGTGTTGGTAATCACTTGAATATATGTTATACAATGGTTTGATATGTATTTTAATATATACTACAGATAGTAGAATAGATATAATGTTTTTTTATTTTTGTGAAGTACTATAATAAAATAAAAATATGTATCATTTAATTTATGTTAAAAGGATTTTGTAAAATTTACAAGGAACTATGTCATTATCATTTAATTATATAAAAACACTAATTTTTATATAATTTCTTATTCTGATTCATTTATTTGATGATAAAATTTATATTTAAATGTATATTTAAGAACCTACTTTGTTTTAAGAATTTACCTAGTTATATTGTCTATTAAGAACAAAAATTCAATCGCATTACCAACATGTAAGGACCTATTTATTTAAAATAGTAGTTATTGGGCACTGGTGTTTTGGATTAAACATTCTTTTATAAAAGAGACTTAATTTAGACCATGCTCATACTTTTTGTGATAATACTAGTACTATAAATATTTCAATAAATATAAAGATTCATTCAAGAACTATGAATATTAATAATTGATAACATTTTCAAAGAGATCATGTTTAAAAAGTTGATATGTAGTTTGAATTTATTAATATTAAATACTATAATAATGATATTTTTAATAAAAAAACTACACGCTTATTGTTTTTAAATTGTTAATTGGGATTCATGTTTATTAACTTTTACATAAATATTAATTAACTACTTTTAATTATCAATTTAGTTTAGAAATTTGTATTATTCACTTATAAAGGTTTATATATTATTTTTTTATACATTTTATTTGAATATTTCTAAAATTATGTAAGTTGAATTTAAAAAATACAAAGTTTTTTCATAGAATAATTTCCCTAGGAAACTGAACTATCGTCTAAAATCATTATAGTAAATTTTTTTGATTGATCTAAAACGTTTGAACTCTTGGCCTTTCAATATCCTGATTTTTTAACCTATATATTTTGTAAAAAATAATTTTATATCTCCACGAAATAGGGACAGCGAAGAAAATTAATATAGATAATACCATATATGAAAAAGGATAAAGGTCCATGGGATCAAATTACGGAAAATTTTCTACATTAGTATTTTTAGAAGAATTTGATGTTTATTTAGCTACAATTATTTCAAGGATAGTATTTCATTTATAAAAAATGAAATTAATAATATATCGTTAAAAGGGATGATAATGAGTTTTATCACAGTATCCAGTATATAACTGGTGATAATGAGAATGGAGTTTCATCAGAAGTTGTTGATAAGATGTTTTTAGTGTCAATAGTCACTATGGATCAGATTTTTAAGGGTCACCATTAATGGGATTGTATTTTCCTTCTAATACAATTTGGATTTGGATTTTTTAAGTTAGATTATATTATTTCATTTCACTTTATAACATCTCATCTTATGGATATGATGGTAATGGACTTAGAGGCAATCTGGATGGCGTAAGTCTACTTCATCTGGACTTTAGTCATTCTAATGATTGATGATTAAGAGAAACTTATTTTCTCTAAACTTTATATCATGATTCTCATCATAATATATATGATGTTCAACATGATACATTAGATGATTTTTTTTTAATATAAATGGTTTTAATTTTGTCCTTATGGTAGGCTGGTATATCTTGTTCTTTATAAGAGGGAGAGTATTGTTAACATTCATACTATTTTATGATATCATCACAATATTGTCCTTTAATATGTAACCTAGATAAAATTTGGTATCATATATAGGGTCACAGATGGAATGTTTAATTTGGTTGAGGATGAAGTAAATGAACCATCTTATGCTCATGTAGAGGGGGTGTGAATACTTATTCAGTTTTAGGTTCTTTATGTGTTTTGTAGTGTAAATTGATTATCCATGAGTTGTAACATTACATCCAAGGTTCCACACAATGGTGACAGAAGTTGTTTGGTCACATGAACTCAATCATGCCTCCCTGTATTCCATAGAATACCAACATTCTGCGAGGTTCTAATATATTGATACATAGAGGGATGATACCATATTTATCAAGGTATCACAATAGTGGAATTAAATAAACAATAACCAAAAGTGGATAATAACCAAAATCACACTGTAATTAGTAACATAACAATTTCACATGATTATCTAAACAAGGAAACAAAATCCATATCTAAATGTCAATATTTCATTATAGATATGTGCTAAGTGTCAGTATAAAAGCCCAAGATAAATAAATTCACTAATAAATCCCATTAATTTCAGGAGGCCACATCTAGTTTCCTCATCCATGATCCATCCCAAGTCATCCATATCACATAGGTCACTTCCTATTATCCTTACTAAAAAACATGATGTCTAGTTTGGTAATGATGAGGCATCCTGAGTAGGGTGTGAGTACATCTTAGTATACCACCAAAAATGGTGATTAAAACAATATCTAGTTAATAACAGTGAATTTAGTTGTTTAATGATTAATGTATAATGTATATGTAATAATTTATCAAAATTGTTAATTAATTAATTAAATACATAATTCCATAGGTTCATGACGTAACCCATATTATCAACGCCTATATCCAATCATGATTGAGTTTGAACTATCCCTAAAGGGCATCACATATCACAATACCATGGGTATCATTGTTTATTTCATTTAAATTCATATCATCATCACATGGAACTATATTATATTGCCAATATAATGGTGTAGGACATCGTTTCTAGCACCCCATGGGTATTTAGAGCCACTATCTCTATCCAACAACTCAATGTAACCTAGGTTTTTTGAGAATCATGCCCTATCCCACACATTCTATCATATATGGGTATTAGGATCCTCAGTCCCAATCCCCCACATCAATGACTCGTATGGGTATTCGGATCCCAAGTATCTATCCCACACTCACTAATACATAATAGTATTTGGATCCTAATTCTATTTCCCACTCCTCAATGTGACATTTTGGTATTAGAGACTCAACCCCTATCCCACACTCACTAAAACATATCTTTATTTGGAGCCTCTTTCTCCTTCACCAACTCAACATCACATATATATGAAATATCACAATATCACACAAATCAAATTTTAATATAAATATAGGTTATGTAACATTTTCCTTATTACCAATAATTCTCATTTATTTTTCACCCTTTTAGTTTATCAGAGGTATCATATTTCTTTATTTCAATCACAATGGAGTAATATGACCAATTAATTATTAAACTAATTATCAAAAAATTTCTATATATTTTATTAAAACAACAAAATTATTCTAAACATTTATTTATTCCCATTAATAAAATTATTTAATATTAACTTCACCATTAAATTCAACAATCCCATAAACTAACATATTTAATAACCCCACAATCCAATCAATTTCATAATCATGAATCAAAAAATTTCAATTTCTCCAATTGAACAAAAATCATTATAGCATTGAAATTTTTTTTAATCAATTATATTTTTTATGAAATTTCCAAATCATTGAAAATTAATTTTCACAAGTACATATATGTAATAAAATACAATTTATAGGATTTTAAATATAGATAACCTACATCATTATTTTCGAAACAAACTCCCAATGTAAGTCCCTAAATTGATGTGGAACAAGCAATTGCCCAACGAATAATTGGATCTAGATCGATATCATATATCTAAACTATAACTGGTTAAGAAATAACAATACATAGAACAATATCCCACAAAAATAGTGGAATAAATACAATTAAAATATGAAATATATATAAGATAGATGGAGGAAACCAATCAGGGAGAGAATAACTTAACGAGAGAGGTAAAAAAAATTCAATCTGGTCTTTGAATCCTCCAGAACGATGTTCTAGAGGCCTAAGCTTATGTCAGAGAGCATCCATGGTCGAATGGATAATTTCAAGGCCTATTTGGTTGTAATTTGTGTAATATTAGAAGGTTTTGGGATTTTAAAAATATTATTTTCAGATCAAAAATTTCCCATACGCACGATTTATTTGGTAAGGGTGCACAATTTTCCCTAGTCGCCTTCCAAATTATAAACCTCCTCTGATGGGTAAAGTAGTTACTACTTGTATGGATAATGGTTCAATATACCATGATCCAATCATGAGAATACCCTCTGTTTGTGTTGACATGTCTAGTTGAGATTGACGCACTATTCTGGAAAACCTTACACCAACCATGAGATACCCCTCTCCCTTAAAAAATATTCCAATTTCAACACAAAACACAAAAAATAAAAATAAAAACAAATTACAATAAAACCAGATTAAACGTGTACATGTAAATCCGTTTGAGACATCTCTAAAAATGGACAAGATCTTACATTCTCCCCACCTTATAAAAACTCATCCTGAAGTTGTACTCACATGAAATTCTAATATTTCATGCTAAAAATATTGGTCCATTGAGCCAGCATATCCACTTCTCTCTCCCATTTTTCTTCTTGAACACGCCTATGATTCCACAATACAGGAATTGTTAATATATTCATTCCACATAAAACACTCCCACTATGACCCAAAATGTGCATCAGTACTCCTTAAATGATGCAATGGTATCAAGCTCTACATCATCCACATCGATCATATGATAAGGGTTGGGATGATACCATTGAAGTAATGGAATATGAAAAATGTCCTAAAAATAACTAAAATTCGATGGATGAGCCAATTGGTGTTCCACTTTCTCAATTCTCTCCACTGCTTTAAACATTCCAACCTACATGAGGACTAATATTCCCTACCTCATAACAATATCATGATAGTTTTGGGAGTGAAACCATTCAAATATTATATCCTTGTGATTAATCCTTACCTAAAATTTAAATTGTTTTCAATTCTTATGTCCATGCCACAATTTTATGTCTTATGCAAATTTTATGCAATCATGGTACATTTTTTATTCCCTTATTATTAATTTATTATGAACTAAAAATCATTATTCCTTCACTCAGTATTATGATCATTGATATGTGTTGTATGGGTTTTCAATGTTATAATCCTGTTATAACAACTTTATATTTATAATAGTTCTATATATATCCTTTGTTTACACTTACCGATCATTTGAGCTCACCAATTCTTTTCATTATTTTTTTTCATGTTATAAAGAATGGTTATAAGTGGGATATGATTATAAAGGGTAATAATAGAGATAATAATTATGGGATATATTTAATAACCGTCAACAAATTAATTTATTTTGTACCTAGTTTCCAAGGACACTAAATTATTATCGTCACCGGGAATTTGTTTGTGCAATGTATTGAGTGATTATCTAAAAATATATAATTTAGATGTATTAATTTCCTCATTAACTATATGTACTGTAGTCGGTCTATTTAAGTAATGATGAGTTTACACTAATTGTAAGGAAAAATATAAATATATTAATTGAAAACTAAATTGGTTATTTCTTGATACTTAATAGATAAATGTATTCCTATAATTATATCTTATAATCTATGCTACATCTACTATTTTTTTGGATGTTTAGGAAAAATCATTGGGGCATAATTCATATATATTATATTGATTTTATGTTCTACTACTACAAAGGAAAAATTATTTTATACATGTAATTTATCTAAAAACATTCTTTATAAAATAGAATTAATCATCTTGATAATAGTGGTTTGATGATATTAAATTAATCTGTTGAAATCCACAACATTTTTCAATTATATCATCCACATATTAATACCTATGAAGAGATGACCTATAACCAAAGGTATTATCTATTTCTATTAAATTCAAGGGTGTGTAGTTTTATGAGAAATAATTTTTTTACTCCCATAATTCCCTATAGAATTTTCACAAGCTGTCCTTGGGGGGCCTGTTCCACAACTCCCCAAGCCCACCTCCAATAGGTTAGGAGCTCATTACTAACACCATGTAGCCACAACACTAACAAGGGAGGTAGTTTTGTTTGTACATTTACGCACTCCCATATATCCAGGACACAACTGTGGAAATATAAAGAACCATTATGAAAGTATTTTCATTCATACTACAATCCCATGTAACAAGGTATGACATAAGTTAATCAACTAAAGTAAACCGAGGAGGTATTAATTCCCACCAAAAGAGTGTATAAACTACAAAGTCCAACAGGTAAAAAATTTGGTTTACGGACTATGAAATTATGCCGTAGAAACACTACAACCTATCTGAACTCACAAATCTCTGTCTAGTCATGGTCCACCCTAGACTCCATCAAAAAGGTCTCTTTTCTTCACAAGACATGACATGTGTAGGAAAAGATGACTCTTGGGGAAGTATAATAATACCTAGTTCGAAACCACAAAACCATAATGAAATGGTCAATGGAAAGATACAATCATCTCTACACAAGTATATGTATATGGAATATAAAAAATAGATCTAGATATATACTCAAAAAAGACAAAAAAATAAAAAGGCAAGCCACAACTAACACATACCACCACTAGGAATCAATATCGAATTATCCACAGGGCACTCATATAAGAGCATGCACTGCTGAGTATGATAGCATTGATGTCATGAATCTGTGTAGTAGTATTCATTGGGAACCCTCATGAGAGATAAAGAGATACACTAAATGATATGAAGATAGATACAATACATTAGATGAGGAACATAGCCAGGTCCATGGGGTAACACCAACAAATCCATGAAGAATAACCAACTATATAGAGGATTTAATCCCATTAATGTAGGTCACATATATACCCACAACTCTAATAAGGTAATGAATAATGATTATAGTATCACTTTCCAAGCCTCTCTGAGGATTCCATAAACTCTATCCTAGAAGTCCTATTGAAGGGATCCTGCTCTAGTGTGTATGAAACGATACACACCAACAATCAAGGAAATAATAAATTGAACGATCCCTATCAAAACTGGTCCATGATATGGTGGACAGGGGAGATAAACTATTTATAATGGGATACACGATGTGTAGTAGGATTTCACACCTTGTCCCATATCCCAGAGTACATCCCATGTACAATGATTCATTTTAGGAAAAAAATGTCATGTAGAAAAGGTATACATGGCGTGTTGAAACAGTTACATGAAGTTTCCATCACTATAGATTCTTCCAATGTTCCACATCTAAGTTCTAATACATGACATCAACTCATGCCCTCATTCCCGTGTACGAGTACATGGGGTAGCCCATGTAGTCGGTCTGGGTACGGCAGTGTGGCGGAGTACATGCCATGTAAACAAACCAATATCTATGTATGCCCCGAGATACACGCTGAGTTATAAGGACGATCAAACATGATTTTTGACACTTTACATATTCCCAAAACACTAGCCAATAATTAGCAGGTCCCAAAAAATGTATATCACAGAATACATGACATCTTCATTGTTTTTGTCTAGAATCAATGTTCTTCATTAGCACACCTCAGCTGATCATCCAATTCTTGATACCTTGGAATTTTCAAAATTAAACCGAATATCCAAGGTCACCTCATCATCATATCACTGAATCAGTGAGTTTCAGGACTTCAATTGGATCTGAAATCCTATTCTGATCTCCCACACAAAGAATGCTCGAAGAACGATATCTCTAAAAATAAAAAGATCCATCTGTCTCTATGACCATTAGACTTCCACTTGATCATCCTTATTCTGGATCTAAAATATCATATCATTGTACCATGAATAAAAGTGGAAGGAATCATATGTTCATATCCCACTATGAATGAAGAATTCATAGGAACATTTCTGAAGAAAATCACCTAGAATAAACTCGAAAAATGAATCTCACCCGTTACTTCTATAAGGCCTTGATTTTTCCCATTATAACAATCAAAATGATAAATAAAAAAAGTAATTAAAATCAACCTCAAATAGATCCAACAATCATCCATCCAATAAGAATGGTCGAAATACAAGTCAACCTGTTCATGGGTTGATCTGCGTTCGACATTGATTGTAATAATTGTAAATATTGAATTTAAATCAAAACACCCTACCTGGTATTTCCATCATTTTCTTTAAAGGATTCATTTCAGGTGGAGAGCTATCTAGAATGATCTTTATACACTATTCATCCTCAATCATTGAGATATTTCTCCAATTTTCCTCCTTTATACTATCAGGGAGTTATCCATGGTAATGAATTCTAACCATGGGTCCCCTTCTACAATTCTAATTTAATAGAAAAAATTTGTCTCTACGTAATGATAAAATAAAATAAAATAAATTTTTTTTTATTTTCCAAAAACTAAATTTCACAATCGACCTACTCCAATAGATGTTAGGACCCTAATAAGGTAATATCATGGGTCTAAATTCATTGGATCTATCCGTTTTCAAATCTTGGTGCCTGATTTGAATTTATTCCACTATTTATGGAAAATATCTATTGTGCTCTATTTTATATATTTAATATATTTCAAAATATTATTACAGGAACCCTGGCACTTCGAATCGCATGTCGTCATAGTGACTGGTCTCAAAATAATTCCTTATAATTTTTATAATAATACAAAAAAATCATGGTCATTTCATTCACCTCGCCTTAGGGATTTATGTCCCTAAAAAGACAAATTCATGACTACCCAAAAAGATGTGGGTTGTGCACATGATTATGAGCCTCCCACTCCCACATGTTATCCTATATATTCTCATTCATCCATTTCACACACTCCATGGGAATCAATCGCCCATGAATGATCCTCTATTGTCTTCCCTCGATCTCCAGAAGGTATGCAGCAAGAGCCGGTCCATCATCAATGTCTAGCGTACCACAGTCAATAATGTGCGATGGGTCATGCACATACCACCTAAGATGTGATAGGTGGAAGACATTGTGTACCTGGTCCAATTGTGGAGGTAAATATAAGTGGTATGCGACCTCACAAACTCTACAGAGTATATGAAAAGGTCCGATGAATACCGGGGAAAAACATATCGCCCTGACCAAATCACTAAATCATGCATCAAGGTGAGACTTTAAACAACACATGGTCTCCCTCATTGAACACAAAAGGAATCTATATGAAATTGAAATGTGACTTATAGACACTCTATGTAGTCTTCATCCATTTCTGGATGATCTTCACCTTCTCAGTTCTACCTCCCTGCAAATCCATGGCCATTATTGATGACTCTCCTGGGTCAGTCCAACAAACTATAATCCTACAGGGTCGCCCGAACAGATCCTCGAATGGTTCCATACCAATGGTGGAGTGGTAGATGTTTTCGTACACATACATAACCAGTGGTAGGTGATCCAAAAAGCTATGACCGAAGTCTAAGATGAAATCTTGTAGCAATTCCCCTAAATCAATAATGTTCCTCTCCGTCTGGCCGTCTGTCTGGGGATGAAATGTTATGCTCAAGCATAATTAAGTCCCAAACCCCTCCGAAAATACCTTCCAAAATGGGGATGTGAAACATTCATCACAAGAAAAAACTATCATTAATGGGACTCCCTGGAGTCCAACTATCTCCTGAACATAAATGATTCTCATGATCTCTATTGAAATATCCTCTTATATAGCTACTTAAGTGGGAAAACATGGGGAATTAGTCGATGATCACCCAGATGCACCATGTCCCATGGGCATATGTGGTAAATGAATCATTAATTCCATCAATATCCCATCACACTTCCATTTAATAATATTTAGTTGTTGAGTCAAATCTCATATAACCTAGTGCCCAGGCTTCACTTGTTGATATGTGAGGAATCAGTAAACCAAATCCGCAAATCCCTTCTTCATTCCTAGCCAACAGAACTGATGCTGAAGGTATGGGTATATCTTCTCTACACCTAAATGAACCACCAATGGGGATGAATAAAACTATCTTAGAACCTCCTCCAACGACCCCACTAGTAAGAATTTGTGTCCTTTATAAAGAAAGATATTCTCCCAACCATTTAAATCTCCATCTTCATCTTTTTCCTATAGATTACTGAGCATGTAGAGTCTCTTAGTTGGTATATTGTAGTTGTTCCTCCCTGGCACTCTGTAATTGTGTTGGTGATTCAACGATCATGTGAGGTATACAACATCATCTCCATCCACGAATGATAACTATAAAGATGCCAACTACTATAACACCTCATTAAACAACTGCAAACTAGATAACCTACTAAGACCATTTTCCACCATATTTCCCTTCTCAGGAGTATATACAATCTCAATGAAATACTTCTAGAGGAACTCTAGCCATATCCTCTGTCTCAAGTTATGATTATTTTAATAGAATATATACTCGATGATATTGTGGTTGGAGTAGGTGATTAAACCCTCTTCTATTTGGTAGTGTCACTAAATCTTCAAAGCATTGATTACGGATGTCAACTCAATATCAGGGGTCACATTGTCCTTCTCATGTGGTATAAATTTGAATGAAAAATTTTAATCCTCGCCTACCTTTACATCAAGTCACAACCAAGCCTGATTCCCTATTTATTATAGAACACTATGTACAAGACACCCTCCTCTGAAAATCTCATGATATGGGTGCTTGTCAAACTCCTTCGCAACTGCTAAAAAGCATGCTGACACTTACCCATACACAAGAAGGATTCCCCTTCCATGAGAAAGTTTACATAGGTGCTGATGTCCAAGAGAAATTAGGAATCAATATCTGGTAACATCTCCCCATTCCAATTAATCTCTATAGTTAGTCCACACACCTAGGTGGATCTCATAATAACACTGCCTCTACCATGGTCGAGTCCACTACCACTATATATACGAAGATAACATGTCCAATAATGTTGAATTCCTAAATCCAGAACTAGAAAATCAGGAGCTTACCATTAAGATGGTTCACTTAGAGTACATCGAAAATCACAGTTATGTGTCCCATGTGCTCCTCTTTAAACGTTGAGTACACAAAAATATCATGGATGATGACCCGCATGAATCAGTATATGTATGGATGAAAGATCTAGATCATGATTCCTATGAACAATGATATAGATTTCATCATGCAAAAGGGCATCATGTAGTACACATAATGATCATAGCGTAATCTAAAATTCATTTTCCGTTTATCCTCATCCTATAATAAAATTTTGTTATATCTTGATCTCATTTCAACCATTGAGAATCTTCATGCCCCTCTAATCTAATCTAAGAAGTCATAAATCCTTGGATGTAGATAATTTTTCATCAACATCACGTGGTTTAGGCATCGATAGTCTACACACAACCTCATGATCACATCTACCTTTTTGGAAAATAAAAATGGGGTTGACCAAGTTTATACAGTGGGTCTCACTAAGACCTTCCTCTATAAGTAATCCAATATCACCCTCATCTTTAGAATATCTACAGGAGTCGTCTGATATGATGGTGTAGATATTAGTGCCTTCCTAGGGTGGATGTCAATAAAGAAGTCTATCTCCCATCAAGGAGGTAATCCTATAACATCTCTGGGAAAGATATCATCGTACTATACCACTTATGCCACAAATTGGAAACTCCTAAAACATGCTACCCTAAGATTCAAGCTATCCATGGGATGAGTGAATGACTACCACCTCATATGCATGAGTTTGTAATATGCTACATAATTTTCATTTTCACTAACAAAAGAAAACGTCGTCCAATCGCTCGGAAACACCCCACCCATAACCTAAAACATTCAATCTAGGCATGGATATAAGGTAACCAATCCACACGATGAATGATGCCATAAGGCCTCAGTGCTTCCACCAAGATGTTCTAATGAAAACTTTCACCTAAAAGGGTAAGGTTACACTATTGGTATAGATGTTTCATAACCAAGTCACCTCCAGTTGGTCTATCCAATTGTAAGGGTCGAGTCAACGATTCGACTTGAATATCAATATCTCCTAAAAGATATCAAGTGATAAAAGGATGAATAAAACCTATGTCAATCAATAAGGAATCTAGTGTAGAAAATAAATAGATAATAACATGAATAATTCTCAGAGACTCTGGGTTATTAGCCTCGACTGCATGTCGTTGTCCCTGCCTCTGTCCTCCAGCTCATTGAGCCTAGCACAGACCACCTAGTGGTGGTGGTGGTAGCAAGTCAAAACATAGACCACCACTTTATTTTCTCCAAGATCTTATACTACATCTATCTCCTTTCCAGGATTCCTTATCTTGCCTCTTCCTCTGTCTTGGTGGCCCTTCCACAATCTCTTGGTCAGCAGCACAGTGGGTTCGAAAATCTCAAGCCAAATTTCCCCTACTGTCACTTTATGTATCATCTCTTCTCTATAAGATTACTAGATCCACCCTTTGAACCCTAAATTTAAGATCACATGTCTGGTGACCTCCTCTTGATACATCTCCAACGTTTTTATCCCTGTGGATGACATCAGATCCCTTTTTCTAAGGTCTCTTCACTAGCATGTCCCCTGCTGACTGTCACCGACTGTATTTGCTCAGCCAGGAATCTCTCTACCACCAAGGCCCACTCATGAACCCAAGAATATGTAGGAATGATCTGAGGGAAAATTATGGCATAGATGTCTCCTCATAGACCTCTATTGATGTTCTGATCCTATAATTACTTATCAATAACCATATTCATCTTTTGTTTGGAATGTTTGGTGAACCACGATGAATAATCAACTATTGTCATACAACCTTGCTAGAGTTGAAAAAGCTCTTGTATATGCACAAATCTCAGCAAAATTGGTGATAAATCCTCTCTCAATAGGTGTTTGAACTATATCCATGAGAGCATAACCTCATAGTGAGTATGGATATCCAAACTCCTCCATCACCTTGATTATCATTATAAAAGGCTCAACGCCACGATCACCATATAATGGGATGGTGTCCTGACTAGTCAGAAAACATGGGTCACCACCTCAATGAAGTTCTCTACCACTTGAGGGTTGTGATCACCTCAGATCATGTTGGTATTTTTCACTGGAAGTCATGATGTGGACTCATCCTATACTCCTTGTCTTCTAGAACTATAGGTACCACATGTAGCTCCGTTGGTGTTGGAATAGTGTTTGTACCACATGGTGGTAATATCATTCAAACCGGTCCTATATTAGAGACTCTTCACTGAGGGGGGCATACTTTTGATTGAGTTGTTGGATCCAAAGTGGTATGTGTCACAGAGGAATCCTTTAGGAAAACAAGATGTACCATAGTCAATAAGTCTTTCTGGATAGTAGAATCAATAAGGGTATAGGAACTGCAAACCATTATAATATAATGGATGTATCTTTGTCTTCATTAATACCATTTCTCTCATGTAATGAGTCAAAAAGTAGGTTATCAAAGTCTTGGTTTATGGACATGCCTTCTGCTGCACCAATTCTGGGGTCCTTATCCTAATATAAAAAATCGAAATAGTTGTCATTATTTATCCAAACAAATCTCTCATACTAGTTGTCCTTAAGTAGAATTGACCCTTACGATACCACACTGTAACTACCCATCCTAGTGGGGCCCATACCGCGACTCCTTAAGACCACTTCTAATAGGACATGGCCTGGTGACTAGCACCAAGTAGGCATATCAGTAACATGGGAGGAATTTCCTATCTACCTCTAAGCTCGTACACATCTCCAAGAAAGAAATACGAAAATCTAAAAACCCCATAAAAATGAAAATGAATATATACCACTATCCCAACCAAAATAGTAAGTAATATGTAAATAACGTAAAGTAAACGTGGTAAAATACAAGCCCAACAATAGATTCATTTAGATAAATAGTATAACATGTAAGAAATAGGTATTGTGACTGCTCCATGAAATTGTTGGAACACCTCGGCTTGTGTGAAATCACAAATCTCCTTCTAGTCATTGTTCTCCCGGGACTCTGTCAAAAGATTTTTCAACTTCACATGACATTACACATGGGGGAAAATCCCATATAAAGGTTAGTATAAGAATACTCAGTTGGACGCACCAAAACAACAATTAAATAAAAAAGGAATGTTGTATTCATCTATACACATGTATATATTTAAAAAATATAAAAATGATAACAAAATATATACTCAAACAAGACACATAGTCTAGAGGCAAGTCACTACTAATGCATACCACCACTAGGGATGCAGTTCAATGATTCAACCAGAAACTCATTCCGGAGCACGCACTCCTAAGTCTGAAAGTGATGATGATGTACATCCACAATATAGTGTTCATATGGAACTGTTATGAGAAAGATAGATATGTTGAATGATACGAAGAGAGATATTATACATCAAATGATGACCACGTCCAGGGCCAGGGGTGATACTAACAACTCTTTATGGAATAACCCACTATGTATAGGATCAATACCTGATTAAGAGGGACATGTTTATAACCAAAACTATACCTATGGAATTAATAATTAATAGAGGAACTTTAAACAAGCCTCATGAGGGATTCCAACTACTCAATCTTAGAGGTACTATTGAATAGGTCATGAACTGGATTGTATGAAGTGATACACCCCAAAATGTGGGGAAATGAGCAGGGACATGAACCCTTTCCAAACTTATCCGACATATGTCTGAAATGGGATCTATTCCATCTAAAATGTGATACACGGGGCACAAAAGGATCACACACCATGTCCCTTGAACCTAGGCATGACCCATTTACGATGACCCATGTCATGAAAACATAACATGTAATAAAGGTATATATGGTGCATAGAAAGGGTTATGTGTTGGGTCCAACCATCCAAATTTTTCTCATGTTCACTAGTCATGTGCCAATACACAGCATCAACCCGTACCTTCATGCATGTGTACCAGTACATGGGTAACTTGTGTTGCCAGTTAGGGTCTCTATATGGGGTGGATTACATGTCGTGTACTCCACCCCATGTCTGTGTATCCCTCGAGATTCACACAGAGTCCTATGGACGGTCCAGCATGCCACGTGATAGTTTTCACACACCGTGTAACACATTAAAAAATCTCAAAAACCTTATATTCCACTAATAGGGCCCACACTATGTGTATCACAGAATACATGGCATGTTTTTTTTCAATTTTCCTGATTTTAATTATTTCTTTGTGCACCCCATATGATCCTCCAGTGCTCAATCTATTAAACTATTCATCTTGAAACTAAATATCCAATGCCACCTCACCATTATAGCACAAAATGGGAGAGAATTAGTGATTCAATAATATTTGAAATCTGATTTTAATCACATGTACAATGGATTCTTAAAGAATGATATCTATGGAAATAATTCGATCAATCTATCACAATTATTTTCACGCCTTCTCAAGGTCTCCTAGATGCAGGATCTACAATATCAAATCATTATTTCTTGTATCAAAGTTGCAACGATTAGTCATTCATTTCTTACAAAGAACGGAAAATGCACAGAAAGAGGAGAAAATAAATTAACATAGAACTAACATGAGGAATGAACCTTGACTGTTGTTTGTTGTGGCATAAATCTGTTCTCGTAAGAATGATCAACATGGTAAATCAATTAAATAATAAAAAACATCCCAAATCAATCACATAATCATCCCATCTAGTGAGAGTGATCAAATTGTGTGTCAACCTGTTCAGGGGTTGATATATGTTCATGATTGATTCTAATAACAGGAAATAAGAAATTGAAATCACAATTAATTACCAAGGATTATGATCGTTTTCTATCAAGGATTCATTTTTTGTGAAGATCTGTCAAGAATGATCTCGATCTACTATTCATCGTTGTTCTTCAAGAGATTTTCTAAGTGTCATGTCCAGAGCTCTTAGGGATTTCTCAAGGGTTTTGAATTATAAACTTGGGTCCCTTTCAAATAATATGATTTAAAACAAAAAACACATCATTGTGTGATGTTAGAATAAAATATATCTTAAATTTATATTATTCTTTAAAACGTCCAAATACTAACATTCAAAACTGACACACCCTGGTCGATGATAGGCATCACCAAAGGTAATGTTACTAGTGTTAATATAATGATGCCCTCTAATTTCTGATCCAAGATCATATTTTTCTGTTATTCCACTTTTTCAGGAAAAATCCTTGTGCGTGATATTTAATATATGTGATATATTTCAAACATTTATGTGGGCATGTTTGGCCTCTGAATTGAAAGTTTTCTAAGCACCTGTTCTCGAAATAATTTCATTTATCATTAAAAACTATACATGTTAAAATATGAAGCATTATAAGAATATTTTATAAAAAATAGTTTGATGTACTAAACTATCATGATCAATTGGAAAATTATATACAAATTAAAATCTTGTAACTCTTGGAGAGAGTGTTTATGGAGTATATTTGGGGATGTTTCTTCCCATGAAAACTATAAAATTTCATTTTGACATCATATATTATTTACTACAACATAATTTATTTCATGAAAGGGTAATAATAACTCTTTTTTTTAAATTATGGATTTATTTAAAATTAATATTTATTTTTAAAAGGACACAATTCACCCCTACTCATACGTCTTCATCATAATTTGGACTCGACACTTGTATGAGATCTTCATAGTCTATTTTATAAAATATATATATATATATAATTTCATGGATCATATCTCTTCATGATATGTATCAGTTGTAGCATCCTATGTTTTAAGCACTCTAGGACTTAAAATGGTTGAAATAATGGATTCCCTGTGTTTATTTGACAGGTGAAGGCAATCTAAAATATTAAGCATGGAAGAAACAACAACAATGTTTTTTAAAATATAATACTTATATTACAATGTTACATGATTCCTTTTCTGAGGGTACTCCCAACATAAGGGTATAGAGGCCAATGGTTACTATGTAGGTGTTTCCATTAATGAATTGACATAAGGGGATATCATGGTTTGTTATGGGTTGGAATGAATTATCCATCCCATTACACTGTATTAATAGAACAACATTATGTCAACATATTTTATTACATTATGGTATGTTCCAAATAAGTATTAGATAATTCGAGATCATATTGATATTCCTATTATGTTACAGGACTAATTTCTTCAGGGTTCATCTATATATATATCTTCAGTATAAGAAGTTCTTGAAAACTGAGGAAAACCATAAATTTTCCTTCTTTGTCCTCGTCATTCTATATAACCTCCACCTCAATTATAAACAATAATATCAATTTACTACATATATTTATCATATGTGATTGTGTCTATTAAAAGGATTTATTTAAATGACCAATATTTCGATTCCTCGTCATATTGGAATCACATTTGGATGGACATTTCTCATGCACCTCTTAGTGATGGGAGCGTGAATTGTGAAATCTTCAGACAATTTTGGGTACTAGTAGAGGTAATCGTTATAAATCCCTATACCATCAGCACTAATTTAATGTACAATTATACAATGATAATGATAGAGGATTCACCACTAGAATCTTATAGGGAACTAGGAATTCAAATAGTTGATTATGATTTTCCTTGAGTAAAGAGTGAATCTAGAAAAATGATTTACTAACCATATAATCATAACATATTTATTCCATCAATCATGGACGTCTTACAACTCATTTTATTGTCATTAGGAGCTTCCGTAGAAATCAATCCCATATCCCAGGGTTTTAAACATATTTACCATATTTGAATGAACTATATTTTGGAGAATATCCTATAAGATAATGAAATTCATGATGTTATATCCTAGAATTCAATGGAAGTAGTAATATTTTGTGAAATAATTTATGCATGACCAGGTTTTTTATCCTCTATAGTTTGCATAGGGTATTTCAATGTTATTTCTGAAATAAAACAATACCTTTTTTATAAAGGAATATAACATATTATTAAAATAATAGAATATATGGATAAATTATTTCATACTCCATTTTAGATGAAATTTATTATAACACTATTTTTTATTTGAAGGCACCATGTGACACAGAGTAGGCTTAGGTTTTGGAGTTAGCACCAGTGGGGGTTTAAGAATTTTGTTATTAGTTCCTAATTTTTACTTATTTACAATAATATTATATTACTGTCATTATCCTATTTATAATGTCATATTAAAATCAAGATACATGAATCCTAAAATAGTAGTATAACTTTGACTAAGGCGAAATGTCTGTTTAATCCAAAGTCAATGTCAGACTATGGAAATAATTTTACATGAACAAGTGGGAGTAATTTTTTTAGTCAAACAATGGAATAGGAATAAATCTATTGTAATTATCTATTATAAACCATGACCACACACCTTGAATGTTGCATCTATGACCATAATTGAGATTTGGCAATGGATTTAGCCACCACACCTAAATACTATCATTATTGTTACATTTGATAGTGTCTTCAAATTCTATGTGGGAGGTAATTAACATGGGGAAAAGCTATTAATGGTCATAAATCGACTATGGATACAGTTTACTTTTGCCATACTTTTTAATAATAGTATTTTAATATATAGTAATCTTTAAAACAACACACACACAACCAAATATATATGCATAAAATAATATCAGTAGAGTGGTGAGGACGTTTTACTTCCATTTGAGAGATGAGTGAGTGAGACACCACAAAATATATTTTAAAAAATATACATACCTACATAGTTTATTAACTATGGAAATACATTCCACATTGGTTAGACTCCACGGATTGGGATGTGGCCATGGTGAAAGATAGTGTCAACAGTTCTAAAGACCATTTTAACAAAAATTGAGTCAACATTAAGTTAAATGTTATAGTAGCCTATGATTGCAGTTATGTAGCCAATGGACATTGTCCCAAAGCATGGATTTATGTAAATTTGAAATTAGAGTAATCACATTATCTATGATATTTTAATCCACAATGAAATGGATTTCATCTATTGTATGGAATCTACTCGATGTTTTGATATTAAAATAACCTCATAGAATCCACTATAATATTTCACGGTAATAAGATGTGTATGTAACTCATTAGTTATATTTTCAATTCATATATCCAGTATATACTCTTGTAGAATTATCATGTTTATTGAATTCTTTAAAAATTTTCACCTAGTGGTGAAATATAAAACCCTCTAATATTGAAAATGTCTTCAATTTTATAAGTTAATGATTATTCCCTTTCTTATTGTCAAACTAAATTTGTAGTGTAACTAAATTCTAATATCTTCCTGGTTGGGAATATATCATGTTGGTACAATTTAAAAAAAATTGTATCCCACTATAGTTAGCCCAACGAACATGACATGTTTTCATACTACATTGGTATACCCATTAATGGGATGTATTAGGATACAAAAACTATAATTTTATAAAATAGATTTCATATTCCATTAAATATTATTATTCTAGAATTTTTAAAATTATATTTTTGAGGCGTTGAGTCCACCAATTTGGGTTTTTATTTCATCACCAGTTTCACAATAACACATCATCCCACAAATCTTTTATTTGAGTATAAAAGTATTCAATAAGGCCTAGGAACTATAATGGGGTTGTTTATTAGGATGATTATCAAGGAAAGGAAGTGGTTAATGTGTGATGTGTTCAATTACCAAATTTTTACTACTGATATCTATCTTGATTTTTCCCATGTAATATCTCGAGAAATGTTGATTTTTTATTCTGTAAATGAGAGAATTTTTTATGGAACATAGCCATAGAGGTCATGGAAATGGACTTTATGAACCCAAGGTTAGATAGATAGATGGATTATCATCTAATAAATCTAAACCCCATTATTTAAAGGGATTTTTGAGCGGGGGTATATTTCATTTTTTGGATGACATAATAAATAGTGATGTTACATCTAGGTATGTTACTATTCTGTTGCATCAAATTCCCCAGATCGATCACATATTGATGGATCATATTCTCAGTAGATAAATAATCCTCTTAGATTTGTGTTTTGTGGGATATATATATTGAAATATCCTTACCTTTTTCCATACTGAAGACACATTAGGAAGGTGGTAGTGGAATGTTTGGGGGAGTTACCAAGTCTTAGATTTTTATCTAATCCTGCGTACACTCACCTTATTCATATATCATAGTACATGACACACTTTTAATAGATATATATTCCCTGAGTTTCTCTACATCATATTCATGATCTGTATTATCCATGGGACTGTCACGAATGAAATTCATCGTTGTGACCCATATAGTGGGAATCCAATTCACTTCCATGTTATAATAGAAGGGATATTTTTATCCTATAGAAACCACTTATGTGTTATACAATAATCATATTTTATACATTTCATCTTCCTAGTTCATTTTTACTTATTCCTAATATATATAAATCCATTTCCTCAATGTACCCATAAAAGTGGTTTTTTTGTGTAACAACGAGATTATTCTTAGTGAATTTGATATAGAATGATGCAAATTAAAAAGGTCGGTCATGTTGGGAAAGGAAATGATAAGATATTTCTTTAGGTTCCCACTAGTCTAGATAAGATGAAATTTTATTTTGTTTGAGGAGGTAATAATTTTCTCCTCCAAACATGATGTTGTTGAAATGGATCGACTAATATTATCACTATTCCAAATTGTGGATTTATTTATCCCGTGGATGGTAATAATGGTTAAAATATCTCCCACCCTGTTTGATTGGAAAACATCTATATAACCGTTGTGGTTTCTATTTTGTTTCCTTTTGGGAACATCATGAATCTATTCTAAAATGAGTTGGGAGAATAATTCATCCTCTTAAATAGATAGTAACTATTGATGTTTTCTCACTAATTGGTGTTTTTTATTTCCTCCAATGAAAAACATTCTGATTTGATAGATGTAAATATATCATAATATATTTTGTAAATTCCTGGAAATTCTATTTAATTGTTTTTAAATTATTTGAGATTACATAGAAGTCATTAAGTATGACAGAACGTGATTTTGAGGCCTGAAGTTCCCGAATTGATCCGTCGATTATATTTGTTATGTTTAAAATAACAAATGTGATTGGTTTTCATGAAAAAGTGGAATAACTCTTAAACGAGTGCCTAGATCTGAAATTTTATGGCACTATTGCATTAAAGATAGCGGTTTTACTCTAGGTGCAACTTATATTTTGTTAGCACAAGCTTCCGCTGAGAAAACACAAAAATTGCCTAACCGTAAAAATAATAATTAAATAAAGTTATATTATTTTTCAAATGCTTATAACTCATGAATGGAGACTCATATTACAAAAATGAGACCACCACTTAGGTCGTTAGGGTTTTCTTTATTTAGGATGATACTAACATTGGCTCTTGCGGGCCTACAATGGATGTTAATTTTGGCCGTAAATAAAATTATTAAGTAACAATTATTTTATTGTTAAACTACATAACTTCTAAATAGTAAATAAGATTTAAAATCTGAGATTATTGATGACATATTTGGGATGTGTTACCCTTAAGAAGATCCTAACCTCACCTAGTGCGTGTTGGGGGTGACTGTTAAAAATTTTATGAAATTTTTTCGGGTACTTTAAGTAAATTTGCAGGCGGCATATTCTATCATTTGACTCATTGCTCTGATCAAAAATTCGGGAGCACCATTGAATCAATAGCACCGAGATTCACATAAGGGAGGCCTCACATCATCCACAGTAGGTCTCGGTAAAATATAGACATTGGGCTTTTTTAAATGAATAGTAAAATTACTTTGTTATTTTACTTTTATTTTCTTTTCCTCCAACGGACAAGAAGTAGTGGCTGAACCAATGATGTGTCAGGCCATTAAATGGATTGACTCCTCAAATACATTATAACGGAGCAATTAAAATTAAGAAGGTTCCTATTGAATAAACCCCCATTAAATCCATGAGCTTTACTCACCCTCCCCCTCTCCTATTTATATGGTGCTTGGGGGGAGGTATTGGAATGGCTTCACCAAGCGATGAAATTCCAATAAAGTGTCGTGACACCAATAAATTGGAGGAAGATGTCGGTTTCATCGAACGGTGATGAGTAACACCGAATCATGAACTGAAGAAAGACATTTGAGTAGCAACATTGGTGGCATGTTGCAGGGATGATGAACAACGACTCTTCCTCAATTGTAGGCATTCTCTAACGACCATGAGGTTGGGTTTTTTTAATGTTTTCTATGATGAATTAAATCCAATCTGATTTTCCATCATCGTAACGCGAAGGGAGCAGGCCAAACGAACAAGGCCCAGACCCTCATTTTCTTTGCTCATTCTCCATTAATTGGGTATGGTTTCCATAGATTGATGTTAATTCAAAATAGTAGTTCACACCATGAAGGCAGTAGTGCAGGAGAACCGTAGGCACATACGACAACAAGAACGGGAACCGTAGCACGTTCGTTGACCCGTAGAAGAAATAGTAAGCATTCCATGTCAGTGGTGGCCGGCGGTGGCAGGAGGATACCCACTGAAACCATACGCGGTTGGTAGAAGGCAGTGTGCGGCAGCATCCCATGGCGGCAAAGGGTGGCCAGCCTGAGCCGGCTGTGTAGGACAAGGGTTGTGCCCGTAGGCATCGCATACCGGAGCGGCTGTGGATATTAGGCCACATCAGGATGGTACAGTGTGGCCTAAACAATACCGCATTGGCAAAAACTAGTTAGACAAACGGCTGACCATTAAATGTGGTGGGGGAATTCCCCAACGGCTGGAGAATGGCCCCACAAGTGCAGGGCCAGCAGGACGTAATGGTCAACCTTCGGTCAGACCGAGCCGGAGTGGGCCAGACCCGCAGCCCACCGGGGCAGCAAGTGTAAGATGGGCCCATCCTGGCGGGCTGGGCCTTGACACCGAACTAGGCCTACCCCGATGGGCCAGACCCGGAAAACATGGTCAACCATTAGTGGGACTGGCCAGAGTGGGTTTAAGTAGTCCCTAAGACTCGTTGCGTCGTGCCGACCTGACCGAGTCAGACATGGCCCAAACCCTACCTGTCCCCGAATAAATAAACACCCCTAACTGATGAACCAAGTGTCTGTTCAAAACGCCTTCATTGGCGTTGGTATCCCATTTTGGAAGTGGTCCCTTTGGAATATTCTGGCTGGCCTGACCGACCCGGGCCAGACGAAGGTGTGATCTCGCCCATTTCACAAAAGGAGTCTAACTAACAGATTGGGAATTCGTTTGAAGAACTGTTTGCAGTGTCGAAACCCCTAGGACGAGGTGGACCTCTTTGTATACTCCACATGAGTTTTGGAGAATTTCGGAGTGTAGACAGGTTGGTTCGAATCCGGATCCACACAGGCCATTGGAACTAAAATGATTATAAGTCGCAGATCGAGCATCTGATTGACGCGCTGTCCGTAAAATTGGATCACTTACAAAATGGCGGTCCATTATGATACTTCTTAGTGGAACATCATGGAAGTTGAGGTATGATATATTACTTGGGGATCAGTTCTCCAAAAACATTCTATAAGCGGGAATCAAGAGGCTGGCAGGGAGGCGGATGGCAGAGATAGATCATATAGAGGATAGTGCTAAGCGATCCTTTGTGGGTCAACACTGATACTGTGTGGGTCAAAACATAGTGTAGTTGAGTGGGTCAGCATATACTGATCATGTTTGGGTCAGATCTTGTATGTGTCAGTGCTCAGAAAACATGTGTGGGTCAGCACATAATGATCCTGTGTGGGTGAGATCTCATGTGGGTCATTGTGGGGGTTAGTAACTATTGACTCTGGGTGGGTCGGATCCAATGTGGGTCATTGTGGGGGTTAGTACCTATCTATCCTCTGTCTGATAGACTTTATATGGTCATATGCAATACCTATTGACATAATAAGATGACCTAGCTTCATGACTAATCATTTGTACTTCTACTCTTCACTAATTCATGGTGTGAGCTGAGTATTTTACCTTTGTGGTGTTACCATTGTGGTACCTTTACCATAATGGTGTTATATTCGTGATGTTACCTATGTGGTACCATTACTTTTGTGGTGTCATCTTCATGTTGTTACCTATGTGCAACTTTTACCTTCATGGTGTTACCTTTATGGTACCTTCACCTTCATGGTGTTATCATCGTGGTGTTACTTGTGTTGTACCTTCACCTTCATGGTGTTATCTTTATGGTGTTACCTCTTTGGTACTTTTACCATCATGGTGTTACCTTTGTGATATCTGTCCCTCATGTTTGAGACATGTATATCTTGATTACAAAGGTTTATGTATGGGAATATACCTATTTAGAATTATTGACTGCTCAGTGCATTGTGGTTGAGGTCTTTCATTGTGGTTTTCATTTGTGGAAATATGGGTGACCCTCGGGCGTCTCGAGATACCTAATGAGTATTTTTATACTCCCCCATATATTTTCTTCTCCCACACCTTGTTTTTTTATGTGAAGATGATAGTAATCGTTGATCGAGGAAGAGGGTGCCAGGACTAGACGGTTCTCAGAGATGGACCATTTGTTGTGATGTGACACAGGACTACTGATCATGAGTTGTACCCACTCTTCAATTAATATCCTCAGTGGACATTCTAGGAGTAGTTTTTCCTTTTCCATTTTTACTTGTAATTTTTAGTTGGGCTTGTATTCCGACCCCGTTTTCTTTCATCAAACTTTTTAATTCATCATTTTACGTCGTGGATGTTTCTTTTTCTGTTCATGGATTTTCTGCTTTTTACAGGATTAAAGGAAATGCCTTCCAATTAATGGATACACCATTCTGGTGCTAGTCTTCATCCCCTGGCCTATGGAAGGCAGGCTTGTGGTAGTCACGGCACGGGCCCCGGGGGATGGGTCATGACTAAGTTGTATCAAAGGAGTTGGTTCTAACGATGAACTATGGATCTGCTCTTTTTAGTAGAGAAATTGTGTTATGTGTTTTGAGTGTGGTTTTCAGTTTGGGAAATCCAGTGTTGGTGCGACGATCGACATATCCATACACCAAGGCCCTGAATTCTGATTTCCGACATGGTGCATGAAAACACTAATTGTGTTTGTTTTGGAGATATTTTACATTCATCTCTTTTGAGTCAGCTCACCAGGTATAATTTTTGGACTGTGGTTCATCTTGATTCTATTTCAAGTTTCCTCCACGGAGACAACATGCTAGGATTCCCAAGAGAGTACATGAAGACGGACCACCGAGCGATGAGGCTATGATGTAGCGCCCTCTTAGTATGATGGCACCTTCGGGTGGTGTACCAGCACCACCACCACCCATTAAGATGTAGTTACTATGAGCCGCACTAGTGGATGGTGAATGATGATTGAGCATATTGCCTGAGTCCTAGTGGTAGAGGCGTCTGATGATTCGGGGAGAGTCAGATTCATAGGTAGCTGAAGACTAGCTGGAGGTTGTGGCTAGTGTTTTTCGGCTAGTTGAGACACCAGTAGAGTAGATTGTGATTCTAGCTGCTAGTCTTTTCCAGTATGTGACCATGAAGATAGTACAAAGGGTGAAGAAGCTTCGGTATATGTATTTGTTCACAAGATGGTATTGTCGGGTAGTGTGCCTGCTATATCACAGGTTGTTGGTCAGCAGTTACAACCGACGGCACTGACAGAGGATACATGTAGGATTAGTTCCTTCCAAATGTTTCAGAAACATATAACCCTCATGATTCTAGGTTAACCCAAATCACAGGAAACTAAGGAATTTCTTGGGGAGTTTTCTGAGTTTCCATCTAGCCATGACACCATTCGATCATATGGAGGTCCTAGTGGAGATCGTTCTATGTGGAAAAACAAGATGATGACATGGTTTTGATTACCCTGATCTTGCAAAGAGATGAAATTACTATGGAATACTTGAAAAACTTCCTCAGATGAGCAGGCATCTTGCCATAAAAAACTAAGGGGTGAGTGTTCCCTAGAGCTTCTAGTGATTCAATAGGATGACATGTTGTTAGCTAAGTATTCATCAAGGCGTACTGACCATCAAAATTACTAGATGAATACAATATGGTTAGAGATTCAGGGATCAGACCTCATATAATAGTGTGTTTTGGGTCATCTGAACTAGAACTATTCCACTATGAATTCCTATTTATGTTAGGGTGCTAGAGAGAACCATTGTAGTTTAATGTTCTTTGGCTGAGTAGATACAACTAGTGAATGTTAGCAGTGAGAAATCAGGAAACTGATGCCAATATCAGAGACTTGGGTGTGTAAAATATTTTGGGAAGAGGATGTAATAGGGAGATATGAATCTGTATGGAAGAAGACATGGATGTGGGGCTAGGAGAGTAGAATGAGGTGGTTTACATTTCAAAATGTTACAAACACCCCCAATGTGGTCTCTACGAGGTTCAAGGAGTTTGAGTACATGGTAAGGGAGTAACTACAAGTGATCATGTAGTGTGACCCAAGGGATCCAAGAATGTTTCAAGGTATGGTATGTGTCTACTACTAGCTATCGTGTTAATAGAGATAGGTACTGATCACTCCTTCTTGCCACAAATCGTGTTCAAGACCTAGTGTTTCTAGTTAAACTATTTACTTGACCCTTACATCTAGTGATAACTTTTATAGGGGATGTGATAATCACACATACACCGATGTTGTAATATGAACATTGAGGCGATAGTTTTAGTTTGAACCTCTTGTTGGCCACATCGAGGCCTTATGAAGTTAGTTTGGTGTGGACTTGACATCCAATGTTTATACACATTTTGACTATTTTTGGAAAAAAGTATGTAGTATATCTACATATTTGGAATGGGGTTTTCCTTACCCAGAAAAAAAAGTAAACCTAGGTAGCAACAGATAAAATCGTTCATAGGAGGGAGAATCTGATCACTCTTGAGTCAGCCAGTATTACCCTCATGGTAGCATGAGTTTTGAGTTTTTTAGTTTCCAACAATAGTGGCAGAGTGGAGGGACATCTTTTTAAAAGATGTTTCTAGGATTACATCCCCAAAGGGAGAGGGACTTCTTCTTGGGATGGGTACTACCAAAGATTTGTACCAGAATTCTCCAGGGTAGAGGCACCTTTTTTAGATTTGATATAGAAGGGGGAGCCTTTCCTGTGGATGGAAAAGTGTCTGCATATCTTTCAAGAGTAGAGATAGAGACTAACGAGTGCCCCCATCTTGAGGTCATCAGAAGAGGGTGTTGGGATTGTAGTATACTGTGATGCATCAAGGATCATTCTAGGTTGTTTCCTGGTGTAGGAGTGAGAAATGATTGCTTATGGCTCACGGTAGTTGAGACAACATGAGAAGAACTATGCTACCCAGGACCTGGTGTTAGTTGTAGTGGTCTTTGTGTTGAAGATGTAGGGACACTACTTGATTGGTGAATGGTTGAATGTTTACCATAATCTCAAGAGTCTCTGGTATATATTTCCCTAGAAGGACCTGAACCCGAGACAAAAACAATGGATAGAGTTCCTCTAGGAATATGAGTTTGAGATAGTCTATACCCCTATAATGGGAAACGTGGTTGCGCACACACTGAGCAGGAGGTATAATCTAAAGATGCTGAGTGTGGAGTCAGAGCAGCTAGTTTCATTGTAGATATCCTTTATTAATAAAAATGTAACAACTTACATCCATTTTATGACAGTAAATCCCCTAATTCTTCTGCGATTTCGGGAGGCATAGCATGGGGACATTGACTATGAAGCTCAACGTGCTTAGATATCCTCGTGACGGTCTCTTGAAGGATTTTATGAAGGTAGGGAGAACTTTTTTCTCTACAGAGGACACACCATGGTACCAGTGACACTATAGGAAGAGGTGTTGATGGAGTTCTATACATACCCATTAATGGTACACCCTAGAGTGGCGATGATGTACAAGGACCTCCTGTGTCAGTACAAGTTTCCATGAATGAAGGAAGTAGTGGTAGAGTTTGTACTATAATGACTCACTTTTCCGAATGTAAATAATACATTGAGCCAGAAAATGACTTATGCCGATATGATATGGAGACACTTGGGGTCTGAGAAGGGAGGCCATGTCTTCCTACAGGTTTCACCCCGATGAGTATTACAAAGGTTTAGTTGGGGCGACAAGCTATCTCCGAGGTTCATCGGACCGTTATAGATTCTTAGTATATTGGGTGAGGTGGTGTACTATCTATCTCTTCCCCCACAAATTCACTAGGTGCATAATATTTTCCATGTGTTGTAGCTGAGGATATGCGTGCATGACCCTTCACACATTATCAACTAGAGGGAGTTGGACTTTGATGATGGGGATAATTTTACTGAGTTCTCGGTGGTGATAGAGGATCGATGTAACAACACGAGATTTTATAAGAAATATTGTTTTTAATTACTTTGTTGTCTGGTGTTATACACTAAGCCAAGATTAGCTTGCGCTATACGAAACACCGTATTAGCTTACAGTATATGCAAACAATATTCTATGCTTGTGTTTCATGCCAGAGCAACCTTCCTCGATAGTGTGTGTTGTACACAATACCGAGTTTAACTAAATGAGATATTATTGTATTATTTTTGTGAACTAGATGTTATGAATAGTAATACTCACTTTTTTAAATTTTATAAATTTTATCATTCAAAATGGACGTCATTTTTTGATTCGGAATATCGAAATTATCCTAGGGTGAATTTTTTTTATTTTTCAAAAAATTTCAATTTTTGATGAATAGTGAAAACACTTGGTTATTATTTAAAAAGTGAATTTTTATTTAAATAATAATTTATTTTATTTAAATTTATTTTATGTCAACAATATATACATAATACCTATATGAGTTCAATGTAATTCATTGGATTCATTTTAAAATAATATAGATATATTAAAAAAATTGAACTTTTTACTGTCCTTTAGCCACCTCCTAGGAGCATTTGCAATTGTACATAAAACATAATTTTACCACTTCTGTGATTTGAATTTTGAAAATATGAGAAACACGGTCAACATCAAGGATTACAATGTGGTTCAACATAATAAAAATAATTTTTGGTGAACAGTAAGTTTTTACTTTTATTTACCACGGTTAAAATTAAATAGGGTAATTAAGGGTAAAATTGATATAATTATTATCCTAAAAAATATCCTAATTCTATTGGTTTAGTTTAATACGACCAAAAACAACCTTAAGAGTAAAATATTAACCTTTAGGTCCACTTGGATTAGATTATGACATTTTTAATTATTTTATTCAAAGAAGAGTTAAAATATTTAAAATCAAAGTTTTATAACTAAAACATTTTTAATATAGGCATATACATAAGATAAATTCGACTGTTAATATTCATTAGAAAGATAAATTTATTTCCTACATAATGGTATTTTATTTATAATTTTTATACATTAAATATGTTAAATTATTTATGACACAATGATGATTCAACAATTACCTTATTAATGGAATATTAACATAATTGATGTTATAAATACCAAAATAAATATAATTTGTGTCTCTTTAGAAATTCCACCAATTTTTTAGGTTATCATTACATGTTAGTATTGATTCAATTAATGTTTTTTGATCTAATCATGCTGTTATGATTTTCACAAAAATCAATTACCAAATAGTGTCAAAATTGACATAATACAGTTTATAAACAAATATTATATTATTAATTGTTATTCTATTCCTAAACATCTACGGATTGGAAAAATTACTTAGATAAGGTTATTTATATTAATAATGAACCACTTGGGGTTCTTTTTACTTGTTATAGAATGTTTATTGACCATATAATGTCAGAAAACTAGAAGACACGGTAAACGTTAAATTATTTAACTTATAGTTAAATCTAAATGATAAGGTTAAAATAGTAACATAAACTTGTCTAAAACCTATTGTATTAGAGGATTTAGACCCATAACCACATTAGCTCCGAAATAAATTATTTTGGATCTATTATAAATCGAATATGACTTTATTATAAAATAATATTTTATGTTTTTCCTAAGGTGCATGTCTCCTCCCTTATAAAAGGGAACCACATACCTCTCCTATTTAAACAATTTTTAGCCTTCATTCTCGTCCAACCCCTATCCATTTCCCTTCTCAACATCACTAGAAACATAATAGTGATTTTGGTTGTCTTAAAAGTCCATCTATAGTGCCCTAAGAGGAGGGTTACAAGAGGTGTGTCAAAAAATAAGTAATATCCTTTACCAATTCTTTCAAATTCATTTCTTCCTCTACTTGTTCTTGTATTGTTGTTTAACAATAAAGTTATAAAATTAGTATCACTCATATACTGATATGTTTTGATAAATATGAAACAACCCCATTTCACCTTCTATCCATCCTATGGAAAACGAAATCACCGCGCGTGCGTACGTATGGGATACCGTCTCCACGCCGTGGTGTAATCTGTTTTCCACCACCACCTTAATTGGATGGGTATAATAGTGTAAATAATAACTATATATGGTTATTATAACATCATACAAATTCTATGATATTATATCATCCACTCCAATTCCATTTGATAATTTTTGGAACAATATCATCGCTCGTGCGTACGTATGGGTTACCGTCTCTACGACGCGATGAGATTCATTCTCAATGTTAACCATTCAAGAATGATTATAAAGTATATATAATGAATAATAATGAAATATACGACAAAATGAAGATATGGTATTTATGTATATATATATATATATTTCATCTAATTACTTCCTTTCATGTTAATAAATAAAGGAAAACAATGTTCATTTGTACGTACGGCCTAATATCTCCGTGAACAGTGTATTTCATTTCATTCATCTATATAATATATATATATAATGAATATATATGATATATAAATCATGATATACATTCTAGAATTAATTAAATCATCATAGAAGTAATAATAATATCAATAACAACAAGTCCAAACATGTATGATAAATAAAACGATTTTACCCAAAATGATGATTTAACATGGAATTTACAAAAGAACGGGTAATATAAAGTCATAAGTGAACCATATATGATATCATCACAATGAATATGATTCGTTAATAAGTAAATGGCTTTATTTAAATCATTATACTGGAGATTCGTATACATATGAAGCATATCGGACCAAAGGTAAGGGATAACTATTCTAATCTCGTTCTTATACGAGATTATTTATTCGTAAGTATTTACTAGGGTTATATTTTTCATCCATGTCCATAAAAAATTATTTTTAATAAAGTGTTTAATATTCTTCCATGTATGTTTAAAGTCATTTTTTCACCTCCTTGACTTTTACTTTCTGTTATGGAAGGAATCTTTCTTTTGTTTACCATATGTGGTACTTTTTGAATTTTCCGTTAAAAGTATGAGGAGAATGTTTTTTTACTTATACACAATGAACGGATTTTTACGGGTTCATAACGCCTTATTGTAATGAATTTTAATATACATGATTTCATGTTTATTTTAAATAAAATCATTTTCTTTTAAAATTGTGTGGCATTTTGTTAAAAAAATTGAATTTTAAGAAGAAAGGATAGTTTCCTCATTAATCATTTTCAAGTGTTTTATCAAAACCATTTTCCATCTAAGATGACATTATTTCATATGTGTATGTTTCAAGTATAATATCTCTATGATTTACATGGTTTCACTTTTCTTATGATTAAATGATATCCATTTGTTTTATATGGATTATGTTATGATGGGATGATGTTTATGAAACCCATTTTTATTCTTTGGGTTAGGATGGATGATTTATGTTTATGTTGTTGCACAAGTATGAATGATTTAATTATGAGATGGGTGGGACCTATATCTCACTCCAATGCATTGGGTAATGATTTATATCTCATGAGATAGACATGGATGGAATAACAAGTTAATCCGGATCAGTGATACATGATTGGAAAGAGGAGTGAACTCGATTAAGTAAGGGACTTTGTCCACTATGATGGTCTTGGTAGCAATGCCTTGGATACTATGTAAATCATAACATGTGCTTAATGGTTTCCCTAATTACATGTTTTATTCTCATGCTATTTTATCATGATTGATGTTCCTGTATGAATTATGCTTTACATACTTCCAGGATTTATTTCATAACTCAGGATTTTGATGTGTAAACTTATCTTCCTATTTTGAAGTACAAATGTATATGGTTTGTTTTATTTTCTCCATGTGTTCCATTACTGAGCATTTGAGCTCACCCTTTATATGTTTTCTTTTTCCCAGGATATAAAGAATAGTTTTAGGTAATAACAAAAAGGAGAGATCTTTATGGGGGATATTGAAGATCTTTCACCAATAATAGAAGATTATATTCCGAGATTCCAAACACACTAAACTATTACAGTCCTTTGGTGTCTGTTTTTGTTATGTATTTGGTATTCTGAAAAAGTAATGTAATTTCCATGTATGTCATGATTGGGTCTCTAGAGTTGGTATCAGAGGAATGGTTAATTTAACCTTTGAAAACTAGGATTAGAAAACTTTAGTGAAATCTCTAGAGATATTTCTATGGTATGTATAGGGATGTCCCTAAGGAAAACTATATGTATAGGTTATAGTCCTGGAATTATGAAAACAATATTAGAATTAAACCTAAGATGTTAGATATTGAAGTTAGTCCCCACTGATTAGGACTTTTTCCTCTCACACTATTCTTTTTTGGTTTTAGAAAATGGATGGAAACAAGAAGAATTATGATAATGGAGGATATGATTGATAATGGAACGATAGTTTTCATTAGAAACCAAATGAAATTGGATATGGAAGTCCACATATCATTATTATTCCTAGTCAGCAATCTCATAATATGATCAATAATCTCAACTTTGGTAACTTTATCGACTTAGCTAATAAGAGAAAGATGAAGTTTCATGATGATCATAGAGGAATGAATGTTCAATTTACCTCATGTAAATCATGTGGGAAGAGGCATCCGGGAGAATGTTTCAAAGGAAATGGATGATGCTTTGGTTGTGGAAAATAAGGACAAAAAGCCATTAATTTTAATGGAAAAGGTTCATTTAACACCATGGACAAGGATAATGGTATTGTTAAGACATCAAAAATGGTTAAAGGTTTTAAATAAGGAATGCACAGGCATTATGCAAACCAATTATCTAAGGGAAAATCTCATCAAGATAATCAGCATGGTCATATGGGTGGTATTTATGTGGATGATGATGAAGAGACTACAAATGATATATGTGATGAATGAATTGATGAAGCTCGGTTAGCGGTTTAAGAATGTAGTGCAATTATTGTATGTTTATCAAGAATAATGTATGGTACTATGGAATAAAGAAAAATCTAAGGATTTTTACACTGATGTCTTTCCTTGAGTTTTTGAATGTATATGATGAAAGGTACCAAAAAAACATGAACGGTTATTCAAATATTTTTGGAAGGTAAATGATATGTGCATAATGAAAGTATAATGAGATGATGAGTTTTTTGATAGTATTAATGAACTCCTGACTGGTATAAGGAAAATGTGATATCATGGTTTGAGTATACATACTTTTTGGGATTTTGGTATGTGGAAAGTGTTAACTTTTGATTACATTCATGTTTTCACTAAGGTTCAATTGGTACTCATGATTCAAGAGAATTCATGATTAAGGAATTGACATGATTGGAATGTTACCAACAAGATAAATATATATCAAATGATATATGTGAAATAAATGATCGTATTCAATATGTGGTAGATAACCTTTCTAGTAATCGTTTTATTTATAATATGAGATTGGAAAAAAGTATTTTGTATAAACCTAAATATTGGAATCGATTAAGTTAGACTTCAGATTGTATTGTTTAAGGATATTAATTTTTAATATTATTTTTAAATGTTATAATAGTATAGTTTTAGAAAAAAGGAAAACCTGTAGGATGAGCGACAACCCGTCACGTAGGACAAGGATACAGGGATCAAACCCACAACCGAAGTGCGACAGGCCTTTGTCACCTACCACTGGCCTACAGGAAGTCCCTGGTTAGTAGAATCTAGTTTTATATTATTAAGCGCTGTGATAGATGATGTATAATCCATTTTATCAAAGATATGCGATTAATCTCCACATATATGGAATTATATATATTTCATAAATTGTGCTAAACATTTTGCGATAGAAACAGATGGAATGACCTATCATTCTATCACATGATCTGCTAACACTTCACGAATTTAAATTTTAAGTTAATTTATTTAAGAGATGAAGTGGAAATTGTTCAAGGCATGAACAATGGTGAGATTGTACCAAAATCAAGTAATTATTTCTTTTAATTCAAAAATTCTTCAACATTAGGGAAATGATCTTGAGAACTAAAAACGATGTCCTAGTACCCTCATTCCTGATGGATTAGATGGTACCATAAATCATAAAAAATTAATGGCTTTGTGATTGATGTATTTTTATAGCCATGTTATCTACCACTCTCCATCAGAACGTGATGGTTAGATTTCTCTCCATATTAATATTTTCACTTATGTTGTCCTATGTGGAAACCTAGTGATGAGTTACATTGGGTGACCGTTATGATTCTAACAGTTCTTTTTAAAATGATGTTTTAGTTTTCCTTTTTACGATGTGGGTCTCTAAGAAATAAACATTCAAGTAGTAAACCATTTATAACCCTGATGAATTTCGGGGGAGAAATTAGTTTTAAGGGGGGTAGAATGTAACACTGCGAGATTTTATGAAAAAAATTATTTTAAATTACTTTGATGTCTTGTGTTGTATGTTATACCAAAATTATCATGCGCTATACCCAACATCATATTAGCTTACAGTATACACAAACACTATTCTAGGATTGTGTTGAACGCCATAGAAACCTTCCTCGATAGCGTGTGTTGTACGCAATACTGTGTTTCACTAAATGAGATATTATTATATTATTAATTTGAACTAGCTGTTATGAATAGTAAAACCCACTTTTTAAAATTTTATAAATTTTATCATTCAGAATAGACTTCACTTTTGTTTTTGGAATATCGAAATTAGCCTAGGGCGAATTTTTGGAATTTATCTGAAAACATTCAATTTTTGATGAATAGTGAAAACACTGGGTTACTATTTAAAACCCGACTTTTTATTTAAATAAAAAAAATTTTATTTAAATTTATTTTAGGTCAAAAATAGATACATAATACCTATATAAGTTCAATGTATATAATTGGAGTCATTTTATAATAATATTGATATATAAAAATTTTATCGAACTTTTTACCCTCTTTTACCCACCTCCTAGGAGCTTTTACAATTGTACATAAAACATAATTTTACCGCTTCTGTGAGTTGAATTTCGACAATCCAAGAGACATGGTTAATATCAATGAGTAAAATGTGGTGTAATAAGATAAAAATAATTATTGGTGAATAGTAAATTTTTACTTTAATTTACCACGGTTAAAAGTAAATAGGGTAATTAAGGGAAAAAATGATATTATTATTACCCTAACACATGTCCTAATTCTATTGGATAAGTTTAATTCGACCAAAAACAACCTTAGGAATAAAATAGTACCCTTTAGGTGCACATAGATTAGATTAGGATATTTATTATTATTTTATTCAAAGAAGAGTTAACATAGTTAAAATCAATAATTATAACTAAAACATTTTTAATATAGGGTTATAATAAGATAAATTCGACTATAAATATTAATTAGAAATATGAAAATATTTCCTACATACTGGTATTTTATTTATAATTTGTAGACATTAAATAAGTTAATTTATGTATGACATAATGATGATGCAGTAATTACCTTATTAATGAAATAATAACATAATTGATGTTATAAATACCCAAATAAAATTAATTTTAGACTTATAATGAATTACAATAATTTTATAGGTTAAAATGAAATGTGATTATTTATTAAATTAACTCTTTTCTAACTAATCCTACTGTTATGGTTTTCACAAAAATCAATTACCAAATTGTTTCAAAATTGACATAAAATAGTTTTTAGAACAAATATTATATTATTATTTGTTATTCTATTCCTAAAAATCTAAGGTTCGTCTAAATGACATATATAGGGTTGTATATATTAATAATTAACCACTTTGGGTAATTTTTTCTTGTTATAGTAAGTTGATTAACCATATAATGTGAGAAAAAAAGAAGACACGGTAAAAGATAAATTATTTAACTTAGAGTTAAATCTAAATGATAAGGTTAAAATAGTAAACCAAACTTTCCTAAAACCTATTAGTTGAGATTTTTTCGACCCATAACCATATTAGATTCTAAATAAATCAATTTTGAGAGATTATAAACAGAATATGATTTTATTATAAAATATTATTTTAAGTTTTTCCTAAGGTGCCCCTCTCCTCCCTTATAAATGGGAACCTCCTCCATCTCCTCTTTACACAATTTTGAGCCTTCAAGATCGGACAAACCCAATACATATCCCTTATCAAAATCCATATAAAAATAATATATTTTATTTTCTTCTTCAATGACCAACATTAGTTCCCTAAGAGGAGGTTTAGAAGAGGCGCTTCAAAGAAGAGGTAATATCCTTTACCAATTATTTCAAATTCATTTATTCTTCTACTTCTTCTTCTTTTGTTGTTTCATAATAATGTAATAAAATATGTATCACTCATATACTTATATGTTATTATATATATATGAAAAAAACCCATTTCACCTTCTATCCACCCTACGGAAAATGAAATCACCGCGTGTGCGTACGTACAAAATACCGTCTCCACGCTGCGGTGTAATCTATTTTTCCACCACCACTTACTTGGATGGGTATAATGGTCTAAAGAATAATTATATATGGTTATTATAACAACATAAGGATTCTTATATATTATATCATCCAATCAAATTACATTAAATAATTGTGGGAACGATATCATCGCTCGTGCGTACGTACAGATTACCGTCTCCAAGACGCGATGAGATTGATTCTCTTTATTAACCATTCAAGAATGATTATAAAGTTTATATAATGAATAATAATGAAATATATTACATAATGAAGCTACTAGATTTATTTATTTATATATATTTATATATGTGATCGACTTACTTCCATTCAAGTCAATATGGAAAGGAAAATAGCGTTCATGCGTACGTACAACCTACCATCTCCATAAACAGGGTATTACATTTCATTCATTTATCTATTATATATATATACTGAATATATATGATATATAAATAATTATTTACATTGTGCAAGTATGTAAATCATGATATAAGTATTGATAATATCAAGAACAACAGGTCCAAACACATACGATAAATAAATCATATTTACCCAAAATGCTGCTTTAACATGAAATTTACATAAGAACAGGTAATATAAAGTCATAAGTGAACCATATATTATTTCATAACAATTAATATGATTCTATAATAAGTAAATTTCATTATTTAAATCATTATATAGGAGGTTCGGATACGTACGAAGCATATCAGACCTAAGGTAAGGGATAACTATTCCAATCTTGTTCTTATCCGAGATTGTTTATTCGTATGTATTTACTAGGGTTGTATTTTTCATGCATGTTCATAAAAAGTGTTATTAATAAATTTTTTAACATTATTACATGTATTTTTAAGTCATGTTTATCACTCTTTGACTTTTACTTTGTGTTATGGAAGGAATCTTTCATTTTTTTACCATATGTGGTACTTTTTGACTTTTCCGTTAAAAGTACGAGGAGAATGTTTTTTGAACATATACAGCATGAATGGGTTTTTACGGTTTCATAAATCCTTATTTTCATAAAGCTTAATATACAATATTTCTTGGTTATTTTCAATAAAATCCTTTTCTTTTAATATTTCTTGGCATTTTGTGAAAAAGAAAATGATTTTTAAGAAGAAAGGATATTTTCCTCAAGAATTCTTTTCATTTGTTTTATCAAAACCATTTTCCATCTAAGATGATATTATTTCAATTGTGTGTGTATTGTGTATAATATAACAATGATTTAAATGGTGTCACTTTTCTTATGATGAAATGATATCCATTTGTTTTATAAGGATTATGTTGCGATGGGACGATGTTTATGAAACACATTTTTTATTCTTTTGGTTATGATGAATGATTTATGTTTATGCTGTGGAACAAGTAAGAATGATTTCATTATGAGATGGTTGGGATGTATATCTCCCTCCAACACATTGGGTAATGATTTATATCTCATGAAATAGACATGGCTGGAATGACAAGTTAATCTGGTTCAGTGATACAGGACTGGAACGAGGAGTGAACTCGATTCATTAAGGGACTTTGTCCACTATGATGGTCTTGGAAGCAATGCCTTGGATAATATGGAAATCATTACATGTGCTTAATGTTTTCCACAATTACATGTTTTATTACCATGTTATTTTATAATTATTTATTTTCCTTTATGGCATATGCCTTACGTACTGCCAAGATTTATTTCACAACTCATGATTTTTATGTGTAAACTTTATGTTCATGTTTTGAACATAAAATGTATATTGTTTGTTTTATTTAATCCATGCTTACACTTACTGAGCATTTGAGCTCACCCATTATATTTTTTTACCCATGATATAAAGAACGATTTTAGGTAAGAAAAAAAGGGAAGATCTTTATGGGAGATGTTGATGATCCTTCACAAAGATTAGAAGATTATATTCAGTGTTTACAAAGACACTAATGTATTATGGTCCATTAGTGTCTGTTTTTGTTATGTATTAGGTTTTATGGAAAAGTAATGTAATATATATTTATGTCATGATTGGGTCTATATAGTTAGTATCAGAGGAATGTTTTAGTTATCCTTTGGAATCTAGAATGCAAAAACTTTAGTTAGCTCCATAGAGATATTTCTAATGTATGTCAAGGGATGTTACTAAAGATAAGTATACGTATATGTTCTAGTCCTAGAATTATGAAAATGATATTATAATTAAACCTAAGATGTTAGATATTGAAGGTACTCTCCCTTGATTATGATTTTTTCCTATCATACTATTCGTTTTGTGTTTTACAAAATGGCTGGAAAAAGGAAGATTCGTGATAATGGAGGATATGATGGGCAATGAAATTATATTATTCATGTGAAACCAAATGAAATTGGATACAAAAGTCCCCATATCATTATTATTCCTAATCAGAAATCTCATAATATGATAAATAATATCAACTTTGGTACATTTCCCGACTCAGAAAATTAGATAAAGATGGAGTTTCATGATGATCATAGAGGAATGAAAGTTCAATTTCCCTCAAGTAAATCATGTGGGAATAGGAATCAGGGAGAATGTTTCAAAGGAACTGGAAGATGCTTTTGTTTTGGAAAAGAAGGACAGAAAGCTAGAAATTGTAAGGAAAATGTTCAGTTAACACCATGGACAAGGATAATGGTATTGTTAAGACATCAACAATGGTTAAATGTTTTAAATGTGGAACGTAAGATCATTATGAAACCAATTAACTAAGGGAAAATCTAATAACGAGAATCAGCATTATCAAATCAGTAGTATTTATGAGGATGATGATGAAGAGACTAAAAATGATATATGAGATGAATGAATTTATGAATCTCAGTTAGTGGTTTAATAAGGAAGTGGAATTCTTCTATGTTTCTAAATAATAATGTAGGGTACTATGGAATAATGTTAAATCTAAGGATTTTTACACTGTTGTATTTACTTGAGTTTTTGAAACTATATGATGAATGGTATCGGTAACCATGAAAGGTTATTCAAATATTTTTGGAAGGTAGATGATATGCGCATAATGAAAGGATAAAGAGATAATGAGATGTTTGATAGTTTTAATGAGCTCATGATTGGTATAAGGACTAAGTGATATCATGGATTGAGTATATTGAATTATGGGATTTTGGTATGTGGAAAGAGTTAACTTTTGACAACATTCATGTTTTCACTAAGGTTCAATGGGTAATCATGTTTCAAGAGAATACATGATTAATGAATTCACATGTTTGGAATGTGACCAACAAGATATATATATTATGATATACGGTTGATAAATGATTGTATTCAATGCTTGGTAGATGACCTTTCTAGTTATCATTTTATTTATACTATGAGATTGGACAGAAGTATCTTGGATAAACCTAAATATTGGAATCGATTATGTTTGGAAACAAATGGTACTGTTTAAGGCTAGAAAATTTTGATATTATTTTTTAATTTTATAATAGTATAGTTTCAGAAAAAGGACAACCTATAGGATGGGCGACAACCCATCACGTCGAACAAGGACGTGAGAATCAAACCCACAACTGAAGTGATACATGCCTCTATCGCCAACCACGGGCCTACATGAAGACCCTGGTTATTAGAAACTAGTTTTATTTTATTACGAGCTATGATATATGAAGTATAAGTCCATTTTAGCAACCATATATGATTAATCTCAGCATATATAGAATTATATATATTTAACAAATTGTGCTAAACTTTTTGCGATAGAAATAGATGGAATGACCTATCATTCTATCGCATGACCTGCTAGCACTTCACGAATGAAAAATTTAACATCATTTTTTTAAGAGATGAAGTGGAAATTGATCAAGGCACGAAGAACAGTGATATTGTACCAAAATTAATTATGTATTTATTTTAATTCAACAATTTTTATACATTAAGGAAATGATCTTCAGAGCTAAAAATGTTGTCCTTGTACCCTCATACCCGATTGATTAGATGGTGCCTTAAATCATCACAAATTTATGGCTTTGTGATTGATGGATTTTTCATAGCCATGTTCTATACCACTCTCCATCAAAACATGTTGGTTATATTTCTCTTCCATATCAATATATTCACATATGTTGTCCAATGTGGAAACCCAGTGCTGAGTTACATTGGGTGACCGTTATGATTCTAACATTCCTTTTTAAAATGATGTTTTATTTTTCCTTTTTATGATGTTGGTTTATATGAATGAAACTTGTAAGTAGTAAACCATTTATAACCCTGACGAATTTTGAGGGAAAAATTCATTTTAAGGGGGTGGAATATAAAACCCCGAGATTTTATGAGAAATATTATTTTTAAATACATTGATGTCTTGTGTTGTACGCTACACCGAGATTATCTAGTGCTATACGAAACACCATATTAGATTATAGTATACGCAAACACTATTCCAGGCTTGTGTTGCATGCCAGATAAACCTTCCTTGATAGTGTGTGTTGTACGCAATACCGAGTTTCACTAAATGATATATTATTATATTATTATTATGAACTAGCCGTTATGAATAGTAATACCCACGTTTTGAAATTTTATGAATTTTTTCGTTCAAAATGGTATTTATTTTTTGTTTTGTAATATTGAAATTAGCCTAGGGGGAATTTTTGGTATTTTTATGAAAACATTCAAATTTTTATGAATAGTCAAAACACTGGGTTACTATTTAAAAACTGACTTTTTATTTAAATAATCATTTATTTTATTTATATTTATTTTAGTCAAATTAGATACATAATACATATATAAGTTCAATGTAATTAATTGGAGTCATTTTATAATAATATAGATCTATAAAAATTTTATTTAACTTTTTACCGTCTTTTAACCACCTCATAGAAGAATTTGCAATTGTACATAAAACTTAATTTTACTGAATCTGTGAGTGGAATTTTAAAAATATGGGAGACACAGTTAATATAATGGAGTAAAATTTGGTTTAATAAGATAAAAATATTTTTGGTTAATTGTAACGTTTTACTTTTATTTACCATGGTTAAAAGTAAATAGGGTAATTAAGGGTAAAAATGGTATTATTATTACCCTAACACATGTCCCATTATATTGGATAAGTTTAATTTGACCAAAATAACATTAGGAATAAAATATTACCCTTTAGGTCAACTTATATTAAATTAGGAAATTTATTATTATTTTATTCAAAGAAGAGTTAAGATAGTTAAAATCAACGTTTAATAACTAAATCATTTTTAATATAGGGTTAAACATAAGATAAATTAGACTATAAATATTCATTAAAAATATATACATATTTCCTACATAATTGTATTTTATTATTATTTTTAGACATTAAATAAGTTAATTTATTTATGACACAACAATGATGCAGTAATTACCTTATTAATGAAATGTTAACAAAATTGATGTTATAAATACCTAAATAAATTTAATTTGATACTTTTTATGAATTCCACTAATTATTTAGGTTAACATGACATGTTAGTATTGATTTAATTAACATTTTACTAACTAATCATGCTGTTATGATTTTCAAAACAATCAATTTCCAAATAGTGTCAAAATTGACATAAAATAGTTTTTAAAAAAAATATTATTTTATTAATTGTTATTGAATTCTTAAAAATATAAGGTTTGCCCAAATGACATAGATACGGTTATATATATTAATAATGAACCACATGGGGTTATCTTGGATTGTTATAGTAAGTTTATTAACCATATAATGTAAGAAAACAAGAAGACGCGATAAAAGTTAAATTATTTAACATAGAGTTAAATCTAAAAGATAAGGTTAAAATTGTAACCTAAACTTGTGTAAAAATATTGTTTGATATTATTTAGACCCATCCCCACTTTAGCTTCTAAATAAGTCAATTTGGATCTATTATAAATCTAATATTATTTTATTATAAAATAATATTCTATGTTTTTTCTTAAGGTGTCCCTCTCCTCCGTTATAAAAGGGCACCTCCTCCCTCTCCACCTTACACAATTTTGAGCCTTCAAGATTATCCAAACCATGTACATTTACATTATAAATATCCATAGAAACATAATAGAGGTTCTCGTCTTCTTGAATGACCAACATTAGTTCCCTAAGAGGAGGTTTAGAAGAGGCTCTTAAAAGAAGAGGTAATGTCCTTTACCAATTCATTCAAATTCATTTATACTTCTACTTCTTCTTCTTTTGTTGTTTCATAATAAAGTAATAACATTAGTATCACTCATATAATGATATGTTATTATAAATATGAAACAACCCCATTTCACCATCTATCCATACTACGGAAAACGAAATCACCGTGCGTGCATACGTACGGAATACCATCTACACGCTGTGGTGTAATCTATTATTTCACCACCACCTTACATGGATGGGTATAACAGTGTAAAGAATAACTATATATGGTTATAATAACATCATACTGATTCTGAGATATTATATCATCTACTCTAATTCCATTCAATAATTGTGGGAATGATATCAATGCTTGTGTGTACGTACAGATGACGGTCTCCACGACGCGATGAGATTCATTCGCAATAATAACCATTCAAGAATGATTATAATGTATATATAATGAATAATAATGAAATATATGAAATACTGAAGCTACTAGATATATATATATATATGTCATCTACTTACATCCATTCAAGTCAATAAGGAAAGGAAAACGAAGTTCATGCATACATACGGCCTACCGTCTCCATGAACTGTGTATTTCATTCATTCATCTATCTATTATAATTATATATATACTGAATATATATGAAATATAAATCATGATTTATATTTTGGAAGTATGTAAATCATGATATAAGTAATAATAGTTTCAATAACAACAAGTCAAAACACGTACGATAAAAAAATGATTTTACCCAAAATGTTTCTTTATCAAGGAATTTACAAAAGAACGGGTAATATAATGTCATAAGTGAACCATATATGATATCATAACAATTAATATGATTCATTAATAAGTA
This sequence comes from Viscum album, assembly GCA_963277665.1. Taxonomy (NCBI): domain Eukaryota; kingdom Viridiplantae; phylum Streptophyta; class Magnoliopsida; order Santalales; family Viscaceae; genus Viscum; species Viscum album. The sequence continues at coordinate 292,078,987 of OY728131.1, read as the reverse complement.
AATAAAATTATTTAAATCATTATACAGGAATTTCGGATACGTACGAATCATATCAGACCTAAGGTAAGAGATAACTATTCCAATCTCATTCTTATCTGAGACTGTTTATTCGTAAGTATTTACTAGGGTTATATTTTTCAACCTTGTCCATAAAAAATGTTTTTCATAAAGTGTTTAATATTCTTCCAAGTATGTTTATAGTCCTTTTTACCCCTCTTTGACTTTTACTTTGTGTTATTCAAGGAATCTTTCTTTTTTTACCATATGTGGAACTTTTTGACTTTTCCGTTAAATGTACAAGGAGAATGTTTTTTTAACTTATACGGAATGAATGGATTTTTACGGTTTCATAATTCATTATTATCATGAATTTTAATTTACAATATTTTATGGTTAATTTCAATAAAATCCTTTTCTATTAAAATTTCATGGCATTTTGGGAAAATAAATTGATTTTTAAGAAGAAAGGATATTTTCCTCAAGAAATATTTTCAAGTGTTTTATCGAATACATTTTCCATCTAAGATGACATTATTTCATATGTGTATGTTTCATGTTTAATATCTCTATGATTTAAATGGTTTCACTTTTCTTATGATGAAATGATATCCATTTGTTTTATATGGATTATGTTATGAAGGGATGATGTTTATAAAACCGATTTATAATCATTGGGTTTGGATGAATGATTTATGTTTATGTTGTGGAACAAGTATGAATGATTTCATTATGAGACTAGTGGGACCTATATCTCCCTCCAATGCATTGGGTAATGATTTATATCTCATGAGATAGACGTGGATGGAATGGTGAGTTAATCTGGTTCAGCGATATAGGACTGGAATGAGGAGTGATCTCGATTTAGTAAGGGACATTGTCCACTATGATAGTATTTGCAGAAATTCCTCGCATACTATGGAAATAATAACATGTGCTTAATGGTTCCAACAATTACATGTTTTACTCCCATGTTATTTTATCAGGATTGATGTTCCTTTATTACCTATGCCTTACGTACTGCCAAGAGTTATTTCACAAATGATGATTTTGATGTGTAAACATTATGTTCATGTTTTGAACATCAAATGTATGTGGTTTGTTTTATTTTCTACATTCTTACACTTACTGATCATTTGTGCTCACCCTTTATATGTTTTCATGTCCCCATGATATAAATAATGGTTTTTGGTTAGAAAAAATGGATGATATTTATTGGATATGTTAAAGATCATTCAACATGATTAGAAGATTATATTCTGAGTTTCAAAAGACACTAAACTATTAGGGTCCTTTGGTGTCTGTTTTTTTTATGTATTAGGTATTGTGAAAAAGTAATTTAATGTCCAATCAATGTCAATATTGGGTCTCTAAAATATATAGTACTGAGTTCTTTGTGGATTGTCGATCCCTCTGGTGTGAGTTTTTTTCCAGCACAGGAACCTCCAGGAGAGCACATGCAAGCGAGAGACTCAGATTCATGCTCAGTGCCCTCATTTGTTTGATTTGCCTTTGTTTTTAATTTCAAGAAAGAAAGTCCCTAATGTGGGGAGAATGTAAATACCAATAAATTCCATAAATTCCATATATATTTTTAAATTTTTTGGGATTAGTTTGAGGTCAAAAAATCTGACGTCATGTGATTCTGAGGCCCGAAGTTCCCGTAATGATCCGTAGATTTTTTTTTATTATGTTTAAAATAGCGTGGATGAGTGGTTTTCTTGAAAAAATGGAATAACTCTTAAATGGGTGCCTAGATTAGAAATACGAGGTACCATTGCATTTAGGATATTGGGTTTACCCTAGGACAACTTTTTTACAGTCGAAGCAGGCCTCCGGTGGAAAACCAGAAAATAGCATAACAGTAAATAATATAAATAAATAAAGGTATTTTTTTCAAATTAATCTAACTCAAGAATAGTGACTCAGAATAAAAATTTTATACCACTATTGAGGTCATGATGGCATCCTTCCTTTAGCCATATACTATCATTGACCAGAGTGGGACAACTATGGAAGTTAGTTTTTGGCCATAAATAAAATAATTAGGTAACAATTATTTTATTGTTAGAATCCATAACATATGAACTGTAACTCGGATTGAAAATATGATAGTACCATTGAGTTTGTTGGGACTTTTTTCCCTTAATCAGATCCTAACCCTGACTAGCACGAGTCGAGGGTGACTGTTAATAATTTCATAAACTTTTTTGAGGTACGTTCAGTAAATGTGCATTCAACAATTTTTTCTTTTGACTTATTTCTTGGATAAAAATTCCTAGAGAACCATTGAATCTGAAATGCTGTTATTTTCTTAAGAGAGGGTTCACTTCAACTGTAGTCGGTCTGGAGAAAAAGATAGATTTTGGACCCATTTAAAAAAATAATAAAATAACATTTTTATTTTATTTCTTTCATTGATTTCATCCAACGGAGATGCGGCAGGGGCAGGACCAACGACGTGTCATGATATTAAATGAATTGAATCCTCAAATCCATTATAACATTTCCATTGGAATTAGGAAGGTTCTTATTCAATGAACCCCCATTAATTCCCTGGGTGTTACTCAACCTCCCACTATACTATTTTTATGGTGATTGGGGAGAGGTATTGACATGGATTTACAAAGAGAAAACGTTTAGATAAAGTTTCATGACACCAATAACTTAGTGGAAGGAGGTAGTTCCAGCGGGTGGTGAAGAGTGACACCGAATCACGAACCGAAGGATGAAGTTTGAGTGGGAATGTTGGCGGCTTGTTGCGGGGACAATGAAAAATAACTCTTACTTAATAGTGGGCATTCTACAATGACCATGAGGTATGGGGAATATTTTTTTGATGTTGTAAATGATGAATTGAATCCTCTACCACCGGTTGTAATCTCAACATAGGAGGGCGCGGGAAAAAAGAGCAAGGCCTAGACCCTCCGTTGCTTTTCTCATGCTCTATTCTTCGAGGAAAGTTTCTTCCAATTGATGGAAATGTGAAATAGCAGGTCACGCCATTACGACAGTACTGCAAGAGAACCGTAGGTACAGTTGAGACCAAGAATGGACACCGGAGCACGTTCAGTGACATGCGGAAGAACCCACCATCACGCCATGTCAGCGGCGGCCGGTGGTGGCCATAGAAGACCCATGAAAACTGGACACGGGCGGTGGAAGGTGGCACTTGGTAGAAAAGGGGGCCGCCTGTAGTCACCGCCAGCGGAAGCAGCCGCATGTAGCAAGTCGCGTTAGGAAGGGGCGGCGCGGCCCACGCGGTGCACAATTGGCGAAACTCGGTCGGCCAAATGGGTGATCGTTAAATGTGGTGTGGAAGAGACCCACCATTTGGAAAACGCTCCAACAAGCATGGGGCCAATGGGATGCAATGGTCTACCATCAAGCGGACTAAGTCAGCGCTGGTCGACCAAGCGGGCCGGACCCGTGGCCCAGCGGGCCAATACGGGTGGGCTAAGCCCCACCTAGTGGGCCAGGCCCATGAACCAAATCAAGATGACCCTGAAGGGATGGACCTAGTAAATCAGGCTGAAAATTAGCAGTCCAGACTAAAGCAAGGTGAGGTAGACCCCATGACCAATTGTGTCGGGCTGGCCTGACTGAGTCGGACCGGGCCCAGACCCAACGAGTTAGAGAATAAAGAGATGACAGTAAATGACGAACTGGGTGTCTGTTCGACACGCCATCAGTGGCGTTGGGATAGATTTTGGGAAACAGTCCCTTTGGCATATTCTGGTGGGCCTGACTGAGCCAGGCTGGACCAAGGTGTGATCCCCACCATTTCACGGGAAGAGGTGTGACTAATAGACTGTGAATCTGTTTGACGAAGTGTCTACAGTGCCAGAACCCTTAGTACAAGGTTGTCCATTTGGTATAATCAACTTCAGTTTGGGTGAAAGATGGAGTTATACTGGGTTGCATCAAACTCGAATCCAAACGGGGCCTTGAAACTAATTTGCATATAATTCTATGACCGGGCGTCCGATTGACGCACCATCTGTAGCGTTGGAAGCCTTACGACATGGATTTAATTTGGGATAAATCATCATGGAACATTGTGGTGGTTGAGGTACATCTGATGTCTTGACAATTAGTTCTCCCAAACGTTCTATGAGTGGGAATCTTGTGGCTGGTAGTGAGGCCGAGAATGGAGACAGATCATACGGGGGTTAGTATCGAGTGATTCTGCGTGGGTCGGCACCGATCATGTGTGGGTTAGATACTTTGTGGGTCAGTGATCAGTGATCTTTTGTGGGTCAGTGCCTACCAATCCTGTGTGTGTCAGATCCTTTGTGGGTCATTATGAGGGTTAGTACCTATCAACTACTGGAGGTTTGGATCTTATGTGGCTCATTTAAAGGGTTTTTACCTATTGATCGGGTGTGGGTCATAGTTCGAATGGTCATCAGCAATGCCTCTTGACAAAATAAGATTATATAGCTTCTCGACTAATCATCTGTACACTTATACATCACTAATTCTCCGTGGGAGATGATTCCTTTACCTTCCTGTTGTTACCTTTGCAGTAACATCACCATCGTGGTGTTATATTCATGGTGTTACATGTGTATTACCATAACCATCATGGTGTTATCTTTGTGGTGTTACTTTTTTGGTACCTTCACCTTTATGGTGTTATCTTCATGGTGTTACCTAAGTGGTACCTTCACCATCTTGGTATTATCTTCATTGGGTTACATGTGTGGTAATTTAACCTACATGGTGTTACCTTTTTGGTTTTATTCCCACTTGGTTGGGACATATATATCTTGATAACTTAGGTATATCTATGGGCATATACCTAAGTAGAATTGTTGAGTTCTCTTTGAATTGTGGTTGAGGTCTCTTATTGTGGGTTTTCCACTGTGGAACTCTACGAGACCCTCAAGGTTATTGAGGTGCCGAAAAATTATTGTTATACTCACCCCTACCGGGCTTTTCCCGCACCTTGTTATGTCATGTTCAGACAATTGATAGCATTGATCGAGGCTGGGGGGAGAAAAAAATGGACGGTGCTCAGAGGTAGACCATTTGACATGACATGACACATGACTAATGACCATGAGATGTACCTACCCTTCTATTAGGATCCTCAATTGATGTTCTAGGAGCATGTTTTCCTCTTTCAGTGGTACTTTTACATTCCAGTTGGGCTTTAATTTCGTCCCCTTTTTCATTCACCAATGTTTTTACTACAAGAGTTTACATCATGGTTTCTTCTGGATGTGTTCTTTGATTGTGTGTTTGTACATGTTTAAAAACAATGCCTTCCCGTTAAGGTATACAACTTTTTGGTGCTAGTCTCTAGCCCCTGGCATATAGAAGGCAGGCTTGGGGTACTCACGACATGGGCCCCAGGGGACGGGTCGTGACATATCTCTCTAATCGATAGGGGTTATTTTTTGTTCTAGTATGAAATAATTTCATTTTATAGGTCTTCTAGAATATTTTGAATTTTGTTATGAGACATGGCTTAATGTGATGATATTGAATGTATTTATTAGGATGGGATATATTTCTCATGGACAATGATGAAGTGAAAAACACTATATTCATTCTACACTTATATATGCATATCAACTGAGGAATAATTTATTATCTAAAAGAGTTCATTCGTAATTATAAATTGGTAATATTATAGATCCTCACTATAGTTTCTCAATATAGGGATCCATGAAATTTAAAAGGAATCCATGTCAACATGGGGGAAAATATAATTTTTTATCATCCAAAATATTATCATGCTCTTCATAATACAAACATATAACCTTAAGGTGATAGAGATTCCCCAAAAGTTTACAGTAATTATAAGTTATGTAGTCGTATTTTAAAATCACAAGAATCCCATATTGGGTAATGGGTATAGGAAAAACATGATTAGTATTCTTGTATTCATCAACTAATAACACATAATAATATTGTATTCTTCTTATCTATGAGGTTTTATTCAACCATATATTCATATAATAGACAATTATCATATTCTATATTAGAAGGATTAATGTATTTTGGATACTCATCATCTTTATTTAAGGGTGTCCCATCATTGGAGGTGTAGTTGATGGACATATCTCCGACCCACACAATGATATGGATGAAGCCCCACATATTAATGATGTGTCACTAGGAATAGATAGAGTTAATTTCTCTAATAACTATGGATATGAAGGAATCCCTAGAATATCATTAGCAAGGGGGAAAACATCATGTGTTTGCGTTATTTCATAATTTGGGGGGCCTTTACAATGGTCATCATAGGTATGAACTCTATAGGTTATGGTATTCAACTAGGTATTATGATAAGAACCTTAAAAATTTATATATATATATATATATATATCACTCGAAGGACATATTTTATGGGTTATCTTGGAAGGAACTCTATAGTAATTATAAATGATGATGTGGGTAGGTCCGTCAAAGCCATAATACCTTTCTCAAAATGACATGGAGTGTGATTATTTTGGGGCCACCCTCAAATAATGATAAATAATATCTTTATTGATCAAGGTTGTGATATAATAGTATTCCATGATTTAGATTTTTATTATAGATATGTCTATATGGACTACCTTCAATAGGTTACTAGGTTTGGAACCTCAATCATAATTTGGATGAGAAATATGGAATATCACATTTATGATATAGATCTATTCTACATGAATCAGTAGTTTACAATAGAATATGAAAACAAACAACACATATAAGAATATGGATTAAATTGTTATCCTCAATAATAATAAAAATATATTAGAAATCTATATTAATATTATTAATAGTAGGGATAAGGGAATGATTCTAGGTTATTATATAATTATGTCTTTATCTATTATATATGGGATAAAATATATAAACTTATTGTTGTTCCAATGCTAGAATATATCTAGGGACCTCCAGTATAGATGAAGAAATATGTTTCTCATTTCATGGTACCTTAAAAATACTCCAATGAAATACCATGATATATTGAGGATCATTAATATGAGGTCACTCGAGTTCTTCACACAAGAAATATTGATGAATATTCTTCATGATTTAAAGGATACGTTCTGTCACCTTATACAATGGTAGAATATTTTGATAGGATTATTGAATATAAGAAGAAATATGAGCTTACACCTTGGAAACCACAATCGTATAGTGATAGGATTAGTGGGAGAGATAAGGGATATTTTAATTATCTGAAATCATATCCAAGATACTCTGTATAGCATCCCGCCTTTTTTAATACATAACATATCATTACAATTTACATACAGAGGATCTCTAAATTATAGTGTCTTGGAAATTATAAACTTATTATATGATGACATAAAACATTCTTCTCAAAAACATGAAAGGCTTCTTCATTGTTCAACATAAGTTAATTAAAACATCTCATAACCTAGGGGCATACATCAAAGGAAAGCATGAGAAGAATGGCTAGTAAGGGAAACAACAGAATCGTTTTACATGTGAACTTGAGATACATCAATAAAGTCATGATAAATAACTTTAAGGCATGATAAAGATATCAGGAGGTATATCATATTAAAAATAACTTGTTTCATAACCTGAATATGTGGCTACAACATTTAACTTAGAAAATCATTTCTGTATCACCAAGGTCCATCCCCAAGGTTTCATTAAAAAATTACCAAGGTTATTCACCAAGGTATCGTTAAAATGGTCATCTATAGTGATTAAGTCTTTACCCAATGCATTGGAGCGCTATCCAGGTGCACACTTAATTTTTATTTATTATCATGTGATTCTCATATATCATCATAAAAAATTTCATAAATAACCCATATAGCATAAAAGAAATGGGTTTCATTTCATAATTATAACATTTTAAAACTACTTTAAAGACATGATCATTATGTAACATTAAACCCACAGAAATGGAATGCAGGTTTCATGTATGTAACACCAAACATATAAAGGAGAACATTTTTGTATAAATGTGAATACACCTGTATAATAAATCGTTTTTAGTATTCACTTAATAAAATAAAAGAATTTGAGAAAAAGAGAGAGACATTTTGAGATGAAAATTCGGCAGCATAACAGCTATGTTGCAGGGTTTTAGAAAATATTAAAAACACAGGGGACATGGGTAACCCGCTCATAAATGATCGATAAAATAGTATAGGAACATTATATAAAGGATATGAGAACATAGTAATGTAATTTTAATTACATACCAAATGAAATTAAAACCTTTAAAGGAAGACGAAAATAAGATTTCTCTTATGAAAATTCGGCAGCCTAACCTCGTCACTTAAAATTTCAAAAAATTAATTGATGAGATCAAATATAGTCTCTCCTCATATTGAAATAAATAGGAATGTATGATGGATATATATATCATAACCCGAAATATGAAAATGTAACTCAAAAGACATGACATTAAAATTGATCTTGGAAAATGAGAAGGGTGGAAGAATCCCTTACATAAATTCCGCAGCCTAACAACGCAAATTAAACATTCATAAAATGAAATGATCGGAGAAAGAGGGGGTATCTCATTATATGAAAATAAAAAGTACAGTAATATGAATATAAATCAACACCCCAACATAATAAATTGGGACTTAAAAGAAATGACATAAATGGGTGTACTTGAAAAGAAAGAGAAAGGTATGATCCCTTACCTTGAAGAGTAACTTAGAAAGCATGAAGTTCAGGACCGTGGAAGGATTGAGGGATCCCTGGGAGGACTAATTTGGAGGTAAAGAGACCAGAACATAGTTGGGTAGGATTTTTAAATGAAATGAATGACGGAGAGGCTTGGTATTTATAGGAGAAGTGAGGGAACAAAGCATTAATTGTCAAGGGACACCTCATCGGTGGTATTGGAAAAACCATGTGCTTTCCCACAGTATTTTCCCATGGTATTGGCCAATTGGGACACCTCATACATTATCTTACTATTCATAAGTCTACAAGAATTATTTCTTAGTTAATACTTCCTTAATGATGTCATTTAGCACCTGAAACTCAAAAACTGTAATTTCACTATTCATCAAAAATTGAATTTTATAAAAAATCCCAAAATTTTACCTCAACCAAATATGGATGCTCTAATTTCATAAATGAACTCCATTTTATGAAAATAATTTTCGAAATATTTTTAATTAAATTTTTAAATCAAAACACTATTCACTGAAAATTCAACTGTTTCAGAAAAATCCCAAAAATTCACCTTAACCAAATATTGATGATCTGATTTCAAAAATGAACCCCATTTTAAGAAAATAATTTTCTTAATATTTTTAATTTATTTTTTAAATAAAAAATTACTATTCACTTAAAAAATACTAATACTTATCCAATAATTTTTGAAACAGTTATTTTCCTATTTTACTGAATCACATTACTTAATCAAGGTGCCTAAATTATATTCGTACTTTCTTTAAGTAAGATTACTAATCCATTTGGTCACATTACTAATCCTAAGCATAAAATCTCTATTCATAAATTATTATTCACAAAATATAAGTTGTTTTTATTAGATTCTAAATTTCATACTGAACACATTTCCATAAAACCATTTTTTTAAAATCATTACACATAATTAATTATTTGAGGAATAAATAAATATTTTAAAATATCCCCCTTTTCCAAAATTCATCAATAATATACATACTATATTTATCTAGAAATTTAGAAATTCGAAAACTTCACCATAAGAAGAAATCACAATTTTTATTTAAATAAAAGGATAACCCAAGGCATTTATGGTCTCGTTACATAGCCCCTTATAACACCATCATATGACCTAAGAGTAAAGTGTGCTAGGGACATAGAATCCTAGGGCGGCTCGGTCAACATTTCCCGAGATGTGATTTCTATCAACTTGAACTTCTCGTAATGGTGATTCCATTCCAACATCACACAATGAAGTTCCACTTGGGTTTGGTCCATAGCAAAGCCCAAGGGTGATACCTCCTTCTTGAGTTCCGTCATATGGGCTTCGATCATCCCGAGACTATTGTATGGGGCCATAAAATCTTATTTCTATATTAATTAATCAATATCAATTTTATTTATAGACAATAATCACAACATTTAGTTTCTAATAGTCATATCTACCAATGGTCATATAATAGTCGAAACCCAACGGTCTTATGTTAATTATACTCATTTTATAAAATGAAATAGTTTTGTTGAGTATAAAATAAAATAACCCACAATGTTATGAAAAATAATTTATTCAAAATTTTGGGACGTTACATTCTGACATCATTTATGAGTTGGAATAAGAATACGATTATTTTTATAATATTCAATTTCCACATTCCACCCATGATGAAATCGCCTCTTAGGTATCTTAGGCTCCATAACCAGTGATGATATCTCTAGATTGGTCCCCATGAATAATTCTTAATGACCTAGGGATATAGAATAACAACTTTGGTGACTGGTGGGTTCTATCATAAGAAACATATATGATATAATAATGACTTAGATGATAGACGCCCCTATAACTGTATGAGCATTGTGGTACACATCATGTTGTTCTATAAATGGTCTCCAGAAAATATTGGATGTGGTGTTATGTGATGTGTCTTTCACCACAAATCATTTTTATGGGATAACGGTAATGGATTCATCCCTTGTATGCTTTAATGATCAACCTAAAATGTTTTTATTTATTCATTGAATTAGTATTCCTCCACTAGGTAAATCGCCACATATTGAAGAAATCAGTTTGGAAATGATAATTTAAAAATTGGTTTAGGGACATAAACATTATAATAACTTTGGAATATGTCCGGAAAGGGAATCAAATTGTATCATGTGTATGATATGATGTATCTATTTTTATTTAAGGGAGTTCTATGAGGGTTCTTGAATTAAACAACTATAAAAAAACAAGTTAACATAAAATAACAAGTAAAATTTATCAGTAAATCATTCACATTAATGAGTAAAATATTTAAATCATGTTTACCATTCTATTTCTAAAGTACCAGAAGTCCAAAATGCTTTTGAGTCTATTCAGACCATTTTTTCAAAAGAAGGCAGTCACTGGGACTTCATCGATGACACATTGGGTTGTGAATTGGCCAAAATAATGGAATGTTGGCTATTCTATTTTTTATTTTGATTATAAATATGATATAATATTAAATTTTTTATCCATATTCATAAATCATTAATTTTAATAGTATTACTACTGATTAGTACTATGAAATTGGGAGATCAAATCCATATTTAATTCTTCTTCAACATACTATTTTTTAAATCCATGTTATTTGGAGATTTGGAAATTATCATTGTAATAATAGGTGTTAGGTGTAGTGAGGTTTGTGCTAGTCCCATGATGGGGATTCATATATATCCATATAAAGGGAATTATAACCCACATTATACAGTTCCTCATAAAGGTAAACATGATTGATTTCATTTTTATGGGTTAATTACTAATTTGTTTCCTTTTAAGGCCCTAAATCAATGACCATTGGAATTATATTTTAGGGCCATGCATCAAATATTGATTTCAATAAGTTTAATTTGATGTTGAGTTGTCATTATTTTCATTCATGTAAAGTCATATTGTTATAAACACTCGGGAAAATGATCCCAAAATTGGTTGGTGTGGAACATATGCATGAGAATCAATTTTTGGTTTATATTATTATCGAGAGAATAAATTATATGTTGTACGGACTGGATAAAAGGAAATATTTCCAAATGAGGAGTGGTTTTATAGAGAGTATGACACAATAAGTACAATATCCTGAGGAGTATGGCCCTATTTGGATATAGGATTCCGAAACAATACGGCCTAAAGATAATGGGTTTCACATGTAATATAACATATATGGGAAACAACTTCATCAGGAATATAGACCAATTAGGATATTTTTAACTGTAAATATTTCATATTATGGATGAGGTTCTAACATGGAATATTTTCCTAGTAGGACGATATTCATGGGGAATATGTCCTACCAATGATGTAAATAGTATTAATACCTATTAGTTGTCCAAAAATAAGAATTATAATGTTGGGATTAAACATTATATTTAAAATAAATGTATCCCTGTTAATAGGAATCAGATCCCGTGTTGTTTGTTTTTCAATGTTAAATGTCGTAATTCCCAAAAAATAAAAAATAAGAATATTGTATTACATAGACTGTGTGACATGAAACAACATGCGTGTAATAGAATATAGTACAACATTAATTTATAATTTATTTACTACTATAAATAAATTTAATATGTGTTATAACATTCAACAAATGCGACACTGATTTTGTGTACATCACATAGAACAATGAGATTCTTTAAGGACGTTCCCTACATGCAAAGGCCATGTTTTACAAAACAGTAATATATTATTAAAATATTATTATTTAACCTAATAATTTATACAATAATATTTAAATGAGTGGCTATAAATATTATTAACTATCTGTGAAAAATATATCATTTAAAAAATCTAAAATTAATTCATTTGATACCAATTAATTTGAAATGAAAATAATAACCAATTGAATATAATGTGAATGTTTTTATTTAAAAACATTATTATGCACAAATTTTTTATTATCATAATAAATTAAATTAATTAAAATTAGGGTGTGATTTTACTGATATATATATATATATTTATTTATTATTCAATCACCTATGTTTTATATTAAACCAATATATTAGATAAGAAAAATATAAAAAGATACCCAATATTACTCATAAAAACCTATATTTTTTATTAAGGCACATATATAACATTTTAAGGAAGAACCCATTTTAAATAAAAAAAATTTCTCTTTCATAGAGTTTATATGTAAAAAAATTTGTCTATAAATTAACAACATAAAAATTAGGTTAGGGTGCTTTTGTGGATGTTTTTTTGATTATTTAATGTATAATAAATAGTTAAAAATCCTGAATTTTAATTCAAAAATGATCTCTAGTGAAATTTATTTATTAGGTTATAGTGCATTTATAAATGGTTTTTTTATTGATTTAGATAAATTTGATATGAATTGATAAAATTTTGTTCATTTTAATAAATCTAACTTGGAAATTTAATTTAAAAACATATCAATCTTTTGAACGTTTTTGTATAAAAAATTCCATTATCGTCGCGTTAGTGGGATTCATTTTCAATTATATTATACAAATTAATTTTTTTAATTTGTAAAAATGGATTAAATATTTTAAATTTCCTTACTTTATAATTTATACTATTGTCAAACGATTTTTAAATTAAAAATACTAGTGAATGTAATTAACATTGATTTAAAAGGTTAAGAGGAAAAATAGCTTGACAATGGACATAAAATTACATTTATGGGAAAAAGGACATATAAACACATAAAAAATAAATTGGATGGACATATTTATGAAATATAATCACATGAATCAAATATTATTCATTATGATGTCCACATTGAATTGAAAAAATGTGGGTGAAATTCCCTTTTCAAATATTTACAAGAGTTCCACTCATCCTCCACTATAAAAAGGTACTGAAGCCTAATACTTCCTCACATATATCAAGACACATTGGAGTGAACAATATCATAAATAATAATTAATAATGAATAATCCTATAAAATTAGAAACCTCTCCATGTGAATAAATCTATCAATGATATCCATCTGGTTCAAACCAAAAGAATTTACCAAGTTTAGAGGTAACGAATGTTCTCAAGATATATAGATTCATTTTTTTATCCACCTCTTAAACTATAATTATTACAATATTATATAACATAAATTCATCCAAAAAATATTTATATGTTTTTATGTTATGTTTTATGGCTTCCCTTGTAGTAAATTTCATTTAATGTGTAATGAACCTACTATTTTTGAGTACGGTAAACTACCTCTTTACGAAACAATGTTTTTATTTTTTTTACATTACATCATCTCATGGATGGTTATTATTATGGAAATTAAGTTTATATATTATATATATGATATTTATAATTACATTATTCTTCTATAATTTTTATATAGAAAATAACATTACTCTTTCCATTTGCTTTAAATATGATAACACCATTTGTGGATGTGTGGACTATTACCTCGTAAAAGTGATGTGATTCGATATCACAATACATTGAATGTATAAAGGATGGTATTAATTAACAATATGTTATGTAAAAAAATCTATATGATATAAAAAATATATTTACCTATCCATAAATATGATATATATATATATATATCATTTTTATTATTACACATTCACACACTTAAAAAGTGATAACATCGTTCGTGGACATGTAGACTACAACCTCCTCCACATGATGTGATTTATATTAAATAACATGAATTGTATATATAAGTTTATATGAATATATAATAGGGTATTAATGATTTATTTATCATTCTATAATGATTAATGTTTTGTAACTTGTTTGCATAATTATCATTGGAAAATGTCAATGTTACTCATTCTAACGTGCGACCTACCATCTCCATGATTATAACTTTGGATAATTATTCATAATATTCATTAATAAATGGTTTTACAAGTATAAATGATTTATAAATATTACAATTATGTGTTGATTATTATTCTTGATATTTTATATTATGACCTCTTTGAAAATATTTAATCTACTAATGTTTTTTTGACACATAAACCAAATTTGGTCAAAACACTCCATGTAAATATAATTTTTATGTAGTTGTATAGAAAATGGTAATAATTAAATTAAAATATTTTATAAACATAAAATAGTATATAAATAAAGTATGTAATTAAAAAATATTTATTATTCATGAAAATAAAGACACACGAGACAAGTCAGACTCAAGGTATGAGAGTTTCATCATATTTTTTTATTTGTTAGATAAATGTAATATTAACTAAATTATCATTTGTGTGTTATATCAACTATCTATTGTGATATATTATATTTCTAATACTTTTATCATAAGAGAACATTAAACTCTCAGTTACTTTTTACCTTTATGATTATTATGACTTAAATGTTTTAAAGTGGTATGAGAAACAATTGAATTTTTAGAGATTATTTTCATTAATAATAATTTTAATGATATTTATTTTCCCTTTGATGAAATTATATTACCATTGTGTAATAAAACATTTCATTTTACTCTCTTATGGTTATTCATAATCTATATTTGGTATTATTACAAGTTTTCACTCTTTAATAATCTAAATAATTTAGAAACTATTTTTATGTTAGCTGAACTCATTATCTCTTTAGTCGGAGAACCATTTTACACCTAAGAAATTATTTTTCAAAAAATGGTTTCAAAAAACATTAACCATTCCAAAAATATTTTTTAAAATATTTTCACATTTTTGTGTCATCTACTAAAATTTTCAAATTAATCTTCTTATCACTTCCTGAATAATGCATTTTTTAACATGTTACCATGAAAAAGGAATGTTCTTTTTATCTCGTAAGACATGTACTGATTTACCCACCACTATTTATTTGTTGATTTCTTTTCTAGTTTAAACTGATTCTTTTTTTTTGGAAATTTATTTCATATTTTTTTTAAATAATTGTTTTAAAATGAAAATATTATTTACCCCAAAAACATTTTTAAAAGATATTTTTATTGTATTTTAATTCATCAACAAAAATGATTAATTATTTTTAATTAACATGTTGTAAAATCCTATGTTATTTAATCGGGTTAAAATATGAAGGTTTTCGAGAAATTTTTTTTTTTATCGACAGATCATTTTCTTAAACCGAGGTCTTGAAATTTATTCCAAGTGTTGGAACAACTAAAGGTGACTTTTTTGGGATTGCATAATTACCTGATAATTTTTAGTAGGTGTCCCAATGAGTCTCGGGAGCACCGTATCCATAAAACTCATCTTCAATGAATCTGCACGGGCAGTGCATAGTTACGGTCCAACCCGTGCAGATTTCCCTATTTAATAAATAATTTAATTTTATTAAATATGTTTATATGAGAGATTGTGATTAAATAAAATAATGTCTTGATAATAAAAATAAAAATGATGTTATTATTATAAATATTATTATGGTTATTTAATTAAATAAATGATAATGAAATAAATAAATAATGGTTGAAGATATTAATGTGGATTTTGGGTTCATAGAAGAACCCTTTTAATTAAATGAAGAGTTTCATAATTATGAAATGACTATTTATTATTAAATGGAGTAATGTTCTAATAATAATAATGTAATTATTATTATTATGGTGTCGTAAATTATTTTGATGCTTTTATATTTTAATTTCATGTAAAAGGACTGTATCATTTATATGATTTTAATGTGGATTTTGAGCTTCTGAATAAAACGTCTAATTAATTGAGGGGTTTCAGATTTAATGAGGCCTTATTATCAAGTAATGTTGATTGGTTTATCAGTAGGTCAAAAAATAATAAAAATGAGATTATTATTATTTTAGTTATAAGATTGAAATTATTATTATTATTATGGAATTAAAATTGGGGGTTATGGGTAAGAGTTTTTATCAAATTAATGATATTGTAATTAATTGTGGGATTGGGTTTATAAATAACTGAAATTTGGAATAATAATAATTATGATGTTATTATTATTATTTTGGTTATTTAGTTAAATAAATGTTAAAACAATTTAAGGACCCATAGGGTGTTTTATAAATAATTACGAAAAATTTATTAATAGAATAATAAATGAAGGTTAAAAATTAATTAAATAATTAATGTGGATATAAATTGTATGGATGGATATAATCAAAATGTGTGTTTTATTTTTAATTTTAATACAATTTAATTATGGTGTTTATCAAAGCACTTTTTTTATTAAATGGGTTGTTTTGGTTTTAATGAAATAAATGGAAATAAAAATAATAATATTATTAAAATTATCATTAATATTATTATATTGCGTATTGTTATTAATATTATTTTAATTTACTATATTAGTTTTTTAAAGGTGGAGGCACTGTACAAGAGAGGTCCCCCTATCATTCTTCTTCCTTCCAAGTGAGGCGATGCACACCTGGTCCGCCCCTTGTGAATGACATACCCCAGCACCGTGAAACTACTCCTCTGTGCTTCTTCCTCAGTAGAACCTCGACGAACTGATGGTGTGACCCGATAGTGCATGACCCCTGGACAGCTTGCTACAGCAGCGCGCGACCCCCCTTTGGGCAGTACCTAGAGGTGCACCTCCCCCTCTCCCAGACTCTACATTGCGCGCGAAGATTCCTCATGGACTCTTTACGAATCTTATCCGTCTTGGTGAGGTGAGTCTTTCTGCTTTTTTTTGGGATTTACATTGTCCATTTGGCTCATCCCTAACCCTTTTTTGCCCAAAACCTTATGGTTCGTGTTTAATTGGGTTTCCTTGTTTCTACGGTTCAAGGGATATGCAAGGGGATACTATAGACCCTTTGGACTGTATTTTGGAATCTTCCCACAAAGGCGAGGCCTATGGGTTCATTTTCCCTTTTTTTCATCTCTAGGGTAAGGTTATATAACTGTGGTATTGTTTGGAATCATTCATTTAACAGTTTGATAATTTATATGAGTCCCTGGTAGCATGTAAGAGGTGCAATGATCCTTACTACTTTGTTTCTGAGTACTAGTTTAATATTTTTTTAATTCTATTTATATGGTTGTAGGGAGAATACGTAAATATATAAATATATATATATGTGTGTGTGTGTGTGTATATATATATGTAAGTAATATATATATTTATATACATAAAAGGTGTGCACACATGCAATTGCAGACGAGTTATGGATTGGTTGCCACCGTGTATATTAATGTTCTTCGAATTTAAAATGGTGCCTTCCTGAGGTAAGGTCCCAAATCCCTATCACCATATTTATGAATTATAGCTTCATTAAATAAATTGATAATCTGAGATTCATTTATTATTATATATCTATGCATCACACTTTTTATGTTATAAATGATACTGCCCATGTGAGATAAATGAGGACATGAATAGGTGTTGATTTTAAGCATGTTTTGCTAATTTGGTTCGAGTGATATGATTGAATAGTTCAATTATTTGATTGGGAAGAATGGGTAATAGAGTAATTAATTTTATAATTAATTATCATGTCATGAGTTGGAATAAAAATTGTGGCTATTACTAATTATTGATAATATTGAATATTTAAAATTTTCAAAATATAAATTGGAAACTATTAATAATTAATGTATGGATTACATATTACATGATAATTAGTAAATGGTTTTTTAATTGATGATTGGTTAAACAGATAATATTTAATTAATAATTGTTTAATTAATTAATTTGATTCCATAAAATTAAGATTGTAAATTAATTTTTTGTTACGACTGTTGGCCATGGGTACCTATTGATGCTTGTTATATTTAAATGCATTATTTTTTATTGGATGGAGTTGTTTTATATTATGAGATTATACATGAGATGGTTGCAAAATATATGGTCTTTGTTCAGCATGTTCTGCGATGATTATGACGAGCAAGTAAATTGTTAAATTCCTGGACGAATCAGAGTTTGAGTGGATGAGTTCAGACTTGTTAAAGAATTTGGATAATTAAATATTGAGTTAATTATAAATTTGGGAATCAAAGAATATTTAATTATGAATTAACCATGGGTTGTGAGACAAGGACCGATGCTCCAAATACTCACGAGGGTGCTAGACATAATGTTATACACCCATTAATTGATATTAGACTGTGGGTCCAATTGTTCATACATTAAATGAATTAGTTGGTTAATGAAAACTATTGTGACATTATAATTTTTGAATTGAATATCAGAAACGGTTCATACATACAAATGAATTGAGTGAATCACTATTAGTGGATAGACCTAGGAGAAAATAACTATTTTTTAGTGGACGAGATCGTATATATTATATAAAATATTAAATTGAATATCTTATGAAGCATTATCCTAGCCAAAGCACAGGCTTGGATTTGGTATTAACTTTGATTATTTAGAAGGTATTTTTAGGCATCTGTATTGACTGAATTATATAGGGATTGTTGGGCTCAGTCCATATCATGAGAATTATGTAGTTTAATGAGGGTTGAATAATTGATAAATGAAAATGATTTTGTAAAGAAAATTGTGTACGCATTGGAAATGTATAATACATGTTCAAACACCATCTCAGATTTGAATAAGGTACTTGGGTATATAGTTATATTGTACTTATTATCTTAATTATAATGGCTTGAACTATTTAAATTATTTATTGAATTTCTTGATTTGGTTTATACACATGTGGTCCCAGCAATCATAGATTTATATCTCACGCCCTACTCGGGCTGCCATTGCACTGGGGTACCCGAGTAGATTCTATTGGGTTTAAGGATTGTGATGTTCTCATTTACTTGGAAGATAGTAGCGATGGACCCAACGAAAGCTTTGGATGCTCATGGAGACATCCCTTTATGCATGGAGTCATTCTTTATTTATTTTTGTAATGGAATGTTCAGAATTCGGTTTGATTCACTATCTTCCATTTTTGTATCATTACCATGTCATTCATGAATCTGCTATATAATTTTTGTGGTCCATTTGTTTGTACAAGAATTATAAAATCTACCTTCCCATACTTTATAATTTATTAGACTGATGTCGCTATTTATTTCTGTTGTTTGTTATTTACTTTGATATACCGTTGTGCTATACTGATAAGAGGGTATAGTCTCCCCATTGATTATCCTTTAACCCTCACTACTAGTCAGTAGACTCTGGTGTACGGGGAGATGCGCTTGTGGTCATGTGGTTACTGGTCCGACCACTGGCTTAGTGGTGAGTCGGGTCGGGACATTACAAAGTGGTATTTGAGGTAGGTTTCTTTTCCTTTGTCTTACTATTTTTGGGTTGGTAGATAGGAGGTTAGGAATTTGTCAGCGATTAGATTAATAGTCATACTTGGGACCTATCTCCCCATGTATGGGAATTGACCATGTGGACATGGATGGGAACTGATTTTTGTACTATTTAAGGTTACATTTGATATGGTTTCATCTTGAGTGGCTACTGTATTTTCCGTTGTATAGTGATTTTGAGAATTTTGAAAAAAATTAATTGGTTTGGCCTAATATGGTAAGGATGTTTCATACATGAATCATCTTAGGAAATTAAATATTCACAAGTCATGCATATAACATGCCATGTAGTATCATTAGTAGGATACCTGCTAATTCTGATTGTGTTCCTTAGGTGCAATGCCGTGTTTTGATCTTCTTTAGTATGCCTCTCTTGATATCATGTTTTAGTGATATATTTATAATGATGGAGGGATTATATGTCATACTGCCTCGATTATTATCATTTTTTGTTGTTGTGCCATGATTCTGTGTTATATAATTTTTTTGTGTTACTAATTATGATAACATGTTAGAGATGTTTTTGATATGTGAATGGTGTGATAAACATAAAATGAATAATAAATTTTGATTGTGATAAATGGGATCCAACTTCCAAGAATATGGTTTATGCGAGACTTATTGATTGATAAATGGACACCAATGTGTTGGAACCATATATGACCATAATATGATTGAGAATCATTAAAAATGTAAAACTGTTGAGTTTTTATTGTTATGAAATGTTGTTGATTTGCTTTTTGAAAAACCCATATGGAATAAATGATACCTTTTGGAGGTCTCCTTTTTGTTAAAAGGAATTTATATGCCGAATTGCTTGTATATATTTGAATAACACTGAATATTATATGATTAAAGAGGATGTTTTGTGGTAGAATGCCTATTTTTTCTATATTTCGTTGTTTTGAAAACCAAGTGGCTTGTTTTGTATATGTAATTTTGTGTATTTTAAAATTCATTCAAATATTAAAAGGTTGAAATGAATTAATTAAAATTCCAAAATAATAAAAAGAGGTTTTCGAAACATGTTATTTCAGTTTGTGTGACTAAGAGTGATGGTCAACGATTATGTTTCGTAAGGGGATAACTCGTTCAAGGTAGTACTGCTAGAATGTCCTTGGCCATTAATGTAAGTTTGTCCCACTACTCAAGATGACATCTTGGTACTTGAGTATTATGGAATGCTGATAGGTTTATGCTACGACTTATATGATCAACGTTTGATGTGGTGATCGTGGTTCGAGGAATGTCACAAGAATGCATTACTGTGTTCTAAAAACATGAACTGGGGAGAAACTAATCTTTTCTTGCAACGTCATGGAAAATAATATGATGGGTATTATTGCATCATTTTTGATAAATGTGTCATCATGTGATGTGGATCTTTTAGAACAGAGTTTTCCAGTAATAGTCTGACAGATCATAATAATGACCATGATTTTTCTTTTAGTACTCTCTTCTGAATAACATGAGCATGTTCTCTATCTTGTCTTCATCATAGAGACACTAAGAAAGCGTTCGTCTTACGCCGCACTATAGTTTAAATGATGTTGGTCTTGATGAGTGGTTGTCATCTGGGTATTACGTAAGATGCATTGATTATTTGGGATAAATTTCTTTTTGTGTTGGGGAATGGTTGATTTAAAATATCCTTATGATGAACTGACTTGGAAATTTCACTAGAGGTCGGGTAAGGACATCATTTTACATGTGGATGGTTATGGATTTTTTTAAAGGAACATCATCAGATAAAGGGAGAAATTGGGTTTTGGTTCCACGACGTCTTTTGAGGGAAGCATGTGAAACATGTTCTATGCACTGATTGAGATTCATCCATTTTTGTTGAAGAGGTCCCTCTAATGTCGTTGGATATAAGATCTGATTCGATGTTTAAGCTATAATGTGAGCTTTGTCTGTAGTTTTAATGTCTTAGTCATTAGGCTTGTGAAGGGTTAAAGGTGTGTTTGGAATTGTGAACAAAACACGTTACTTCTAACATGATTAAATTCCCTTGGTAGGTTGGTTGTTCTAGTAGTGGTTCCCGATGGATTCATGAGGATGAGAATCTTTTAAGGTGGGTATATTTTAAACTCCTGTGTTATTGAACTGAGTTAAAATATGAAGGTTTTTGAAAAAAAAAGTTGGTTTATTGATAGGTCATTTTTTAAACTGAGCTCCATAATTTTATTCCATGTGATGGAACACCTCAAGGTGTTGTTTTTGGACTTGTGTAATGACTTGATAATATTAAGAGGGTGTCCCAATCAGTATCAGGAGCACCAGATCTAGAAAATTCCACTTTAATGAATCTGCATTGGCAGTGCACAGTGGCGGTCCAGCCCGTGCAGTTTACCCTATTTAATAAATTATTTAATTAAATTAAATAATATTATTTGAGAGATTTTTATTAATTAAAAGAATTTTTTGATAATAAATATACTAATGAAGTTATTATTATTAATATTATTGTGGGTGTTTAATTAAATAAATTATGAAGAATTAATTAAATGATGATTGACGAAATAAATGTGGAATTTGGGGATATCGAGGAACCGTTTTAATTAAAGGAAGAGTTTCAGAATTATTTAATCACCATTTATTATTAAATGGAAGAATTTTCTAATAATAATAATGTTATTATTATTATTATGGTGTTATAAATTATTTTTATGCGTTGATAATTTAATTTCTGGTTAAGGTGTGTATCATTAATGATAATTTAATGTTGCTTTTGTGCTTCTAGAAGAATCATTAAATTATATTAGGGGTTTCAAATTTAACGAAGATTTATTATTAAATAGAGGTGTTGGGTTTATCAATGGTCTAAACATTAATAATAATTAGATTATTATTATTTTAGTTTTATGAATGTAATTATTAATATTATAATGGAAATTAAATTAGGGGTTATGGGTTAGAGTTTTTATCATATTAATGATATTGTAATAAATGGGGGGTTTGGGATTTTAAGTAAATGAAAGATGGAAAAATAATAATGTTGATGTTATTCTTATTTTTGATGTTACTTTGTTAAATAAATTTTAAAAGAATTTAATGATCAATAGGGTGTTTTATAAATAATTATGAAACATTTGTTAATATACTAATAAATGGAGGTTAAAAGAATTAAATATATAATGTGGATTTAAATGGAGAGGTTGGACATAATAAAAATGAGTGTTTTAAGGTTTCTATTAATAAAATTTAATTATGGGGTTTATAAAAGTACTATATTTATTAAATGGGATACTTAGGTTTTAACGAAATAAAGGGAAATGAAAATAATAATATTATGACTATTATCATTAATATTTTTATTATGTGTATTTTTATTATTATTATTGTAATTTAGTATATTATATTTTTTTTAAAAGGGGGTGGCGTCGTATAAGAGAGGTGTGGCCCCCTTTTCCTCTTCCTCCTCCCATGTATGGCGTGACACACCTGGACCGCCCCTATGTGTGATGAACCCCAGCACTATGTGGCTCCTCCTTCTTGATTATTCCTGGCCTGAACCTCGACCACCCTATGATGCGACCCAACAACACAACACCCATGGAAAACATGCGACAACAGTGCTTGACCCCCTCTGGGTTGTACCGAGAGGCGCACCACCCCCTCTCCTGGACTCCACATTGCGCATAATGATTCCTCACAGACTGTTCACAAAAATTTTCCATCTTGGCAAGGTGAGCCCATCGACATTTGTTTTGTGATTTGCATCGGCAGTTCGGCTCCTCCCTCACCATGTTTTCTTTGCCATAAAACTATGGTTCAGGTTTTATTGTGTTTCCTTGTTTATTTGGTTCTAGAGATGTGTAAGGGGCTCCTCCAGACCATATGGATTGTATTCCAGCATATTCCGATAAAGGCGAGGCGTATGGGGTTTTTTTTTTTCACTTTTCCATCATGTTTCGAGTAATGTTATATAATCTAGGTATTGTTTCGCATCATTAAATCAAGGGTTTGATAATTTATATGAGTCACAGGTTCCTACTTAGAGTCGTGTTGGTCCTTACTGCTTTGTTTCTGGGTACGAGTTTATTACTTTTTGAATTTTACTTATATTGTGGCAGGGCACGTGGGTGAATATATATAAAAAAAATAGTTGTGTGCACGTATGTTTGCGGACTAGTTGTGGACTAGTTTCCACCATGTATGCTAAAGGACTTCATATTTAATGTTGTGCCACCCCGAGGTAGGGTCCCACATCCCTATCACTTTATTTATGAAATATAGATTCTTAAAATAAATGGAGAATGTGATTTTGATTGATTATGATATGTCTATTCATAGAACTTTTGATGTTATTAAATAATGTCTCCCACATGAGATAAATGAGGACTTGAACATGTGCTGATTTTAAGCATGTTTTTCTAGTTTGGTTAAAGTGATATGATTAAATAGACAAATGATTTGAATGTGAAGAATGGGAAATAGGGTAATTAGTTGTAGAATAAATTATCATGTCATGAGTTGGAATAATAATTTTGGATATTACTGATTATTAAGAGTATTGAATATTGGAAATGTTTAGAATATAAATTGGAAACTAGTAATAATTAATAGATGGATTAATTATTACATGATAAACGGAAAATGGTAAATTAATTGATTATTGGTTAAACATATAATATTTAATTAATTAGTTTTTGAATTAATTAATTTGAATGCAATAAATTAAGATTGTGATTTAATTGTTTGTTATGACTGTTGTCCATTGGTACATTTTGATGCATGTTAGATTTTTATGGATTAAGTTGTCTTGGTTGGAGTTGTTTTATATTATGAGTTGCTACGCGAGATAGCTACTAAATATATTGGCCTTTTTCAAAAAAAAATTTGATAATTATGATGAGCATGTAAATTGTTAAAGACCCAGACAAATCACAGTTTGAGTGGACGAGTTGTGACTTGTTAAAGAATTTGGATAATCAAATGATGAGTTAATTATTTATTTTAATTGTTAAGAATAAATAATTTTTATATAATTATTTACTAATGATATGTTGAATGTATAACTACTGGTTGACTTTTCATGGGTGATTTATGTTGTTTATTATTTATTGCTTTAATTAATGGATTGGATTAATTAATTTATGAATTGATTAATGGATGGTTGTGGGGTTATAGACATGGAATTCTACATGAATGATAAATATATATGTATTATTGATAAACTTGTAGTGAGACAGGGACTGATTCCCTAAATACTCATGGGGTGGTAGACATGGCATTCTACACCTAGCCTAAAATCAAATATTATTTTATGGGCCAAGGACTAATTCTCCAAATACCCATGGGTTGTGAGACATGGACCAATGCCCCAAATACTCACGAGGATGTGAGACATGATGTTCTACACCCATTAATTAACATTGGATTGTGGGTCCAATTGGTCATACATGAAATGAATTTATTGGATAATGAAAACTATTGTGACATTATAATTTATTAATTGAATATAATAAAGGGTTCACACTTATCAATGAATTGGGTGAATCAGTATTAGTGGATGGACCTAGGAGCGAATAGATATTTTTTAGTAGACAAGAATAGGTATAGTATATGAAAGATTATATTGAATATCTTATGATGCATTATCAGAGCCAAAGAAGAAGCTTGGGTTTGGTCTTAAATTTGAATAATGAGATGGTCTCTAGAGACATCTGTGGTGAGTGACTTATACACGGAATGTCGGTCTCATTCCGGATCACATGAATTGTGTAGTTTAATGAGGACTGAATAATTGATAAATGAAAATGATTGTTTAATGACTATTTTGTATGCCTGAAAAAATTATAATATATGTTCGGACACCAGCCAAGAGCTGAAATAGGTACATGGGTATATAGTTACAGTTTACTGCTTACCTTAATTATGCATGCTTTCTCTATTTTAATTATTTATTTAATATCAGTATTTGGGGTAGACACCAGTGGTCCCAGCCTACTCAGATTTATGTCTGACACCCTACTCGGGTTGCCATTCCACTCACGTACCCGAGTAGATCTATTTAGTTACAAGACTATGTTGTTTCAATTT
The DNA here is from genome assembly GCA_963277665.1 of Viscum album. Classification (NCBI taxonomy): domain Eukaryota; kingdom Viridiplantae; phylum Streptophyta; class Magnoliopsida; order Santalales; family Viscaceae; genus Viscum; species Viscum album. Next base: position 292,053,136 of record OY728131.1, on the reverse strand, counting down.
ACTTGACTGATAAGAGCAAAGGACCGAGCGGAAGCTCATGATGCTTGAGGAGTCTTCCCTCAGGGCTTGGAGTCATTGTTTATTTATTTTTTAATGGAATATTTAGAATGGTGTTTTGTTCTCTAATATCCATTTTTGTATCATTATCATGTCATGCATGAATCTTATATATAAATGATGTTGGCCATTTGTTTGTACAAGATTTATAAAATCTACCTTCCACTATTTTATCATTTATTAGACTGCTTCCGATATTTATTTCCATTGTTTGTTATTTACTTTGATATACTGATGTGCAACTCTAATATGATGGTATAGTCACCCCACTGACTATCCTTAGACCCTCGCGGCTAGTCGTCTGCCTCTGGTGTATGGGGAGACATGCTTGAGGTCATTTTGTGACCAATCCAGTTAATGGTTTAGTGGTGAGCTAGGTCGGGACATTAAACATGGTCTATTTTGTAAATATTCCATCCTTATTCCACCTCTGGATGGTTTATGATTTATTTGTCCATGTATACTATTAAAATTCACTTACATGAAATATTTTTGTTAGTCCGATAGAAATATTAAATTTCTTATGATAATTGAACATTCAATTTCCCTTAGTTATCCAGATCATTCATTATGGATATAATCTTTGCATAAACCATATACTATTTTTCATATCGTGTTTACTTTGAAGGATAATTGATTATTGGGTGAAATATTGATAAATCTTTATCATCTAACATATATTTAATTTATATAAGGAACATTTTAAATTGATTATTTGATAAATGATGAAATTAGGTTGATAGGTACAACACAGGTGGGCCAAATTATAGATATCCCCTTGATGCATCCGAAGTCTCATGAGTCAAATTAGTTTCACAAATTAGATGGGGTTGTATGTGATATGTCATTATGGTAATGTATTCATGTACCTCAGAAACATTGAATCTAAAAAATAAGTATTTCTATCATTTATTTTATATTATTAATCATAGACTAAATTTTAGATTAAATTTTCTATGGATAGATTAAATTTTCATTTCATTTATTAGGAGTCATGTGTTTTATTTTATTAACATTACATATTGTTTTTCCCTTTCACATGTATTTTAATGGAACGCGATTATAGTTACTTACAGGACATATTATTTACTCATTTTCTTGTGAGTTGTTAATTAAATTGAATTTGTTCTTAGTAACATAACATTCCATATTAATTATTTTTATTGATTCATTATTTCTTCAATTATTATTTTCCCGTACTCGGAATTTGAGAACACATTTATTTGTGTTTCCTTTCCCCCTGATTCCAAGAAGTGTTCTAATAAAGTTATTCATGGATAAGCTATATGGGATAATGATTTCTAAAAAAAGAAAATATATGATATAATTAGTGTATTTTTTAAAAACAAGGTTCATGAATGTATTTGGTTTACTAATACTACTAAAAAAAAATTTAATTTGGGAATTCATTCCTTCTAATCATGCCAATGTAATGGTAAAAGGCACTGGCTTTAAGATCCCTTGTGTCAGGGAGATATAATTCATAACAAAGGAATTTTAGTAGCAACCATGATAACTTAATTTAGGGAAAAATAGATTAGAGATCATAACCCTATCATAGAATTTAAAGATAAGTATAAATAGAGACCTAGAATTTAGTTAAAAGTGTATATTATGGTGGTCTACCTTGGAATACAACCATATCTAGACACGACAAGATAATGTTGTTTCGGAATTGATATACCAATGAGTAAATACTATAGTAATGTGTTTAGGTCTTGACATGGCATAACATGGTCCATAGTAATGGGATTTAATCCACACATAGTTTGACAGTTTTAGTGGATATTCACAGGATAATTCAATTCTAATTTTAAAAACATTATGAAGGATTTTAATAATAAATTTCATATAATAATCCTAATGTGTTTTATATTTCAGATATGGTTTCATTAATTCGATATACTTTTAATCATTATATTTGATTCTATGAAACAATTTACTCACATTATGTATTCTAATTTTAGTCTATAAGTTGTACCTGAAGGATACAAGTTATCATTGAACATAGAGGATATGTTGGTGATAATGAGAAAACAATTGAGATTTTAATTAGAGTTATTGATTTATTTTTTTTATGAAGAAACAATTTTCACAAAATATTATTAATCTCATATACATTAACTGACTCCCAAACTCAAAAAATAATAGAAGGATAGAGTTTTATACGATCTCGTGTGGTATAGAACTTGGAGAGGAGAATGAGAAATTTACATCATTAAAGAAACATGGATGGAGAAACATAGGAAAGTGTCTAAATTGATCATATAAATGCATTATTTTTGGGAATTTAAGAAATAATGAAAATAATTTAAAAGTAAAAATAAAGACGGTGATGGTTGGAAACGAATCTCACCCTAAAGATTCTATTATAGTTCGTTGTCATAAATGTGGAGAAACTAGACATTAACGAAATTTGTTCCCTCTTTTATATGCAAAAAAATATAACATAAAATGATATAGTTAGAATAAGTGTATGATGTATTTATTTGTTTTTTTAGTACTGAAAACCATAGATAATAGTATTTTTAACGATAAACACTATTTCAAGGATTTACATCATATTTATTTTTCAAATTATATTATATTTTTTTTATAATAGGTAAATTTAGATGTCATGTGACAACTAATCATTTCCATCAAGTATGTAGGTCATGAACCCATGACCAAAGGACTATAAGGGGTTCACAACAAACACTAACCTAAGAAATGTCACGGTTATTAGGTCATCATTTCTAGTAAAAAAAATAAATGAATAAATATTAATTATAAAAAAATAGTTCAATTTTATAGGTTTATAAATTAATGTATTTATATTATTGGATTTTGATAGTTTTTAGAAACAGATGTAAATAATTTTCACACTTTTATGGGAGTTAGGATCTGTTTAATATGTATTTTAGTACTATAGGGATCAGTGTTAATATTTTGATTCCCATTTCTTTAAGTAAGTGATGAAATATAATTTGATTTAATAACAACAAAAAGATAAAAGTGTTCTTACTAAAATTTATTTACACAATAAATTATATTTTCTTATTTTCATAGGGAGTGAATTAATTACTCAAAATTTAGAAAATGATCAGACAAATGTGTTCTCCAAATACCTTAATTATTTTTGAACCGAAGGTATTCTATGTCATCATAGATTTATATATTTGAGGCCCTAAAATTTCCATTTATAATTGTATTTTTTAGTAGATGACCTTAGTCACTCCATATAAATATTTATACTTTTTAACCAAGTATGTGTCTCTACATTCCACAAATTTTCTCATAATTAGATATCAACCTAAATGTTAGTCTGTGTGGACTTTGTAATTCCCATTCTCTATTCTCTAGAAGAATTCATATGAACCATTCTCATGATGTAGGATTTCTGACCTCGGAAAGATAAATCATTATATTACTAAGATGATTTTTAAACTATTAGGATAGAATTTAATTACGATGGAGAGAATGTAATACCCAAAAAATATGAAGTATTGACATTGTATTCAATAGAGTTAATAACATGAAACACCAAGTACATAGGGTAATATAATATCATAAGAATTTACAATATATTTATAAATTTAAATAAATTCAATATAATTTATACCTTGAAATTAATGAGGCATTGAGTTATCATAAATCAAACGTGATAACATGTTTCTTCAATATCTTTCCTTAAACATAGGATTGAGTTTTACCAGACAACAATAAATTATTAAAATATTATTTTTTTACATCATAACATATAACAAATTTTTTATTTTTTTAGTTATGAATGAAATTAAATAACATATGAAAATATATGGATTATAAAAATATTCAATTATTTCATTTTTTACAAATTAATTAGAAATTAATATAAGAATCAATAGAATATAAAGGTTAGGTTTTTATACAAAAATATTCTTGTGACCACAATGTTATTTTATCCTAAAAAATAAAATCAATTACAATTAGTGTGTGATATTAATGAAATATACATATTATGTATTCAAAAAATTATTTTTTTCATCGAATATATTTGATAAGCATATGATAAGAACAAACCCAATATTACACATAAAAACCTATATTTTTATTAAACCACTTTTTCTACCTTTTTAAAGAAATCCCATTTTGAAAGAAATTATTGGAAATTATATTGATATTATATATAAAATTAATGTTAAATTTTGGAATGGTAACATAAAAATTAGTTATGGTTAATTTTTAGAAATTTAGAGTGATTTTTCACTTTTTTTAATATTTAAAAATACTGAATTATAATTCAAACCAATTTTTTTTAATTTATTTATATAGATAAAATATATTTTTTATTTGTTTAAAATTTTAATTAGGTTATTTTTTTATTTATTAATCCAATTAAGGTCATTTGATTCTATTTACTATGTAATTGAATATAAAAACTTATTAATGTCTTGAAAATTTTTTTCTATAAAATCATGCATTGTTGTCTGATATGCATGATTATTTTTAAATAATTTATTTTCACTTCTGATTTATAAATCTGAGAAAATAGATTCCATATTTTTAATTATATTATAATATAATTTATAATAAATTCAATTTAGTTTTTTTACCAAAAAATATTATTTAATGTAATCAAAATTAATTATAATGATTAAGAGGAAAATTAGCATAACAAGGGACAAAACCTTAAACATATGGTCTATAATGACATATAATCCTATAAAAAGTCCATAGGATGTCTATATATATACTATATCCACCACTAGATCTAATTCAGTCAATTATTGAATACACATTCAATGAAAAAAAGTTGATGGAATTATCTTTTTAAAAATATACAAGAGTGCCACTCCACCTCCATTATAAAAAACGCACTCAAGCCTTTCACTTCATCACACCCCTCAAACCACCTTGTATCAATAAATATTTACCCAAATAGATTTATAATATACCTCCCCTAAAATAAATTCTCACGTTTTTCATAAAACCAACCATGGTAGCGATTTGGTTCAAACCCAAAAAAGTTACATGATTAAGAGGTATAATCCTCTCTAAAGCTCTTCAGATTAAATTCCATTATTCACCCCATAAAATATTCTTACAAAATGATTATAAAATAGAACATATAAACCCAATTTCTTGAGGTGTTTTACGTAATTTTTGGACCTACACAGACACACACTTTAATCTAATCTGTAACAAACTTATCGTTTATGTGAATGCAGATCTATCGCCTCATAAAACATAGTTGTTCATGATTCCATTAATACCTCCCATGGTTTTTCATTTTGACAAAAATAATGTTTGTATAAGATATATATGTTATTTATAATGTTATTATTCTACTATAATTTATATATATAACATACATTTTTTATTTCAATTTTAAGTAGATACGATTAATTCATTTGTGGAAGTGAGGAATACCACCTCTTAAAAGATAGGTGATGCTATCAAATGATACATGAAATATATAAATGACAGTACCAATAAATGATATGTGAGGTAAAAAAATACATATGATATTAATTACATAATTACATTTCTATAAATATAATATATATGCCATTCTCTTTATTACCCATTCACACACTAAAAAAGTGATAACGTCATTCGTAGATGTGTGGACTGCCAATTCCTCGACACAATGTAATTCATTTGATATCACAAGAAATATATATATATATATATATATACTTATATAATTTAATAATATGGTATTTATTATCTTATAAAAATTCTGTAACGATTATTTTTACGTACCATCTTTCTATAAAGATCATTGAAAAATGGGAACATTACTCACACATATGTGTGACCTTTCATCTCCATGATAATTTCATGGTCCATTTTTCGTAGCCATATTTAATAATTTCTTTTAATATTATATTATATATATATATTATAATTATTCATGATTATTATTCATTAGAATTTATATAATGTTCCCTTTGGCTATAATTAACATACCAAAGTTGTTTTCGACACATAATCCGATTTTTTTAAAACACCTGATGTGAGGATAATTGATTATGTGGTTGTATAAAACATGGTAATAATTGAGATAAATTATATTATACACAATAAATAGGTTATAAATATTTTAAATAATTAACACAAGTTTATTATTAAAGAATATAAAGACACACAATATAAGCCTGACTCATGGTAAAAGATTTTCATCTAACCTTTTACATCTGGGATGTAAATTTTACGCCCCATACATTTATCAATGAAAATTTAATTCATTTTCAAATGTCATAAAATAATATATATAACAAAATAAGAACATTATGTGTGAATAATTAATGATATACAATGTATTTCTATAAATTAAAGAACCGATACCATTGTAATGGTTACTTGAGCTTTGGTATAGTAAAATTACCACTAGGAGTAGTAACATGTCCAATAGAATAGAAACCTCATCTATAAAAGTATAAATAAAATATTTTAAACTTATAAATAAAAATAGTATACAATTATATCATATTATAAGTAAATAAATGTTTTAGTAATGATAAATTAAGTGTTGGTATTTTTTATATAAAAAATAATTTATTATTTAAAATTTTATAATTGATATGATGATTTAATATTAAAATTATTTCAAAAAATAGATTCATAAAATAATTTTATGTTTTTAATGGTTCTAATATAGCTTAATGATTAATTAAATAATAATTTAATGTCACATAAATTCTATTATAATTTTATAATCCATATTACTTAAAATAAGTGATTATATTAATTAAAAATTTGTTCTATCATATTTGAAAATAATTTTCTTAAAAAGGTGTCCATTTTTGAAATCCGAACATAAAAATTTTCAAAGGGTGATTTTTTGTTATATTATTAAATTTCTTAAATATTCCAATAAATAGTAAAAAATACAATTTTCACATAACTAATATAACTAAAATTACATAATTCATAATTTAATTGTGAAATAATGGTTTATATAAAATATTGTTCATCTATTTCATATTTGAATTTAAAAAATTACTCCTTAATATATAGTAAAACCAATTTAAAATCCTAAAAAACAATGCTTCAACACCTAAAGTCGATAATTTTTAATTAAAATATGAATTTCACTTCATGTCCACATTCCATTTTAAAATTTTAATTAATTAGAAATTTAGGTGTGTTATAAAGAATAAAAATAATGATATTATATAAATATATGATTTTTATTTTAAATAAAACCACTATTACATTTCTAATCGTTGATATAATATTTTATTTAATTTTTAATTAAAAATACCCATATCCTCATGTGTAAATGAACCCTATCTATGCCATTGGAAAACAACTAATCCAAAACATTATAAAGAATAATATATTCCTAATTTACCTCTACCAATCCACCTATAATATGTAGGGACTTTCTGGGAAATATGCACTAATCGCCATGGGAGTTATATTATCATGCAAGAGAAGCCACATCGAGGAATGAGTAAGTATTCATTAACTCTTCTATATTTTATTCTTATCCTTCATCCTTTACAAATTCTTTAAAAAAAACACTAAAATTAACTATTTAGTAATTTAACATTACATTAATGATTCTAACCTACTAAAAATATCATATATATATATATAACTTATATATAATTTTCTTAATCCCTTTTTCTTACTCGTTCATAAACGCCCTAAAAAATGTTGGTTAAACACATATGGAGAAATTTCCAATAAGATTATTATACCCACCTTCATTGATGAATTGTATGGATTTTATATAATTACATGTATTATATTATTCTGTAACTAAATATAAAGAAGTATAATTTTTATATATCAAAATATCAAAATCATGTAACGATGGTGATGTTTTATGTAAAACATGATAAATATTTTAATAAATATATTTTTATTCATGAGTCGTATAAGTGACATAAGTAAACTTCAATTAAGGTAAGGGGACTCTCGAACCCATTACTCTTCCGTTGGGGTTTCCCTTTTACACTCCATTTAAATTATGGATGTTCCATTAATCTTTATTAATTATAATTTTTTAAATCCTACCAATTTCCTTTTTAGATATATATGATTCAAATGTTTTTTTATGAAAATTGAAAATGTGTTTCCAAAAGAACACTTCATTTAAAATATTGAAATTTTACATCGTATGATATTGATTCTTCCACCCTAAATATCGATGACTCTTTTACCAATTATTCTATTCCACCATTATTTTGGGACCCCCAAGTTTATTAAAAAATTTATGATTTATGAAATGAAACACATACCTTTCTATGGGACATTTTATATCCAATATTTATATATGTTCTATGTTTCATGGAGAAAAATGTAAATATTTTGTTGTGATGGTAGTACCCACAATTATATAGAATAATTTAAATGTTAGATTGTGATGGGTGAGCCCAGAAGAATATAGTCCCCCAATTCATTGTATAATGATATGTATCTCATGATATAAATTGTAATATGTGTGGTAGTTGAATAGTAAGACATGATGTTTTATTCTTATTAATTTTTACAATATATTCCTTTATCTCATGATTCATATCATGATAATGATGGTGCTTTTATGATGATAAGTATGCTCACCCCATGTTATATTGACCCGTTTTCTTATATATCAATTTACTATGATTTTAGCTTACCCTTTTTCATGTATATACTCATGTGTTCAATTGAACTAAAGAGAACATGCGGTCCACAAATAAATTAGGGAATATGGAATTAAATAAATTTTTATGTTTTATTATGTTAATGTTATTTATAGAACTATATATCAAGAGATACTAAACTACATGATATTTGTGGTGTAATACATTTATTTTGTTTATAATTAAAATTTTATATTAATTATATATGAAATATTAGGTCACTATAGTTGATTTTACAGAATATTCTACTTACATTGTGATTTAGTATTAGATAACCTATATGGTTAGTATTAGTGTAAGACTATGTATAAGTGAGCAACCATGAAGCTTTGTTTTAGAAAACTTTAAAAAATATGGATACCCAAGATATTCAATTATAATTAATATAAAAAATAGAACAAATTATTTTTGACTTGTTGACTTATGCTTTGATCAATTGTTTTGTATTTTATAAAGTGGTGGGAACCATGATAAACCAATCCAGAAAACTGTGTGGGGGAAAATTTATTTATTTACTGAACAAAAAATCCAATTCATTTGGATGTGGAGTTCAAATTTTCATGGTTATTCTTACCCATATGTCTCAGGATATGAACCATAAACAAAGCAATGTGTAATTTCCACCTTCCTCTAACATAAATTACATGGCTATTGATTATTTTATGTGCCAATGACCACCGAAATTTAGTGAATATTACGATCCACTATTCATGGAACAGTGGGACAACAAAATGGAGAATATCCTTTTTGTGCTACATTGTTTTGATATAGAGATGGTTACTATAGATTTTTATCTTTTAGATGTAGTGGATGATTGATTGTGTCCATTTATTATAAACACCAATATGAAAGACAAAATAGAAGAGATAGAGTTGGAAGAATTTTTATATAATGTTTCTTAATAATTATTTACCTTAGAATCTTCATACCATGATTGAGATAAATTTCATATAACTAAATCATAAGGATGGAGAATGTATAATGGGATAAAACTAAAATATCACAAGGTTTGTATAATATGGTTTTGGTTTTGTATTAACGAAATATTGAATAATTTGTATAGTCTTTGGTGTTTTAAATACACATATTCAAATGGATCTAGCTATCATAGATTCATAGAGTTAAGAAGAAGTTGTTTGAAGTGGTCTGAAAGTTGAGATGGAGTTTAGAAGGGACCAGCAGATTAGTGACAAGTAATTAAATATAGAGTTTCAAGCTGTAGGATCAAATTAAAAAGGCGGAAGATATCCAATCCAATGAAAAGTAAATTTTTTTAGAATAAACATAACTAGAACAACATATTAGGGACATGGAAATTCTATCACTGTGGGATAGATGGAAAAATACTTCATGACTCTAGTAGATAAATAAATAAGCTTACCAATATGATAGAGTAAAAGTGAGAACCACTCATGAATCAATGCATAAATTGTATGGATCATGGAAAATATGCAAGCCAGTGTAATAAAGATCATATCCTCATGGGCCATCAGCGTCATCAACCACAAAATCTAAAGGAGAAACGAATGGATTATTCAATCACCAGTACTAAAGTGGACAAAGAAAATGAAGTATTATAAGGTACACTAAAAATTCATTCAATATTTTCTAATCCTTCATTTATCATGGTTCTACACATTCCTTTATATCTTACATTTTTGTTAGAACTATTGAATTGAATCCCTAAATCCTTGAAGTAGTGATACTCTTAAAAACACTTTGTTAGTCAATCATTGGAACCCATGTTTTGGAATATTGTACTATTATCATATGTGGTAAAATTATTCCATAAAATCTCATTATACTTTTGTAGGTGGAATTCAATGATATAATGGGATGGATTTCATATCGTTATATAGAAAACAAATCAAAATTTTGGAAAATGAAATATATTTTCATATTATAAACTATCACATGATCCTCTTAAAATGCAATGAATATCATGAATCATCATTGGAAGTTCTATTAATGGTACGAGTGTTGATTCAATACAAAGAAGCATACCATGGTAAAATGGTTGAGTCTTCAGAAGGTATCAAGATTGAGGAAATTCTTATAGTGAGATAATATTGTGATTTATTTCATGAAGAGAAACATAGAATTCCATTATATCGAAAGTTATAGTTTAATTATATCTCATTCATGGTGCCAATACTCTCTCAAAATTACCCTAAAATATGATCATGATTGAAATGGAATAGTTAAAGAAGCAGTTGAAAAATTATTTGGACAAAGGGTTTATATTCCCCAATGCATCACCTTGGGGTTCACTAGTGCTCTTAGTCAAGAAGAAGGATGGATCAATGCAGATATGTATCGACTACTATGAGATCAAAATACCAACATAAATATAAAGTATCCTCTTCCAAGGATTCCTGACTTGTTATACCATCTACAAGGAGCTCAATACTTATCAAAGGTGGATCATTGTTCTAGAGAACAAAAATTTATGGTTAAGATGAAAGATATCTAGAAAAATTCCATCCATACATGGAAAGGCCACTATGAGTTTCTAGTGATGTCATTCAAACTTACTAATTCACATTCAATTTTCCTGAATTTGATGAATAATGTCATTAGATACAACATGGAAAAACTTTTAGATGTGTTTATCATTGATACTCTCATCTACTCCAACAGAAAGGTTGGCCATGAATATTATATAAATATTGTTCTAGTAAAATTTAGAAAGTAGAAATTGTTCATCATGTTCATAATGTGTGATTTTTTGGACGAATCAAGTAAATTTATTGGGGCAAGTGATCAAAAGTGAGGGAATTTATATGAAACCTTAAAAATTAAAGGCAATTGAGGAATGGGCCAATCCCTCCGGTTTTGAGTAAATATAATTTTTTCTTCACTTAGAAAGGTACTACCAATGTTTTGTGATAAAGAACTAATTATTGTATATTCCACTAAGTTTGTTAATAAGGGAAGGTTTAAAGAATGTCTAGAAGGAATAATTTGACGAAAGCATCAAGGAGATAACTAATATGATGACCAATGTACATGTACTCACATTACCTAGAAGTATAGAATTCTTTGTGATATATAGTTATGGTTCAATGAGAATCTTGGAATGTGTAATCATGAAAAATGATAAAGTGATATCCAAAACCTCACAATAGTTGAAGATCCATGAAATAAACTAACCTACATGTAATCTATCATTAGAAGATATTTTTTTAACCAACCAGGGTTTCCCTCAAACATAGCACCTGAACCATTTCATTGCATACCTAATGGGCATTCTCGATCCCCACGGGCTAGCAACAAGAACCCAAGCATCAAACAACAAAACAGAGGGAATTATTTCATCATAACTGAATAACCACATTTCATAAATATAAATGGAAGTATTAAATTGTGGAGGAATAATGATTACAAATTACATAACTGTAAGGAAATAGTTGAAAGAGAAAAAGGAAAAAGTATCCATAAACTCCCTGAAAAGCCCAAAAACAAAGGACTGAAAACATATAGCTACTCCCAATGATGGTATGTAAAAACTACCAACATATCACCACTAGATACCCATCCAGCTAACACGAACCCCACTGCATCACTACGATGAATTACCTTTCCCTACACTAGAAGATAAACAATGTTATATACACCACTAAAGAGGTTTGTAGAGTGTGAGATAACTAGATCAGAATGATCTCACACAAGTCTTCAAAAAAATTACTAAAAACCACACTATTACTCCCAAAAATGGTATGGACAAAATCCATCCTTCTCGCCAACATCAACCTGACAATCGTACACAAACCTCGCCACCTCACAACAATGCCTTAACATTCTCTGCACTAGAAGATATAAAATGGTATACACACCACCGAAGAGGTGTACAGAGTGTGAGATAACAAGATTAATAATATACCAATGAGGTGTTACATAACAAGTCTCTATATAAAAAATCATGTATTCTCATTTTAATGAAAACATGGCATGATAAGAATAAAGGTAAATTTATAGAAAACATGGTAACCATTTACCCTTTTATAGAGTTATAAACAATATATGGTAAAGAAATATCAAAAAAATAATTCCCACATCATTTTTCAGAAGATTAAACATTTATATAAAGACTTACATATAAATTAAACTAATACAAAATAGATGTATATGTATCACAACATCAAAGAATAATACAGTTCTAGACCGAAGACTAATCATACTATAACAATCAAGTGCATAGATCTGATCCTAGAAAACATGCATAGGATGTATAGGTATACCCAATGAGTATACCCCCCAAAATTTCATTATTGATCCCCTACATAAACAAGCCTATGAAAAAGAGGAATGCACCCAGACAGACCACCCAGAATAATAGGGGTTGGTAGAAGATAGGAAACCCACAGACCTCCAAGATGATCACATGAAACACCACAGATAGTAGAAGAAATAGACTCTAGAAGGATATGACACAATAGATCTAGATGAAACCAAGAATTATTACCAACTTTAATCAAATTGACTGAATATTAAAACCCTATGGTGCTACCATGATCAAATTAAATGAAGAAATGGAATGGAAATATTCAAGGATAGATTCACAGCGATCGCAATAGAGATCAGATGTTGAATATATCAATATAGAAGGGGATTAGTATATCCAAAATGTTCCTTACATGCCTTAGTTAAAGATCCATGTAAAATTTGAACATGAATTGAACCAAAATTTCCGAAAACAATATTTAAAAAATGGTTGTGGGCTGTTACATGATGTGTAACCAATCTTCACAATGTGTAACCAATCTTCAACATGTGTAACCACCATTTAAAACCTACATCAAAATTTCCATCACCTCAGATTAAAAATTAATCATTTAAACTATAGAAGATGGGTAATCACCATCCATGATCTGTACTCATTAACACGGTGATCATTTTTTCATGACATACATCTAGAACTCAATACCCGACGTGTATCATAATAACATGGAATGTAAATAATTTTATGCTGGTAGAAATGAACGATTATAAGTGAAAGTATGATAAAATTCTGGCTTCACCATTATAGGTATCCTTAAAATATCAATTGATAAGGACAACCATGATGAGGTACATGGCGTATATGATAAAACAGTAATGAGATGTTACTAACACCACACCATAAATACTTTCCATCCATTGGAAGTCATGTGGATGATGTAATCCATATAAAGTGATGAGGCTACTACTTTTTCATTATAAATTCATGTTTCCATGTCTCATAAGAATATGATCCTTGTTTCTATAGAACATTGACAAAAAAAATCGAATTCCCACAGAAGGTATTCACTCGAGAGTTAATGATATCAACTAGTTCCTCCAAACAGAAGCATCTAGCTACAACTAAATTGTTTCCCGACTCACAATATGAGCGGGATCAGGGTGAATCTTCTTGTGTTGAGATATGTGGAAAACATCATGAATTCCTATCAACTAAACTAGAAATAATAATGGACAAAAATAGGTATTACATGGTAAATGACCTAAAATGGTCCAACAATTATCTGATTCAACTTTCCCTTCCTTTCAAATCGAAAGTGACCCCACCGAGGATACAATATAAAGAAAACCCAGTCACCAATGGAAAACCCTAATGGGTAATTCTTATTTTCCATATTCAATTTATGTCAACACTGGGATACCAACAGAAGTCAATATTCATATAGAATATCTACTTATATCTCATGAACTAGACATGGTCAATCCAAATCTACATCACCCAACACATCCCCACAATGTGGGGATCTACAAGGGGGAAAATACAATTCAATGAAGGTATACATTCTGAACACCAACATGTAACTATTTTTATAGAAACTATCATTCAGTACAAGATTGATATCCCATGATCCACCAAAATCCAAGACACGTCAATCATGTATAACCTCCAGGATTTGAATTACATGCTCCATATGGATGTCTGTCTAAGGATGCTAAGTTGTGCTGAACATTTTAAGATCTCATTACCTCTTGAAGACTCCTTGAGAACCTTGAGCTATATATAGGATCAATATTTGAAATAAGGGAATTTGGACTCCCATATAACCTCATGATCTCCTGCATATATAACTAACAGATATCTCCTACCTTAGTGGTTTATCTGATCAGAAAGAAATAAGAACACTTTCTCAACTGATCAACAACCACCCAGACAGAATTTCATCCACATGGTGTCAGTGGAAATTGAAAAACAATATCCATGGATACATAATCCCATATCTAAACCAAAACAGGAAGAGGATTAAGAAAACCATTGGTTTTCAAGTAGTCTACATTTATCTGTTGGAAGGTGTAATAACGAGATACATAATCTACAATGTCACGCTTTATACTCATCCCCAAGAATTTCTACCTCATGTTTTAGTACATCGACGTAGTTCCATGATGGATGAACCACAATGTTCGGTGAAAATAAAACATGACTAAACTCCACACAGATGTTTGTAGGGCACCCATTTTATTGAAGTGAACCATACCTTTTGATGAAATAGAGAAACTTGAAATGGTCTCCCCACAATAATGGTTTTCTTATGTCTTCTACAACTCATAATCCTACTGCTAACTCTGCAAAATAGGGTCTAAGAGAGATGATGATAAATGAAAATTGGCCAAAACCATTCCTAAAACATCCTTTTGATTATCTATGTGCCATTAAGAGGAAATCCTTATATGGTTACACTCCTCCATTGATTCCAGGATAGCCTGTTATGGTACATTCCAGCTAAGAGCATCTGCAAAAAAATTTCCATTTCATGGGGTGTTGGTGATTCCCAAGTCAATGGTATTATAATATTTTAACAATTGACTCTGTCTGAGATTCAATTACATCAATGAAAATATATTACTCAAACTCTTATGATTAAATAATAATGTGATCCTTTCCCCAAAAATAATATGTCTCCAACACTTAAGTGCATGCATGAGTACAAAAATTTCTAAATCATGAGTGAGGAAATGCATTTCATGCGATCAAAGCTAATGAGAGATGTAATCCCCCACATGATCATCCTATAAAATAATATATCCCAAACCATAAACATAAGAATCAAAAAATACAACACACACTTTACCAGACTCAGGTAAGATTAGAATAGGAGGTAAAGTCAGATGTCCTTTTAGTTCATCAAAAGAAGACATACACTTTTCATCCCATGTAAATTTCACCACATTCCTGGTAAGGGCCGTCAACATTGATTCCAACGTAGAGAAATAATTGATGAACTATCATTAGTATCTAGAAATAGATAGTAATATCATTATTAACAAGAAATTATGTTTTTCATTCCATGAAATTTTTTTTTTACCTTCTCTAGATCAACATATAAGCCACGCTCAGAAATTTTATGTCCTAAAAACATAACTTCTTGAACCTGGAAACATCATTCTGAAATATTTCCATACAAATAGATACTTCTCAAAATTTCCAGAACCAAACTCATATGGAGTTCGTGCTCACTCTGATGTTTTTCTTAAACCAGCATATCATACATGAACACTACCGAAAAAAGGGTCAAGATATTGGAGGATTATCTGATTCATCATAGACATAAAATGTGTTGGAGTGTTCATCAAACCAAATGTTATTACTAGATATTCATAATATCCATACATTCTCATGATGTCTATCTTTGGTATATCATACTCTCGAACCCTGATCTGATGATAACCCAACTGAAGATCAATCTTTGATATCCACTTTTCAAACTTTAACTGATCAAATAGATCATCCATATGTGGAAAATGATATTTGTTCTTAAATATCACCAGTTCAACTTTCAATAGTCCACACATAAATGAAGTGAACCATATTATTTATTGGAAAAAAGTATAGAGGCTACCCAAGGAGAAATGATAGGTTGAATGTAACCATTCATAACAGGTCTTCCAAATGAATCTTATGCTCCTTCATCTCATTTGGGGCCATATAATAAAAAGGTATTTACATTGGCTATGTACCAAGAACCATATTAATCATAAAATACAACTTGTTATCTAAATGGTGATGAGATAAATAGTCTATTAAAACATCAAGAATGCCATAAAAAAATTGGAAAATCAATAATATTAGAGACGTCATCAGGCTCAAACACAAAAGCAGACAACAAACCCATTAACTCTATGGGGGAAGGCCCTACAAGACCAGACCTTAGGTCACACTCCACATGAAACATATGAGGGCTCCCATTGACATTAAGAAAGGGGAAACGTCGATGATAACTATCCAACTTAGAACAATTAGTGAGAACATAATAAATACCAATGATAAAGGTAAAAAAAGGTCAGATCAAGAATGAAATAAATCCCAGACAAACTCTTTATCGACTATCATCAATGAACAAGAATGCTAAAACCCCTTCCCTTTCCACAATCCAAGAGGTGAATCTAATTCAATTGTAAAGGAAATAAGTTATATTGGATATCTATGTACATTAGAAAATATTAATGATATAAATGAGTGTGAGGCATCAGTATCAATTAAAGAAATTTCTACCAAAAATGAAATAAGGTTTGTACATATCATGATTACCAGACAAGCACCGAATTCCAATTTAAACTCATCTAATGTGTATAAATGCATCATTACTAAGGCTAGTGGATGGAACCTTATAATCATTTATTCTTCTAAATGCACCAATGTTGTCATTGGAGTTTACATACCCTAACCAAAATTATTCATAGTTATATCCTGAAAGAAGCATTGTAGACGACGAACATGTCGACAACTATTTGAAATCTTCCTAGTTATTGGACTAGAACGTCTAGTGTTAGCTCTATTTCTACACTAATAAGAAGTCAGAGGAACACTTCTGGCTATGACAGATGATTTAGAGGAGGCTTTCTACTAGGCCTTATCTCCACCATTTTTGTGATGTTCCTGCCACTTCATCTTCTTCCCATGCATGCCACTAAAGCTTCCATACTATTGAAGAGAATAGGTGTAATATCCAACCGTTCCAACTATATTAAATTTTTAAATAATGTTTTTATCATCTCTACATAGGTATAATGTTATTTTATAAACACATGTGACATAATATACAATCAGAAACTCTATAGGTACTTACGAGTTATCATCTGGTCATTCTTCACCACATCTGAAGAAAAATGAAGAAGCTCAGAAAAATTATTGTAGTATGCTGAAACAGAACACTACAACTATTTTAAAGACTTGAACTCCATATATTTCATTAGAATGAAGGACAATGGGAAAAACTAAGGAAAGTTTGGAGGTTATAAACACTTACAATCCAAGTATGTGTTCCTACCTACTCGGACCATAGAAAACCACAACCACTTGTCTGATCCCTCGAGTCTCAACGCTACCCAATTCACCCAAATATTATCAGGTGTCTCTATGATGTTATAGATTATTTTGATCATGTATAGAAAATACTTGCCCTATTGAGGATCAATTAGCCCTTTAACTGTTGGTGTATTCTCTTTTACGAACATTTGTGCTCTATCTCTACCTGCCTCCACCCTCCATCTCCCAGTTGTACATAAAACACTTCCTTCTCAAAACATTGAACATATTGATAAATAGGATATACTTTCCATATGATAGTCTCAATGAGTTTTTTATCTATAGATGGGTTCCCTTGAGGATCATCTGCTGCAACACCCTGAGTTACTCTTGGTTGATGTCTCAAATGCATACTACTTCAAAACGAATCGTCAGAACATACAAACAATAGAATAAATTTATTTTCAATCTAAAAAACAATAAGAATAAACATAATTTTTTTAAACAAAAATAAATACCAGAGGCACACATCCTAGAATTATAGGGTTTCTTGTGTCTTGTTATAAAAATTCTTTTTCAAGATGTTATTGCAGCATAGATCTCATGTCCCAAAAAACCTATCATCAGCCTAACAGACATCCCTGGGCATGGAATCTTGAGGAAAGCCCTCCTATAATAAAAAACTATGATGAACCAACAAGTTTTTACCTCAAACCCAACACATGACCTTTTCTGTTACTACACAAAGGGTGTTCCCGATCTGTATGGGCTTCTGACATGAACCCGACCATCGACCAATGCAATAGAGGGAAATATTTCCCCCACCCAGATAAACCACATTGCATATATATATATATAAAGTGTGAAAGAAATAGAAGAATACTAATGAATATATATTCTATAACTATAATTTTTTTTAAAACATACTACAATAAAAGTGTCTAAAAATTCTATATATAGCACAACAGAAAATGACTTCAAACAACATAGCTATCCCAAACGATGGTATGGAAAAAATATCACCATCTCACCACTTGCTACCCATCCAACTGACACGAACCCCAATGCCTCACTACGGTGCCATATGATTCCATGAACTAGAAAAAAAAACATAGGTCTATGCACCACTGAAGTGGTGTACAGGGTTTAAGCTAACAGGTTCAGTTGGATCCTACCTAGGTTTTTCATAACAAGTTTATGTATATCAAATCATGTATTCACATTATATATAAAAGATGACATGAAAATATGTAATGACGTTTTTTAGAAAACATGGTAAAAATTTCCCTTTTCAACAGTTCTAAATAAAAGAAGGTATATCTATTTCAATGAATATATTCCTTATTAGTTTTAAAAATAAGGAACATGCATATCAAGGCTAACTCAGAAATCAATGAATTTCAAAACAATAGCACATGTATAACAACACCAAGGAATAATATCGGAACAGGCTAAAAACTACTCATTCTACAATAATCAATTAAACAAATATGATCTTAAAATAAATGAATAGATAGAAGAGTAATACACCATAACTAAACACCCAAAAATGTCAATATAGGTCCCATATAACAATGATCATAGAAAATAGTGGAATAACAAAAGAAAAACATCATTGATAATCGAAAAATAATAGATGATGTAACAGACCTAATCCTTCTATATATGTACCCAAGGTAACCCATGTGTTCTTATTTAATATACATTTTTAATTATTTGGAAAACCATAAAAAAATTGATTTACAATACTTTTCATTTACCAATAACATGATAACACCAAATTTTCATTATAACCCCCTTTTCAACACAAAATAAAACAATAATTCCATGCCTTCATTTTGAATCAGTTTGAAGAGAAAAAAAGTTGGTTTATCATCATAGTCTACCCACAGAACCTCGTTGCTCCAAACTCGAATTGTACATGCCCACAATAGAATTATATGACAATGAAATCCAATAATGTCAACGATGTACATAGAATCAAATATTCATTAATATTGATTCTATTTATAAGATAAGGGGTCAAAGGAAGAATTACAAACCACATACCTCAAAAAATAATTCCTACTACACCGTGACCAATGGATGAAAATTCATCTAGAATTAGATCACACAATGGATCTATAAGAAACAGAGAATAATTGACAACAATAAACAAAATGATCTGATAATGCAATCCTATAGTGCTACCATGATCAATAGAATTGAAGAAATAGAAAATAATCTTACCCAGAGAGATGCACCTAAATAATAATGGAGGCCGAACTAAAATTTTTCAATATAATAGAAGATATGTATTTGAAAAACATTCTAGGAATAACTTAGGATGAGATCCATGAAGAACCAGTGATAGAATTCAAACAAATCATTCACACACTATCTTTAAAAACTGGACTCCTGTCATTACATTGTGTGTAACCCAGGATCATGACATGTAACTGCCACATCCCAAATACACCAAAACACCCATAGGATTAGATTAAAAATACATCATTTAAACTATACATGATGTGTAATCACCATTCATGACATGTACCAGTTCATACTATGATAATTATTTTCCATACTTATTTTCAGCTCCCCTTACATGAAGTGTAACTCCCCTTCAATCTCTAGAAATGAATGATTATTATAGAGACTCCAAAATAAAACATTGACATTACCATTATAGGTATTATTACAATTTCAAAGGATGGGAAAACCATGATAAGGTTAATGGAGTACCTGATAAATCAGTAACATGATTCTATAAGCTATAATCACTCCCCTGAAAATTTATGGGCACTACCTCCATGTTGAGATATGTGACATATATTCACATAAAAAGAGACTAAAGTATATATTCAAAAATATGAAGATCAACATGGATCAAAGGATATGGTTATAAAAATTAACATACTACTATTTCTCTATGAACAATCATCCTTGGATGGAAAATAAGGATGCTAATTCTCTTAATAGAAAAGAACCTGATACTCTACCGATGATGTGGATTGAGAATAACTCTATATTCATGGATTAACAAATTATGGATTTAAAAATTATAAAGTTAGGGAGTACATATTACTTTTACAAAATTATTTTCCAATAATATATCCATGATAATATTAAAGAGGCACAAATAGATGATCTGGATCATCAAAAAGGTGATATACTAAAGTAAGGGAAGATGCAAGAGTTCTGTATCGATGATGATGATGTGATTCAGTTCGGAACAATTTTGGGTGAACCTTCATCACCTGTTACAAAGAAGGATATATTAGATATGAAAATTAATTAAATTTCTCTATCCATCATGGATGTTTCAAGATGTATCAAAACCTCTATGAAAAATTCTGGTTAGACAACATGGGGATTGATATGTCAACTAGTTTAAGAGGAATAGATAAAATCCATGGGTTTGAGGAATTAATTTCCTATACCCACATGGAAATTGGATTATGTCACCATGGAATTCATCCCTCATCTCTCAAAGACAACAAATGGAAACACAACGATATGGATTTTGGTGTAGCGACTAACTATGAATTTCCATTTTAACGTTATTCAGGGAAGATTTATTACTTAAAATACAATCTAGGATATATGTGATGTAATATATGTGACATATGTGCTCTAGATTCTTGGGTTCCACTTTTGATCTTCTCTGATCATGATGTATCTTTGGCATCCATGTTCTATAGGAGTCTTTAGTGTGACCTGAGCACTAAATTTAATTTCCACATGACATATCACCCCCAAACTGAAGGCCAATATAAAAGGACTATTAAGATGATTAGATTAATTCTATGTTTCTAGAAAACGGAATTCAAAGGAGGATGGGATCAGATTATATCATTGGTTGATTTAAAAAACATAAATAGATTCCACCAATGTATTCATATATATTCATATGAATATCTATATGGAAAGAGATGTATAACTCCAACCTATTAAGATGATGTTGGTGAATGAAATATGCATGGACCTGATATTGTGAAAGAAATGTTAGTGAATAATCTATACATCCATCAACATAACGATGTTTCCCATATTTAGGAAAAGAGATTTGTTGGCAATTGTCGAACGACAAAGAGTTTGAAATTTGAGATAATGTATTCCTTTGTCTATCTCCATGGATGAATACCGTGTAGTTTTAAAAATAAAGAAAAGCTACGCCCAAGGTACATTGGCCCATATGAGATCCTTGGTTACATAGAAGCAATATACTATTGTCATGAAATTATACTATGTATATCTCAAATTCATTATGTGTTCCATGTATCTCTCATGAGAAAGTATAAATCAGACCCCTCACACGTAATGAACATAGAGGTGATACTGCTTGCATGTTATCTCTATTGCGATGATAAAATAGTTATGATTATTGAACATAGAGATAATGTACTATAAAACTAGAGAACCCACCCTATCAAATTGTTGTGTAGGAAACATAATTATAAAGAGGCAACTTAGTAATCAGAGGATGTGATAAGGGAGATGTACCCTCACCTTTCTATGTAAAACCCACCTTCAAGGGTGAAATTAACAAACATTGTGATGTAATGACACATAATTTTATCAATGGAAATTCACTTCATAGAAAAAACTCATAAAATCAAATATAAAACACAATACAAACATTATAAATTAAGAATGAGTGAAATAAATTGTATTTCTATAAATTAAACAACCTATACCAATATAATATTAACTATACCTTTGGTATAGTAACATAACCATTAATAATAGTAATTCATCCAATAGAATTGCAACTTCACCTATGAAATTATAAAAAAATTATTCATATATTAATGAAAATATGATAATGTTATATCAGTGTATAATTATATAAATGTTATAATAATATTGAATTATGTGTTGGTATTTTTTATATAAATATAAATGTTTATTTAATATTTTATAATTGATATAATGATTTAAACGAAAATTTATCTTCCAAAAATTATTCATAAATTAACTTTTGGTTTTCTTATGATTATAAGTTAATTTTATAAGACCTTAATTATTTTTTAATGTTTCATAAATTCTGTTATATTTTTAAAAAAATTTATTTCAAATGAAAGAATTTTGAAACAAAAATATATTTATAATATTGAGAAAATTATTTTCTTAATATTGAGTCCTTATTTTATGTCTTCTCATCAAAATTTTCCAAGGGATACATTTTCATATTTTTATGAAATACGTCAATTTTCCATTAAATAGTTGAAAAAATAGATTTCTCTTAACCAGTGTAACTAAAAATAAGTCATTCTTGATATAATAGTGAAATAATTATTTCTAGAACATCATTATTAGATATTTTAAATTTACTTTTAAAAAATATCCATTAAAATACATTAAAATCAATTTCCCAACTTAAAAAGTACTTTCAAAAACCTAAAGCCAAAAGTGATTCATTAAAATATTAATTTCTCTTTATTTCTAAATTATTTATTACAAAATTAATGGATTAGATATATAGAGTTTTTATATGTATAAAAAGAAATATCATAGATTAAAATATTATTTATATTTAAAAACACAAAATTACAAAATTATCCATTGATATAATATTTTATTTAATATTTTATTCTTAATATACCCATTACGTAAAGTATTAATGAACCCACTCCCACCTCATGGGAAACAGATCCTCCCACAAATTATATAGATTATTTTCAAAAATAATTCTCCTTATAAATCATATTATAATAATTACGGACATTTTTGGGAAATAAACTCCAATCACCAATGTATTTATAGTATCAAGCTAGGAAAGTCACACCGAGGGAAGAGTAAGACTCTATTAAATATTAACTCTTTACTAATGTTATTTCTTATTTTACCAATTCCATTCAGAAATAGATACTATAAAATAAATTATTGAGAATTATGAAAAAAAATAATTACATTAACCTATGGAATGTATCATATATATGAAATATATAATTATCTTACACCCTTTTCCCGCTCTTTTGGCAACGCCCTGTCAATTGTCGGTTGTCCACGTATTGGGAAATTTCCAAAAAGATTCTTATTACCACCATCCTGAATGAATAAATCAAAACATATATAATTTCATGTATTCTATTTTTTGTATTTAATTATAATAATGTATAATTAACATTTAACAAAATAGTGAAATTGAGGAAAAACTGGAAATGATTATGTAAAACATGATATCAAAATGATTCAATTTCATCAACAAAAATTAATAAAATTAATAAATTTATAATAGTTGAGTAATATTTTAACAAAATTACTATAATTCACATTGGTAACATAATTTTAATAAATATATTTTTCTGTTCATGAGTCACAAAAGATACTTAATTAAGTAGAAATTAATGTAAGGGGATTCTTCAACTCAATCCTCTTCCTTTGGGTGCCCCTATTTCACTACATTATTTGTGTGGATGTTTCATTAATGTTACGTAAATATATTTTCTATGACCCTACCATTCCTTTTCAAGACATAAATGTTTACAATATTATTTTAAGGAAAAAAAAACTATTTTTTGAAAAGAAATATTCTTTCTAAAAACCCAACTTTTACTTATTGTGAGATTTTTTCCTCATCAGTCCTGATTGATTATAATTATTATTATAGAAATTCTGTTACCAACTATTTATTATGGGAGCCTCATATTTTATTCATTAATGTATTCTTTATGAAATGATACAGATTCCTTTCCATGGGTTATTAAATGTCTATGATTGACATAAATTCTATTTGGAATCCACGTTAATGTTTTTGTTGTGATGAAAAGGTGATCCCAGAATTATATAGTGCAATGTAAATATTATGTTGTTATGGGTGCGCCCCGAATTATACCGCGATCTAATTCATTATGTAATTTAATGTATCTCATGATATAATTTGTAATATGTGTCTGTGTTTACCACTAAGACCTAATGTTTCTTTTTTATGAATTTCCATAATCCATGACTTTATCTAATATATCCTCCCATGATTATAATAAAAATGTAATTATGATGATTATTCTCATCCTATTTAATATTTATTCATTTTTTTATCCTCTTACTCGGATTATAGATCTCCCCTTTTTTAGGTTAGTACACAGGTGATTACTTGTAATATAGAGAACATGAGGTCGACTAAGCTTCCAGAGAAGAAGAAATTAAATAATTTTTTTTGTTTTTAATATAGAAGTTATATATGGTCCATGTTATCCCTTGATACTAAACCATTAGATCCTAGTTTTGTAACAAATTTAGGTTTATAAATTTACAATGATGTTATTATCATGTAATGAAATTATGATATCTATAATTAAAGTCATACTCACCACCTATTTTTTTTTGTGTTGGGTATCCATTGTTTGTATTTATATATTATATCATTAGCCATTTTATCATTACTATAATTAGACCATTCATTTAATATTATTCCTTCTTGATTATTATGATTTAAAATGTTTGGAAAGTGGCATGGGACACTATTGAATATTTACTGATTATTTTCCCAATGAATTATTTTAATGATCAATCATTTCAATTTGAGGAAATTATATGACCATTTTTCAATAAACCCTTTACTTTTCCACTTCTATGGTTATTCATGACCAATTTCAAATATTGGTACCCTTTTCTCAATTGTTGTTTCTCAAAAAAATTGATTTTTTTAAAAGATACGACCTCGTATCCTATTTTTCAAAGAGCAAGTTTTATTTTTAAAAAATGTTTTAAAAAAAAATCCAATAATGCATTAAATATTTTGATATGATTTATTAAATACCATTTTATTTTTTTTCCTTTTACCCTCGTTTTTAATGAATTATTCTTGTTTCTTTGTGAAGATGGTTTTTTAAACTATTTACTATAAAAATTTAATGTTCCTTTTACCTAGAATGTCAGGTATGGATTTTACCATCATCGTTTATTTGAAGCTTCATTTACATGTTTAAAGGGATAAATTTTTAAAAAAGTATTTTCAAAAAATGTTTTCAAAGGGAATTTAATTTCAAAAGGTTTTTTCAAAAATTCCATTCAAAATAAAAAAGTTATTTTTGTCAACAACGTTTTAAAAAATATTTTAACAGTATTTCAATTTAGCAACAAAAAACCCCTTTATTCTTACTCCATTTTTGATATATTTTATTGATTTCATTCTTAATTCTCCTCTTGATGGTTTAAGAATGATTCGGCTAAGGATAGTTTTGGAGTTCACTTATTTGAATTCTTTTTCAGTCCCATTGAAATATTCAATTTCCTATGATCTCTGATCATTAAATTTACAATAATTATCCATATCATTTATCATGGAAATGTGCACTACATAATATATATAAAGTTATTTATACGGTCATTAATTTGAATGCTATTTGATTATTTGGGGATGTATTGATACATATATATCTTCCACTTTATATGGATATTTTATATTTCACATTGTAATATAGATTATTTGATATATGATTAATTCTTTGAACATGTATGACCCTAGTTGGCCCCAGTTATACATATCGCCTTGATGAATCATTAGTCTCATTAGATGAATTTTTTGAAAAATTTAAATGGGTTTTTACCCGATATACTAAACCAACATTTTAATGGTCTTGTTTTTAATGGTTACATGTACCTAAAAAACATGTAATTCACTAATTATGATTTTCCCTTGTTTATTTTCAGTTATTATTCAATCATGAAATTTTTGTTGAAATGTCTATGGATACATTTCACTCTCTATTTATTTATTAGGTGGCATGTGTTTCAGTTTCATACCATGTCATATATATTATTATTAATCTAATTATTTTATTATAATGTTGTAATAAGTATTTACCTTTCCACATTATTAACTCATTTTCTTATGATTTATTAATTACATGGAATTTGTTCTCAGTTATTTACCCTTCCATATTGATTATTCTCAATGATTCATTATTTTACTTTAATAATTTTTTTAATGAGCAATTGGTATGAACCTTGTTTTTTCCTTTCCTCGTGATTCTAAGAAGAGAACCAAAATGGTAATGTAAGGTTATATTATTTGGAATAACGTTTCCCTCAAAAAAAATAAAAAATATGTTGTAATTAGTGTATTCAATTTTAATACATGACTTATTAATTAATCTAGTTTACTAAGAAAAATAAACTCATTGGTCCTTCACTATTTGATTCCATAAAATACTTCCAACATAATTGAAGTAGAATCTGGAATTAGTCACTCAAGGATTGGGGCATTACAAAATGACATGTGTTAGGACTTTTCCATAATGTTTGAAATAATGTTGAATGGACATCTTCATCCATAAATTTTATAAAATAAGAGATTGAATATGTATTATACATGTATGGTCCTTTTTTATGAATACTTGTAAATGAATCAATTGAATGTAGGAATTGGGGATTACCTCCACGTGGAGGCCAATATTTTATTCTTGGATCATTGACTGGAAAAGAAATATTTTCATATATAAGGATATGATTAGGGCTTACACATAGTTGGAGTCTAATAGTCCAAGGCTCCTTGAGTGGACCAAAGTGGCCTATTGGTAACTAGGGCCAATAATATAATTGATTTGCATTTTTGGGATAAAAATAATGATTCAAGTATGTTTTTATTAATTTAAATATTATATGGAATCTTACTATTAATATAATAAATTATTTTAAAAACCGTGAGTATCTTATCATTTTGAGAAGAATTCAGGGAAATATACAGTGCCAATTGAATAATTGATCAAAATAGACCACTTGAGTATTCATAATCTATTCATGTTCCTATGGAATCCATGGAGGTCGTCTCACATGAATAAGCATTTCAAATATCTAAACATGGTGAATGTAATCCAAAAATGTTAATTGGGATTATTTAATTTAGGTATATAACCAGGGTGATAGATATGACATGAAAGAGGAACATACACCTATATAAGGGTACCTTTAATAAGTGACCCATCGTAGGTCAAAATTTCACTGTCTTTGGACCATCAAAAAGTGGCTAATATCCTTATACTGACAACAATATTTTTATAAAATTGGAGTATTAAATGAAATAATTTGGTTCATAGATGTGAGGTTCTAAATGATGTGATTATAATGGGATTTACATTATCATCCCTTTAGGAAGGGTTCTTTTATAAATGATTAATGAAGGTATTATAAGAATAGTCTTATCAGGTTTCTATATGAGGAGAAAATTACTGAGAATCTCTTTCATGAATCTAACACCATTTTCCTCTATAATAAATGCTCAATTAGTAACCTAATGAATGAATAAATCCATTCCTAGAAGGTGGAATTCCTATATTCCACGATTTTACTCTCTTAATCTACATCTCATAATAAAAATAATTATCACTTGATTTCATCCCTGGATTTTAATCACTAATGTATTGTGAAATCTATAACTTACCCCATCTATAAATGTTTGCTGGTTATTTAACTATAATGACTTGTAACCACCTTCTAAAATTATATGATCATATAATAGTTAAATGATCTTGATGATTTATTTTCTTAACAATTTGAGGATAAATAATGTTATAAAATAAATCCATAAAAAGAACAATAATTTGCTCCCATGAAGTGAAGAGTTTTTATGACTGTGAGGAATCAACGCGATGCCCTTGTAAAAGGATAATTTAGCATGAAGAAAGGATAATTATAAAGAAGAATCATTAACTCGCCTTCAAAAATTATTAATGAAAATAATGATTGTATGAGTTATGTGAAGAATGTACTTTTCCCTAATACAAATTATATACTTTAACAGAATAAATCATTCACATCTAAATTGTTCTCACTTTTCTATATTTTTTCAGCCTTCGATTCTATTTCAAAATTATTATTGGAACATATTACTTGTCAATACATATCACTGTGAGAAATAAATTTTTTCAACCCCTCATTCAGATCCAAGAAAAATTTCTACAGTGAATACAGTTTCTATGGAACGTAGCATGACATGTATTTCAAAAAATTAAAAAAAATTATAAATCCACTATCAATCCTAATTATATTCTATTTTAATTTTTATGCACAGTTAGTAATATATATCAACACATATTTCATCCTCAATATTATATTGAAATTTAGGAAACCATGAGAACGTTCCTGAAACATATATTCATCCTACTTAATCCTCTACAACTGACTATACGTTTAGATCCCCAAATTTTACCATCCATATTACACATAATTTATGGTGGATGTAATTGGACCTATCTGGCCTATTTATATTATTGTGGTTTCCTAATATTGTTAGTGACACAACAAAAACATGAAATAATAAGATAACTCACAAAATTATACATAGAAACTATCTATATTTTTAGGCCATTTGGATTTAACTAATAATGTAAGAGAATATCACCCAATGGACATCATATGACCATTAAAGTGGATATATTCCATTATTTTAAAATTTTAACAAAACCTACAACCACAACAATAGGCATGTGATTGTACATTGGCTGGCTCAAAAATAATTACTAATCACAATGGAATTATTTATAATTAGTAATTAATTTTTAATTTTTAATATTTTAAATAATAATAACTAATGAAAAAAATTGTTAATTTTAAAAAAGTATAATTACTAAAAATTTAGGATAGTTATGTTTTTAAAATAATTAATAACAATTAGTATTATAAATAATAATATAGTTTTTTAAAATAATACTAAATAATATAAATAATGAATTATGGATAATTTATTTACAAATTGTAATAATTAATAATTGATCATAATACATTAAAATTACATTATTATAAATTTATCTCTCCATAATGCTATTTTTTTTATTTTAATAATATAATTCCACCATTTTGGGATATATAGGAACCTAAAATATTG
The DNA here is from genome assembly GCA_963277665.1 of Viscum album. Lineage (NCBI taxonomy): Eukaryota > Viridiplantae > Streptophyta > Magnoliopsida > Santalales > Viscaceae > Viscum > Viscum album. Next base: position 292,023,426 of record OY728131.1, on the reverse strand, counting down.
GATTTTGGGTTTCATAATCAAGTTATCAATGACCAGAAAATTCACCCAATAATCTTATGGAAAATAAAAAAAATAAAAAACAATATTGGAGGCTAAATGGTTATGTCATTCACATATATTGTCATTGTATGCACCAAGCCCAATACCCCTAAAGAGATCCTTGACATGACCAGTCTCCAATGACCATCAACAAAAGACCAAGAACATCACATTCACTATACATTCATCATTGTACCATCCACCCTGTGACTGTCATCATAACTAATTAAATTAGTTCTTCACTAAGTAAAATAAATATTATAGTCATTATCTATCCATGTAGGGTCAACCAAGAACACATGTAAATAAATTTATAGAGGAATGAGAAATTAACAATAGAATCTCCATTCAATACTATCACTAAAAAAGAAAATAATTAATAAAAAACTATAAAAACACACTGATACATTATACAACATCTTTACAACTGTAAAATTTAAAAATGATCTTGGAGATGAACTTTAGCCATTAGAATATTAAAAAATGATAAAACCAAGTCTAAGAAAGCTGCATAATGAAGAAATTCCAACACAACTCAACACAAAATATGTAAGTGGTACAATTAAGAACTCAACAGGGTTCCATGAAACAATTATCGTGATTACTCTTACAAAATTAATTATAGTATCCCTACTTTGAATTTATCCTACGAGTATATAAAAGTGAAAAAATTAATGAAAACATAATGGGGATGATGGTCATTCTAGAAGAACCACCACCACACAAAAAAATTATTTGTGATCGAATATTTCCATGAAGCATAGTTGACCACCAAAAATATTGTAATCCATCACATGAAAATTGAATCCACCACTAAGGTAAACACCACTTGGGCCTTGCACCAAATAATTATTAAAAAAATGTCCCACTAATGCCTAATCCTATCCAATGATATGGATGCATCATAGAGAATAATGAAGAGACAGTTCCACTATTACTAGAATATATTATGATTATATCAAAAAATTATAATCTAATGCAGGTATAAGGATATCATAAAATTAAAAATGATTAATTGGGTTGGGATCTGTCTAGACATGAACACCAGAGGAGATCATGTTAGGGTTTTAATGTATTGTGTAATAGTTAACAAATTCATTGAAAACACTATACAAATATCTAAACCCTATTATATACAATTTTGTTTTATAAAAGAGATCGCAAAAGCTCTTATATAAATGTAAAAATCGTACAAATGTTGGAAATACGGAGTCTTAAACATGTCCCATTGTAAAATAGGATTATTACCATCAAATAAAGAGATAGAGTGATGAAAATCATCAATAGTGACTCCCCTATTGGTAAGAGCATCAGCAAGACAATTCACCTCCCGATAAGTATGCACGAGGATATAGTTCCTAGAAGAACGCTTGTGTAAGTAGTTGGAACATCGCATTGAAAAAACCATAAACCATTGAACATAAATTTAAATTACCACTTATTATTCATCATGATGTAGATAGTTAAGAAGAAATCAAAAGATTAATCACTTCATAGTGTGTCCATAAGTTTAATGAATCAACTAATTCTTGTGTGGGAATAAACTTCTATCCATGGTATTCTTGTTCCTTTCATGTTAATGTTATGAAGTGGAGAGAGCTAATAATAATTGAACATCACAAGAATATTTTGGAATGCTCAAAACTAAATTATACTAATTTTGTATCATTATTAATATTATAGTAAACTATACTAGATTCACCAACTCATTCATTTATAATTTATACGTATATTTAATTTAGTTACTACATTTTTAACCTCCCATATTTTTCAATAATCCCAATAATTTTACTTATTAATGATATCCAAAAAATAGAATATCTAAATGTAAACTGTTTAAAATTTAGTGGCCATTAAAATCATAGTTAGTAGTGTGGTGTCACATTTTAGTGAATTATGATATGATTTTGACCAAAGAATATGATATTCCTTAAATCTATGTATCAGTACTATATGTCATGTCTAAATCAAACTTTAAAATGTAATAATTTAGAGATTATCTCTATCAATCTATCACTTTCTCTAAATCAACCATTAACATAGAATCATTTCCCCTTATATTCTATTATTTACTTTGTATTTTTATATCTAATCCAAAAAAACTATTTTATATAATCTAAAGCACTATTGTAAGGATTTTATTAAATTAAAATTATATCACTTTATATAAAATAATATTTTTATTACCTAAAAAATGTTTTAGATAAATCGTTAGCACATTTTTATTGCAGATACTCTATTCAAAATCCATACACATTCATTCAATGAGAAAGTGTTAACCCATAGGAATATATAGAATTAATAATAAATATTAATTCCATAAACCATAAAAGCAAAAAATAGTGTCCTCTATGAAATAAACAATGACACTAAAGCTACAAATTGATCTCATGTTATCTCCATTGAACACTTGTATCTGTATACATTTGTCTACGTGGTGTATTGTATAAAAGTATGCATTTAAATATGATACCATTGTCCAAGACATCAGGTAACCATGAGACGTGATGTATATAAATATTGGATAGTCACTTACACAATATCAATTCTCCATGAATATAATTTCATGGAAAATGAATACAATATATTTATTTCACTTTATTAAATACCATATCACATTTCTAATATAGGATATATTAGCACATCATATGTACTATCTTGTAATGATAATTTATTTTATATTTATATGTCAATATGTGTCACCAATATCAAACAAATCATATGAGAGGAAAATCCTTTTTATTTAATATTAAACCATTGGCATGATCAAGATCTTCCCCAACCACCCATTCATTAATCAAGAATTAAGGATTCTATATAATGGACTCCAAGTATGATAGTTCTAATGATTATTATCTCATCAAAATCATGAATTTTGGCCAAAAAAAAAAATCATACACCCATTTTACCCATAGTACTTGTTATATAACATTCAATACCGAATACTTCATGGTTACTACAGCACAAAAAACATATTTTGTGACTAATGAACAAATTAAATATCTTAATAAAATAAATCAACTCATGTTAACCATTGAATTTCACCAAATCTGTAACACCCCAAGCTTCTACGGTACGCTTCTCTTTGAATAATCTGATAGCGTGTGTTGTACGCAACACTGAGTTCTAACACACCATAACTAATCAAACTAGCCATTATGAATAGTAATACCTACTTTTTGAAATTATATATATTTTATATTTGAAAATGGACTTCATTTTTGGATTCGGAATATCGAAATTAGCCTAAGGTGAAATTTTGGTACTTTTCGGATAACTTTCATATTTTGATGAATAGTGAAAATTACTAAATTTTAATTAAAAACAACTTTTTTAATCAAAATAATTAATAGTGATAAATTGTGAATTTGAGTGGTTTTAAAGTATATTTAGAATATATTTTTACCATTTAATATAATGTTGGTCATTGGACATAATTTTACAATTAAACCGAACATAAAGAAGTGTCAATCTTTTGATAGTTATTATCTCTTAAAAACACGCTTTTTGTTTTGACAGCGGGAATTAATTTTAAATTAATTTCTGCCACTTCTATGTTTTGAATTTAGGAAAATGGATTCCATATTTGGAATCATGATTTTCAAATTGTGTAAATAGGTAACTTTTTTTTAGACATTTTGAATAATTACTGCGGTAATATTTTATTTACCATGGTTAAGGATAGATCCGGTAAATAAGGGTTAAAAATAATATTATAATAATACTAAATTACCCTAAAACGTGTCTTAACCCTATTTGTTGACACATGGTCGACCATGGGAATCTTTGGGTCTATTTTGGGACCCCATGGATCCACTTGTAAGTGATAATGACACTTTATATTAATTAAGTTAAAATGAATACAAAAATGACACAAGCATATATCTTTTAGAAAAACAATTGTTACATAGGGTTATGTATATTGGATTTTATATTATAATTATTCATTAGAAAGCTAAAAAGATTTTCTACATAATTATAATTTATTTATAATTTTTAGACATTAAATAATTTATTTTATTTATGACACAATGATGATGCAGTAATTACTATAATAGTGAAAAATTAAAATAATTGATATTATAAATACCCAAATAAATATAATATGAAACTTTTAATGAATTAAACTAATTTTCTAGGATAATATGATATATTAGGAATGTTTTAATTGACTTTGTTCTAAGTAATCAATCTGTTTTGAGTCTCACAAAAATAAACTATTGAATAGTGTCAAAATTGACATAAAAGAGTTCTTAAAACAAATATTATATTATTAATTGATATTAAATTCCTAAAAATCTAAGGTTCGGCCACGAGACTTATATCATGATAGGTTCATCATTAATGTACCACTTGGGGGTCTCTTGGATGTATATAGTAAGTTTATTAACCCTATTATATAAAAATACAAAGAGACATTGTAAAAGTGAAACTAATTAACTTAGAGTTAATACTTAAAGATAAGGTTAATATAAGTACCCAAACCTGTCTAAATTCTATTGGTTGAGTAGTTTTCGACCTATCCCCACCTTAACCTTTGAATAATAAGCTTTGGAGCCATTAGAAACCGAATATGAATTTATTATAAATTAATATTTCTAGCTTTTCCAAAGGTGCCCCTCACCCCTCTTATAAAAGGGCACTCCTCCTTCTCATATCTTCACACCTTCAAAGCCTTTTTGATCGGCCACACTCTGCCCAAATACTATCCCAACATCCCTCACTACAACCTAGAGGCCTTAGTTTGATCAGAAAGCCAACCTAAGGAGCCCTTTTTATCAAATCAAAAGGAAGAACCCGAAGAAGAGGTAATGATTTCACCACCCTTCTCCAAGTTCATTTCATCTTCCACTTCTTCTTCCTTTGTTCTTACCATTCTAAAATAATAACTCCAGTATCTCACATATACTGTGATGTTATTATAAATATGGTACAACCATATTCAGTATTCTATCCACCCTTTGAATAACATGTCACCATACATGCGTACGTACGGACTACCGTCTCCACGTCGTGGTGTAATTGTTATTCAATATAATATTATTTGGATGGGTATAATAATAATGTGTAACTCATGTAAATAATAAATATAAAATGTTAATGATTCTTTATATATGATATACCATCCATTTATATATTATTTTAATATCAAAAGAATGATATTGTCGCTCGTGCGTACGTACGGACTACCGTCTCCACGAACGCGATGAGATTCATTCTCCATCGTATCCATTCAAGTATAATTATCATTTGATGATTTAAAAATGATGTTTAAGGACTAGATATCATTCTGGATATGAATAAGATACAACAACCATGGCTTATGTAACAAAACATATAAAAGAAAATGAGTAAGTTAACTCCCGAAGCGACGATAATTCTAAGATATTATTAACAAATCAATGTTAAAAGATCATATATGATATCATATTATTATATATGATTCTTGTATAATTTAATAACAACTATTTCACCATTATACATGAGGTTAACCTACCCCAACCAAGGAAAAGTACAAGGTAAGGGTTTACATTACAACCTCTTCATTATCCAAGGTTGTTTGTAATAATCTACTGGGATCTCTTTATCATCCACATCCATGTTTCTTAAAAATTCATTTCAAAACATTTTTACTATTTACTAGAATATGAGTTAAAGTCATTTATACCCTTTTTGACTTTTATAAGTGGTTTATAAAGGAATCTTTCGGTCGTTTTCAAAAAAAGGTCCTTTTTAACCTTTTCGACAGAATTAAGGTAAGAATGTTTTTTTAACTTATACGGCGGGTGCGGCTATTTTCCGCCGTTATAAAATCTTCAAAGATTCCCTTACAAGCTTTTAAGAATATTTTCAAAGAAAATGTTTTATTTTATATGGATCTTAAATTATTTCAAAATAAAAGGAGATATTTCTTTAAAAAGAATTTTGATTTCATCTATGTCAACATCCTTTGATGGATTTTAAGATTATTTGAAGTTGATTTATTATGATACAAAACTTCTATATTGTATTGAAGGTTTTGTGATATGTTTGACTGTGGATGTGCTATTTTTATACCATTCATAGTTTATGGTGAAAGTATTGACATTTCATATGCTAGTTTTAATATGAATGTTTATGTTATGTTTAAACCTTTTCATATGGGAATGCATTGGACTTAATATGTGACGGGTGGAGCCCGCTATAGCTCCTCAATGCATCAGTAGGTCTCATGAGACAGACTAGTGTCTTGGTACAAGGCCTTGACAAAATCTTATTTGTATTCTTGGCATGAGGCCTTGGCTATGTGGTTATGATAGTCTGGCATTATGCATTCCAACATTATGAAAGTGGTTATTGATTTTTGCATGTTATTATTCGATTAGTAGAATATCCATGTGAATAAGTAAATGGCATTATTTCATTTTATTTATGCCATACCATGTTGAAAGTTCATATTTAAATGGCTTTTGTTTTAGTTATACATTGCCTTAAATGTTTATTCTTATTTATGAAAGTTTCCGCTATATTGTTATCCTTACTGGGCATTTGAGCTCACCCCTTTTCTATGTTTTATTTTTCCCAGGATGTGAAGAAGTAAGTTATGAATGACCTGCAGGGATTTTATGAGGGGTTAATAGTGTGGATTGTGGAAACATTATGTTGTTGTAGTAGTTTTTCATTTTATGATGTAATGTAAAACTTATGAATATATCTAGTGTTTCCAAGGCTACTAAACCAATCGGTCTTTCGAGATTTGATCTTTCTTGTGATCATGCCAATGTTATGTAATAATGCACCGACTCTGGGTAACTGGGGTCGGGGTGTTACAGTTGGTATCAGAGGAAGTTTAGTACAAACCTTGGAAGCTAGATTTAGATAAACTCTGATTAGAGCACGTAGACCTAAGATGAACTTTGAGGATTAGTATAGAAGAACTTCCTAGAATTTTGGTATTGTAGAGATTTTGTGAGTTTTCCAAGCAATACATCCATGTCTGGATACGAGCAGGTAGAGGCGGCCCTGGCACAGATGTACCTAGGGGTAAAACCCGAAAACACCGCTTTGAGCTAGACTCGAACGGGAACTGGTGCACGACAACGGGCCTTGTTGCACTCTTGGTTACGACACTCCCGGGGGATATGCTTAGGATAACTCTCATTTTCTTTACAAATCATTTTGAAGGGATTATGAGTATATACTTCCTCAAAGAAAATATTTTTATGATTATGGATTATATCCATAAATAGTTCAATTTATGTTAAGTGTTTTATAAGTATGGGATTATGTATTTTGATTCATAAACTGATCTAGTTTATGCCATTGTTTAGAAATGGCGCCTAGTGGAAGAAATGGAAACCGTATCAATGCACGCACTCCATGTAGGGATTGCCCTCCTGCTCAAGATAATTATAGTGGGGCTGGTGATGCAACTGGTGCTGATCAGCTAATCACCATACTGGGACAACTTACTCAGGTTATGAATAATAACCTTACCCGTATGGAGCACCCTGATCCGCAGCGTGGAGGATCAATGTTAGATCGATTCATGAGGCAACAACCACCAACGTTCAATGGGAATACAAATCCCTTAGTAGCTGAGCAATGGATATTTTCCCTAGAGAAAATATTTCAGGCTTTGGGGAGCAGTGAAAGGGAAAAAGTTATCATGGCAGTTTACCGCCTCACTGGAGATGCTGATCAATGGTGGTCATTGATTCAAAATACGAAGGAAGATGATGAAGTATCAAATATGGAATGGAGGGAGTTCAAAGGTCATTTTTTAGAAAAATACTTCCCTCGCGACCATCGAGCAGATATGGAAAGGCAATTTCTGAGTCTGAGACAAAAGGAGGATGAGAATGTCACAAAGTATGAGGCTAACTTTACAAGGTTAGCGAGGTACGCTGGTGATTATATTCGTAACCCAAGAAGTAAGATTGATCGTTTCTTTGATGGGTTAAAACCATTTCTCCGTCGAGCGTTAGTCGCACAATCCTTTTCATCGTACGAAGACATTGTCTCATGTGCTATCAAGACCGAAATGGAATTCTCTAAGTCTTATGACTTTAAAGCAAATCAAGAGAAGAAGAGACCTGCTGATCAATCTGGGAATGGAAATAAGGGGAATAAGGGAAAGGTTGAATATCCATCTTGTGGTAAATGCGGGAAGAAACATCCTGGTACTTGCTTGAAGGGAATGGGAGTCTGTTAAAAGTGTGGTGAAAAAGGCCACCAAGCTCATGATTGCAAGGGGAAGAAGGAAGCTACCAACGTTCAGTGCTACAATTGCAAGGAGATGGGGAATTATGAAAATGCATGTCCTAAGCGTCAGGAGAACTTACCTCAGAAAAGGCCAAGGGATCAAGGCCAGGCTTATGCTATCACTACTGCTGAGGTAGAAGCTCCAAAAGACGTGGTGGCAGGTAATTTAATGGTTTCCTCAAGTTTAGAAAATGCATTATTTGATTCTGGATCATCGCATTGTTTCATATCTTCCCAGTTTGCTAAGAAAATTAGATATTTCCAATTTGATTTAATAAGGGAGTTGTCAGTTAAAACTCCTAAGGGAAGTATCGTTGCAACAATGTTTTGTGAATCAGTCCCCATTAGAGCACATAAATTTTCTTTATCTGCTGATTTCATCGTCATACCTATGATTGAGTTTGATATAATCCTCAGTATGGACGGGATTTAGGACTATGATGCGAAGATTTATTGTAAGAAGAAAGAGGTTACGATTCTTGATGATAATGATAAGGAGCACCTTATTTTTAGAGCAAAATCGTCACCACCTAATTCTTATTTAGATCCACCCCCAGTAGCTCAACTTAATTCAATTATTGGGGAGGAAGAGAATGAAATAACTGTCGGTGAGGAAAGGAATGTTCAAATAGAGGATGTACCTGTTGTGAAAGAATTTGTAGATGTATTTCCGGAAGATTTACCTGGACATCCTCCAGAACGAGAAGTTGAGTTTTCTCTTGATTTGATTCCTGGATCAAGGCCTATATCGAAGACCCCTTATAGAATGGCCATTGTAGAGTTAGTCGAACTAAAGAAACAACTAGAGGAATTGAGTAATAAGGGATTTATTCGCACTAGTGTTTCTCCATGGAGAGCCCCTGTTCTTTTTGTTAAAAAGAAAGATGGATCTATGAGGTTATGTATCGACTACAGGGAGATCAATGCTATAACGATAAAGAACAAGTATCCCCTACCTCGTATTGATGATTTATTTGACCAACTGCATGGAGCTCAATACTTTTCAAAGATTGAACTTCGATCTGGATACCATCAGTTGTGTGTGAAGAAGGAAGACATTCCGAAAACAGTATTTCGAACCAGGTACGGGCATTACGAGTTTACTGTAATGCCGTTTGGATTGACTAATGCACCCTCTGTATTCATGGATCTGATGAATAGAGTTTTCAAGGAGTATCTCAATGAATTTGTGGTGGTATTTATTGATGATATCTTGGTATACTCCAAAACCTACGAAGATCATGAAAATCACTTGCGCATTATCTTGAAGACTCTGAGGAGGCATGAATTATATGGGAAGTTTAGCAAGTGTGAATTCTGGCTTCAGGAGATTTCTTTTCTTGGCCATATTGTCTCAAAAGATGGAATCTCTGTTGATCCTTCTAAGATCAAGGAAATCCAAGAATGGCCAGCACCTACGAGTATAACTGAGGTACGCAGTTTTATTGGTTTGGCAGGATATTATCGACGTTTCGTCCAGAATTTTGCCCGATTGGCTAACCCATTAACGAAGCTCACACGTAAAGGGGTTAAATTTGTTTGGAAAAAAGAGTGTGAAGAATGTTTCGAAGAAATGAAGATAAGATTAGTCAATGCTCCTATATTGACTCTACCATCGGGGAATGATGGGTTCGTTATTTATAGTGATGCATCGAAGAATGTACTTGGCTGTGTCCTTATGCAGAATGATAGAGTTATTGCCTATGCATCACGACAGTTGAAAATTCATGAACAAAACTATCCTACTCATGATCTCGAGTTAGCAGCAGTGATCTTTTCTTTGAAGATATGGAGGCACTACCTCTATGGTGAAAAATGTGAGATTTATACTGATCACAAGAGTTTGAAGTATATTTTCTCACAAAAAGAACTCAACATGAAGCAAAGGAGATGGCTTGAATTACTCAAGGATTATGATTGTACGATACACTACCACCCAGGAAAGGCAAACAAGGTGGAAGATGCTTTGAGTAGAAAAGACCATGGAGTTTTGAACAATATGAGAATTGAAAGGGATCCAATTTTCATGGATCTAGTGAAGATGGACATGGGAATAACCAGGGAAGGTGAAACATCAATGCTTTTTCAAATGGTTGCCATAACATCTTTACTAGAAAGGATTAAGAGTTCTCAGACCGATGATGAAGAATTCCAAAAGAAGATTAAAGCTGTGAATGATGGGAGATTGAGAGACTTTGTGTATGAAGATGGAATTTTGAAATTCGGGAAGAGACTTTGTGTTCCCAATATACCTGATCTAAAAAGGGAATTGCTGGATGATGCTCATTGTTCCAATTTCCCTATACACCCTGGGAGCACCAAAATGTATAGGGATTTGAAGGAACATTTTTTGTGGGACAACATGAAGAGGGAGATTGCTGATTTTGTGTCAAGATGTATGGTTTGTCAACAAGTGAAAGCCGGAAGGCAACAGCCTGGAGGAGTCATGCAACCTCTTCCCATACCGGAGTGGAAATGGGACAATGTTACGATGGACTTTGCATGGGGCTACCAAAGACTCCTAGATGGAACGATGCAATATGGGTTATTTTTGATCGTCTTACCAAGACATCACATTTTCTTGCTATAAGAGAAGATCTACCCCTGAAACGTCTAGCAAGACTATATATTAATGAAGTTGTGAAACTTCATGGAGTACCCCTATCGATTGTTTCTGATCGTGATCCCCGTTTTACTTCAAGATTCTGGAAAAGTCTTCAGAAATCCCTGGATACTGAACTTCATTTGAGCACTGCTTACCACCCTCAGACAGACGGACAATCAAAACGGACTATTCAAACCTTAGAAGACATGTTGAGATCTTTCTCACTTGACTTTCAGGGTATGTGGGATCAATATTTACCTTTGGTAGAATTTTCCTATAACAATAGCTTCCATTCGAGTATTCAGATGGCACCATATGAAGCGTTATACGGAAAGAGATGTCGTACACCAACCTGTTGGGATGACGTTGGTGAAAGAAAACTTGTAGGCCAAGAACTGGTGGAGGAAACGGTGGAAAAGGTGAAAGTAATCCAAAATCACATCAAAGCAGCTCAAAGTAGGCAGAAGAGCTATGCTGATAATCGAAGGAAGGATTTGGAATTTCAAGTCGGTGATCATGTTTTTCTGAAGGTATCTCTGTGGAAGGGAGTCATACGTTTTGGTAAGAAAGGTAAATTGAGTCCCAAGTACATCGGACCTTTCGAAATTCTAGAACGAATTGGGGTTGTAGCTTACCAATTGGCAATGCCGCCAAGTCTCTCCAAAGTTCACGATGTGTTCCACGTATCTCTATTGAGGAAATACATGCCTGATCCGACGCATGTACTCACCTATGAGGAATTAGAACTGGAACCCGATCTGTCTTATTGCGAAGAGCCCGTCAAGATTCTTGATACGAGAGAACAAGTGCTGAGAAACCGGACGACGCGTCTGGTAAAAGTTTTGTGGAGAAACCATAAGATGGAAGAGGCAACGTGGGAACCCAAGGAACTTATGATGAAGAACCACCCGAGTCTTTTTATGCAGTAATACCCTAGAAATTGCGAGGATGCAATTATTTTATGTAGGGAAGAATGTAACACCCCAAGCTTCTACGGTACGCTTCTCTTTGAATAATGTGATAGCGTGTGTTGTACGCAACACCGAGTTCTAACACACCATAACTAATCAAACTAGCCGTCATGAATAGTAATACCTACTTTTTGAAATTATATATATTTTATATTTGAAAATGGACTTCATTTTTGGATTCAGAATATCGAATTTAGCCTAAGGTGAAATTTTGGTACTTTTCGGATAACTTTCATATTTTGATGAATAGTGAAAATTACTAAATTTTAATTAAAAACAACTTTTTTAATCAAAATAATTAATAGTGATAAATTGTGAATTTGAGTGGTTTTAAAGTATATTTAGAATATATTTTTACCATTTAATATAATGTTGGTCATTGGACATAATTTTACAATTAAACCGAACATAAACAAGTGTCAATCTTTTGATAGTTATTATCTCTTAAAAACACGCTTTTTTGTTTTGACAGCGGGAATTAATTTTAAATTAATTTCTGCCACTTATGTGTTTTGAATTTAGGAAAATGGATTCCATATTTGGAATCAGGATGTTCAAATTGTGTAAATAGGTAACTTTTATTTTTAGACATTTTGAATAATTACTGCGGTAAATATTTTATTTACCATGGTTAAGGGTAAATCCGGTAAATAAGGGTTAAAAAATTAATATTATAATAATACTAAATTACCCTAAAACGTGTCTTAACCCTATTGGTTGATACATGGTCGACCATGGAAATCTTTGGGTCTATTTTGGGACCCCATGGATCCACTTGTAAGTGATAATGACACTTTATTTTAATTAAGTTAAAATGAATACAAAAATGACACAAGCATATATCTTTTAGAAAAACAATTGTTACATAGGGATATATATATTGGATTTTAGATTATAAATATTCATTAGAAAGATAAAACGATTTCCTACATAATGATAATTTATTTATAATTTTTAGACATTAAATAATTTAGTTTATTTTTGACACAATGATGATGCAGTAATTACTATAATGGTGAAAAATTAAAATAATTGATATTATAAATACCCAAATAAATATAATATGACACTTTTAATGAATTAAACTAATTTTATAGGATAATATGATATATTATGATTGATTTAATTGACTTTTTTCGAAGTAATCAATCTGTTTTGAGTCTCACAAAAATCAACTATTGAATAGTGTCAAAATTGACATAAAAGAGTTCTTAAAACAAATATTATATTATTAATTGATATTAAATTCCTAAAAATCTAAGGTTCGTCCAAGAGACTTATATCATGATAGGTTCATCATTAATGTACCACTTGGGGGGTCTCTTTGATGTATATAGTAAGTTTATTAACCATATTATATAAAAATATAAAGAGACATTGTAAAAGTGAAACTAATTAACATAGAGCTAATACTTAAAGATAAGGTTAATATAAGTACCCAAACCTGTCTAAATTCTATTGGATGAGTGGTTTTAGACCTATCCCCACCTTGAACTTTGAATAATAAGCTTTGGAGCCATTAGAAACCGAATATGAATTTATTATAAATTAATATTTCTAGCTTTTCCAAAGGTACCCCTCACCCCTCTTATAAAAGGGCACTCCTCCTTCTCATTTCTTCACACCTTCAAAGCCTTTTGGATCGGCCAAACTCTGCCCAAATACTCTCCCAACATCCCTCACTACAACCTAGAGGCCTTATTTTGATCATAAAGCCAACCTAAGGAGCCCTTTTGATCAAATCAAAAGGAAGAACCCGAAGAAGAGGTAATGATTTCACCACCCTTCTCCAAGTTCATTTCTTCTTCCACTTCTTCTTCCTTTGTTCTTACCATTCTAAAATAATAACTCCAGTATCTCACATATACTGTGATGTTATTATAAATATGGTACAACCATATTCATTATTCTATCCACCCTTTGAATAACATGTCACCATACGTGCGTACGTACGGACTACCGTCTCCACGTCGTGGTGTAATTGTTATTCAATATAATATTATTTGGATGGGTATAATAATGATGTGTAACTCATGTAAATAATAAATATAACATGTTAATGATTCTTTATATATGATATACCATCCATTTATATATTATTTTAATATCAACAGATTGATATTGTCACTCGTGCGTACGTACGGACTACCGTCTCCACGAACGCGATGATATTCATTCTCCATCGTATCAATTCAAGTATAATTATCATTTGATGATTTAAAAATGATGTTTAAGGACTAGATATAATTTTGGATATGAATAAGATACAACAACCATGGCTTATGTAACAAAACATATAAAAGAAAATGAGTAAGTTAACTCCCGAAGCGACGATAATTCTAAGATATTATTAACAAATCAATGTTAAAAGATCATATATGATATCATATTATTATATATGATTCTTGTATAATTTAATAACAACTATTTCACCATTATACAGGAGGTTAACCTACCCCAACCAAGGAAAAGTACAAGGTAAGGGTTTACTTTACAACCTCTTCGTTATCCAAGGTTGTTTATACGTAATAATCTACTGGGATCTCTTTATCATCCACATCCATGTTTCTTAAAAATGCATTTCAAAACATTTTTACTATTTACTAGAATATGAGTTAAAGTCATTTATACCCTTTTTGACTTTTATAAGTGGTTTATAAAGGAATCTTTCGGTCGTTTTCAAAACAAGGTCCTTTTTAACCTTTTCGACAGAATTAAGGTAAGAATGTTTTTTTAACTTATACGGCGGGTGCGGCTATTTTCCGCCGTTATAAAATCTTCAAAGCTTCCCTTACAAGTTTATAAGAATATTTTCAAAGAAAATGTTTTATTTTATATGGATCTTAAATTATTTCAAAATAAAAGGAGATATTTCTTTAAAAAGAATTTTGATTTCATCTATGTCAACATCCTTTGATGGATTTTAAGATTATTTGAAGTTGATTTATTATGATACAAAACTTCTATATTGTATTGAAGGTTTTGTGATATGTTTGACTGTGGATGTGATATTTTTATACCATTCATAGTTTATGGTGAAAGTATTGACATTTCATATGCTAGTTTTAATATGAATGTTTATGTTATGTTTAAACCTTTTCATATGGAAATGCATTGGACTTAATATGTGACGGGTGGAGCCCGCTATAGCTCCTCGATGCATCGGTAGGTCTCATGAGACAAACTAGTGTCTTGGCACAAGGCCTTGACAAAATCTTATTTGTAGTCTTGGCATGAGGCCTTGGCTATGTGGTTATGATAGTCTGGCATTATGCATTCCAACATTATGAAAGTGGTTATTGATTTTTGCATGTGATTATTCGATTAGTAGAATATCCATGTGAATAAGTAAATGGCATTATTTCATTTTATTTATGCCATACCATGTTGAAAGTTCATATTTAAAAGGCTTTTGTTTTAGTTATACATTTCCTTAAATGTTTATTCTTATTTATGAATGTTTCCGCAATATTGTTATCCTTACTGGGCATTTGAGCTCACCCCTTTTCTATGTTTTATTTTTTCCAGGATGTGAAGAAGTAAGTTATGAATGACCTGCAGGGATTTTATGAGGGGTTAATAGTGTGGATTGTGGAAACATTATGTTGTTGTAGTAGTTTTTCATTTTATGATGTAATGTAAAACTTATGAATATATCTAGTGTTTTCAAGGCTACTAAACCAATCGGTCTTTCGAGATTTGATCTTTCTTGTGATCATGCCAATGTTATGTAATAATGCACCGACTCTGGGTAACTGGGGTCGGGGCGTTACAAAATCCAATCATATTACAATACAAAAGTTTATATTTTGGATTATAAAAAGTCATATATTTGGAGGTAAATAATCATATCAATTCACAATATATATATATACATCAAATGAAAAATAATGACAAAATGAAGATTATCATCTATATAACATGATTCATTTTACTTTCCAAAAACCCATTTTGAAAAGTTTTCAAAATAATACATATGGGTCTTTTTACAACATTTAATAAGATAATATTGCATTCCATCATATCCATTTCTACTCTATGAGGGGTTACATTAAAAACATTACATATCTATTTAATTCATGCCACATCTCGATGTGACCATTTGGTAAATCTATCACACTAAACACATTAATGAATAAAATCTATGAATTAATCCTATTTGAAAAATTTATATAAATGGAAATCATATTCTTAATGATTAATAGTTTGAATAAGTTGTTATAACTCCTTGATTTCACATCATCTATTGTTTTTAAATTATTAAAATAAATTTTCAACTAAGATATTTTTCATCTATAACAAAAATTCATACCACCCCTATACATATCACATATTTTGAGTAGTAACATACTCAAGGTGCATTCCAGATAAACTAGTGGTGGAAATGATTATTTTTGAATTGGATATAAAATCAGGTCTATAGTTTCAACAAAATAAAAAAATAATAAAAAATAGAATAACTACATTAAATTTTGGGATGATCAACATTAATTAGATATTAATGTGTTGTAGAATAATAAAATACCAAAATAAGAAAAAAAAATTAAACAAATTCAGTATATATATCAAAAATCAACTCATTATAAATGCATAATGGCAATGAAAAATCAGACATAATACATAGAAACATTGTCAACTTGTATGATAGAAACATGATACATACAAAACCCAAAGCCCCTGAATTAATATCCATTGGACCTCAAATATAACCATACATCCCTAGAAACAACAAACTCTACAAGATATAATGAATAAACATAAACATGAAAAATAGATTATGTTTTACCAAAACCCTGTGGAACAAGTAGGGTGCAAGCATAAAAAATCAGTAAGAAGTCACTACATAGTCTATGCTTTTCCTTTATATATAAAAACCCATGGATTCAATTATGTAATATTTTTTTAAAAAGGAATTTAATTATTTAAAAAAACAAAAGATTTTATAGAAACCATTTTCAAAATCTCAAGAATCATTTAATAATTTTTTTAAACCATTCTATATTTTAAAAAAAACTATTTGGGAATCCATTATTAAAACACCCTTTAAACCACTGAATTAAATTATTTGAAAGAAACTGATGAAATATATTGAAAAATATTAATGAACTAGATCAATGAAAATAAAAAAGTAGAAATAATATAAGTGAAATTAATAGAAAAATAATTTAATAGAGGAAATAAAAAATAATTAGATCTGAAAATAAATCCTAGGGTACTAAATCAAAAATAATGAAGTATATATAATCATAAGAAATTATTATGTATCCCATGAAGTGATCCTATATGTATTTGACTAGAACAATTTACTATTCTACTAATGTATTCCTGGTGTATGTACAATTTTATTCTCTCAACTGGCCTCAAAGATGGCACTCACACCAGTCCTAGGCCCATTTCAAACAAAGGCTTATATACATATTCAACTAATTAATAAATATTATCTAGAACTCACTCCCTCGCTATGAAACCTATCAAATATATGAATAAAAGTGAAAGGATTACGTTAATGTTAATAAAATATCATGTTCAATCGTTATATATAAGTCAAAACTTCATCCCACAACCTTATAACCAGTAATGAATATACACTGTTTAAAAACCATGACAATGGAAAGAACCAAATCAATTCTTTTGAAATCACCTACTAATGAGCAATGTTCTTCCATTATTTGTGTATCATTTGTACACTGAAAAATATCATTTCTATTGATTTTTTCAAATTAGAACTACAAGAGAACATCACAGGGGGCCTAAAATAGTAGAGGACCAAAGTGTCATTAACCACAAAATTGACTCCCTCATTTGGAAAGGAACCCAAGTTGAGGAAGTATGAGAAACTATGGATCAAGGGGGACCTGGATGCCAAAATATCTACTTCCATGTTCCCCTCCCACCTACAGTGAGAAATCACAGTCTGGGTACCCAAGAGCTGTTTACACTTCCTGATAATAAGCTCATTTTTCCATTGATAATTAACATCTCTCGAGAATACATTGTAGATAGTAAAAGATTCAATTTCCACAAACTTCAGGATTTGGTGTATTTTCTCGCATAACTCAAGCCTAGTATCCATATATAGGGCCTCGGCCTACAGAACATTTCCATTTTCATAACAGGCAGAGAAATTAGATTAGAAGAACCCCTCCCAGTCCCGAAAAACACCACCACTATGCATCACCATGATGAGAAGAGACCCATCTGAATTGAGTTTGAGCCCACCTCTTGGGTACTACCAACGAACCCAATTCCCTTTCCCCAGCCTGAAGACCTAGTTATAAGAAAAATGATTTGGGTGAAACGACATGATAAAAGGAGCATCTTGGTAGTCGATGCACAAGATGACTGGGCCCAGTAAAATATTTCTCATGTTGATGGTGAATATAGTTTTAGTGCCTTTAGTAGTGTTGTGGAGATAATCATTCCAGGCCTTCAAAATGATCCATAATCCCACCATGAGAATGGGAGCCCAACCTTGCCTCTTGGACCTCTGATTACTAAACCCCTGAAACCATGAGATGGAATAACTATCATTCATGCATCTTTGGTTATCCCGACATGAGAATACCCCAAACTCATACCAAACCCATCTCTCCCAATTGTTAGTGATGAAGTGGTGATCCATTATTTCTTGATAATAAACTCTGCAACAATAACACCTTGAAGATAAATTCACTCCCAAGTATTTAATTTTATCATTCGTGGGAAAAGAATTTTTTCTAACCCTCAAAAAAAGAAAATTGAAATTGGAGGGCACATCTTTGCACCATTGCATCTTACCCCCTGGATCTACATAAGCAGAGTTCTTCCTTACAAGAGAAAAAGCATTGAACGAGTACTCTCCCAACGTGGAACCCAAAAAGATAATCATATCTGGATCATTAATCAAAACGATTTTATAGGAAATAGCTTCTTGGTTTTCATCGAGTACTTCCTGGATAAAACTAGGGTGGTCGCATGCCTCTATAAAAGAAAGAATGGGATTGGACAGCCTAGAAACCACCACCTACCACCTTCCCAATCATACTGCCATAGGCTAATTTCTCCTCCCCCCACCATCCATCTTGTGAGTGGCTTCAATGACTGAAGGTACATATGAATCTTTTTCAACATCATCGAAGGTTGTGACCTATGAACACTTACATCCTGGCCATATCTACCTTTCATGGACCTTCCCCATAGAGTCCGACCATCCATGGCCTCCCATGCGAGTTTCACGTATAGCCCTTGCATGGACGAGGCGATGCTTCTCAGGTTGTTGCCCACTTCTGAAAAAGGTCTAGTAAGACACTCCCCCAAACCCTAGTGATTCTTGCCTTCCATATATCCATCCCATATAAAAGACATAAAAATAATCTATATGTTAACAATAACTCCTTTTGGGACCTTTTGGGTAGAGGGAATATTCATGGGAATAGACACCAGCACACTATTCATGAGAGTTATGCGACTGCCAAAAGATAAAAATATGTTCTTCCTATTGAATATGTGACATGTGATCTTGCTAATGATATGATGAAAGTGATGTACATAGAATGTTCTAAACATTCCCCATGATTAAAACATATATTTTTCTATTGAAAATCCCATTGGTATTTTATAATTAATTTTAAATGAAGAACAATTTAAATGTTTTATGAAATATTCAATGTTTCATTTTGGAAAACTCATATATGAAAGTTCATTTTAAATATCAATTTGAAACAAATGGATTTTATAAAAACACCTATTTATATTTATAAAAGACCAATCATTGAGAAAAAATTCCACCGAATGGGAACACATATAATAAAATCCATTGTCAAAAGAAAAAAAACAATGTTCAATAAGTTAAATATTATAAAATAATTATTTAATAAACATTTAAAACAAAAAATATATGAGTCCCATTCTTTTTATAAAGTCTATAGTATCAAATAATTCTCAACATACCCATATAAAAACATTTTTAAATTTTATCAAACACTTTAAATAAATAATCATCATTTAATAATAATGAATGAGTTTATAATGTTCATATAAAAGAAATTAATATTTTGAAAATATCAATTATTTCAATGGTATTTAACTTTTAATGATGAATTGTACATAATTTTATTAAAAATTAAAATCGTATCGAATCAACTTCATTAATTTAGATTTTATTGAAACCAAAATCTAGAATATAGGAATATATGGACCTATGAAATGACACATACAACCTAAAATCAAGAAACAACAGCCATTTTAACAGTACTCAAACCAAGTAATTGGACAAAAAGAGACAATATAAAGAGGAAGGAGAAAAAATGGAAAACTATAATGTGTGTAAAAAATATGGCTTTCCATGAATAAATAATCTAAAATTTATGAGTGGATATCTCTAAATATAATGGGAAGAAGGTGGAATATCTCATAACCCTCTCAAGATGTCGCTCACATGAGTAGGGGTGAGGATGAATCACATAGGTCATAAAATTATAAGTGGAAAATAAAAATGTTATATTTTTAATGACATATATATTATTCATGGTTTAGACATGTATTGTAACATATCATGATCCAAAAAAGAATCCCTCTACTGGAAAACCAAGTCTCTTGAATGGTTTATCCTCATGATTAGAAAAATAGTCAAGTAACCCTGATAAAAATTGTTTTCAAATACTATATGTCACTCACATGCTTATCACATTGATTCTAATTGTTGGGAACTTTTTGTGCACTTGTTACCTTGTGAACAAAATTGTGTAAATAGTTTATATAATACTTGGGTTAGTTGGGATCCAAACATGCACAACACATGTAAATAAAACATTAAATTACAGAAATTTACATGAATAAACCACCAAATATTGTTAATTACATATATTCCCTATAACAATGTGCACTAACAATGTGATATAGAGAAAAATGTCCCCAAAGCAAAATTTGAACCCAAATCCACATAAACCCAAATTTATGAGAGAAACCATTTTATGAAAATTAAATACTAAGGAATAAAAATGGTGGGATAGTAAAATTCTAAACACAATAACAATTTATTCTCTTATTTTGTTTCTTATTTCATAAAGAAAACTCAATTATGAATCATAGATAGAATAGAAAATCAGACCACAACATCATCTCTAAATTTAAATAAATTTAATAGAATGCATAACAAAAAAATAAATCTCCAAGACAAACTAAATGAAAATATGACTAACAAATATAGGAAATGAATCTCAAAAATTTCAAACATCCATAATTTTAAAAATAAACTAAGAAAAGTCCACTCTAATGGTAATTGTTAGGGAATAGACACCCATAATGGTTATCCTCACCCTTTATAAAGCTATCATATAGTATCAATGTGATTGTGGAATTTTAAATGATTATTATTATCTAAATTCTCAACCAACATGCAAATTGACTCAAAAACAATTAACCAAGGGAACTCCCATAATCTCAATATGGAAAATATTCACTCTTTATATGAACATTTCTTTTAAAAATCCCACAACAAACACAAATAAATACACACTCTACAAATCGCATGGTAAGAACTATTCCACCACCCACTAATACAAAACTACAGTGAAATGTATCATAATCACATAAGAATACCCATTAATAAAACATGGATGATAAACATGGTTAATGGAAAATCGAATGGTAAATTAGTACTATATATCTAAAACACCAATCATGGTAACCGTTCCAAAATTCAAATTAACATCATAAAATTCAAAATGTAAACTAGTCCAATATTCATTATATATAACAATAAATCACTGAGATTTTGTGAAATATTTGTTTAAAACAAATTTAATCATTTATATATTTTTAACAGCATAAAATACCGATTTTAGGTTGATTTACACGTAACATTGTGTTTATCATGTGTTACCTGAAATAATGGGTGTATCTTGTGTTATATGAAATACCGAGTAAAAAATGTGACATGGTATTAAAATAATATTATTTAATATGATTTTTATATCATAACTGTTATAATTAAGGGTATGAGTAGGATCGAATAAATTATTTACAAATGTATATATGATTAATTACTTAGCTAAAAATTAATTATAATGAATATCAAGAACTATTTTAAAATAAAGTAAATGTTTAAATAAAAACCTATTTTAATCTTCACAGATGTGTTTTACATAAATAAAACAAAAAATCACTATATTTTTGTGTTTTAAAGAAATAAATAAATTATTTATTCAATCTAAATTTTAACATTCGATTTATGTGGATTCCAAAAAAAGATAATAATAAATCCTATTTTACACTTAATATCTATATTTTTCTAAACAATGGTATTGTTTTCTTTTGTAGAAATGTTTTAAAATTATTTTTTGTTTCAATTTAAATAATTTTTTAAATTATAAAATTCATTTTCTAGATACTCGAGTCACAATATTCATTGGGTAAAGTTTTTATAAATTTCTAGAAATTTTTTTTTTCATTAATAGTGAAAAATACTGATTTCTATAAATAATTTTCATTTATTTTTGTAAATTAAAAACATAAAAATAATTAATCATATTTTTAAAGTAAAATGAGATTAATAATATTTATATTAATATGATTTAATATAATTTAATTATTTTCAGGTTGAATTTCACAATAAATTCTTTTTGAACATCCGAATACTTTATCTTTGGAACACTTTATTTTCATCGCGTCTACATGAATAATTATAAATAATATTTTTCCTGATATATTACATAAATTTATATAAATTCATTAAACATATTGATTCAGAAATTTATATTTTATCTAATAATGTCAAATTAAATTTTCAAAAAGATGAATTTTAAAAGCAGTAACATTTATTTTCCACGATTAATGTAAATACGGGTCTACTAGTTGATTAAATAATTATAAGGGTTATAAATGATCCACAACATTTCCAAAACCAACATGATATACATATTTGGACCTTATATCTTCTATGATTTATAAAATCCAATTTGGGATCTTTCGGTATGTAAAAAATGTGGTACCACCTTATTATTTTAAAAAATTATAAGTGTGGCAGTCACCTCACATGTAAAAGGCCACCTCCTATGCTCTCCTCCTCACAACTCCCAAAAACAGGTTCATAAAATACCCAAAATAATATCTTCCTTAATTACATACTATAATCCTATAATTATTAGTTTAGTAATAAATCCATCAAAGGAAGGCTTTCAGCGGAACCCTCTACAGGTCACCAGAATAAGAAGTGACATTATTCGACAAGTGTTTTTGTTTTGATACTTCATCAATTTACTTAAATTATTATTAAAACATTTTGATATTATAACATAGTTATGTTAAATTAAATTAAATTTTTATATAAAGGGAATAACCTATAACCATCTCCACTTCCAACTAAAGGGATACAAAATCATTTTTCATGTGTACAATGGACCACCACCTTACAAACCTATGTTATTCGTTTTCCCTTACAAACTCTCATAAATCTATAAAATGACAGTGTAACTTCGTATATGTTATATTAATTATATTATTATAAATATAGAATTATAATATCACATTCACCTTCTTACATTCCATTATGTAGGAATGTGACAATGTCGCATGTTTGTATGGTGGACAACCTCCTCACGAAGTGATGTGTTTCATTCAAGATTAACCTGGAAGGTAATATATATTATATCAAAGAAATATATATCATATATATGAAATAAAAAATATTGTATATGGTTTATATATTACTTTACATTTTGTAATCAATTCTGTGAGAAAATGGAAACATTGTTAATGTGTATGTACGACCTACTATCTTCATGAACGTTGTATTTAATTTTTTACATCTATGTTTAAGGGATTACTCTAATTAAATATATAATAAATATATATAATATTTCTATCTTCTTTAAATTTTTTTATATGCTGTAATAGTTATTAATTTATGAGTATCAAAAATAATAAAATAAAACATACCTGATACAGAAAGCTGTTTTTCCCGAAAAGAGATTTTAACAAGAAATAATTGATAAATTGGCATTATAAGTTAAAAAATAAATATTACATGGTCTGATAAATATTATTAGTTCTCTTTAATATATATATATATATATATTATTTATTATCTTATGTTCATATATTTCTCATCTCACTTTCTAAACTGTGAGATAGATGTCATATTAATTACTTGTTTCTTATATATGGTGTATATAATTACCATGAAATAATTTTATATAACATATCATCAACATTATGGTGTTTTGAATATTTATTTTTGAATATCTCAATTAGGAGGTTAATGGTAAAAAATATACTAATGTGGTAAGTTATTTTTGTATCAATATTCCTTATTTGAGACACATGATATGTTATGAAGTTATATTGTTTTAAAAGGTGTATAAATAACCACAATGAAGTGTAATATAATGAATATTATTTATTCCCATGGTATTATATGTTTACTTTAATGTTATTTTTTCATTGGGATTAACATTCAATGTTACCAATGTGGTAGTGGGTTTATGTTGTAATATCAATTTTTTTCATGATTTCTCATGATTATGATTCATATGATGAAATATTATATTCTATATCTGATGAAAATAATTTGTTTTATTATACTATAATTATTTATATTGAATATTTTTTTACATTAGTTTCCCCTCTTTACATATTTAAGAGTAAAAAGTGATTTTTTTGGAAAATTGTCTTTATTTGTCTCTTCAATATGAAATCATTTTCCATCCCAAATCATGTTTTCTTAAGTTAATATAGGAATATTTGTTTTGGAATTCACCAAATTATTTATAAAATACACATTTCCAATTTTTTTGAATTATTTTGAAACAAATCTAAATGTTTTTTTTTTCAAAACAGGTCTAATTTTTCTTTTATTGAAAATGTTACAGCCATATTTTTCTAAAGTGTTTGTTAAAATAAATATTTTATTAATCATGAATAATTAAATTTTCCAATTATTATTTTAAAATTTTGTAATGTAATTTTAATTGAAATATATTTTCCAAATGTTTTATGTTTTAATTTTATTAATCTATTAATTATATATTCCTAAATAAAAATTTAAAATTACATATAATGAATCATTCAAAAGTTTTCATAGATAATATTAATGAAAATTTTTATGATATATATTATAAATTTTTTATAAATTTAAAAGATATAATGTTTTTTCCTCATGATTTTTTTAAATGATTTTAAAAAAATACTTAATAAGTTCACAATGATAATTTTCAAATTAACTTATTCAAAAAATTGGATATAATTTTTTAGTTTCAAATAGTTATTTCTAAATAAAATTTATTTTCCTTAATAACTGTTCCAAGAGAAGATTAAAAATAATGTTCTATTTACACCAGTATTTTTATGATGATGTATTTATGAATCCCATTACTTTTTTTGGGATCTCATATGATTAATGTTTTATGATATTATGTGAAACATATTCATGATTTTTTTATATAATGGTTGTGTCCAATATATCTTCAAAAGTAATTGGGTAAATATTGAAACCCCATTATATAAACAAGACTGGAATGGGGAGTGAACCAGGTTTTGTAATAGACTATTTACAATATGTTATTCAATAGAATAATCCTTGAATACTATGATGGTTTGGGGAGTGATCTCTTTCTAATATGATAGTTCAATAATTGAGCCCTAGCTGCAAAGTAATGATAATATATGCATAAGTGTGTAACAAAGATCTTTATCTTATATTAAGGTTAGTCTTTATTTATCAGTTTATTTGATTCCATTATGATTCATGTCTTATGATCTTCTATAATTTATTCCATGACTTATTTATATGATATGTTATATGTATATTATAAGTTTTAAATGCTATTCTCTTGTTCTCATTCCCTTATTCTTATGATATGATATTATCTTCCCGGTTTATCCTTACTAAGCACATGATCCGACCATTTCTTTTTTTTATATTCATTGAGTTATGATTGAATGACTTATGTAGGGTATGTATAAGAAGATTACTATTTAGGATGATCTTTAATGGATATTTGAAAGTTATTTCAAGAAATATGAATATTTCCTTGAATGTTTTTAATGGGTTTATACCTTTATTGTCTATAGTATTGTGTTTTTGTAATATTTTGAAGATTCATGTAAAAAAATTTATAATATATGTATCACAAGTTTGGGTATTCACTGGTCATATCAAATGGTGGTTTCAGTTAAAATATATAAACTAGGATGAGAAAAAATTAGTGAAATCCTAAGAGATATTTCTTATTCTATGTCTAAGGATATCTCTAATGGTATTTATAATTATTATTGAAAGTCAAGGAAATTATCATGGATTTTTTGTAGAGGATAAAGAAAGTTGTTTCTAAGAACAGAAATCCATGATTAGAAAATACATGTGGATGTGGATGTTGAACATAGGCATATAAGAGTAATAAATCTGTAAAAGGTGAACTGATCTAGACTCGATCATCACATGGTGATGAAAAACGATCCCTTCTACACACCTGTTATGATACTCATTATAGATATGCATTGGAAATTAATAGTAACATTATAAACCATCATGAAGGATATAAATATTCAACATGAATGGCATAACATAAACCTAAGGTGTCAATGATTATAAAGTAAACGTCATTATTTAGACATCATATAAGTGATTTTTATAGATTTGGTGGCTCCCAACTGTGATTGTTTCTACTCACACTATGCTATTTTGATTTTTTTCAATCATGGAAACAATAATGAACTGGATCAACAATGAATGTCATAGAAAGTGTGTTCATGAGAACGCAATTAGGATTAAAACATTTTTGAAGGACACTATGATTAATCAAAATATACAATAATGATATATGAATAATTACATACAACTTAATTAACTCTCAGACTCACCAAATAAGTGACAAATAGAGTTCGTTGAGGGTTTGGGTTGTGGAGACCATAGAGAAATGAAATTCTATAACACCCCGAGCTTCTACAGTACACTTATCTTTAAATAATACAATAGCTTGCGTTGTATGCAACATCAAGTTCTAACACACCAGAACCAATAAAACTAGATGTTATGAATATTAATACCCACGTTTTGAAATTTTATAAATTTTAATTTTTCAAAATGTACTTCATTTTTTTGATTCAGAATATCAAAATTCTCTTAGGGTGAATATTTTTTATTTTTTGGAAAAAATTAAATTTGTGATGAATTGTGAAAAACACCGTGTTATTGTTTAAACCAGATTTTGATATAAAAAATTAGTTATTTTATTTAAATATAAATTAGGTAAAAATATATTCATAACACCAATATATGTTCAATGTAATTCATTTGAGTCATTTTATAATAATATTAACTATATAATCTTTTATTGAGCTTTTTACCTGGTTTTACCCACCATCTTTGTGATTTTGCAGATTTTCATAAAACAAAATTTTGTCGCTTTTGTGAATTGAATTTCAAAAATCCGAGAGACCCAGTTGACATTAGTGAGTAAAATTTGGTTCAAAAAAACGAATATAATTTTGGGTGAATAATAACTTTTGACTTTTATTTACCATGGTAAAAAGTAAATAGGGAAATTTTGGTAAAAATAATTATATAATAATTAGACAAACACATGTCCTAATTGTATTGTAGTAGTTTATATGGAAAACAATCAACCTTAGGAATAAAATATCATCCTTTTGGTCCTCTTGTACTTGATTGGGACATTTATTATATATATATATATATATAATAGTTAAAAGTGATAAATTCCATGTTTAATAACTAATCCATTTTTAATATAGGGTAATACTTAAGATAAATTAAACAAAAAGTATTAATTAGAATGATAAAATGCTTCTTAGATAATGGTATTTGATTTATAATTTTGAGACTTTAAATAATTGAATTTATTTATGACACATTAAGGATGCAATAATTACATTATTAATGAAAGGTAAAAATAATTTATATTATAAATATCCAAATAAATGTAAAATGAGACATATGATGAATTCAACTAATTTAATTGTTTAATATTACATGTTAGGGTTTTTTGATTAATTTCTTTTGATGTGATAATGTTTTTATGACTTCTAAAAAAACAAAATACCAAATAGTGTCAAAATTGACATGAATGAGTTTATAAAACAAATACTATATTATTAATAGATATAGTATTCATAAAACAATATGTTTTTTCCAAAGGACTTATATAAGGTTAGATATACCAATAATGAACCACTTGGAGTTCTCTTGGCTTTTTATAGTTTGTTTATAACCATTTATTATAATAATATAAGAATAAATGGTAAAAGTTAAACTATTTTACTAAGAGTTAAATCTAAAATATAAGGTTAATATGGTGACCTAAACCAGCATAAAACCTATTGGTTGAGAGTTATTCAACTCATTCCCACCTTCGCCTCTAAATAATTATTTTTTGAGCCATTAAAAACGGAAAATAGTTTTATTATAAATTAATATTTCAAACATTTCTTAAAGTGACCCTCACCTCTCTTATAAAAGGGAAATTCCCCTTCTCTCAAAATCACCACTCCAAAGACATTTGTTTCGGACAACCCATCCTCAAATATTCTCCCAAATACCCTAACATGTACCTAGAGGACTTTATTTTATAATAAATCCACCCTATGGATCCCTTTTGATCAACTCCAAAGGAAACACCCGAAGAAGAGGTAATAATTTCCCCACCTCATTCAAAGTTATTTTCTTCTTCCACTTCATCTATCTTTTTTTTCATAACAAAATAATAACTCAACTAATTTATTCATACTGTGATGTTATTATAAATATGCTACAACCATATTCATTATTCTATCCATCCTATGAATGACAAGTCACCATACATGCATATGTACGATTTACTGTCACCACGTCATGGTGTAATGTGTTATTCAAACACTTCATTATTTGAAATGATATAATAGTGATAATAACTGATGTAAATAATAAATATATCATGTTAAGGATTTTGTATATATTATATACCATCCAATTACATAATATATCTTCATTAAAAGAACGATATAGTCTCTCGTGAATACGTACGGATTATCATCTCCACAAACGCGAGGAAATTCATTACCCATCATAACCATTGAAGAAAAATTTTCATTTTATGATTTAAAAAAGTGTTGAAGAACTTCATATAATTCTGAGTATTAATCAAATACATCCTATCCATAAAAAACATTTCTTATGTAACCAAGCATATAATGTAAAATGAATCAAGTTAACACCCGAAACGATGATACTACTAAAATATTATTAACAAATCTATATTAGAATATCATATATGATATCATATATATGTATGTGGATATTGTATAATTTAATAACAATGATTTAACTATTACTTAGAAGTTTAACATACCCCCGGTCAAGGAAAAGTTCAAGGTAAGGGTTAGTTCTAAAATCTCTTCATTATCTGAGGTTGTTTATACCTGAGTATCTACGGGGACCTCTTCATCATCCACATCTGTGTTTCATAAAAATGTTTTTCATAACATTTTTTATATTTTCTAGAATATGTTTTAAAGTCAATTATACCCTTGGTTTACTTTTTATAAATGGTTATAAAGTAATCATTTCGTCAATTTCCAAACAAGGTCCTTTATGACATTTAATACAAAATTATGGAAAGAATGTTTTTTAACTTATATGGAGAGTGCATATATTTTTTACCGTTATACATCTTCAATTCTTCCCTTACATGCTTATAAAAATATTTTAAAAATAAATGTTTTCTTTTAAAATTATAGGACTATTAAAGGATTTTATAATATAAAGAAATGTTTTTCTCAAATAATTTTTATTTCATCTATGTCAACATCTTTTGTTAGATTTTACATGTATTTGAAGATGATTTATTATGATAAAATATTCCATATTGTATTGATGGTTTTATGATATGTTTTACTGTGTATGTGATATTTTTATACCATTCATGGTTTATATTTAATGTATTGATATTTCATATGGTAGTTTTAAAATGAATGTTTATGTTATGTTCAACCTTTTCATATGAGGAATGCATGGGACTTAGTAAGTGATGGGTGGATCCTACTATAGATCCCGGATGCATCAATCAGTCTCATGAGACAAAACTAGTGTCTTGAAACAAGGCCTTCACAAATTCTTATTTGTAGACTTGGCACAAGGCCTTGACTATGTAGATATAATGTTTGACATTATGAATTCCATCATTATGAAATTAAATATTGATATTACATGTGAGGTTTCAACTAGTAGAATATATATGTGAATAAGTAAATAGAATTATTCGATTTATCTTTGCTATATTATGCTAAATTTTATATTTAAAAGTATTTTTTTTAGTCTTATACATTTCCTTAAATTTTTATTCTTATTTATGAATGATTCTGCTATATTGGTATCCTTACTGGGCATCTGAGCTCACCACATTCTGTGTTTTTTTTTTCTTGGAATGTGAAGTATATTAAGATTAACCTATAGGAGTAGGCTAAGGGATATAACAGTGTTAAATTGGGGAAACAATGTTGTTTCTTTTGTTTCATGATGTAATGTAATACTTATGTATGTATCTAGTACTTTCAAGGCTAATAAACTGATCGGTCTTTCGGTATTTGATCCCTTATGATCCTTCCAATGTTATATAATAATGCACCAACTCTAGGTAACTGGGACCATGTCATTATAGTTTGTATTATAGGATATTTAGTACAAACCTTGGTAGCTCTATTTAGAAAATCAACGATTAGAGAACATTATCCAAAGATAGACATTAAGGATTAGTATAGAAGAACTTCCTGGAATTTTGGTTATGTTCAGATTTTGTGAGTTTTCCAAGAATAACATCGTTGTATGAATATTAGAAGGTTGAGGCAACTTTGGCACAGATGTGGCTAGGAGTGAATACTCCAACAATTAGTTTCGTGTTCGACCCGAGGTATCCTGGTACACGAAAACGGGCCTTGTTTCACTCTTGGATATGAAACTCCCAGGGGATAAGATTCAGATAATTAAAAATTTCATCACAGACCATTATGATGGATTTATGAGTATATACCTACTCATAGAATAATATTTTTTATTATTGATTATATTCAAAAACATTTCAATTTATTTAATGTGTTTTATAGGTTTGGAATTATGTATTGTGATTCATAAACTAATCTACTATATGCCATTGTTTAGAAATTAAACATATTGAAAGGAATTCAAATTATATCAATGCACATAATCCATGTAGAGAGTTCCCTCCAACTCCATATAATTATATTGCATTTTGTGATGCAACTGGTGTCGACAATCTTATCACCATATTGGGATAACTTACTCAAGTTATGAATAATACTTATACTCGTATAGAGCACCCTGATCCACAATGTTTAGGATCATTATTAGATCACTTCATGATGAAACAACCACCAACATTCAATTGATCTATAATTCCATTTTTAGTTGAGGAATGGATATGTTCCATAGAAAAAATATTTCATTCTTTGGGGAGTATTGAAAATGAAAATTTTGTCATGGCAGTTTTGTCACCTCATGGGAGATGCAGACCAATGGTGGTCATTAATTCAAAATACAATGGAAGGTGAAGAACTATCATATATGAAATAGAGTGGGTTTTTTAGGGATTTTCATTGAAAAATAAGTTCCTTATGACCATCGACCAGATATAGAAATAAAATTTCTGAGTCTGAGGAAAAAAGAGGATGAAAATGTTGCATGGTATGAGGATAACTTTACAAGGTTAGCAAGGTATGCAGCATATTATATACATATCCCAAGGAGTAAGATTGATTGATTCTTCTATAGGTTAAAACCATTTATTCTTCGAGCATTAGTCTCACAATCCTTCTCATCATATGAAGATATTATATCCTATCCAATCAAGACAAAAAATGAATTTTATAATTCCTACAACTATAAAGAAAAGAAAGCGAAGAAGATATCTTATAAACACTCTAGGAATTAAAATAAGTAGAAGAAGGGAACAGATGAATATCTATCCTATGGTATATGTGGGAATAAACACCCTAGTACTTGCCTAAAGGGAATGGGAGTCTGTTACATGTGTGGTGAAAAAGTCCACCAAACTTGTGATTGAATGGAAAATAAAGAGGTTGTCAATGTTAAATGATACAATTTTAGATAAATGAGGCATTATGAAAATGAATATCCTAAGCACCAAGGAAACATCCCTTATAAAAGTCCAAGGGAGAAAGTCCAAGCTTGTGCGATCACTACTACAGATGTTGAAGCTCTGAAAGATGTAGTTTCAGGTAATTTAATAGTTTCCTCAATTTTAACTATTGATTTGTTTGATTTGGGATCATCACATTATTTCATATCTTCCTAGTTTTCTAAAAAAATCATATATTTCCAATTTGATTTAACAAGGGAGTTTTCAGTCAATACTCCTAAGGGAAGTATCATTACAATAATGTTTTGTGAAATAGTTATCATTGGGGAATGTAAATGTTCATTATATACTGATTACATAGTCATAGTCATGATTGAATTTGATATAATATTTAGAATGTATTGGACTTCCGACTATGATTCGAAAATTAATTGTAAGAAGAAGGAGGTTACAATATTTGATGATGATAAAGAGTACATTATCTTTAGAGAAGAAATTTCACCACCTGATTATTATCTAGATCCACCCCCCACAGCTCTACAAAATCCAATTTTTTGGGGGGAAGATAATGAAATAACTATGGGTGAGGAAAATAATGTTCAAATAGAGGATGTACCCATTGTGAAATAATATTTTGATATGTTTCTAGAGAATTTACCTAGACATCCTCTAGAGTGAGAAATTGAGTTTTCCATTGATTTAATTCCTAGTTCAAGGCCCATATCGAAGAACCCTTACAGAGTGGCCACTGTGAAATTAGTGGAACTAAATAAACAACAATAGGAATTTAGAAATAAGGGTTTTATTCTCCCTATTGTTTCTCCATGGGGAGCCCCTATTCATTTGTTAAGGTTAAAGATAGATCTATGAGGTGGTGCATTGACTACAGTGAGATCAATGTAGTAACAATAAAGAACAAGTATCCCATACCTGACATTGATTATATATTTTATCAACTTCATAGAGCTCAATATTTTTCAATGATTGACCTTCAATATGGATATCATAAGTTGTGTTTGAAGAAGGAAGACATCCTGAAAACAACATTTCGAACCAGGAACGAGAATTACAAGTTTACAGTAATGATTTTGGATTGACTAATGCACCCTATGTTTTCATGGATCTAATGAATATAGTTTTCAAGAAATATCTTGATGAATTTTTAGTGGTATTTATTTATTATATCTTGGTATACTCAAAAATTGACAAAGATAAATAAAATCACTTGTGCGCAATTCTGAAATCCATCAGAATAAATGAATTAAATTGGATGTTTATCAGGTGTGAATTATGTCTTCATGAAATTAAATTTTTGGTCCATATTGTCTCTATGGATGAAATATTTATTGATCCTTCTTAGACAAATGATATACAGGAATGGCCAGCACTGATGAGTATAACTGGGGTACACAGTTTTATTGGTTTAACAGGTTATTATCGGCATTTCAACCAAAATATTTCTTGATTGGAAAACCCATTAACCTATCTCACATGTAAAGGGGTAAAATTTGTTTCGAATAAAGAGTGTGAAGAATGTTTTGAAGAACTAAAGATTTGATTACTCAATTATCCTATCATAACTCTATTATCGGGGAATGATGGGTTTGTTTATTTTTAGTGATGCTACAAATAAAGGACATGGTAGTGTCCATATGCATAATGACATAATTATTGCCTCTACATCACGACATCAAAAAATTCATTAGAAAAACTAACCCACTCACGTTCTTGAGTTATCATCTGTAATATTTGCTTTGAAAATATGGTGGCACAATCTCTATGGTGAAGAATGTGATATTTATACTGATCAAAAGTGTTTGAAGTATATTTTATCACAAAAAGAACTCATCATGAGGCAAAGGAGATGGGATGAACTACTCAAGGAATATTATTTCACAATACACTACCACCTGGGGATGGAAAATAAGGTGGAAGATGCTTTGAGTAGAAAGGATCATGGAGTTTTAAACAAGATGAGAGTTGAAAGGGATATTTTTTTCATAGATCATGAAAATATAGCTATGGAAATAATTATAGAAGGTAAAAAATCAATACTTTTTCAAATGGTTGATAAAACATATTTACTAGAAAGGGTAAAAAGTTCTCATACTGATAATGAGGAGTTTCAAAAATAAAATTAATGATTTAAATGATGAGACATTGAATGAATTCGTATATGAAGATGAAAATTTGAAATTTGGGAAGAGACATTGTGTTCCTGATATATTTAATATAATAATGGAATTTATGGATTATTATCATAGCTCTGATTTCCCTATAAACCCTCATAGCTCTAAGATGTACAATGTTTTGAAGGAAATATTTTGGAAGGACAACATGGAAAGAGAGATTGTTTTTTTTGTGTCAAGATGTATTTTTTTAAAATATGTTAAGTCTGGAAGACAATATCCTGGAGGACTCAAACAACCTCATCCCATACCTGAGTGGAAATGGGATTCTATTACAATGGACTTTGTAATGGGACTACCAAAGACTCCTAGAATGAATTATGCAATACGGATCATTGTTGATCATATTACCAAGTATGAACATTTTCATATTATAAGAGAAGATTTACCAGTTGAATTTTTAGAAAGGCAATATATTATTGATGTTGTAAGACTTCATGGAGTAACCCTAATGATTCTTTCTAATCCTGACCCCCATTTTACTTCAATATTATGGAAAAATCTTGAGAATTCCTTGGATACTGAACTTTTTTAGAGAACTGCCTACCACCCTCAAAAAATACACAATCAGAACAGACTGTTAATACCTAAGAAGACTTGTTGAGGTCTTTCCCACATGACTTTTAAGGAATGTGGGATCAATATTTACCTCTGGTAGAATTTTCTTATAACAATAGCTTCCATTTAAGTATTTATATGGAACCATATGAAGCGTTATATGGATAGAGATGTCTCACACCAATATGTTGGGATTATATTGATGAAATAAAACGTGTTGGACCAGAAATTATTGAGGAAAAAATCAAAAAGGTAATGTTTATCCAAACCGACATCAAAGAAGCTCAAAGTAGGAAGAGGATATATGCCGATAACTGAAGGAAGGATATGGAATTTCAAGTAGGAGGTCATGTTTTCTTGAAGATATCTCCAAGAAATAGTGTTATACAATTTGGTAAGAAGGGTAAATTAAATCTCATGTACATCAGACATCTCTAAATTCTAGAATGAATTGGAGTTATATCTTATATTTTGGAAATGTCGCCATGTATCTCTAAAGTGTGTGATGAGTTCCACATATGCATGTTAAGAAAATACATCCCTTACCCAACGCATGTAATCACTAATGAAGTGATAGAACTGGTACCCGACCTTTCTTTTTGTAAATAGCCTTTCAAGATTCTTGATACCAGAGAACAAGTATTGTGAAATCAGACGACTCATCAGGTGAATGTTCTATAGAGAAACCATAAGATAGAATAGGCGACATGGGAACCTGGGTAACATAGGATAGAGAACCATGAGAATATGTTTATATAGTAATATTATAGTAATTTTGAGGACGAAATTATTTGAACGATGGATTAATGTAAATCCCCAAGCTTCCACGATATGCATCTCTTTGAACAATAAAATATCTTTTGTTGTACGCATCATTGTGTTCTAACGCACCCCGACCAATCAAAGAAGCAGTTATGAATAATAATACCTAGTTTAAAAAAAAATCAAAATATACATCATTTTTGGATTTAGAATTTCAAAATTATCTTTGGGTGAATTTTTTGTATTTTTCTGAAAACATTAAATTTTTATGAATAGTGAAAAACATTGTGTTATTGTTCGAAACCAACACTTTTTTTTAAATAATTAGTTATTTTATTTAAATTTATATTAGGTAAAAATTTATACATAATACCTATATATGTTAAATTTAATTCATTGGTGTCATTTTATAATAATATTAGATATATAATTTTTTATTGATCTTTTTACCTTCTCTTACCCACCTTCTAGGCACCTTTTCAAATTTGCATAGAACATAATTTAACCACTTCTAGAAATTGAATTTCAAAAATCCGGGAGGCATGGTTGACATTATTAAGCAAAATTTTGTTCGATAAGTTGAAAATAATTTTTGATAAATAGTAGGTTTTGACTTTTATTTTCCACGGTTAAAAGTAAATAGGGTAATTAAAGCTAAAAATTATATTATAATTACCCTAAAACATGTCTTAATTCTATTGGATAAGTTTATTTCGACCAAAATCAACCTTAGGAAGAAAATGTGATCTTTTTTCCACTTTTATTAAATTAGGATATTTATTATTATTTTATTCAAAAAAGAGTTAAAAGTGTTAACTTCAATGTATAATAAATAAACTATTTTTAATATAGGATTATACATAAGATAAATTCGAGAATAATTATTCATTATAATGATAAAATTATTTCCTACATAATTTTAATTTATTTATAAATTTTAGACATCAACTAATTAAATTTATTTATGACAAAATGATGATGCATTAATTACCTTATTAATGAAATATTAGAATAATAGATATTATAAATATCTATATATATGTAAATTGAGACTTCTGATGAATACAACATATTTAATACGTTAATATAACATGTTAGGGTTTATTAAATAAATTTTTTTTGAAGTGATAATGTTTTTATGATTTCCAAAAAACTA
The DNA here is from genome assembly GCA_963277665.1 of Viscum album. NCBI lineage: Eukaryota > Viridiplantae > Streptophyta > Magnoliopsida > Santalales > Viscaceae > Viscum > Viscum album. The sequence continues at coordinate 291,986,815 of OY728131.1, read as the reverse complement.
AAATACCAAATAGTGTCAAAATTGACATAAAAGAGTTTTTAAAGAAAACTATATAATTAATTGATATAATATTGATTAAAAACTAATTTTCTGAAAAAGGAAATAGATAAGGAGAGATATATCAATAAGGAACCAATTGAGTTTCTCTTGGCTTTTTATACTAAATTTATTAACCATTTATTATAATAATACAAGAAGACATTGTAAAAGTTAAACTATTTAACAGAGAGTTGAATCTAATTGATAATGTTAATAGGGTGACATAAATCGTTATAAAACCTATTGGTTGAGATATTTTGAAGCCATCCCATACTTATCCAATAAATAAATCCTTTTGGATCCATTAGAAACCGATTTTTTTTTACTATAATATAATATTTCAAGCATTTCCCAAAGTGACCCTCACCTCTCTTATAAAAGGGTACTTCCACTTATCTCAAAATCACCACTCCAATAAGATATTTCTCAGAGAACCCCTACTCAGATATCCTACAAAATACCCTCACCTAAACTTAGAATACTTGGATTGATCATAAATCCATCCTATAGATCCCTTTTGATCAACACAAAAGGAAACACCTGATGAAGAGGTACTAATTTCACCACCTCTTTCAATGTTCATTTCTTCTTCCACTTCCTCTTCAATTGTTTTTTCCATACCAAAATAATAAATCTAGTATCTTATACATACAATGATTTTATTATAAATATGGTATAACCATATTAATTATTCAATCCATCCCATGAATGACAAGTCATCATATGTGCGTATGTATGACGTACCATCTCCACATCATGGTGTATTTTGTTATTAAAACTATTCAATATTTGGATTTGTATAATAATGAGTGTTACTTATTTAAATAATAAATATAAAATGTTAAGGACCTGGTATATATGATATAAAATCCAATTACATACGATTTCACCGTCAATAGAATGATATAGTTGCTCGTACACACGTACGGATTACTGTCTCCATGAATGTGATAAAATTAATTCCCCATCATAACCATTCAAGGATAATTTTATTTTTATTATTAAAGACAGTGTTTAAGAACTTAATATAATTCTGAATATGAATCAAATACATCCAATACAAAGAAAACAGGTCTTATGATACCATGTATATAAAAGAAAAATGAATCAAGTTAACACCCGAAATGATGGCACTACAGAAATATTATTAACAAATAAATATGAACAGATCATATTTGATATCATATATATGTATGTGGTTGTTTTATGATTTAATAACAATTATTTAACTATTAAATATGAGATTAACATACACTTGATCATGGAAAAGTAAAAGTTAATGGTTAATACTACAATCTCTTTATTATTCTAGGTTGTTTATACGTTAGTATCTACAGGGACCTCTTTATCATCCACATCTATGTTTCATAATAATGTATTTTAAAACATTTTTAATATTTATTAGACAATGTTTTAATGACAATTATACCATTTTTTTGACTTTTTATATAATATTTATAAAGGAATCTTTCTATCGTATTCCAAACAAAGTCCTTTATGAACTTTTCATAAAAATTAATGAAAAAATGTTTTTCTAACTTATTCGGGGAGGGAAGATTTTTTCCACTGTTATTAAAACTTCAAATATTCCATTAAAAGCTTATAAGAATATTTCAATAGAAAGTATTATTTTAAAATTACCATAATTTTAAATGTTTTTCAAATAAAAATAGATATTTCTCTCAAAATCACACCTCCCAAGACATTTTTCTAGGCCAACCCCTACACTAATAACATCAAAACTATCCTAAATTATACCTGGACGCTTTTGAAGAGATAGCCAACCTATGGATACTTCTTGATCAACTCAAAAGAAAACACCTGAAGAAGAGGTAATAATGTTAGCACCTCTTTCAAAATTCTTTTCTTCTTCCACTTCCCCTTTCTTTGTTGTTTCCATACTAAAAATAATAAATCCAGTACCTTATACATATTGTGATGTTATTATAAATATGGTACAACCATATTCATTGTTATATCCATCCAATGAATGACATGTCACCATACTTGCGTACATGTGGCTTACTATGTCCACGTCGTGGTGTAGTTTTTTATTCAAACACTTCATTATTTGGATGGGTATAATAATGAGTATAAATTATTTAAATAAAAAAATTGTAAGGATTATTTATATATGATAAAACATCCATTTACATATTATTTCACAATAAATAGAATGATATAGTCGCTCATTCGTACGTATGGATTACTATCTCGACAAACACGATGAAATTCATCACCCATCATAACCATTCAAGAATGATTTTCATTTTATGATTAAAAATAATATTTTATAAGTTAATATAATTCTTCATAGGAATCAAATAAATCTTATCTATAACAAATCATACTTAGGTAACCAATCATATAAAGTAAATCGAATCAAGTTAACACCTGAAACGATGATATTACAGAAATAATATAAATATATCATTATTAGATAATAATATATTATATCATAATTATGTATATGGTTATTTTATAATCTAATAACAATGATTTAACTATTATAAAGGAGGTTAATGTACCCTCAATAATAGAAAGTACAAGGTAAGGGTTAATTCTAAAATCTATTTATTATTTGAAGTTGTTGATACATGAGTATCTACTTGGAACACTTTATCATTTACTTCTGTGTTTTATAAAAATATAATTCAAAATATTTTTACCATTTCCTAGACTATTGTTTAATGTCAATTATACCCTTCTATTAATTTTTATAAAATGTCTATAAAGTAATCTTTCTGTCGTTTTCAAAACAAGGTCTTTTACAACCTTTTCGACAAAATTGACCAAAGAATGATTTTTCAACTTATATGGTGAGTGAAGCTAATTTCCACAATTATAAAATCTTTGAAGATTACCTAACAAGATTGTAAAAATATTTTCAAAAAAAATTTTTCTTTTAAAATTAATAGACTTTTAAATGATTTCGAAATAGAAAATTATATTTCTCTAAAATAGATTTTATTTCATCTATGTCAACATCCGTTGTAGGATTTTACACTTGTTTGAATTTGATTAATTATGATACAATCTTCAATATTTTATTGAAGGTTTTATGATATGTTTTACTGTGGATGTGATATTTTTATTCTATTCCAGTTTTATTGTTAATGTTTTGAAATTTTGTATGCTAGTTTTAATACGAATGTTTATGTCATGTTAAAACCTTTTCATATGCGGAATGCATTAGAATTATTAAGTGATGGGTGGATCCTTCTATAGCTTCTCGATACATTGGTAGGTCTCATAAGACAAACTAATATCTTGGAATAAGGCCTTGATAAAATCATATTTGTAGTCTTGGCTTGAAAACATGACTATGTTGTTATAATGTACGACATTTTGCATGACATCATTATAAAATTGGCTATATATTTACATGTGATTATTATACTACTAGAATATCAATGTGAATTAGTTAGTTGAATTATTCTGTTTATCTTTTCCATATTTTGCTGAATTTTATGTTTAAAAGGCTTGTGTTTTAGTCTTATTCATTTCCTTAAATGTTTATTCTTATTTATTAATGGTTCCTCTATTATGTTCTCTTTACTGAGAATCTGATATCACCCCATTCTATGTTTAATTTCTACCAGGTTGTGAAGAAGTATATTACAATTAACCTCCAGGAATAGGCTCATGGATATAAGAGTGTTCAAAAGGAGACACAATGTCGTTTTTTTATTTTCTAATGTAATGTAAAACATATGTTTGTATCTAGTATTTCAAAGTCTATTAAGCTGATCAGTCTTTCAGGATTTGATCCCTTGTGATCATGCCAATGTTATGTAATAATGCACCGACTCTAGGCAACTGGGATCGGGACATTACAAATTCAGTTTCTTATAAGTTATGAATGTGGGAAGAATCACCTAACTGGATTTCATATGGAAATGGAAATATGGTTTTTGTGTGTAATATAAGGAAATAATGTAAGTAATTATACATTTAAAAGTAAGTTGTTTGGTCAATAAAATGAGTTGGTTTAATTTTCTTTATATTGTATCATCAATGGAAGAATGTTTCAAATAATGAATCTATGTGAACATTTCAAATAGATATCCTAAGTGGAATGATCATGAAGTGAATATACAATATAGAATGATTAATGGTTATTTGTATGATAATGTAGAGACTATAAATTACATAATAAAGACATGGGATGTTCTAAAAGTATTTTTATGTTAAAATCGAGAAGAATGGTTAAATTGAGGTAGATAAATGTCAATAAATGATTCATATGTTAGATTTAATGAAATACGTTTTAAGGAATATGATTATACATCCTAGTAATATTTTTGATAAAAATGTGGTGTGGTTTATTTTTTTATGTATATGAATTCAAAAATTATGTTATATGGGTAATTATATGTATAAGGATTGTTAAGTATATATTTTCCATTAAGAATATTGAAAAATAAATTCAATGGTGTTAATGACCCTAAAATATATTTTAATGGAAAGGTTATATTTGGATTAAGGAAAGATAACCCTTAATATGTTCCTTATCTAGAGAAAATGGTTCTTAGATTTGATAAAGATATCATAGATATGAATAAGGTAATTGGATAGTATTTATGACCATGGAAGTAGCCAATATTTTTTGAAATTTTTTGTAAGTAATTATTGATAGAGTATAAGAATTATAGGGTTTTTTTCAATATATTCATTAATTATAGGATTTATTCATTGAAAGAGGATATGTGTGTGTTTTCAATAATGTTTTATGGAAATTATGGTAATTACCAAGTTTTGAGAAAATATATTTCAAATGTATTCATATAATTTTAATGTGAAACAAAATATCCCCGTTATGATAATTGGGGGATTAATGTTAAATTAATTCTGAGAAATTTAGTGACATTATTATCAATTTTTTTAATTTTTAGAGGAGTTATATGGTTGTTCATTTATCAAATGAATTATTATTAATTTTAAATTAGGTTTTAGAGATTAATTTATTATTTTTCTATATTAGGGTTTATGTATAACTAGTGATAAACCTTTTCTTTTTTAAAATAGTTATAGATAGAATGAATGAATTTTCATTATTTTATGCATCTTATTTTGTGATTTTAAACTTAAAATTTGTCTCTTAGTTTAAGATATGAATTATAAATTAATGAAGGAAAACTCAATGGATGTGATTGGGCTTATTAAATTGAATGAATTATTGTTATTATTTATTCTAATGAAAATATTTCTATATTAGGAATATGATAATGAAATGAAATACTATCATATTATAATCATTATTTATGATATCAATAACCATTTTCATATATCCTTGGTTTATGGAGTTTTGGTCAATATCTTTCTCCATTCAATGATCCATCACTATACATTAGTATTTTCATGTTTGTTTTCTTTTATTTTTAAATGTATTATCTTCCCACATATGATCCAATATTTGGAAGCCCAGCATGTGTTATTGAAAATTTAATTTATGAATCCCAATCTTTATTTTCAATTAGATGCTTGATTAACCCATTTTATGGTTTGTATTTCCCAAAAAGGAATTTCTAATTTTTAATCCATTTTTTACTGAGAACAAGTGCAAATTGTAAGGACACAATTTATTTAAAGTGGTTAAAATGTAACATCATGGGATTTTGTGAAATATTTTATTCATTTAAATTTAAAATTTTCTCAATTTTTTGATTGAAACGGTCTTTTTATCTTTTGTTTTATGAAAAACACATTTTATATTTCTTTATATGAAACACTGCTTGTCTCTTTCAATACTTGAAATACCAAGATTAAACAAATTTTGAATTACTAATAAAAAATATTATTTAATATGTTATTTATCACATAACTGTGAGAATATAGGCTCTGAATTGGAGTAACTATATTAGGGATATATATGGATTAAAATGTATATATAATTATTTCTATGGTTACTAATTATTTATAAATGAAAATAACAACTATTTGAAAATAAATGTTATATTACTTTTGAAAAATTATTTTCATGCGCAAATATGTGTTTCACATTAATTAATATAAATATCCACTTTTTTGTATGATTTTTATTATATTTGGATATTGTAAATTAAATCAACTATTTCATATTCATCTAATGTGTTTTTAGATAAGATATATGAATAAATATAATCATATAAATTTAAAATTGAATTTTTATAAAAATTTGGGTTGTTGCCTCATTGAACATTAATTTTTATATTAAGTTGTTACTATTTTGGATTTTATTAAATAAAATCCATTTTTGAAATCATTGTGTAAAAATAAAAACATTGTGTTATGTTTGGAGAATTATATGAAGTGTTATATTTTACAATTAATCATACAAAATGAGATTCTTTTTAAGAATTGTAATATATTTTAAAAAAATAATATTCATCAAAAATTGTAATTTTTTTTAAAATTTATTTTCATTCATTTATTTTTCTATGAATATGATATAGGATATTTCAATAATTTTTATATTTAATTTTTATATATTTTTTTAAACTGTTAAATATTTTCTCTCTAGAAAATTCTTTTTCATTACGACTCCTGAAAAAAATTTAATTCAAAATTTTCTAATTAAATAATAATTTTTTTGGAATATTTGATTTTTGAATCATAACAATTTATATCATCCATTAATGTAAAATTAATTTTTTTTATAATGAATATTAAAAATATTAAAAATTATTTACTATGGTTAAAGTAAAAAATGGTTTACCAGGGGTTAATAAAAAACGATAGGTGTTAGAAATGACCCCAAATGTGACAAATAGAAAATAGATGGCCCTATTTCTACCTTAGATCCTATATGTTTAATAATTTTCTATTTTGGAGGCCTTTTTAATGTGAAAAACGTGCATAAATATTTTTTCATTTAATAAATTACTGGTGCGCTACTCATCTATTATATAGAAAGTCACTTCTCTCATATCCTCTTAAGACCTGAAAAAAACCATTGGATGGACCAATAATAGATAAAATAAATTCCATAATTATATCCCATCATCCTTAAATTCCTATTTTTTTTTAAAAATTCAATATAGGTATTCTTTTCGTCAATGTTTATGGAGGTTACTCGATTAACTGAAAATGTCTCTCAAAAATAATTCCTATATTATTTCATTATACAGCTCAAAAATTTTATAATAAACCATTGTGATATAATTAAATAACTAATACATATAAAAATATATTATTTATGATAATTTTACAACCTAAAACATTTCCGCTTCTATCAAATGGGACACATAATTATAATTTGTGTGTGTCATGGACTACTGCATCACGAACTGATGTATTTTGTTTTTCTATTAGAACCTCACAAATATGTGTATAATGATGTATTAAATGTTTACATATTAAATTTTTTATATAATTAAACTTATATTATTACTATGTATCATATAAATTATTACAATCCATTATATCGGAATACGATAACGTCTCCCATGTGTACGACCGACTACCAACTACGAAGGGGTGTATTTTTTCACGCTTTTCATGAAACAAAATAAGGATGGGTTTAAAGTTAATATGTGATATATTTGTGAAATAAATATGAATATTTTGATTTAAAATACTATTTAACTATTTTTATTTCAATCTATTTTGAAAATGAATCAACATTCTAGTGTAGTAGAACCTACAATCTCAATGAGGAATGTATATCATTTTCTACCTCAAACATTTATGGATTAATCTAAAAAATATATACTAAATATAAATGATATTTATATTATTATTATAAGTCGAGATAATATGGAAGCATGTTCAATTTAATATGACTACAAATAAAAAATCTAAACATTCAGGAAAATCCCATCAGTTATCACCTCAAACATCATTTTTACAACGAATTACTAATAAATGGTTAACAAAAGGTCAAATACAAATCATATATTGTATTATAAAAAATATTATGATCTTTTAATATATTAATCAAAATATCATATTTATTTTACATGACATTAAAATGAGTATAAATGAGTTCAAGACTTATAGTAAGGGAATTTTCAGCTCACTTTTATAATTGTGAGATGCATTCCCTATTCATCAATCATTTATTAAATTTCGTGTATATAATGCTCATGGATTTATTTTATATTGTTAATCGTGAAAATTATTTGGATTTAAATATCCATTTCATTATATCTCTTTAACTAGGTGTATGGATCAAAATAAACCCAAGAAGTAAGGGTTTTTGTCCCAATTTTCTTTTTTAGATATATGTTATAGTATCTACCTATTATCCTTAATGAGGAGTTTAAAAAGACCATTTAACATATAATACCCTAAAATTATTAATTATCTTTATTTTCTATGACCCATTTAATTTAATACATTCATTTATCGTATTATTTGATGTTACCAATGTGGAAAGAGTTTTATGTAAAAATCCCATCGTTTATCTGGTTTCCTCAACATTATTATTCCAGTAATATAATATTAAGATATATCTCTCATGAAACTAGTTTATTTTATTCTCTTATATTAACATTTTTAGGATACAGTTTTCCATTTATTTTCTTCTCCATATGTACTCAAGAGTTGAACATGATGTTTTTATGAAAAATTTTATTTATTTCACTATTTAGTATAATACCTTGATTTCTTTCAAGCCCATGTCTTCCAAAAAAGTTTTCACAAAAAAAATTATTTATAACATTACCCAAATTAATTATTAACAAAATCATTAATATTTTCCACTCCAAATTTTATTTAAAGTAATATAATTTTAATTTTCATAAAAAGTCCCATTTTTTATTATCAATATAAATAATGGAGACATTATTTTAATGTGAATTTCACAAATGAAATTTCACAGAAATTATACCAACTCATTATTTTTTATATTCATTTAAAAATATAAGTAATTATTTTTAATGAAATTGATTTTGAAAACGTTTTATGTTTTATAAAATTGATTTTTAAATTATAATGGATATTTTCTTCAAGAAATAATTTAAATGATTCTTAATGATTTATTTATGAGATTACATGTTTATATTTGAAGTGATGGGTTTTGATAATTGTTTTAATTTTAAGTGTTGTTTTTAAATGGTAAAAGGTTATTATACCAATGAAATGATTTAAATAATATTTTAAAAATTCCATTATATTTTTCAATGATTATATTCAATGAATAAAATTTCCACACTATTGTATATTGTTTGAGATTAAAAAATTTATTTTCAATAAAATGTTATTTTCCCTAATAATTGTGCAAATGTATCTTTAAAAATAATTTTCAATTTTTACTTATATCATTTGATACTAATTATTCATTACTGGATATATGATCTAAGGATTCCATTGTTATTATTTATCAAAATTATTTATGATTATGATGAAAATGTGTTTATAAAACTCATTTATCATGCATCAATTATACAATGATTAAATACATATGAAATCCATTAATTCATCCAAAATATGAGGTATAATAAAATTATGAAATGAATATGGAATGTATTTATTCTTTATAGAGTTTATAATTATTAATTTCTATGAATACAATTTATTTTTAGGGGCTCTAATATTATGGATATTTTATGGTACTTTGGCACAGATATTTAAGATTTTCATTTTGTGAAGGGTGAGAACTATATCTCCCCCTAATGATTTGGGTAAGGTTTAATATGTTATTAGAGAAATTAGACTATATAGGGATTGAACCATGTTAAGAAATGGGAATTTCACACTATGATATTTTTATGTTTGAAGCTTCATAACAGTTATGTTTTAGGTAGAAAACTCATCCCACCATAATTTTTTTGGAATTTTTCCTTGACTGATACGAAAAGGGTATCCTTTACGTATGTGTATTCCCAAATTGTATATTTTTTATTAATGATATTTTTTCATGGATCATGTTCTAAAATTTAAATATTATTCATGTATTATAAAGTGAAACTATTTATTAAATGTCTCAACTTTATAATCTAATATATGCATGGTATGGGTTTAAAATTCCATCCCCAAGTTCTCAAAGATTTTTACTCCTTATATGTTGGTATCTCCCTTGTTTAATTAAACCCTGAATATGAGCTCATAATTTCTTAGGTTTCCATTCTGTATCTTAGGAGGAATTGTTTTATGTGAGTTATGTCTAAGAACAATGTTTTCTAAGAATATATTTTTGAGATATTTTGATGTTATTTCATGATAAAAAATATTTTGTTACAAGTTTCCAATATCAATATACATTTATGATCCTAATGTTTGTGTTTTTGTAATGTAATGAATATTGATCTAAAAATATCTTATATCTCTATATGTATTGGTTGGGAAACATGAGGTTTATCTAATATTCAATGATCTAGATATAGATATCACCAGAAACATGGAAACATACAACACACAAAGGGCCCATAAATGTTAATAAGTAACATGAAAAACAAGGTATAACTTTACACATGAAAAACAAAGGGGGACACAAAAGAAGCACACCCACCATGCATCACCCCAAGACCCAATCAGAAAATAACCCCTGATATATGATATTTTAGACCCCCATAAAACATCCCATCTTAATTGATGAGAAAATATCAATGTGAAAAATTAGAAATATCATTCTAGAAAAGAAGACTGTTAATAAAAAAGCAATATTTTAAGAGTTTTCTATGAAAAAAATAATAATTTGTAAATTGTAATGAACTATTTGGAAACTCAATTAAATAGAATTATCATTAGAAACATTTTTAAATTTACAACCACAACCAAGAATTTTAAATAAATTTGGGAAACATGTTATATTATTTCAAAAAAATCATATTTGTTTAATATATTGTTTTCATATAAAAATTTTCAATATAACCAATCCATAAAACAATTAAAAATAACATAAACAACTAATATTGAATTAAATATAACTTATAAAATGAAAACCATGGATTTATTTAAAAAATTAAATTTGTTATTTAAATTTCATAATTTGAATAATTACATGAAATTAATTTAAAACCCATAACGGATATTTAGGAAGAATTATATGAAACCCAAATAGTCATCATCACACAATTTAATATTAATTTATATGGAACTATACAAAATCCATGACATGTACTCATGTATTGGGAGGCTATGTAGAAATCATACTAATATCATTGGGATTTATATATAGTGATGTGCATAGAGTCCACCCTGTATTCTAAATAGCGTGGGATTATCATGAACTATATTCCTACACCAATTTGTTTCCTAGAATCATAGAAATAAATTTATTAATACATAAAGGATCAATTAAATAATTAATACTATGAATATAAATTTAAATATACCAAAAATTAAAATCCAGTACTTAGTCACATCCTTTCAATAGAGACATGGGGTTCAAAATGGAAAATCGGAAGCTAGGTTCTTCTTAACCCCACTACTTAGGCTATGATTGTCTTAAATTCTATATACCAGATTCACACAAATAAAAAAGAAAACATCATGAAACTAATACCACCTATGAACCTAGGATATGATTCCATTTATTATATAAACCAAATATGTCCCACATTTGAACCAAGCACCTAAGCTATACAATGAAATATCATAGCTGCATTCTCAGTCAACTAGAAATGAAAACTAATAGTATGTAATAAAATGAACAATCCAATAATTAGATTATGACAAACAATTATAGAATAAAATATTGAACATCCACATATAATTCAAAGATGATCATAGTGCATTAGTGATCAAATAACATTAGAATAATAAATTAAAAATATAAGATCATCCATAATAAACAAGACATGAATATATATCCATATTAGCTCAAAATAAATATATTACAAAAATGGAATAAATAAAAAATATATATATATGATTCTAAAATTTCCAATATATTCATGATACAAAGAAACCCAAAAGACCCAACATAATCTCTATGTGGAATCCAAGGTCAACATCCATCCTCAAAACCAACTCTCCCTATGAGTGACCATGAATGAACCATATCCAACCAAAAATATTTTTGTCTAATGATTCAATGTCTCATAAGTAAGGTGTTATATTAACATCAATAAAATTATATCACTCAAAATTGCATGAATATCCATTAGTTTAATAAATAATTAAATATAATTTTAAATAAGGGTATAATCATTTTTATCTTTCAAATAATGAAAAAAAGTGCATTCCAAAAAAACCCATTTTAAAATTAAACCATTAATTAATGAATTTATTAAATTTGTAATTAAATTATGACTCACTTAGTTGGAAATCCTACTCTAAAACATCCTTTAAACCTATATAAGAAGTAATTATAAATGAAATAATAAGTAATATCAATTGAATAAATGTACTGAACCAATAAACATAGAATCGTAGAAACATTGGATTTTTTATTTCATGAAAATTAATGGAAGAGAGTACATAATAAAAATATAAAATAGGAAATGAAATAATTTATAGAAAATAGGACATAATAATGGAAAAATAATTATCTAAAATTTCTAAACATTTTGTGAGGTGATCCTAGACATACTAAGGTTAAACCATCTACATTATTTTCAATATATTCATATTTATATAACTAATCAACTAATCTCACCTTCAATGACTTGTGGAATTTTCCCAAGGATTATTCCTTTTACATAATAAGGGAGATCTTGTATGTTTCCTCATAACAAGTTATTAGGCTCCTCTCAATCCATCATTATGACCCCATGGATTTCCATGACGAATAGTGTTATGAGGTGAAGTATCTATAATAAAATATGATGCATGATAAATATACTCAATCCAATTTCTATCACATATATTTATACCATTAAGGAAAAATACATCTTTATAATCTGCAAAAATGAAATAAACCATATCAATTGTTAATCGTTCACAATAAAAGGTGGTAGGGGCCTCCAATAGGGGTGTACAACATTTTGAGAAAATATAGTTGGAAGATTCTAAAAGGTACTTTATATTTAAAACTATAATTTTATTTTCAAAATCCCCTCAAAGAGCTATTTTGAAAACCAACCTCATTTTACTGCCACTATAAATGTGACAAATGGAATTTATCATTTTGTTTTTTGAAATCTATTATTTGAATGGCCGTTTTTAAAAACCCCTTTGAAAACATTGTATTTTTTAAAAAAATCCAATAAAATTATAGAAGACAAAAAATTAAATCAAAACAATACCCATGTAGAATATGTGTCAGTAATCTTATGTCAGATAGCATAATAAATTAGAAAATATGATAAATCTATAAAAATCCATAATAAATAGAAATTTAGTGGAAAAATATCTCAATTCATTGATTTAATTTTTTTGAAACAAAACATGGTTCAATTAATTAAAAAAGATCCAAACAAATTAAGAAAGGTATTTTGGAATTTTTTAAACACATAGAATATGGAAATATATTTTTTAAAATAATATAATCATATAATTATTTAAATATAATTTTTTATATTTCAAAAATTGTAGTAATTTAATGGGAAATTTATTTTTAACAATAAAGCATATGAATTTTCTTAGGAATGAAAAATAAAAAACACAACCTACTTACAAAAAGAAAAATATTCAATGAAACCATTTTATACAGGGATGGTATTACATGATACATGATCCACACACCATAATATCAACAAACACAACAAATTTCATCAAACACCTACACTATTTTCTGGCCAAGATGAGAAAAATTCATTTGGAAAAGATAAAGAAAGTGGAAAACGGAAATATTGGAGAAAAGAAATCATTATTAGTTTAAGTAACATTTAAATCAGGATGAAAGAGATTTAAAATTAGTGGGAGGGTGGGGGGAATTTTTAGGAACCATCCAATGTGGTTCTTCACATAATTATAGGTGGTGGGAGACCCATTTGATTGGTAAATCTTTTAGTGGAGATTAAGAAATTTTAAAATTTTAATCACTTGGACAAGTTACAAGGATTAGAGCATGGTTTTCCAAATTATGGTTCGTCCAGGTGGCCCAAAATTGATACAAATGGGCACTAATATTGTTTGTTTGCATGGTTCTAAAACCATTCAACAACGATGAAAAAACTCTTTTTAAAAATTCTATGTCACTCACATGATTTCTGCTCAATTTTTACTAATTTTTCGCATGTCGTGGGCCTGTACACCTATAAAAAAAAGTACCCACATTGTTTCAAATGCATTTCACATGTTTTAGATCCAATATGTATTACCCATGTAGAAATAAATTTCACAAAATATGACATAAAATATCATTCTAGTAATGGTTAATCACATGATTTCTACTAAATCTAGCGCATTAACAATGGGGTAGAGAAAAAAACCATCCAAACTCAAAAATTTAACATCAAACTCTTGAAAATGAAAATAAATAGAAATAATTAATAAATTAAGTAAATAATAAGAAAAATAACTGTTTAGGATTCACTCTCTCTAATTTTTTCATCTTAATCATAAAAAAATAATTGTATTCAACTATTATCTTGAAATAATTTTGGTAGGAAATCCTCCTTTTTATATAAATGTTTGACAAAAATTTCCCAAAAATGTTAGCATATTATGGTGCATTGAAATTAAATAATATAATATATTATTTATTAAATGTTAGCTTCTCAAATTCTATACATACTCCCAATATACCATTAGTCAATATATTAACTTATGATTATATTTTTAATATTCATAAAATCATTTTTCTTTAGGAAATAAAATGTATTTCCATTATTTGAAGAAAACAAATAAATAATTATTTCCATATCAAATATGGTATTCATTTTATTTTGATAATTATTAAGAAAAGAAGATCTTTTTCTTTAAAATATTCCCTGAAGGGGTGGTATGATCAAATCTCTGATTTTTTATAAAAATTTTTAGATAAAATTAATACCCTAGATAAATTATTTATTATCAAAATATTTTTCCCATGTTTTTTATAAAATGACATGAATTATATACCATTTTTATATTATCCCTCAAATCATATCATTTATAAATAAAATAAAAAAATTAGTCATTTATCACATAAGAGATATGAGATAACTATTCACAAACTTAATTAAGATCCATTTTAATAACACCATTACCTAACATTACCGTTATATAGTGTTTCCTCAACTCCTTTGGGTATATAAAACCAATTAATTTTATTGTAATAGTATATTAATTTCATAACACAACCATTAAATATTTGATATTAATTTCTATATAAATATAATATATTCAACTTATATTATCTAAAAAATTACATAATCTAAATATCATGTTTTCAATATCATTTAATATTTGATCATATAAATTATCAAAACCAATTTTTATATAATATTAATAGATTTTAAAATACTTCTTTTTACATGATCAATTCATGTTAAATAATTATGAAAAATAATTCATTATTTTAAAAACATATATATTTATGTCTTATTTTGTGATATATACTCATTTTAATGGTTAAACATAGAACTTACATTTAAATTATTTTAATAAAAAAATTAAATTATTCTATATTATTTTTATGTGATATTTTATTATTGTAAATTAAAAATATTGGATAATTTTTTGATAAATGTTTTATAATCATTTAATTATATAAATATAATCTTATTATAATTAATAAATTTATAAAGTCTTCATAAATTAAATAATCATCACAAAATAATTTTTTATATGATTTATAAATAATTTATAAACCATTGAATACAATTCATAAATTAAATAATAAATTTTTCTCTTAGAAATTATATTAAGTGATATCTAGAATCATAAGGTTTGATTGGTATGATCAATATGTATACAAAATTGTAGTTCTACCAATCTTATTTTAGGATTAATAACACTATTTATTTCTATTGTGGCCCATGATAAGTCAATTTATAGATTATGACTTGGCACACTCGACTCTAGAATCTAACAATGGGATCATATATATAATTAAAAACAATCATCGCTCAAGAAATCATATTCTATGATTGGAACCAGTGTGAGAATAGTTATATGACTATTTTTTAATAAAATCACATTGGTTATTTCACATAATATGAATCCCTATTTTATAGTGAACAATATATAAAAAAGGGATCTGTTTTGGGTTAATACCTATGATTCCTTATATTTTATGGTGTGACTCTAATGAAACCTAGTTATTATATAATGTATGCTTGGTCAGTAATAATTTTTAACTTTATAAAATATCTACAAAATGTCACAGTTCATTTTTTTAACATTTTTTATGAATTAAAATATAACTTTTGATTAGAAATAAATTTTATTTATTTTAATCATGATTCCTTGAATCTAAGACCATTATAATTCTCAAACACAATAGTTTTGTTTCCATGTATTAATTACAACAAACCCAATGAAATATAAATAAAAAATATTTCATAAACCCCTAGATCATCGATAATTTGAAACTATAGCCATTAATAATATAAATCAATAATAAACATTTACTTTTCACCATATATGGAAAATGCACCTTATTCTTTCTGCACTGTGTTTGATGTAGATCATTAAAGAGAATTCTAAAAAGTCAACCATCCTTGGTGAATATATAAGTTAAATGAATAACCCAATTCACGGGTGGGACATAATATTTATACAAAACATTCAAACTACTCTAATGTTATATAATAGAGGTTAGGATAGATTCTAAATAAGGAAGATCAAAAATTTCTTTGAGATGGTCCAACATAGGCCGTCTTATTGGTGATTTCTTTTCAGTATATTACTGGAGTAGAATATATCCATTAACAAAGATGTTAATAAAATATGGGTCAATGTCACATGATTATATCTCTATTACACCTTATCCATTTGAGAATTCTTTATCATCTCACAAATTAATGATAACCAATTAATATGATATTTGAATGTTAAATTTTAACATTTGGATTCCATGAAAATCATATGCAGTAGAATGAGACCACTATATCATTAATTGTAAAAAACATTTACTATATACGTAAGGTAAAAATTAAAATAATTCATTCTTTACCATTGAACATGTAAATCATTACATTTTAATGAGTGAATTTTAGTAATATATTTATTAGCACATAAAATGGATGGATTTAAACCAAAGAATGGCCCTACAAGAGATGTAGCTAAGGGAGAATAATGTGTAATTAGACAATGGGGAAGGGTTAATGTCAAGGAATAAAGATGATGAACATATAAGGACTAGAGGGTGAGACATAATCATAAGAAATAAATCCTTGAAGATATAAAAAATAACAAAAAAATATAATAGAAAAAACCAGAGAATGTATGGGATATGCCATTGATTGATGTGGTCCATTGATCTCTCCCCATCTCAGATGATTCAAGATAAATCATAACGATAAGAAAAGGGAAATATGTTTCCTCAATGAGGAATTCTCAATAATGTTACATCCTATTATTATTAATGTAATTAAAAATTTACCATTATAAAAACAAAATATTAATAATCAGTAGTGTAATTATTTATTATAACATTTAAGAAAGTAAAAAAACAAATACTATTTATAAATTCATTAATAATGATTAAAAAAATAAAATAAATAAATATTTTCAATAAGAGATATTTATTAAGATTAATAAAAATTATGTAATTAATAATAATTAATAGTACAATTATTTTTTTTTTCAATTTTATCTAATGATTTTATTTTAGAAAATTTTATATATAATATGTTTTTGAATATATTTTAATTTATAATATAATTATAATTTATGTTTATTAATTATTAAATGGTTTATAATTTAGTTAGATAATATATTTTTTTTGTATAAATTATTTGATGTCAAAAATATAATTTATTAATGAAATAATGTTTTATGTTTTACAATTTAAATAATTTTTTAAATTTGGTTTTTTTTTGAAAAAATATGCAATTTTATGCATATTCATCTGCAAAACCCTAGACTTTTTTAGTGACATCACATGATTTTTTATATGAACTCATTATTCTTATATTGAGTACTTTTATTATTTTCATTTGGGTGTCTTTGGGTGATAATTTGAAAAAAAAATGTAGGAAAGAGGGTTCTGAATATTTGGGAGACAGTTAGGTAAAACTGATCTCCCCAGCCTAGAAAATAGTGCATCCCTAGATAGTGTGGATTTCTATGGTTGATAAAAGTTTTTCCAAATGTTGTGGCCATTTGTAATTATTCATGCATCCATAATGATGAGGTTCATGGTTTAGGAACATTATTAGTGAAAACTATACAACCAAACCCAAAAAATATTTAGTAGGAAATTAAGTAACCCAAATATTAAATTTTAAATCACCTTAAACCCCATAGTCACCTCATTCAAAACCCATTAGACCCGAGACATTCTTATATGATTTTATTATCCAAAATGGATTCCAAGCCTTCCTCACTTGCGTTCTTCATGATTCAATGCATGTATCAAAGATTTACACCCCTCACAGAATGGTGCATTTTTTGGATAGTGATCATTAGTATGGTTGGTGCACAATTTGGTAACTGTGTGAGCCAACTATGCGATGTTTATACTTTAGATAGTTGTTGGAGTATGGTTAGCATTATTTTTTCATAAGTGTGTGACTAAACCATGATCGGTCTATTTTTAGATCCATAAATTGTAGATCTAACTATTTTTTCATATACGTGCCTTTATATTTCCAAAAAATTTCCCTAACATGGGATTTTAGTCTCTCAATGTTGGGATAAACTCTCTCCAGAAAAGTGTAGTCAATATAGAGAATTTCTTTATTGAGTTGGAGCCTTATTATAATGGCAAGTAATCATTCATCATCATTCTTGTTGTTTGTATTATATCTTATTCAACCTTTCTCTAATTATCAGATATATATTCCCACTATAGGTCTATAAATTTGTTTCTATAACAGATGGCTTGGAATCTTACCTTCAGGGAGCAAAACTCATATCTGTGGAACATAAGGCACACAACATGATCTTTTCTGCGGTCTTATGGGTCATCTAGGAGGCCTACAACAAAGAAAGGGAAGTAGAATTTATATCACAACAAGTTATGCATATCAAATTCAAATCATTATTGAATTATTTGGGTGGTTTTATTTCCAATAGAATCACATCAGTGTCCTGATACTCCTCACACCACAAGTTTTGATGGACAATGGAAGATCTATAATAATCTATGGGATGTGGGTCAGATGGAATCCTCCAAGGACTGTATTCAATTAAAATGATGATAGATCATGTTTCATAGGTATTATTATTGGAGGGAACTTGGTGAGAGATGAAAGATAATCAATCATTCTCATTTTTAGCTAATATTATTGTCCTAACAATTCCTTGGAAACTGAAGCAAGGGCCATGTTAATTGGAGTACATTGGTGAAGGTTGTTTATTATTGATAATGCAGAAGTAGAATCTGATTTTAGTACCCGAATTTTTCTAATACAAGGGGTTTCCATCCCACCTTGGATCTTGGAGTATCAGATTAGGAAAACCAAAAATATCAAAAATCAGCATTCTATGGTGAAGCACATATTAAGATAAAGAAACATATCGTTAAATTCTTTGGAAAGATATAGATATCTCAATGCTCTGAGTATTGTATATTTTGTCATTATATCCCTCCCACAAGACTGCATATTGATTGTATAAGGGGAATCTAATGATCTCCACCATTTTTTATCCTCTTGAGGTTTGTATATTCCATTTCATTTTTTCATTACAATAATAATATCTTCAGTTCAAACTGGGTTTTGCGTTGTTTTTGTTCAATTTATCACTTTTCTAAAACCCCCGTGGTATGTGGATTCACTCTCGACTCCATGATTTTAGAACATCATTAATTAGTTTCAAATTATTTTCCTTGTTTTAAATTCATTTATTATCCATTGTGACATGAATTTCAAAAACCAATTGGGAGAAAGTTTTAGGAAATTAGTGATATTGTTGTGTTACTGGAAAGTGTATTGATATCATGAATTTAAGATTTTGATTTTATAATAATTTATTGTTTTCCTATATGTAAGAAAATTTGTTTAAATAAGAATAATTTTGATGTATTGAAATGTTTTGAAGAAGAATGGTTATGGAATTTGATTGGAATGGTTGTGTGGCATGTGTTCATATTAATTTGGAAGGATTTGGGTGTGATATAGCACCATGAAATTGTTGGGATGGATAAGGGCATGATGTACCCCAATTAATGTGTTACACTGCGTGATGCTGTAGAAGAAAAATAACTCAACACTCATGAGTATATGTAAGACCATGGATTACATTCTGAGTATGATGTATAATTTTTTGGAAAGGATAAGGTTACAAAAAAGTGTATTGTGAGCTGATTTCACGATTTTTATGAGATTTAGTGTAAATATATTTAAAATGGATTTAGATTATATTTTTAAATAAATTTTTTTAGGAATTTTTTTATATAAATTGGTTAATCTATGAATTTCTAACATATTTTATCCTATTAGTGTGATTAAGGAAGTCTTTGGGGAAACATACGAAGATTTAGTACTCCCCCATGCTTTGGAATGCTGATGATTTTGATTATTTCATATACTAAGACATTAGAAAAGGTATTTCATCACACATATTTAGCACTACCACATAATACTTTGGTGGTTTGTTAATGTTAGAGCATGGATCTTCTGGAGCATAGAGTCCAGTGGTTGTCTAAGAGTTTTATTAGTTTTTCATCCCCTTGTTTACATTGATATAGTAGTCTTGCACTGTGGTACATAATTGTAGAATGATTTTGATAAATTCAAATTCTTAGTTTAATTTCATTATTTTAATGCATCATATAATGGGTGTTTTGATTATGGTTTGTTTTTCCAGTGTATTTATTCTTAATGGGTAAAGGATCCCCCACATGTATTGAATCCATTCATCATTTATTTCCCACCATTCATATGTTAGGGATTTCACCAAATCCCAAGAAATTCCATTTCGGCTTCCCAAGACAATAAGAAGGGGTGGGACATTACCAATTGTGTCAGTTTTGTTCGGTCTAAAATTCATTAGAGATAATGGGTTTTAGTTTTTTTTCCAAAATTTGTTTTTGAAAAGTGGAAATCAGTGATGTGATCATTGGAGTCAAATTCATTCATGTCCATTCCATCTATTGGGATGATAAAAAAGATTAGGATTTTCAAAAAATGAAATTTATAGAATATAAATATATAGATAACATTTTTATAATCATCATCAAGTTACCAGGGTGTTGGTTACATAGGTGTTTTGGAGACACTTATAGTATTTTGTAAATCTCATTATCAGGGGTTTAGCCATTGTGTTGAGCATGCCATGCATCATAGGAATGACTTCACAGAAGGAGTCCATACACCATTATGTTTAATGATTTATGGTTTATGGAATTTTCTGATTTTTGAAAAAAAAATGTTAAAGTGTATTCAAATGAATGATTTTGAAAAAGAGCATGATGGATTTATTTTGAAAATGGTTTGATTTTAAAAAATAAAATTATGGTTTTCGAAATTTTATTATCATGGAAAATGTTGATTTTAGAAAGAAATGTTGTGATAGATGATGTGATAAAATTTGGAATTGTTAAGCCCTCAGTTCATAGAGAGTGATATTTAAAAATATTGTAGTTGTTTAAAAAATGAAACATTGTAGGCATTGTAGAAACCAAATAAACAAGCTGTAGAGAATGTGGTTGCACCTAATCTATAGGTTATCCATGAGATAGTTCATATTATCATCCATGTAATTCAAGATATGGACATAAAAAATCATAGAGATTGACCAAGGAAAGTTGATCATTCAGTACAGTTCTAGAAGCAGAATACCCCCATCTTTCTTGGGTGATTATGAACTAGAAAAGTTAGAGGTGTGGCATATTGTGATGAATCAGATCATCAATTTCATTATCACACTAAAGGATCTAGAATTCAAACTGGTGATGCATATGATTTAAGATATTATACCCTTATTGTTGGATCTATGTGTAATGGATAAAGAAGGACAAGGCCTTATATGGGATTATTTTGTGTAATTTTCTAACGAACAATTCTATCCTCACTCGTTCATGATTCTGATTATGAGAAACATTTTTAGTATAAAGTAATAAAATTTATCTTTCACAGTGTATGAATCTAAATACATGAATTTATTAATTATTTCACCCAAGGATGTTGCTAGTGCATCTTGGATAGAACACTACAATGAATAAGGTATAAGGTAGGATATTTACTCAATGATAGAAATTCTATTTATCATGGACTAGAAATATGTGGTGAATAAATAGATGGTGGTTGGAAGAGATATCTAAATGGTTATGGGAGGAGTAAATATTGTTGATACCCAGGAGAAATGGTGGGAACTCTAATGTTGGTAGAAAGTGGAAGAGGGACACCTACTTCTAAGGTGGGAGTGTACATCAACAACAGATGGCTGGATCAACGAACCTTCCACCACGACCCAAGAGAAAAGATTGAAGTTTCCAATTATTTCCTCTTAACAAAATAATGTAAGAGTGTACTACACATCCTAAAGAATCCCAAAGATATAGAAAAAATGGGTAATATTCAGCGCTATTTTTGCAGTTCTCTAAGTTCAGGTTTATAGGACATTTCTCAGGCATGTAATACATTGTAGGCTTTGAGGAGATGAGGATGGAAGAACCAATATTGGCAGTAGAACCGAGATATCCATGGTGATTCTAGGATTACCATGACTCTTCATGAAGTAAAATCTCAATATGGAAACAAATATAAAAGTGTGGTGATGAATTAATTATATGGAGATGATAATTTGATTGCTGATGATCAGATTGAACCATCTACAATGAGAGGAATGATTTTTTAATTATACCCATATGAAAGTGTTCTTTGACATTGAATAATTTTATTCCTACATCGCTATTTGTTCTATTTATTTCCAATGCTTACAACACGAGATGATTCCCTCTATAATAAAACATAAAACTCCTCCCTGGAAAAGGGAATGGAGAGCCTCATTATATAAAAAATGTTCTATAATTATTGATCGAACTGATCTGAAATGGGACTTCTCAGTGCTAGAGATGAATACTCATGATTTAGTAATGGGTACCAATTGATTAAAAACATTAAAGTATCACATCAACTATTAAAAATAAATGTTAATTTCACGACCGAGTATGTTGTTTCAAATATCTTTTGATTAAAAAATAATGTAAATACATATGAAATAGGCTTGTTGGAAACAGTTGTGGGAAAGATGTCTTACTAATTGGCAGATTTGTTATTGGAATCAATGGAATAGGTTTGCAGAAGTGATTTTATTGTAGTAGTGGGACAATTACAAGATGTCATTCCTGATGATTTGTCAAGGTTTCCAACCATTAAAGATATGGAGTTTACAATTGATCTCCTTCTGGGGACTAGTCCTATCTATCTTATGTCTTATAAATTGGAACCATAAAAAATAAGGGAACTAAAAGTGTCCTTGGAAGAACTAGAAATAATTATTTTCATTCATCCTTGAACTTATTCATTAGAAACACAAGTCTTTTTCATAAAGTATGATAATATAACACTAAGGTTTTGTGTACATCCATGAATTGATGATATGTTTGATAAATTTTTGGAAGCTAAGTGGTTCTCTGAGGTTGAATTATGATCCGGATATCACCAATTTCGATTTTAGAAGGGTGATATTCCAAAAACATCTTTTATAAGAATATATGGCCATTATAAATGCATGGTAATTCCATTTGGTCTTAAAAATCAATTAGTTGTATTTATGGAATTGATGAATTATATATTTTTAGCGAAATCTTGATTATTTTCTGGTGGTGTTTTTTGAAAAAGTATTAGTATATTAAAGGGCATGTTTTTAATATGAGAAACAATTGGAAATAGTTTTGTAAATCATGAGTGAACATTTATTAAATTCTAATTTATCAAAGTGTGATTATTGGATACAATAAGTACAATTTTTTGGACATGTAATATCTCAATGTTATTTTTCATTGGATCAAAAAATGATATAAGTTGTTATCACTTAGAAAATACCCAAGGACACATTTAAGATACATTGTTATTCATCCTTTTGGGTTATTACTGTCACTTAATGTGGGACTTTTCATGGCTAGCCTCTTCAATGAAATCTTACACAAAGAAGAATGTTCCATTCCATTGGGGTGAGATATTCTAGAAATATTTGTCAGATTTGGTTCCCAAAAACAAATATCTATGAACATAGGAATAATTATATTCATAGTTTTTAATACTAATAAAATCATTATCTAAATATTATAATTCTTATGTGTAACATTGAATGTGATAATGTCCCAAGAGAAGTTGTCTCACTAAAAGGTCATAGTAGTTCCCTGCTATGATGAGAACCCAAAAGTGTGATGACACTATTCTTAGATATCAATTCTATGGATGGATGATATCATTTGTGAGAAACAAATGATTCATGATATCTTTGGTTTATACTCATAGAAATTTGAAGCAACTTATCATGGTGTACTCCCTGGGTGATATCTAGTATGATATTTTCAGAATGAGACCTGAATGTTTGAAATCAACATTTATAAGTGTCATTGGATGTTCATTTCTGCAGGTGTGTGTATTGGTCTTTAACTTTAGGATTATTATTAATAGATATTTTTTGTTGTAAAATTAGATGTATTGAATAAAATAATGACAAAAGATGTTATCAGTGAGGTGGGATATGTTGTATTTTTCACGAATAATATTTCATTAATGAATAACGAGATGAAGGATTTTTCCCTTCTATTCTATAAAATAATATAATATCTCAGGCCCTTTGATGGAAATGATATATCATAAATAAATCCATGAACATGGTGATCAATAAAAATTTTCTATTTCTGGAATGTCAATGAATGATATATAGAGCATATATGTTGATGTCACATGCATGCGACATGCTCGATAATAGATTTTGTGATAACGACATTGTGTTATATGATAAACATTCATAAGAGGTGAAATGTCATTGTGGCATAAAATTATTTCTCTATGGGTGACAAGGTGTGTTTCTAGGCACTAACCTGGGACTTTAGGCTATTATGCCTAACACCACTGAGAAAGGGACCTATAGGGTCGCACACTAAGGTTATCGAGAATCTTAGTTAAATACTTTATTATATAACAAGTTGAATAAATATTATTACAATTAGTGGTTTAATAATAATTATTGCATTCATGATAATATTAATTCCATCACTAGATATTTTAGAGAATATATTTTGATAGTAATAATTAATTATTGTTGACGGGTTTTGTAAAAGTGAGATTAATGGTCGAGTGAGAAATAATAATATGCTCTATTATTATATTAATTAATATATAATTATAACTCACAAGTTAAGTGTGTGCTATGAAATAATAAATTTTTTGTTATTATTTGACATGGGGTTTCACCTGGATTAATGAAATTATTAGAGGCACATGTGCTGATTATTTTATTATTTCCCTAGGGAGATAAATTCCTAGTTATATTATTCTCTTAATTTTCCCTGGAAATTCAAATCGATGCCAATGGTGTTGTGCACAACCATTTGAGAAAACCAATCATGAATATATAGTTCTTACATCTCCAAGAATGATCTCATGAATGAGAGTGATCCATATCTACTGCATTGAGGAGAACACATTGTTAGTGCTTTTTAAGGAAATCGAAGGTGGATAATGTATGAACAATGATCATTCGTATTGGAACCCAGAGACTACTTTCGCGACATTTGGAGATTAATGGAGCATGTTTGGATCATCATTATAGAATATATACCCTAGATATATATAATACAATGGAGTCACATAGTATATCTAGATTAAGACGCACCAACAATGAAAGAATCACCATGGAGGTAATAATTATTTAATTAAATTAATTTTTAAAAAATATCTAGATCCTCCCTCATTGTTATAGGTTTCTATTATTTTTTATTATTTAATTGATTTAATTATATGGATCTTGGAATTAATTTTCTCATGGCTCCCAAATTTATCATTTAATATGGAAAAACTAACTTTGGGAACCTATCTTTTCCACGCTTCCACAGTGCTAAGATCCCACAAGTGGTATCAGAGCAGAAATATTATTGTTTTTAATTTATTAATAATCATTGGGGATTTTTGAATTTATAATTTGGTATTAAAATCTATTTTAAAAATTACATTTAATCTGAATAATGATATTTATTTTTCCCCTATCAATTCTCAAAGATCTAACGGGGATGATTAATTTTATTCGTAAAATTATAACGAAGATCTCATCTGGAGGTGCCATGGATTTTTTCAAGGTAACATAGAATTTAAAGTGTTGTAATCAAAATTACACACCATGTAGTTTTGGTTTACTCATCACGTGTATATTAAAAATTAATCAGACCATGTGAAATAATGACCCGCCTTGTAAGTAATTTAATACAACGCTTTTTGACCAGGATAGACTGGTGCATGGTCAGCTGGACTACATGTAATGTGTCCCAATGAACTCGTTATGTAGTCCCATTTGGGTTAGAGTTAGGCCGTGTATCCCATACACAAATTAGTGGACTAGTGACCATGTAAAGTTGAATCAACACGTTGTGTGGCCCACATGATACATCGTTTTCTCTTAGAATATTAAATTGCGCCTCACATGTTGAGTCCCTAGGCATGTAAAATAGATAGATGGTGAATATAGTGCATATGTTATATTACATTTATTATTTTACATGCACTAAATCATGAAACGTTACGGAGAAGTCATGTAATTTGTGTAATAATTTGTAAAGTACACTTCATGAAAGTACATGATTAGTCGTGCATGCTATTTTTCACAAATAATAATGTGTATACAAGTATAATACATGTTGAGTATATTCGGATTAGTATTCACATGGTTACCTCCAAGGTACATTTATGAACAAGTAAGTTTAAAATGAATTCAAATTAGGTTAAAATTAAAATTGATGTTTTTGAGATAGAACATGCCTTTGTATTTGATTGATTTCCTTTTAATATTATTTGAAATTAAATTATTGGGAAACATGCCTTCTATCTTCATTAATATGTATGTCCTTCTTTCCTATGGATTATTTTATATAAATCCACATTTACCCCTAATTTCCATGTGAGTAAAAGAATATGCAATGGATGGAGCTCCCATTATTGTGGATGTGGTTCAAGATAGGATCCCAGGAAAAACCCATCCAAGGATATACAAGGGAGGACAGGTTGAAATATTTAAGCATCAAGCTAATTGTTTCAAGGTGTTTCTCCCCTAGGTAAGTAGATTGTTTCTCAACTGCTAGATAAAGTAACCATTTGAAAAATTTCACGATCATACCCTTTATTTTATTTCTATTAGTTGTGTGGTTACTCATTATTGATATTTTATCATAACCACGTAACTAATGAATTGAAAATCATGCAAGATGGAACTAAAATAAACTATCTTATGCATAAATATTATCTAAATACATGGTCAATCACTTATGTGATCCCATTTAATATTAAAAAGAATGTAATAAAGATAATAAATTAATATTTATGCATAATGGATAAAATAAATTAATAAAATATTATGTCAATATTGCCATCCATCACTACATTCTGAATCAAACTATAGTTCAATGTGCTAGACCAACCAAATGTAAGGTGATTTAAATTATTGGGGAATTAAAAATTTTATTTTTCGGTTTACATAAAATGGATGAAGTCAATTGTTGACTATAATAGAAGGACCTTCTATAATTGAAAGGGAATGGTTAGGGAAATCTATATTAATAACTTCAGGATTGTGGAGTCCACTCAACGGATCAAGGAACTGTGTATTAATGTAGTTGGAATTTAGAATACCTACCTAAAACCATTATATTGTCCAACCATCCAATGATTGGGTGACAATAATAGAATATGGATCCTTTCATCTTAAATATCCAATATACAAGATATTCCAAAGATAATGGGGAGGGATATTGTGGTATTAAAAAATTGTGGGGTACTGATAAATATAATTTTATTTTTTATTATAAATTCTATCAGACAATAAACTAAAATTTTTATAATATTATTTCAAGAAATGACATTAAAATGAAATAAAAACTATCATTGCAATTCATACACGATAAGGAAAACCTTCTCTCTGAAACTAATTTCTAGGAGTGAAAAAGGCAGCTACTGGTCATCCTTCATAATGAAAGGAGGTTGTATGTGATGGAAGAACATTTACTAGTATCACCTGGATATGTGGAAAGTGATGATGAGATCTCTCTATATGAAAAACATCAGAATGATGCTACATCTGTTGAGTTACTCGTGCTAGCATATATGAACAATGAGATCCTGAAGAAACATGATAAAATAGATTCTTATAGCATGATGTCTCACCATTGAGATCACTATAAAGTGAAGGTGAGACAAGAGATTTATGTGATCTATAATTCATTGTTCACCACTAATCATAGAGAGTTTGTGCCATATGGTACACATATAGAAATGATTATCTCTTACATTAATCATTTGGACATCTTAGATATTAAATTCCTTGACGAGTTTCATATATATCTCATATATCCATCACAAACCCAAGATCTTCTATAGATTTGTTGGGAATTATAATATGAGCAACAATGATAAGATTCTATGGAAACATTTTACCTTTATACACCAAGAGGAAAAGGACATGTGGCATGATTAAACCACATTTCTTATCGTGAATAAGGAGAGGAAGGACAAGGTAAAGGGGAATAAGACTTATAAATAGTTTAAATCCCCTGACCACTGTACGACCAATAAGATGAAGATCAAAATGTGGGACAAGGAAAAGGTGGCAGTATGTTTTTAAGTGGAATTTTAGGATACATGTAGAGGATGTACACCTAGACGAAAGGGGAATCGAAATGAGAATTATTTATCAAATGAAATCTGTCCATTTAAACACATTGGGTATTAGATATAGCTTGTGTTTCTCATATATATATTCAATATGTTTGAACCAGTTGTATTTTTAAAAATTTCCTAGTGATATGTGGACCTCTGAGATTTTGATGTTGTGTCATTGACTGTCATTCCATTGGTGACTACCACATTTCATATATAATAGAAATGATTTTCGTTGAACATTTGTTTTATTATCTATCTATTTTTACCATGAACAAACTTTCCATACCATGTTTACATATAAATGGGTTTATTTTCATGTTTGTAAATGAATGTTTTTTTCATATAATGGAAACATATGTAATGGTATGGAACATTAAATTAATGGTTTGTATGTATTATGTTATGAAAACAAAGTGTTGGAAATCAATATAGAATCATGTTCACATGACACACATAACACCCATTTGTGGAATCATCATCTATTCCATGTTAATGAGAATCGTTAAACAAAGATCAATCCAGATGGTTATTGATACTCTTCTAAGATAAAATAAATTGATATATGTCACACTATTTTATTTGGTAAACGAGACAAAACACCATTCTATTTACATGGTGAATAGACCAATGTGTTTTTAGGACTAGTACATAGTGATGTATATGGACCATTTCATGTAAAATCTTGTGGCGGATACTCTTATAATATAACTATTACTGATGACTTGACTAGATATGTTTCTATTTACTTAATGATGTAAAAGTCCATGTCCTATAGGAAATTCAAGGAATTCAAGAATGAAGCATGGAATCATCTTGGAAATAATATAAAGAATCTTTGATCAGATCGAGGTAGATATTATTGTCTTTAAAAAGGTATATTGGCCAAACGGCCAAGATGATTTATTAAAATTAATCAAATTAATGTTATAAAAGTCAAAAAGAGGGGATTTTATTCTTGTGTTTCTCGAGAAGGGGGATCAGATCATGATTTATATAGTCTAACCATGTAAGCTATGTGTGGAACCCTTTGTTAGAAATATTGTCTGCCAGTGTATGGGCTTCATGATGTACATGTGTGATGATGAAGTTGTAGCTTGAGGGGAACATGAGACAATCCATCCATCTCATAATGATTTCCTAGGGAATATGTATTACACCATTTCTAATTTCTTTCACTATGGTAGTGGAGTAACTTTCAAGCCATGTGATCTTCATAATTTGATCTTGGGTGAAGCAATATTGATTAATAATGATCATACTTTATATTTGGAAAAGTAATAATTGCAATATCATCAAACATATCAAGAGATTTGTCATTAGAAAAATCATGGTTATGTTTACTAGAAACTATTTCAGTGTAGTGTCCTTGGTACTAAGTATACTTAGCTACCATCATGTTGATCTTAGTCAGATTATTGTTCTCAATGAATGATTTGAATTCCATTGGTGAAAGGGTGGGCCAAATAGATCTCTTTATTTCACTAGAGCACAATATGTCATTAATGTCACATAGGATATTCCAAGGATCATGTATTCCATGGCTATTGATCTCAATGCTTTTACAAAGAAGTCTTCTTTCCTAATATTTCTTCTTAGCATAATCAAAGGAGAAAATGAATTATGCATTATCAATGATAGATTCACAGGTGATCATTTTTTGATCCATGTTGAGACCGAGGATCTAGATAATGAGTTGTGAAAAAAGACCCATAATGTATAAATATTCCTAGAAGTTATTGTGTTTCCTATTAGAGTGTAAACTATGTTTTCAAGGCTAGCAGCACCTGGAGAGTAAGAAATTTTGGCTTCAAAAATTCCCAAGAACATGGGTTAAAGAAAATGTTTAAACCTGTGAAACTAAGTGGAATTGTCATAGTTTTATACTCCTTGAAAGATCCTAATGTTTTTATTCATTTATATTTGTTTTGGGGGGAGCCCCATTTTTTCTTCCCACATGATTATAAATTTCTGCATGAATTTTTATACATTCATTAACAGCTTTTTTATATTGATCATCATGAGCGGGAGAGGATACTGGTGCTTTTTAACCTGCTATATTATTCAAAACAACATCCTTATAAGATCCATTCTTTTGAATGTTGTTAAAAATTATGTGTCCTTCCATATGTAGCAGAGATACCAGGACCAAATTTAGTGTTTTTTTCCATCTCAGAGGAGCCGCGTAAGCCAGTAGCAACTTGCAAAATACCATGCACATTTTATAATGTAATTGAAGAGTGTATATGTGCTTATAGCCCCATGGATATTCAATGATTCTATATATGGAATTTATTTGGTAAAATTGATAATATATTAGGTAATATCTGTAGCCAAGATGTCCTCTTCCATGGATTTTCCCTATACCTCCACTAATACAACCCAAGAGGTGATAGGAATAGTAGTAGGGGCTTGTTTCTTAACCCATTTATGTCAATAAATATTTTTTGAAGCCTATTCTTTTTCCATGCCTCTTTCCATCTCTTTAATAGCCTTATTAAATTCCTTCCAGAAAATTGTATCAAAGGTTTTCTTCACTTTCTTTTGTACAATCCTGTAGTTAGCAAAAGAGTTGCCAACAATTTTTTATACCTTAAAAAATGGTGGCTTGTATTCATATTCAAATTTGACCTCTATCTTGTGATCATTGACAGTGAAATTTATAAAATTTGGGAGCATAGATTCTTGGATGAACTTGACTTTTATGCTAGAATATATGCCCAATTCACCACTTAGAGATCGTTCATCTATCTTGAGTGGAATATCAATACATGAAGCAATGTCATTCATAGTTTTTGGGTTCTAATATATCCAGTTCAAGTGATTTAATCAGATCTATATTTGAGATAAGGTGAGTATTTGTGAGAAGCGTTTGAAATTAATATCTCAATCTTCATTTCGTATGACTCCTGACATTAAATGAATATTTCTAGATTTCTTGGCAGTGTCGA